>OX457113.1:5490427-6707213 GCA_949752805.1 Deilephila elpenor
CACGGCAAATTGTACATTTGTTCTAAAATGAGTTTATAGTTACCTATTTTTAACTCATTTGTAAAGTTTTACTTACCAAAAATGGGCATGGAGAATTATAATGGTGTGGTAAGTACAATTCATTAAATTAATATATTTAAGCCTGACTATTTTACCAAATACATTAAACGGCATATTATTATGCCGTAACTCATTGTTTACACATACCATCTGTATTTTACTTCGAATTAATTTCAAATAATTAGAAGTAAAATACAATATTTCAATGTTTACATTATATTGAGATAGATATTTTATTCATCGTTTACACATACAATCTGTATTTTACTTCTAATTATTTAAGTTTAATTTGAAGTAAAATACAGATTCGTTGAAATATTCAAATCAAAATATTTTTCAAAATAATTAAATAAATTTCAAATTACGGTTTAGTAATTTTCTGAAGGCCAAAAGTTACTAAACGTTTTGAAAGTACCGACACTTTAAAATTATTACAAATATGAATAGATTAATCAGTGTAGATTAGATACTGCAACATGACTCTAACAAGTCTTTTATTTTGAGTTGTTGATAGCATAATCAGATTCCAGTAAAGTGCTTAATTACAATTTTAATTAAAATTATAATAATTAATGATAGAAACTTTTAAATTAGACAACATAAATAAATAGGAAAATGGGTGTTTGCACGGGTAATCTTTAGAAACCTATGGCACGAGTTGGGGGTTGGGAGGGGGAGGGGGGGTAGGGGGGAGTGTCCCATCTCCCCTGGTACCACTCCCATGAAAAGGTGAAGCAACGTTCCTGAGAATGTAACCTAACCTCAAAACACTTGTTGTCAAAACAAATTTGCTTCTGCAACGTCTCCGGCGCTGCGGGAAGTGCAGCCCCTTCGCCCTTGCGTAACAAAGAATAGGCACCCATGCTCACCTCCGCAGCTTCGGCTTGTTGGTCGCCTCCGGCGACCAGCCTCAGCCGCTACGGCTCGCACGGTTGCCTATCCTTCGTTACAGCGGGCGGGGGCTGCTCTCCCTCCGCGCCTTCGGCTTTTTATAAACACTCTAGGGTTGGTACCCAAAAGACTACGTGAAGTCGGGGTGCCCTAAGTCGGTTTTGGGACAAAGTCGACCTATTTTACGCACAAAGTTGGTACACTAACTACCATCGGAACATAACTTCTAGGTTGTTAGAAAACAAATAAAACAAAAAGCATTTATAAAATGTTTATTTATTAAATGTATAATTAATTATATTTTATTATTTTTTTACGTTCCGTTTCACCATTTTTTCAAACCATAGACTATATATTTGACATAGTATTATCGATTTGTTTGTCATTCGCCCATAATAACGTTCCGTTTTACTCATAGTGTGATTTGAGGTTAGAAACTATTTTTATTAATTTCTCGAAAACTACGCGTCGCCTTTTATTAAGAATCATAACGTTGTAATCAGGGACCCAATCCCTAATACCTTTGATCACTTTTACCCCTCAACTCGTGCCATAACATCCTAAAGTCCAGCCGTTTGCACTTCTGTGTTTTGTTTCAATGCTCCAATAGTGTCTGTTATAGAAAATGATGTGAGTATAAAATATGTTGATGTTTTTTCTATTTATTATCTGGCATGTATTACTTCTTTTATATCTTAGCAAAAAATAATTGTTAAATTGTTGACAAATTAATATTAAAATGTGATTCTACCCCCACAAATAAAAAGTTCCAATAAAGTTTAATTCTTATTGAAATATTCTATCCTTTTGAAGACCTTTTTAACTGTATACTTTTGAAAGATTTGATTGTTGTATTATAAGAACTTAGAGCAAATAATTTTACATAATTTAAATAATGAAGTCTCAGTAATGTCGGCTTTCAACTTGAAATGTCTGCATCTAAAATTATAGTAAGTAACTTTAGTTTGTATTTTGTTATAGTAAAAATACTAATGTCTTAAGGTTTAGTGTTGTCTATAAAACCCAATTTATCCACCTATTGTAAAGATATCAGTAATACACATAACAAGTTGATACATCTCCAAAACATTTCATGGTAGAGGTACTTCTGTTTAACATTAGGTTTGTTAACAAATATAATTTTTACTCATATTCATATAAGTGTTAATTTAATTATATTTTATCTATTATTTTAGGATGGCAAGCCATCAGAATATCTCTATCCACCTGAACTATTACAAAGGCTGGACTTCAACAAAAGTCCAGCAACATTTAAGCCCAAGATAAGTGCAGCCCAGCCCGGTGAGGACTGGATGGTAGTGAGGCCTCTACAACGGTCGGATTATGATAAGGGCTTCCTGCAACTACTTGGCCAGCTGACAAGTGTAGGCAATGTTTCGCGGAAACAGTTTGATGGTAAGTTTTTAGTACTTGTTATCTTTAAGTTTTAGTGTAATTATTAATTGATGTAATAATAATCTATTTTTATGTACGAACATTAATAAACTTAGTCTGGTAGGTTTTCTATTATTTTTACATGGTCTGTAAACCTATGTTGCTCTAATATACTTTCTCTATTAATGACGCTGTAGGTGTGTTTTGTTAGCAAATATTGTATACAAACAAGTGTTTTGTTTGTTTGGACAATGGACATATTATGTGGTTTGGATATATTATTTGAAACTGGTTTTAATATGTGTTGAGTATGGAAATTTAAATATATAAGTATTTTATTATTTTAGCCATTAGTATTGAAATTGTTTCCTAGTGCATGAGAGGATATTGTGAAACTTTCAGAGTAATTTTTTCATTGTACTGACTACTGTTATTGATTAATAAATCTCAATTCGGAATAATATATCAAACTCGAGAGAATTGGCGATACTACTTCCATCTACTTTCAATCCCTCATGTATGGTGAGAATAGCCACAAATATACCTCCTGGACGTATGCCTTTTACCCATGCTCAAAAAAAGATTATATTGTACTAGTCAACAAATGAGCCACTTTGCAAAAACCTATGTCCCCAATAAAATATTGGATTTCATTTGATTTAAGTAATATAATCAATAATGTAATCAGAATCACAACTTTGTGGTGAAATCACGGATATTATTTGAGACGCGTCTGGCGTGTACCTACATCTTTGCGTTTATGACTATTAACTATACCCTGTACCTGATTGGCCATTACTGATTGCATGTTATTTGGGGCGATTATTGCTTATATTATTAACGATAGCTCTACTCTCTGTACCATGTAACATAATATACATATAATGAGATGTTCAGTTGCAAACTGCAAATACAAGTTGCGTAAATTGTTACATCATTTGTTTGCAATAGGCAGCTGTATTTCCAAACAGAGCTTATGATGTTTAATATAATATGTAATGCGGGTCTTGCAGAAGTATGTATTTTAAAGTTGAAATACCGACAGGTTTTTCATTGTCCATCTACATCTTCTGAAAAAAATAATATTAAAAATTATAATTAAATATACGTATAACTCGAGTACATCGCGGGGTCTAGTGCTCTTTTATACTCCTACATTTACAATAACAATATATGTAGAAGTCCTATTGTCCCCACCGTAAATTATTCAAGCAGTCCACCACATTGTAAAGTTATTTCAAGCTCCATTATTTCATCCAGCGTCAATTGTCCAATCAAAACAAACAGTAACATTGTCTGTTTGCTTTTCAATACATCACCGTCACGCACGCCTTCCAAGGTGTCGGTTCGTCGAATGACATAATGTATAATATCACTGCGGTTAGATAGGCGGAAAGGGAGTCATTATTAATTGTCACAGTTAGTTAGACGGCGCCGGCTGTGAAACGAGAGGTTGCGGGTTCGATCCCCTCAACGAGACAAATGTTTGTGCGGCCCACAAGTATTTGCTTCGGGTCTGGGTGTTAGATAGACCGAGAAGTCTTTCGTAGTTTGTCATACCTACGACACGACTTGATCTCAGTCAGAACTATGCATATGACTGTTGCGTGTATCTATTTATTAAGCCAAAGTGAACCATTGAGTCCAGCTTCTTCAAATATTGTTATTGTAAATATAGGTCATAATTAGGTAGGAAAACACGGAACCGCATAATTTCCGTGATATATTTTAGATGAAAAAACGAATAATATTAAAAACCAGCATTTTGATTGTCAAGCCATAAAACGTTACATGTGCCTACTTAGCAATCAATGCTCGAAAAAACTGGTTGACATCGTGGAATGCTTAACGTAGTGGCATTTAGTGTCGCCTGGCGACCTTGGCCAAACCGGTGCACTACGATAATGACCTTTAAAAGAACGTAAAGTGTTCCTGATCTTTGTTAGGTGTGTCTATGATATTAATTAGCTATAAATACTTTTCATTATATCAATGTAAAGAAATAATTGGTTGAACTTTTCTATGAAGATGTATAAGCTTTTCAGTATTAGTAATATACAATGGAGTAGGTACTATCCTTAAGGTAGGCAGCGTAGACTTTGTTGTGCTTATTATGTTTATAAATATTTGGGGATTAGACGAATATTATGTTTCTGCGTGCGAATCGAATCCTAGGCCTCTCGCTTCATAGCCAAAGTTCTAAACCAACTACCTTACGGAGGCTGTTTTGACTTATTGAGCTGATGCCAACAAATCACTAAAATCTTTAACAAAATATATCAATCGAACTAAAAGACATAAAATATCTGTTGTGCTAAACAAAATTTAAAAAGCAATCCATCAGCTACTTCAACATCATCAACCTACAGAAGTTCACTGTCCAGTGTTGGATATTGGCCTCTTCGAATGCAAACTTATAAACATACACGTGTGCGAGTAATATTCTTTTTTTCTGTTTAGATCGATTCACAAAGATGAAGCAATCAGGCGGTTACTACGTCACTGTTATCGAAGACACCCGCATATCGAAACTCATTGGCGCCGCCACACTCACCGTTGAACAAAAATTCATACATAACTGTTCATTGGTATGTGTATTGGAATGCAAATAAAACATGTAGATATGAATTTGTTTATCCGATAATTTGACATTAAATTGTGTGTAAACGTATTGTAAACGTTTCAGCGTGGCCGACTAGAAGACGTTGTAGTCAATGACACATATAGAGGAAAGCAGTTAGGAAAATTGTAAGTTAAACTGACTTTATACATTTATTATCTTAACAGTAAAATACAATTAAACGCATAACAGCAGATCTATATCCTTGAGAGGACTGGCAAAGATGCAAGAAATTTTGTCAGCTGTTACCATACCGGGCACAAGTCCCAAACACACGTGCAATTTTTCCGAATTAAAAAAAATACTGCAAATTGTGTCTGACCTGAAAATTGAATGAAGGTTGCGCCTCACAATTACAATATTTCGCGTATATGGTTTCTTGCAGGATCGTGGTGACAGTATCGTTGCTGGCTCAAGAATTGGGGTGCTACAAGATGTCTCTGGATTGCAAGGATAAACTTATCAAGTTCTATGAAACGCTTGGATACAAGATGGAACCTGGCAACTCCAACGCTATGAATATGAGGTTAGTAAGTACTAAGTATGTCCTAATTTCAAGACCACAATTGCCTATTTTGAATTTTGGTTTTTGTTTCTAAACTGCACATAATATCCTGGTTTAGATACTATCGATTAAAATAAATTATCGTACTTATTTTATAAAACTACCAAAACCCCTTATCTTATATGCGTTAATGAACGGAAATGAAACATACAGTAAAGAACATGTTGGTTAGTTTGGTGAAAAAATCGGTTTCTATTTTTAACACGATTGTACTTATAGGCTAATCTGTAATTGTTTTAAAATTATTCTCATTAGATCTATGTGATGTATCGATGGTTTTAGTCAGTGTATGTACTGTATCAGCCCATATACGTCCCACTGCTCTGAACCTCGTCTACAATTAAAAGTGCGATTGAGAGGGGTTAGGCCATATAGACCACAACGCTGGTCTAGTGCGGTTTGGCGAACTTTACATACCATAGAAATTATTTCAAATCGCTACGGTATGCAGGTTTCCCCAACCGTTATAGTCTATGAATCATATTACAATTTTAGAGCACGGATAACAAATAAATGTATCTAAATAAAGAACACAACTACTTATGACGAAGGCAGATGAATATAAAATATTTTATGATTAAATATTATTTACCTTTTTGGTTTCAGATTCGACGATCCATCTTGACAATTAGCCGCTGGGACGTCCGACCTGCGCTCCAAACTGTAAGTAAACACGAACGGCCAAGCAGTTCAAGCATCATACTCGCTTCTGAGCACGAATATTCACATCATTATGCACAGAATCTACTGTTCCTACTCTTGTAATGTTTCCACTTACTTTAGTCATTATTATTTTTAAAAATTATTTATCCGAATTTAGAACTTCCTTTTTGAAAGAGGAAAATAATCCATTAAAGAATCTCCTTCGTGCAGTTTGTCTTGAAATATTTATATTCTTTGTAGATATAGAGCATTAAAAACTGGCCCAAAATTATACACGTAATGGTCAATAGTTGTATTGGCGGTACAATTTTTTTTCTTTCTGAAGAAGAGTTGTAGGAGTCTAGCTCAGTTTATGCTCTATCTATGGTTTCCTCGTAAATTTCAAATTTGTGTTCCAATTTCAAAAATCCTATATTAACGTTTTTTTTAATAGTGTGCCAAAATCTTAGTTGTTTAATAATTAATCATGTGTTTTTTGTTCTGCTTGGTTGTTTATGTGATTACGGTTGCAGGGTCAATTGTTCTATCCAGCAACTGTGGAAATTACTGTATGTGACGTCTGCAGTTGCTGGGGTGGGCAAATGATTTTGGGTGTCCTAGCACAAAATGTTTAGTTTACGCGGTTTAGTACCCGCTGAAATAATAATGCCTGTTTTAATATGGAATCATTTTTGTTTTACTTCCATTAGGAACTGATTTTCCGCATTTGAATAGTCTTCAAATACCTTCTAATTGCTAGTTATTTTTATTAATTTTGATGTCAAAAAGTTTCTAAGTTGTTAATAATGCTTTTAAATTTTGTTCAGTTATTGGTTTTTTTATATTAAAACAGGTTTTATTATCCGATATCACATGTTTGCAATTATTTGTATAATGTATTTTAAGTGTCATTATAATTTGTTATTCTAATATGCTGTGTGACTAACAAACTAAAATCGCTTTGTGTTTTTTTTAGTAGTTAGTGTATCATCACATAGTTTAAAGTTGCTGTAAATTATAATTACAAATATAAATGAATATTTTTATATCACGAGTAAAAAAATAATGAAATTACCATATTGAAAGTTCTTGTATTTGTAATTTATGGCAATATTATAAAAAGTACTTAATAAATGATAATGCTTTTTGAATATATAGCTTTTAATGTAATTAAAAGTGAAATATATTTTGTAACTAACATTTACATATATTTATCATATTAAAACCATTCATGCTTTGATAACTTTGTTTTATTTTAAAATAGTTACCCATATTTGTGCATCGATTTTAGAGATACTATTTTATATAGAAGTATATATTTAATAATTTATTGTTAGAGAGAAGTTCTAAAGTCTGATCGGCCCCCTTAAATGTAAGGAAAAGCTACAGGCCAAATCATAAGCTCAATTTCTTTGCTTACCTGGGTAAATGTCATGTTTCCCCCGTAAAAGTAGGATTAGGGCATATACTAGAAAAACTATTAGTGATGTGAAATCCTTTAGTTTTATTTTCGTTAGAATTTTTGCCTGGTGTGTGTGCCTTTATGTACGCTAATATCAGAAACATATATTTATTACTTTTTTAAAGTGGAAAAGTATAGATGAGACAGGATTATAACATGCCTTGAGTGGGAATGAGACAGGACCTAACGGGACTGGTCGGGCCGGGAAAAGCAGTACAGAGGACGGCATTGAGTTTGCATATAAATAAAATAGTACGGGAAATAATATGTTACTGATGTAGACTGGACTCAAAAAATATCTGCACCCGGAGGAAGCTGGGCCGACCCCTATTCTGTAATAGATAATATCAAAGGTAAACCAAATAGGTACATACATACAGTAATTACAAAATTAAAAACGAAGTATATTTTTTTAACTTTTATTTACAGAAGTGTAAATGTTAGCAGATAGAATAAGAATCTCGTCACACCAATTCATTACAATATCGATCAATTCGTACATTTTAATAGCAAACATTGACAAATAGCTGGGTTGTCATCTCTGAAAACAAATTTACCACACTGCAGCTGGACATAAGAACATATAAAATCTTTTCAGTTCACCAGGTGTGAGTTTCAAGCTCAGGGATTTAAATAAATTAAATCTTGTTAACGGCTAACAGAAAATCGGTTTAGATCCGTCTAATATCTAGGCTAGATATTATACTAGATAATCTAACCCTAAATAAATTCACGCCTGGGTAAGTTTTTTATAATCTGTTCTTTACATTGATGTTGCCATAGCCAAAAAATATAATTAATTTTGGGAACGGTTATCTACTCTGATATTTCAAAGCCCATCCTATTAAAAAATGAATTATCGATAATTTAAATTATTTAAAAAATCGTTGACTTAATAATTTGTCACCGGATTATATCTATTTTAATTTTTTTTTCTAGATATAGGTCGGGCTGTAAGGCGCATGATGGTATAAATGCAATTATTACTAAGATCTATTTCACATAGCATGGGTTAGACAGATTTATCTGTCTCATGCAAAAAGCAACCTTAATATAATTGAGGCAAGGTTCCAATGTTCTAGCAATCAAAGGCACAGATCATAAATGAATCATATTTCATACAAGATAAGGTTGCTTTTTCTATGATTATAAACGTTAAATCCATGCTGTGTAAAACATCTACATGCAAAAGGCCAAAAATTTTCAGCCAGTGTTGTGGACATCTACACAATTTATATTTCAGACACAATTATACACATTCATAGACAAATAGCCGTATCACAAAGACCAATTAAAATTACAAATATCGAGCACCCGACAAGCTTTATATAATGTAATATCATTTTGTCTCATACCGAAGAATGAAGAAAGGTTAGGACAGTCAGCAAATTAGTTAACTGAGTGATGTATATTATTCATTTTGGAGGAATAAATAATGGCTTTTATACCTATGTGTGCATAGGTGGAGTTACTATAATATTACTATTGTCACTTCACCAGCATTTACCAACTCATTTTTAAGTAACTATTATTTAAAGCATTCAAGAAATAAAACCAATGTGTGAGGCAAAACTAAGTATTCGGTTGTGATTACATATAATGTTAAATTCGAAGTAAATTTGCTGACCATACTAGGAAGTATCGTAAGGCAAAGTATTAAGCTATAAAATAAAGTAATCCTTTCAACGCGCACTTTTTGTTTAGGCTACTGATTTCTTTGCGGTGTTATCATATTTATTTTCATTATATATAAAGACGGAATAGTAACATTGCCATTTTAAACCGTTTAAACTAGTTTTTACTTCGTTTATTACATGTTCTTTTGGATTCTCTGTGAGGACCTCAATATCAAACATTTAGGTGCTGGTCAACCAGACCAAAAAATAGCCCTCAAAATCGAGTACAGACAAGATTACGGATTACACGAAAAGAAGTTAACTAAAGCTGCATTGGTACCTCCTAAGCATTCATAAGATCTTGCAAGGGCGAGATCAATCATGTCTTTTAAAAGGGTCTGGTATGGTATGTATTGTACGCATAGAATTGCTATAATACATAGCTGACAGAACATCAATTATAATACATAGAACGGCTCAGTCTGGTAGTCACGATATACACATAAATATTATACATATATAGGTAATAATTATAAAATCTTTACAAACATTTGACATTTAATTGTCTAGTACTTGAAATTGTGTTAAACAACATTTTTAATAAACCTTTTTTTAAACATAGTTTAATTAATATCAATTATTTTAATGTGATGTGATAGATTGACTGGCCTAGATTCGCTGTATTTCGGCTTTATTTCACGATGTATTTATATTAAATACACATCGCACATGTTCTAAGAACAGTCATAACATATCTGTGCTTATTTTATTTAGCAAAAGCAGTAAATCTTATTAATTTTCTTTTAATAAAAAGAAGCCGTCATTTATATATGAACTTAATTCCTTTAAAAATTAAAAAAAAAATCAGAAAGCCCTTTGCTCGAAAATTCTGATAGGATATTTCGAAATGCTTTACTAATTAAATTAAATGGCCAGTCAGTGGAAATTGTTTTAGCATAATTTCAAGTACATGCATCGAGCGTATCCAACATCCACAATTCAAAATACATCAAATTGACACCCTCATATTCCGACAACATTCGATAACCGACAGGAGGGAAAAGCGTCCCTTACCTTCCAATCTACACTCTTAATCACTAGGGGGAATTCATAACAATTACAACTTGTCGTTCACATTTCATAGTTCAAAAATTACAATCTTAAGTGTCAGAGAAATCTGTAAAGGAATAGTAAGCTTTGATGAAGAGTTATTGAATCAGGAGTAACTATTTAGAATCTGTGGCAATGTAAGCCTTAAAGAAAAGGATTATGCCATCAATGACGTCATAAATGTTTGTACGCTCAGTCAGAAAGCTTTAGAATAATATAAAAATTACCATCCATTAAAAATTCAAGCCATAGCCAATCTGTCTTACGAAAAATCTTTGAAAATATCCTTATGCCTTAGTGGCGTCTAATCTCACTTGAGCGCTTCCATTTGGTGCATGTCAAATTACAATATTTGTTCCCTAATTACACGATTCGCCAAATAGGACATTGATTATGATTTTTAATATTTTTAACAATGGAATGCGAGAATAGAACGTCTATTTTCATGGAGACTTTAAATTTATTTTTATCTTTCTATTTATAATCTGTGCAACATTATCGTATATTTCGTGAACTTCAAATATATTTTTTTTCATTATCGGTGTTATCTCATGCAAATAAGATGTTTAAAAAATCACATAAAGAAAAAATTAAGTAGTCATGTATTAAAATTAATTGGTAAGAGGACAACATGTAATACATTCTAGTTATATGGGCACTTAACACTATTATGTATTGGTTGCATGTTTATCTCGCATTCAACATTTCGTCCGCTGCATATCAATGTCCTTTTGGATACAACATATATGCCAAACTAAACATTTCACGTAAACGCGATGCTATAATCAGAATGAATGTTACCGTGTCTATTTCTATTGTATATACAATTGAGATATGTCGTGAATATAATCTATATGCATCGTTAAATTAATATGTGCTACTTGTTTGATAAAATATACAGACTTACAGGTTCGTGCGCGACCCACCCTTAGCATTCTAGGGGAGAGAGCGGGATAGTTATAACCTAGCGAAAATTCATTACAGATGAAGAGAAAAAAGCGTAGAGTGGGGTAGTTGTCACAATTTAAATTGTGAATGATAAAATATAGAAAATTAACCCCATTGCGTCTCTGTATGTGTGCTAAAAAGACATATTACGTTACCCCCAAAGTTCTTTAAGCATCAGGTGGATCGAGCACAAAGTTTTGAGTCTATAATACCAATACGTTTCTGCAATATTCGATTTCAATTTTGACCGCGGATTGTTTGACAAAAAGAAAATCTCTACGCTGATACTCTTTACAAGTTTACAGTAACCTTTGTAAAGTCGTGAATTTGCTACACGCTTCAAAAATAGCGTATAGTATCAGTCGATTCCATATTTTTTTACAGTGAAATTAATTTAATGTCATAAGATTCACTTGTTGGGCAATACACGTGTTTAAATGCAATTCTCAGCTGTCATCAGTTAAAATAAACAGCCTCTTGAGAAAATATAACATGTATTCGTCGACAGTAGTGATGCAAAAAGCTAACAGCAATTGCGGATTCTGCAACAATAATTGTGATTTAGAAACAACTCCTTATATTTTCAGAGGGCTTAAGAACATATGTTTCACAAAATGATTTATCTGCAAAAAATAGCATGGCTTTATACAAAACAACTAAAATACCGAGAGGTTTCAAACGCAAATGTTGTCATAATTTTGTTTTCTTCAGTAGTTTTTTAAGGCTGGATTATGGAACGCGACAGCTGTTAGCCGATTGCTACAGGGTAAAATAAATAAGTTTACCGCGTGGGTCCTGGCAGTCAGTTACAAGGGCGGCGGCGGCGCGGAGGCTATCTTGGTGCCGAGCTTCATGGGTCCCTGGCCCCGCGCGGAGCGGCGCGCTTCCATCTCCCTCTGTCGTTGCAGCTTCCTCTCCTCTCTCTTTCTTCGCATCTCGTCCATTTTAGATGCGTTGTTTTCTGTGGAGGAAATTTTATGTATTATCCGGTATTCATTAAGAACTTTAAAACGGGATGTTTTTTTTTACCCAAAATATTACGTGAGTTGAGTATAAAATAATGTTTTACTTATTTTTGGAGGACGTTTTGCCTATTTTGGGTATACCTATAATATATAAAGTCCACTATAATGTTAAGATGAGTACTATTATTTCTATCTTTACACAGTAGTATCCAAGATATGCTCAGAATCGACAATTACCTTTAAAAAGTGTTTTAGAGTAAAAGGCATGTATGAGCAAAAGATAAGGAAGATAACGAGATATAGAAAGAGTAAGAAAGATGATATGAATGATAATTTTAAATATTATTATTGGGAGAAAGAAACTTATGAGCAAAAGAGAAAGAAGACAACGAGATGTAGAAAGAGTAAGAGAGATGACATAAATGACAGAGCACGCACCATCAACGTTCTCCTCAATGGGTTCGAACTCCCCATCCTCCCAGCCGCCGAGCGAGTCGTTGCTGTTCTGGTGCGTGGCGTGCGCGTGCGCGGCGTGCGGCGCGGCGCGGTCGGCGCGCGGGCCGCGCACGTACGTGGCGTTGGCGTTGTTGACGCCCGCCGCGCCCGCACCGCCCACGCCGCCCAGCCCCATGTCCGGCCACGCAGAGTTGTTCCATGTCTCTGATGGACTGGCGAGCTCAGCTTCTGCCGTCTGATGGATATGTTGAAATATTTTTAGGGTTTACTTACAAGGATTTCTGGATATGCTTTTTACACGCATCGAAGTCTTGGGAATATTTTATATGTATAGATTTTTTAGTTTATTAAAAACATAACATAAAACCAAGGATTTTAAAAACAAACTGACCATTTTGTAACTCCGTTTTTCTCATTTTTTGCTACATCAGAAAAAAAATATTATAAATAGAACTTTTCAGACTTCTGTTACGGATGTAGCCAACAGTCCATACAAGCCATACACACCACACGCACATACACACTTACCATACAAACACCATACACTTGCCATTCAGACTCGTTACACTCACACATGTAATTTACACAGTTATTATAACACAAGAAACAGCTGTGATGTACCGCTGGTTCGGATCGAACCGTCAGCCGGCTAACGGGACTTAGGCCCCGCCTACCGACGGCGCTCGCGCCAGCCGCGCCACTAGTCGCAATCTGTACTCGACGCGGTCCGCTTGTTGCTTTTCTCTGTGCTTTGGCTTCTGACATTTACGCTTTGTAACCTTATAAACTGTAAAATATAAATAGCTATACCTAGTGTGCTGTTTCCTTGAAGACGCTACCCGAACCATAGCTAAACGGACTTTTCATGTACCTATACAAAATATGTATTCAACCAATAGATTGCAATCGCAAGTAACTAGTAAGACAGTAGTACTAGGATAGCATAGTGTGTAGTGGGTACCGGTTGTTCCTGCAGCGTGCCCCACTCGTCGTTGTCCCAGTCGTCCTCGCACAGCGCGGCCAGCGTGGGCACCGCGTGCACGCTGCTGCTGCTGCCCGGAGACTTCACGCTCGCGCACGTGGCTGCACGCACACACACGCACACACGGTTATTTTGATTAGAGTATAAAAAATTAAACAGGAGGTTCAAAATCACCAATATAGTCCATTAGTATTTTTTTCAAAATATTTAATAATTTATATCATCAATTAATAATTGAATAATTTGAACATTGAAAAGGATATTTTGAAATGGAAATAAATGACATATTTTGTGTAAATTTAAAAAAAATCCACCGTGCGTTAATCAGTATTAGGTACTATTTTGCATCAATAAAAAATATGCAACTTTTAAAAATAACCCTGTATACATACGAACTCGTTATAATTATTTAGGATCTAGATGTTTTTAAAAGTTCCATGCAGTTTACAGATATATATAACAGGTCACAAGAGACAACAAACTCGGATTCTTATAATAATACACATGGCGAATATCGATCTCATTGAATTGGTTCATTAATGTTACAAGATTTGGCAATGGCAATGTACAAAAAGGTTCTCTCACTGGCGCGTAAATATTACATTAACGTCTGGAAGTTAAAAAGTGTAAAAATTAAAACAAATCGCGATAAAATCTGTAAAAATCAGTTGTATTTCAAAAGTTTTAATTTATAAATGCTATAATCAATAAGTAAGCTTTTTGTGTGATTTTTCTTTAATTTCTTACTTAAATAAAACGTGATGCATGCAGTGTTTTAATAAATGTGAATTAAAAATGGTTTTGGGTGAAATTAGGACTGGAATTGGAACTATTATTTCTCTTTTGTTCTATTAATAATTTTGTTAAATGTTGTGTTTGCTTGAATTATTGTGTTGGCTTACAGGCTTATTATGTAGCTAGCGGCCTGTTCCAACTTTGCTTAGATGCAATTACTTCACTCCTCTTTACACTGTTAAACACCAGGTTTTAAATTTTGAGAAGAAATATGTTTCGCTTATTAATTTCTTTTTCCTTTTGCTTATCTTATAAGTGTTAATACCTGAAAGCTGCGTCAACAATAGATCATTTAAATTCGATTTTCAGTTTTAGAGAGTTCTAGAGAGAAAAAATGTAAAAAAAATTTTTATCTATGAAACTATTCCGATAGAATTTTATCAACACATAGCTATCATAAAATACCTTATGTAAACAAATTAGCTTTGATTTCGCAGTCACTTATCAATGTTTATCAGTGCTATCTACTAATTGTTATATTTACAGATTATATTTCAATAACGCCGCTATCTTTGCAGATTGCCATCGTGACACTGTGATCATCAACAACATACACTCGCATCACTTTAATATAAGTTGATTAAGTATTATAACAGTGTTTTATTTTATTATCTCTCTCCTTTAATGAATAATAAATAGACCTAACATATAGTCCTGATCTCAAACTAAAATAAATGTAATAATAGGCCGTTAATATCAGAAACTATTAGAAACTTTGCAGTCTCACAAAATTTAGACTCGGATGATATGTTTGTAAAGCTCATATTTATAACCATACTTAAACAGCGGAGCGACAAAGACCATCGAAGATGAAAATTATGAAAGACAATCTGAATACAATGTACACCTCAATTAATATGTCAGGGCATAAAAACCGCTGGTGTGGGTGCGTCAAGTTTCGTGATGTTCCCGACGTTACTAACGGAGCAATGGGTATACTCACTACATAAAAACTATATGGTCGAGAAAAGTGGTTCCCAAAGTTGATTGGGCTTCGACCCACCCACCAAATTCCGACCCACTGGTGGTTTGGGAAATGCTGGTCTAGAGACACCATCTGTCTGGCACTCTGTAACCCGCTATAGTTAGGAAACGCGTCATCGTCAGTGTTTTCATAAAGCACGTTTCACTATGTCACAATGCACAAACGTCACGCTTTACTCACAGAAGAGGTAGACAGAAGTGCTATTTTTAGGAGACACATATCATATCCGTGTTAAATTGCCGAATTTAGCCCACTGATTGTCATTTTTATAAATATATTCTTACCTGCACTAGAATCGATATCTCCCCACGCCGACATGTCCCAGTGCTCGGGGTCGTAGTCTGACGCGGACTCACTGTGCTCTAGTGACGTCATCGATGTCACAGATGACGTCGTCGTCGACATACTGCTCGATGATGGTTGCTCTGAATTAAAAATATATATATTTGCTAAAGTTCCCAACTATTAGAATTGATTAGTGGCGGGATGTTAGAAATTCAAGGCATCATTTTTTAAAGGAAGGCAATGTAAAAATAAATTATAGCGCGAGTAGTGAATTCAATACTAAATAAAATCATAGAGGTTTAAATTTCAATCTAATTTGGAAATGGTAAAATTGAATTAACGTAACGCAACAGAACCTAGCTATATAAGCACTCACCCAGCGAGCCGGGTTTGGAGAGCGCGGACTTGTTGGGATGCTGCGCGCGCGCCGTGTCGGAGTGCGAGCGGTAGAACTTGGCCGTGACGGCCGTGACCGCCCAGCCCGCCCACGTCGCCGCCGCGTTGCTGAGCGACGGCGTCGCCGTGTGCACGTCCGCTTCTGCATTACAATACTTATTTACAAGACACTGCCTCAGTGGCGTAGTGGTACGGTACGATTACAAACAGGTATCGGGTTCGAATTCCGGGTCGGGCAATGTGATATTGGATTTTTATATCCATTATCAGCCTGGAGTAAAGAATTTGTGCCCGATATGGCGATAGGCTCGCCCCCTATCACATTATGACAGCCTCCGTGGCGCAGTTGGTTAGACGCCGGCTGTGAAACGAGAGGCCGCGGGTTCGATCCCCGCACCGAAACAAATGTTTGTGTGATCCACAGGTATTTGTTTCTGGGTGTTTGTGAGACCGAAAAGTCTCTCGTAGTTTCTGATACCCACGACACAAGACTCGATCTTAGTGTGGGGTCAGGACTATGTATGTGACTGTTGGATGTATTTATTTATTTATTATGGGACGGAACATACAAGGCGATATTTGGGTGTCCTAGTAGCACCTCTGCCTAATCTTTCTGGAAAAAAGGCGTGATTTTATGTATGTATGTTATTTAGAAAGGTATAGATAATTGTTAATGACTTTTTTTAAATCAAGCGCAGCATTGTGACTGCGCTGCACCTGATGGAAAGCGCAAATGCGCAAAGTCCAGACAGAGTATTGAATGGCTTCAGACGGTGTTCTATTTTTACTTTTAGTGGTAATGTTCTGTGTCTATGAAGGAAACAAATCTTTAATACATGCGCCGTTAGAACAACATGTTTTGTATTCATTCCTTCTCTTTTTTATCAAACAAAAGGAGTTTACTACGATAAATGAACTACGATCTAAATCAGACCAAGTGAATATTGACATATTAAAAAGCTAAAATTAATTAAACACTTCAAATGAATAGTGTTACGATACAACAATTTACAGCCAAACTTAAATAGCTACAATTAACTAAACCAGCATAAAACAAATAGTGTTAAGATACTTCAATTTCCTAAACGTTTGGTTTAACATTTTACATAACGGATTTTTATCCGGCTCGAGGGACCAAAATTTTTTTGTAATTAAAACCTATAGTTTATTATCACATCATTCTTACCCATTCCTTCTTTAAGGCTTGGATCGTCTGACACTTTCTCTAATTTTCCTAGGAAGCCCCTGATAGTTCTGAATGTGGCGTCACGAACCTGTGCACAGATACATTCAATTTCATGAGACAATGTATACCAAAATTAATAGAACAAACATTAATTGTCAAACTAATGAAAATAGATAAGGTGTTGCTTTTTGAGTAAGGTTAGGTAAAACAAAATTTATTGTTTTTTTTTGTCTTTATATTTAATAATTGTAATACTTATGTGCTGACATTTATTTTATGTGTGTCCCGGAATGCATTGCCTAAAAGTTTTATAACAGACTGCTTTCTTTACACAAACGCTTCTAGCATTTTAGTCAACTAGGACTTGGTTTAATAGCCTACCAACCGCATGACGTGGATTTCTAACACCTTCGAAATTTTTAAAAACATTTTTACAAAAGTTTTCCCCCGTCATAAAGCTAATTAACTAAGAAAACGTCAATAAATATGAAGTTACTTACACTAAAACACTATTTAAGCATTCTTCACTTTTCAACCTTTCCTACCTGTTTCTCCGGGTCAGCAGTGAGGGGGCACAGCGCTGGTAACACTCTATTGGCCACCTCAGCGAGCAGGAAGTATTGCTGCGTGGCCGCCAGCGCGAGGACCCCGGCCTGGCGCGCGGGCGGGAAGGCGTCGCGGGTGGCGCGCACGAACGCGGACACCAGCACCTTCTGCCGGATCTGAGGATGCAGGTGCTGGGCTATCTTGCCTAGACACACTGTTGTGTTTGTCCTGGAATGGGGTTCAATTGGGACTATATGAGATAAATTGCGTTTTGTTATCAGATAATTCGGATTGTGTAAGAATGCTTGGGATTAATAATAAATAACAATTATTAAATAATAAATACACCCAACAGTCACATACATAGTCCTGACCCCACACTAAGATCGAGTCTTGTGTCGTGGGTATCAGAAGCTACGAGAGACTTTTCGGTCTCACAAACACCCAGACCCGAAACAAATACCTGTGGATCACACAAATATTTGTTTCGGTGCGGGGATCGAACCCGCAACCTCACGTTTCTCAGGCAGCGTCTAACCAACTGCGCCACGGAGGCTGTCAAATGTAATGTAATGTTAATGTTTAATGGTTTTTGTTAAAATTGAGAATAGGGAAGATATATTTTTATTTGTTATTATAAAACGCTTATAGGTAATTTAATAATACAAATTAATAACGTATTTGTTAAGCGTAATGTAATTTAAAATTAAGTTGCATGTGTAACGAAGGTCTTAATTTTTATGAGTTACGATTTAAAATCTAGTGTAGCAAGTTCTGTTTTTATTTGTAGTACATAAATATGTCAATTGATATGAGTTTTTTAATCAAAGCCAATACAACGGGGTTCAAATTAATTGACTTTTGAATATAGTTCAACTTTAAAAAATACAGTATGCTATTCGCTTTTCAAAAAAGTTATGTTATTTCATTAAAATCAGAAACCACTATACAAGTAAATAGTTATTTCTTCTTAATTTGTTGGTAAATTACAACTATCTAAAGTTGTCTTATGTAGGAGCGTGCGTAATAAAATATTAAATTTTCTGTATTGCATTTTATGTCTATAAATATTACAATTTTTGTTAGATCGGGAATATTTTTAACGATGCAAATAAAACGACGTTTCTTAGTGAATACTCATGACAGACTAACTTTATTATTTTTAAACAAAACAACTACAAACAATATACTATAAAGCTTACCATAAAAAGTTTATTTGGTGTATAGAAAATCTAAATATTCTAACACCCCAACTACATCAAATAAACTAACATATCAAAACAAATAGTCGTATTTAGTCTATTTGACTAATCCCCAAACCTTCAATACATTTGTAATGTTTAAAAGGACTTAAAGCTTTAGTCAGAACATCAGCTGGCATATCAGTTGTTGGCAAATATTTCAAATCAATAATTTTATTATTAATTACATCTTTCACAAAATGATACCGAATATCAATATGTTTGCTCCTTTTTTTACAAACATAATTTGCTAACAATTTCTGTGCGCTCTGGCTATCATTATAAACTACAACATTACATAAATTACCAGTCAGTTCACCTAGCAAATTTCTTAAATATATGGCTTCTTTACTAGCTTCTGCGATAGACATATATTCTGCTTCCATACTAGACAATGCTACGGTTCTCTGTTTTCTACTTTCCCAAGAAACAGGTGACCCTGACATAGTAAAACAATAACCAGTATATGATCTGCGATTTATAATATTACTCGCCCAGTCGGCGTCAACAAAACCAACAAGCTCAGCTTTACCTTTTACATATTTTAAACAATAATTCTTTGTATTCTTTAAATCGGAACCGACGCATCATTTCTTCAAATGCCTGCAGCTCATCCTTCATCGCCTTAATCCACTTGTCTCGATCTGGACTCTCCAGAACCTCTCGGACAGTAACTGGATCACTGTAAAGCTCTGAATTCGCCGTTCTACATAGGTTAGTATACCCATACCGTTCCGGTGGCTTCCTCACTCGTTTTGGAATTACACGAATCGCTGGTGGTTCTGGTGATTCCTCTTCTTCAGATTCTTGAGATTGCTGCAACGTTGAATCCAAATCAGTCAAAGCGTTAGCATACTGTGATTCAGAAAAAGTATTAAGACCTGTAACAGACTCATCATGAGACTCAGTTTTAATCTTTTCTTCATCTTCGCTAATACAACTGCTTGAAATCTCTGAATGGATAATATCCCCAACTGAAACTGTTACATTTGAATTCGATGTACAGTTTCCATCGACATTTTCATGTATAATAACATCTCTACTTATTGTAACACATCTTTTAATTAGATCATAAACTCTGTATCCCTTGACATTCTCGGAAAAACCAACTAGTATATGCTTTTTAGATTTACTATCCCATTTCAGTCTTTTCTCTTTAGGTATGTGAACCTTCACTGGACTTCCAAATATTCGAACATGACTTAAATCTGGTTTCTTATTAGTCCATAGCTCATACGGAGTTTTATTATTTAAACCTGATGCGACAGATCTATTCTTCAGATAGACAGCAGTGTTTGTTGCTTCTGCCCAAAACTTTTTATCTAAACTCGCATCAAATAATAAGCATCGAGCTCTCTCAACAATTGTACGATTAACACGTTCACTCAAACCATTTTGTTCGGGAGTATACGCATTAGTCTTTTGATGTATAATACCACTATCCTTTAGGAAATTCTTAAATACATTACTACAAAACTCTAAGCCATTATCAGTTCGGAATATTTTAATTTTTCTGCTTTGTTGGTTCTCCACCATTAACTTAAATTCCCTGAAGTATTTAAAAACTTCACTTTTCTCTTTGAGAAAATAAACAAACACCATACGAGTAAAGTCATCAACAAAAATAAGGAAATACCTTGCTCCTCCAATTGACGTAACCTCCATGGGACCGCAGATATCAGCGTGGATAACTTCCAATGGCTCACTGCTCCGTGTTCCCGTCTGAGCAAATGATAAACGCGACTGCTTACCTTCACAACACACAGTGCATGTACTCTTGTTGATTACAGACTTATCGGTGTATGTTATTCCTGTGACTGCTCCATCTTTCATCTTGTTCAGGTCACTGATATTCAGATGTCCAAGTCTCCTGTGCCAAACTTCACTGCTAACTGGTAAAGAAGTTGAAGTCAATAAACAATGTTTATGTTCTAGCATCATCTTGTAAACACCATCAGTTTGGTTAGCTACAGCCACTAAACAATTTTTACGGTTATAAACATAGCAACAATTCTCCCTAAAATTCGACTTTATTACCATTCCTTATAAGCTGACTAATTGAAATTAAATTTGTGCTGAGTTCAGGCACACACAACACATCTTTCAATGTCACTTCATAAAGGCAATCTGGAGTAACGGTCACGATATCCACATCTCCCGAGCACAACACTGGCATAGCACTCTTATTTGCTGCTATAATCTCCTTGATGCTGGAATTAAAAGATGCATTCTGTATCGCATTATAATTTGGTGTCATATGTACACTCGCACCGCTATCCAAATAAAAGTCTTGTTTACTGAACATTCCATTCAAGAAAACTGGCGAAAAAAAGTTTGTTTTCTTCATCTGAGACTGATTACTCTTGTTGCATTGAGATTTGTAATGTCCCAACTGTTTACAACGATAACATTTTATTTTTGATTTGTCAAACTTGCTATTTGACAATCCGGACATAGACGTTCCACTGCCATGTTGTTGACTGGAGTTACCATTGTTACCAATACTGCCAACTTTCAAACTATGACAACTGTGGTGACCTCTACTCAAGAATGCGCATCCCGCTTCGCAATCTTTCCCTGCCATATCTATGAGCTTCGTTTTCACTACGTCTGCAGTAATGACGATCCCGGAATGCTCAATAGCCATCATCATTGGGAAATAATTTTCAGGCAAACCCGCTAACATTAAACACCCAATCCACTCATCATTTACTGGGAATCCTGCCCCCGATAATTTTTGAGCTGTCTCAGTGATTTGCGTGATATAGCTCGTCATAGATTCGCAAGTGTCAAGGCGAATCGATATAAGATTTCTCAACAATGTAATACGTCTTGAAAAACCACAATCATCAAACAAGCTCTTTAATTTATTCCATAAATGATTTGTGCTGGTGGCATCCCTTATGTGAGTGTATAAAGACGGATCTATCGTCAAAATAAGCTTTGCCATCGCCTTCCTGTCTTCGTTTGCCCTGGCTTCTGAACCTTGTTGTTTAATTAAGTCAGACATACCTTCCAAGACCAGCAAGTTTTCCGCTGCGAATGCCCATTCATTATAATTTTGTCGACCTAGCAGCTTAGGGACGTTGGTCAAGAATGCTTTTGAAGACATTTTAAGCACACACGTTTTTTGTTAAAATAATTCAATTTAAACTTTCTTTATCCTATTATCCAGGTTTATCTAGGTTTACTGGGCCCATAACCTGTTAGATCGGGAATATTTTTAACGATGCAAATAAAACGACGTTTCTTAGTGAATACTCATGACAGACTAACTTTATTATTTTTAAACAAAACAACTACAAACAATATACTATAAAGCTTACCATAAAAAGTTTATTTGGTGTATAGAAAATCTAAATATTCTAACAATTTTGATGACAATATGGATATTACTGAATAAAAAAAAAATTAAATAACTTAACGCCACAATTACACACACTAAGACCGTCTGTTCACGGTCGACGCAGACGTTCCCAATTAGTTAAATTGGTTATTAATCTGGCGCCATTGTGGGGTCGTTGACTGTAAATTGGGACAACAATGTGGGTCGCGGGAGAGAGCGGAAGTTCATTATTTCATCAAACGATGTCATACGCATTTAACTTCGTAATTCTACTATTATTTATGAAATTTATTTTGGACGATTTAATAATAATGTTCAGCAGTGTACTTCCTGTGGCTGAATAGATACATAGAATAATAAGTAGGTTTTGTTAGAAAATAATTCAGACATAGACTTGTGCCATATACCTACTGTCGATATGGTGGCTGATATACTGACGAAACCATTACCTCAGGTCAAACATGCTCAATGTGTCAATGCCTTAGGCATTAACGGGCATTAATAGGTGTTCGGTTTATTTAACAACCTAGCTTCGATTTAAAGGGGCGTGTAAAAGAATGCAACTATAAATTGAAGCTGGTCGTTTTTTAGAATGTTTTTATTTTATATATAGAATATTGTATTGATAGTTTGTTGTTTATTCTTAGTCTGGTTCTGGTTTGAGATTTGAGGTTTTTGGACACGTAATAAAGTATTGAAGTGCATATGGTGTGATTCTATATTTTCTCCTAAAAAACCACTGTGCTGTTTTCCGCTACAGGTTTCGTAATGGGCTTCCTTTTTTAAACGTCATTTGGATAATGATTTTATAAAATTAACTATCCAATGTTTGACAATAATTCTAACTGAATAAAAAAAAATATTTTGACTGTTTTTTTATTTACAATAACTACCAAGCACATGCTAGTAAGTGCAGAATTTTGCCGGCCTGTTCGATAACATAAACAGGCTGAACCCGAAACATGCGCACTTAAATAGGTAATGTTGTGGCTAGTACGGTCACCTATATTGATATCAATGAATCACAAAATGAAACGTATGAAAAACGTACGAAATTTATCGTTGTGTGGTTTTAAGCTTAATAGCCCTATTAAGCTTAAAACTGCACGAACTTTTATGGCCATAAAAGCTATAATATTATTATTTTTTTCTGTGAGATATTCCAATGTTTTCTTTAGATGTGCAATAATGTTTATAAATTAATAATAGTCTCACCTGATGCCACCCTGGTCGTCTTTAGACTGCAACCTGGCGAAATGCTTCAACACTTCCACATTCAGGTTGTTGTAGTTGAGTTTCGAAGCCAGGTGAATTATCGACTTGACCGTCTGCTCTCGTATGATCGGGTTTGTGTCTAGAAAACCGTGGACTACTTGAGGAAATATTTGGTCATTTACCTGAAAAAGAGTTAATAATGGATGTCAAAGACGTTTCAGTGGATGGTGACTTATGTGATAATACGATAAGTATTATCAACAAATGATGCTACATAAAAAAATACGCAGTATTTCCAGAATTATTACTGGCATTGTGTTCAGATTTACCGGCATAATACTATCTTCTTTCGTTAATTTTCGGTTTACAAATTACATCATGTACCCCTTATGTTAACTGGGGTTTGTATTTTCCTATCCACGCAGATAGCTATTACTTCACATAGCGATTAAAGACACGTAATGGTGACCCAAATATTTTTTATGTCGCCTTTAACGTCTTGGGTAATAAATCATAAGTTCATAATAAACTTACTTTTGGTCATTAAGGATCCGTCACAATGAGCCGCGTAAAACCTCCTGTATAACGTCTTAGCTAATTAGTTAGTAACTCACAGTGTTATTCTGTAGATGCACAATGAACTGGTCGAGTTGCTGCAGCAGGCGCGAGCGCGTGGTTCTGTCGTTGGACGCGAACAGCTTCACCACACAAGGCACTATCTGCTTCTGATACTCCTCTTCACTTAGTAACTTGCCTAGCTGTGAACAACAAAAAATATACATAAGAAATTATAGATCATATTACGGAAATTTAAAAAAAATGCTTTTAGTGATTTCTATATTTATAAAAAAATTGTATTTAAAATTATTTAGAAATATGTGTATGTCAGAGTTTTACGGTCGCGGAGATTAAAACAGAAATATCTCGCACTGGAAACAAACTTCTTAGGCGCTGTAGCAATTGAAGTAGATTGGCTTGACCTAAATAATTATCAAAAAAATAATGATACACAGCCTATTGACTGCAAAACGGACGACTGTGCATTCCATAAACCTAATTTTTAAAATTAGCTATTTTATAGTTACTATCATTACCCAACAATGTTTTCAATTGGGCTCCAATTCCTAGCTCCATATATTTTTTTACGATACCTAAATCTGTTAGAATAGACAAATGGGAATAATAATGATTAAATCGACCACATACGTACCTTAAACATAGGTGCGAGTACAGCAGAGCCGGCGTCTCCATAATGAAACGCGGTCATCAGCTGCGGCAGTATCTTGTGCACGCACACCGCCTCAGGGAAGTTGTCCAGGAACGAGCTGAGTGTGGAGAAGAACTTGCCCTTCTCCGCCTTGTCTTTTATCTGGATCTCTTCCAGGAACAGCATCGTATCTATCAGATCGTTCTTGAAGTAACCTCCGATTTTGCGACATCTGTGTAAAGTAATTTATGTTTTACAAGTTACATACATATCGTATTTAGTATCATATTGTCCAAAATATACGCAAGATAGACGCATGATGTTTTTATGCATATCATAGACAGCTTCGTAGTCACTTAGCTTATGATTTCACTATTAGATATCTGCTGGAAGTCAACCTTTTCGGCAAAAACGACAGGCTTTAGGCATTGCGTATAAGTATTTTTTAATTCATATGAAATGCTGTAAGAACTGCAGGTTGAGTTGGTTGAGAGATAGGTTGAGAGGACTCAAAGTTAAAAAAAACTTAGGATATTAAAATGAGGCATCAAATAACATTGATTAATTTACCTTGTAATAATATCAGCGGGGTTAGGTCTAGAGGCGGGATTAGCGCTGACTAGTTCGCAGTACAAAGTGCACAGTTGTTTCGGTATATTATCCACTGTTTTCAGTGCCGGCTGGTTCTTCAGAGGGCCGTTGAACGCTTCCCAAATGAGACAGCCCAGACCCCACATGTCTGAGGAACTGTTGAAAAATATAAGCACATTACATTCTTACTTAATAGTACTACTTACTTTGTACAATCTTTCGCATATATCAATATGAATATGGATATTTAAAAAATATTCAGGAACTAAACTCAACAGTAACAGTAACAGTCCAAAATAATATTGTAAAATTGTGAGATCACATTATTGCAGTACTGGCCAATCTAGGGTGTGCTCACTGATATTCTAAACTTGATTTCATTGGAAATTAAGGATGAAGATGTGAGAGTGCTAATTTTGTTATTTTAGTCAGAGAATTATTCCTAGTGAGTTTTGGACTGTCTAAGTATATTTTATGGCATGAAGAAGGCGGTTGGTGGTAGCCTATACCACATGGTCCATGCCACCCAGGACCGAACATGATGGAGGAACATTACATGTGGTCGCAATCCTCAGCAGTGGATAATAATAATATAAGTATATTTTATGTTAGATATCTTATTATCCACTTTAATAAAATTATTGTATTACTATTACTAAATGGAGTATATTATATTTCAAAGTATAAATAAGTAGAGGGAACATAAAAAAATATCCCTCATTACCATAATTTTAAATGTTATTAAGATAAAATTATTATTAAACATGCACTTGTAAATTGTATACAAAATGATTTAAATGATAATAGATTTCTTAGTAATGTGATGAAAATAAAATCGTGACATGCAGAATGTATTACAAAGATAAGTCTAACAAAATTATGATAACAGGGAATTCCAAGTTATTATTTCATGAAATATTTATAAGGTGACATATTTATAGTTAAGACCAAACACTTGAATAAATAAAGTGCTAGTATATTAAAAGTTGTAATAAAGTAATCTACATTAGAATGGGCATGCTATTAATCATTTTATATTGTGCACATTTATAACAATGTAATAAAATTGAGAATGTTTTCAAATGTGATTTTACCATATTTATTATAAAAATTAATGTGATAATAAAGGTAATTAAGGAAACTTTTTGTTTTTTTATAGATTTTGTGTAGTAAAGGCATCAGTTTTAAAGGTTCCTAAAGGTATATAATGGTACAAATAAAAAAATAATATAAAAAAATTACTTACCATTTTGTCACAGTTTTAAGTTTAGCGGGATCGTTTTTCTCTGGTGGGTCATAGATTTCAAGAGATGGTAATATTTTGAGTGGTATCGGATTTGTAGTGTCTTGTGTCTGATTAGTTAGGAATTCAAATCCACCTAGTTTCCATTCACCGGCTTGTGTGACAAATACTGAGTAGAGAGAAACATTGTTATGTCTCATGTTACCATCATTAGTTAAAAACGATAATGCCCTCTGAAAAAAAGAAATGCATCAAATGTGGTTCTTAAACATGTTTCCTCAGTAATAGGAAATCAAAACAAGATCAAAGAGAATGCTTAGCACAAATTAAAATAAAATAAATTTAATTTTTTTGATTGTCCAATAATCCAATCAACCATTTGATGGTATACAAATATTTGTATTAAAGTGTGGCTGATGGTTGTGTGAGGTGTAATTTGTCAAAAGAAATAATCTCATTAAGTGTAGAGGTTTATACTAGATTCAACTAGCTAATCATAGTTATTTCTTACAAATTTGTTTTAACTAGTTTTATTTTTGTTAATGATAAATTTAATATAAAAATGGTGACTTACAGTGATTTGGAATATTCCCCACGCGAGAAACAAATCCTTCTGTTGTCCTTCGAGTTTTGCATTTTCTATGTGAGTAGATAAAGGCTGTACATACTCAGTAGCTACATATAAAAATTTTTCAGTTTCACAGCTATCTAAATAATGTAAAAGGCTAGGATGTCTCATAGTCTTAAGTTTTTTCAGGGAGGCCTTCGCGATGTCGAAAAGAGTCTCGGAACTCTTTTGGACGTCAAATAAAAATATTGACACTTCATCTTGCGTTCCCCGTTTTTTGCCCTTGTGTAGTGTCCATACACTTCTGTCTTCTAGTCCTGGTACAGGATCTCCCACTTCGTAGGGAAAATCCTTTGTAGGGTCCCGTGAGAAAAACGACCACATAATGCACTTCACTCAATAAATTATTTACAACTTGCACACATAATGCGTTGAAAAACGTACTCGCACTACGGTATAAAATATCATAATATTGGAAATGTTTATATATAAACCGAAATTCTAATGTAAACAAGGTTTATGCGTTGAATTTATACAAAATAATAAGAAATAGAGGTTTTCTCTAAACAGATTGGTGACAAGACAACGTTTGATAGATGAGAAATAATGAATGACTCACTAGTTGACAGCTGATAACAAGCATGAATGAATGAATAGAGATGAGTAAAGACCGAATTATTTCACTTACGTTTTAGTCGATATCTTACGTTCCAGTTGCTTATGCATACAGTTGTTTAGCGTATAAATTGACAAGACCATAAGACTTAGGTTAGAAAATACTCAGATACTGTCACTAGCCTTAATTTTAACAGTATTTTGTTTATATTATTATAAATTGTAATAGCATTAGGAAGAAATATTATCAAGCTCAACCATGTCTAAGTCAGTTGCTCGGTTGAAATCTATGAAAAAAGTTGCTGATAAACTTGACCACTCTTCTAAGTTGAGAACTAATATTCCTGCTGGAATGGCTGCTGCTGGTCCACCCTTGGGTCCAATGCTTGGCCAGGTAATCACAACAAGTGCTTCAATATATTATCACAAGACTGGATAAGCAACCACAACATTTCTGTACATTTCAGCGCAACATAAATATTGCAGCATTCTGTAAGGATTTTAACGAGAAGACGGCTAACATTAAGCAAGGAGTGCCTTTACCAACGCGAGTTAAAGTAAATTCCGACCGTTCTTACCAACTTACCATTCATCAACCTCCAGCTTCATATTTCTTGAAGCAGGCAGCTGGTGTTAGCCGAGGAGCTATGGAACCTGGTTAGTATGACAATCTCAATGCAATACAATGTAAAAATAACAGCATATTATATAAATAGAAGATATATGTTTTAATAAGTAAACAAAATAAGTTGTTGATTTATTTAGTTTTAAAATAGGCTTGAAATAATGAATACTAAACTGAATAACATTTACTTTTCAGTTAAGGAAACTTGTGGAAAAATAACACTGAAACATTTGTATGAAATAGCAAAAATTAAACAACAGGACCCACCATTAGAATGGAAGTCACTTGAAGAAATATGCAACATGTTACTAGCAACTGCAAGGACATGTGGTATTGAAGTAGTCAAGGAATTAGATGCAAAGGTGAAATAAATTACATGATTACCTCATTTGGAATAATTAGAGACACTCAAAACAAATACATGTTAGGTATTGGTAATGGTTTAAAAATAATGTGTACTGTTGAGCAAGATATTCTTTAGCCTTAATTTCTATTGTTATGTGAAGTTCTTTAATAAATAACTACTAACCTTATTAAATATGAAATATGATTGGTGTACTAGTTTTAAAACTAGGCCTCAATTCAAAAATTTCTTAACAATAAAATTAACTATTTATAAAAAAACTAATATAATTTTAAATGGTGTTTCAGGAATATGGAGAATTTATACAGGAAAGGAAAAAGATTATAGAAGAACAGAAGAAAATGCTACAAGAAAAACGAGAAGCCAAAATGTTGAGAACAGCGTAGCACTTGACACAAATTAATATAGTCAAATTATTTATAGGATAGTTGTTGAATAATATAATGTTAGCAATTTTGTTTGTTTCATTGGGCATGTAATAATGGTTGCTTTATTTAACCACATTGAATAAAACAGTTAATTGATAGTAATCAACTGACAGAATAACAGTAAGATTAGGACTTGGGCATCAATTGTTATCCAATATAATGACATAGATTCATTAAATAAATTCCTATTTCAAGGACCTATTTCGCTTTCATGTTGTGGGTATAATACATCTATGGTATATTTACAAGTATTTACCATTTTATAATATAAGTATAGTAGTGATTTTAGTATTAGTGACTGCCTCTCATTTGCTATCCAAACTTATGTGAGAAACTGTAAAGTCAAACTTCCAATGTCTTAAGGTTTAAAACTAAAACTAGGTCACCAAATTGCACAGTACCATAGCATACATACATAAACTCACGCCTTTATCCCCGAAGGGGTAGGCAGAGGTGCCACTAAGACACCCACATTTCGTCTTGCATGTTCCATCCCACGATGTGATAGGGGGCGAGCCTATCGCCATATCGGGCACTAATTCATGACTCCGGGCTGATAATAGAAAAATTCAATATCACTGCCCGACCCGGGATTCGAACCCGAGACCTCAGCATTGTAACCGTACCGTAATACAACTACGCCACCGAGGCGTACCATAACGCCTGAACTTTTATTAGCAATTATTGCTAATCGAAACGTGCTTTATTATCACATTTTTCTTTTTATTAATTAGAAAGGGATAAAGTCGGTTTGAAAATAAAACACCAAATTCTCTATCTAAATACCATTTATTTTGAGAAGTGATGTCCCCATATCCTTTGTATCTATGTAGCATGAAGCGAGTTTGATTGTCTAAATTATAATTAACTATAGGAAACTATAATCACAAATATGAGATAGTTTAAGGTCAGTGTTACCTGTCATACATTTCGTCACAGTCATCCCGTGCAGTTTGCAGTACTAAACTAACATAGCGGAGTTGCTTAATCAGCAGCCAACGTCGATATAGAATTTCTTCGAAATAAATATAGGAATTTTTGTTATCTAAATCTATACAACCATAGCCTTAAACTCACTAATACCTATATTAAATAACCCAGTAACTAACAACTATTCTATCCCAGTAATTTACATTAAATGAGATTTAAGCATACTATGGTAATCTCTCCTATTACAAGTACATTATCACATACAAGACAGTCTCATCGGAAGATGATATAAAGTACAAAAAAATAACTTACATACGTTTTTGTACAAAAATATAAATAGAAACACTCTCCTTAGAGTAATTGAGTTAGAATTTACACTACAAGCTTATTAATATACAAACTCGAGATTAGTAAACATTAAAAAAATATAATAATAACATTTGACAACTGAGGTACCATTTAAGGACTTTCAAAGGTAACTTGTTGAAGTAACTACATCACGCACATGAACCAATATTAACAAAACATAAAATTATGTACATTTGTACTGCAAATAATAGTTTTGTACTTTCTAATACTGTTCATAAACTACAGGAGAATATGTATATGTCAAATAAAGTTAATTTGAATGCAACAAAAAGCTGAAGCACAAATCATCAGCAAACATTAGCTGTGTGCGAGCGTCTTAGTTTAGGTGAGTTTGGCAACACTTCTGGCAACTCTGTAACTTTATCTATAGTAAAATCTGGCAAATCCGAAGTCTCTTCGTCTTTCTGTAGCGGGATCCACACTGTACCTCCCAGCTCCGCTTCTTTACCACCCTGGAAAAACGACAATAGAAACGATAGGTACTTCGCTTTAAGAAAACCATCTTGCTTATATAAAGTAAGAGCAAGTAGCAACTATGGGTATGCAAGGGTATTGCTCATAATATACAATTGCCTGTGAAATTTCTCGTGGAATGTGCAAGTAATATCATATGGAAATAATAATAGCAACAATGTACATGCCTCAAAGGCGTGTTTGGCGTAATTCCTATTTTAGAAAGTACACTCAAGAGTACATTATTTTTTATGACTGCACCTTGAAGCGTCTCAAAAGATGCAACATTCAAGCGACCGCGAAACGAGGTCAGTATTAGTGGCGGTACTTCCATACAAGCCCAAAAGCCCGGCTTGCCCTACATAATACGTATATACTCCATACTGAATACAAACTATTACATTCAATACAACAGTCATTTATTAGAAAACATCTAACATTTAAATTTTTTGAATTTACCGCGCCTCGATTCAATGAGACGCCAGCGCCGAAGCGCCGCGTAATTCCATGCGCGTAATATTCATTCATAAAAACTTTATTGAACTTGAAAAGACGGAGCACACAGCACATACATCTATCCTTTTCTCTCTCGTGTGCTTTTACGGGGCTTCTAGCAACGCGTGAACTGTATGGGGAAATGATATTACTCGATCGCTAGGAATGTATAGCTATAGATATGTTATATAGCAGTTTACTCTAGACGATATGCCCGGCTTCGGCCTTGGTGATGTAAAAACATCGTGCGTTGCATTGGTCGTCACGTGATTATTTGTTAAATCAATTATATCAATTGGTATTAAATTAAGTTGGTTCCTTTTAGAAATTATATCTAATATTTTTTTTAGAACAAATAATGAAGTTTTAATATTTCTTTTAATAAATTGTATCTTTTGTATTGTTTATTTCACGTTTACTGGCAATACAGCACATATTTCTACTAACTTCATTTGTATTATGATATTTTATGAGTTGTGAATGTGTTTTGTTTAAGGTTAATGTTTAGTTTTTTTATGTTATTTAAACTTTTTGATACTATTATGAGTTGTATTGTTTTCTGTGATGGTTTGAGTGCGATGGTGAAAGCGTTCATTGCCGGTAAAAACGTAAATTCATTCAATTATATTGAAAAATAAACCGGCGCGAAACCTATGCCGGGTTTGTACATTTAGTAAGTCGTGATAAATCACAATAGAAATTTCTTCAGTTCAGTTTAATAAACTACGTACTTTTATTACTACATACTCCCTTTAAAGCTATTAAACAATCGTGATTCATATGTTTTTAAACGACACGTCTTGTGTGTTAGATTGTTTGGATTATAATGCTTTAAATTTTTATTAAATTAGGTGGTCCTTTCAAAAGGCAATCTATTATTTTAAATTCAGAAAAACATTTAAACATGAATGCGTTAATAATAATTTCTGCTTGCAATTTCGGTAAACCTCGAAGTCGACCACGGCACCACAGAATAGTGACGGCAATAGAAATGCAATGAATAGTTACGGATACATGTTCACAAGTAATCTATATTAATTGTTTTAATCTTAATATTGATTGTGTGGTAGGTTTGCCGACGTATTATAAATTAATTTTCTTCGTTCTTAGTAACTTTGTGTTTCTAAAACGATATTAACTAAACGTAAAAAAATATTCGGCTTGCCCTACTCCAAAACCCTAGGCACGCCACTGGTCAGTATGCGCATTCAACAAAAATAAACAAAATAATTAGTGTATTTCATATTTCACTGCCATCTTTTGATTTGTAATAATGAGAGAAAGGGTCGTACGTTTTGGTCATCTTTGTTCTTTAGTACAAGGCCTGAATCATATCTATCAACATCTATTTACATTTTATCTATTTAGTAGGGATCATTTCTTTGTGCGTACGTTGGTATGAAGATACATACAAAAAAACTATTTCTCTTAAATAAAATGCGAGCCTCAAAGGTTCTGACCTTGATGTCTGTCTCCAGTTTGTCTCCTACCATGATGCAGTTGCGCGGCTCAACGTTGAGCAGCTTGCACGCCTCAAGGAATATGTGCTGGTCGGGCTTTTCCCAGGGCAGGTCGCCGGACACCAGCACGCAGTCGAAATATTTGCGCAGGTCGAGCCGTTCGATCTTCTGCCATTGGGCACGAGACGGGCCGTTCGTGATCAGACCGAGAAGATAATCCTCCCTGTGCCACATTCATTCACCAGCCTTTGGTTATTTAATGAGCTCATTTATGCTGAAACTCAGCACACGATACAGATTAAGCCAAATAGTCTTGCACGAGACTATAAATCCTCTCACTGGAATTAGCAAACACTTACTGACTTGGCAGTGTCGTGTGTGGCATTCCGAGTAAACAACTCGACGTAATTTACAAATCATTAATTTTCAAGCGAAAATATGAATGTCGTGCAAGAGAATTTACGACCTCTTAATAATAATACATTTCATATACAATTTATATTGAAATACAAATTGCATTTGAAAACAATATAAAACTCAGTAGCACCGTGCTGAAACATACGGACATGAAAATAACCCTTATGATATCAAATGAAGGACATTTTCAGCACAGAGCTAATTGTTAATAATTATAATGGAACTATGGAGATATTTCAATGTCAACAAATTTTGATCACACACAACAAAGCTTCACAAGTTCGAAAAGCGATAACATATCTCCATAGTTGTTAATTATTCAAGGTGTTGAGGTAATGGTATTACCTTCTCCATGATGCACTCCCTCACATATTTAACAAATACAATTCAAACCTAAGTGTTGCGCACGCGGCGCCCCGAGTTTACTCACTCGTTGAGCAACAACTGAACTGTTGAAAAACAAGTCATTTATTAGCAACATGCGCGCAAAGCCAGCCCCGTAATCGCGAAGGCAACTTGTCAATTATTGTTCGAGTATCAACGCATTTTCTAATACCTCCACAATATTCCGGTGCTGACTTTACATGATCATTTCGATAAATCAGTATTGCTGTATTCATAGTATTATGTGGCATGCAACGTCCGATGATCCTTGTGAAAAAAAAATAACACAATGGAACTGAACACTGATGTTCTAATGAAGTATGAATGCGATATCAATGAGATGACGCGGAATGGAATGAAGTTGATAAAAATCAATTCAGTGTACCACATAACACCATGCACAATAATTTGCACAACAGCAGATACATTCTGTCGGTAACAATTTTTACACCTACAAATTTATTACACCTATAAAGAAGAAAATGTCCATTCCTGAAAAAATCCTGTTGAAAAAAAAAAAGAATTTATCTGCTATTATGGTATTTCTTTGTTTTGTAAAATGCATTATTATTTTTTAATAATTGTTAATTCATCGCAGTAATATGCATAAAATCAAAACCAAGAAATATACTCTTATGAATAAACATCATTAAATAGTTATATCATGGAGAAATATTTGTAGAGAAAATGGAGCAATGGCGAAATATTTCTTCATAACATATTATCCTACGCATTTGAAATGTGAACTTACCTCAGTGTTTCCAACAGGTGTATGACATCATTTGTTAGAGCCAAACATTGAAACCTTAATTTTACCCATTCGTCTGATACATTTCCTGGAACAAACAGGTCATATGAAATGAGGTCCAGTTCATAAATACAATGTATTTGAAATTATTAGATTACTATTGCATATTGGTAAAATAATTCTTAAGAGTGGGTATTGTGTGCACTTTACTCAAACTGTAGGTGGGTCTATAAGCTAATCCCTTTTTGTAAGATTAAAATTATGAATTTAATGCGCCACCCTACATGGTGTCAAGCGGGGGCAGTAAGGCATTGTATCATTTGTAAATATAGCATCATGTTTTTGAGTGAGAGTAAGGGCGTTTTCCAAGTCGATCTAATTTCATCCCATGCGTCATTTCCATTCACATTTTGTTTTTTTACACGATTTATTTATCGTTCTGATCCAACAGCTGTTTATACATCGTACACCCACGCTTCACGTCCCTAGCAACCGTTACATAACTGGATTATCCTTTCTTATTTGCATTTCTGAAAATGCAGGTTGAATGTTTCGAACTGTGTTCAACATTTATATTTATGCACAATGATTGTACGACGAAAGTAAAGCGATGTATACGCATTCTGGCCGGACGCCAAAAGTAAAGTAAAATTAATTCTTCGACTTTGTAATTGATGAGAATAGGAAGAATAGGTCTATTTCCACATCAACGAATGTAAAGCAATCCAACACTATCAACTGACTTCTAAAATACTTGTGGTCCATATAAACTTTTGACTACTTTCAAAATAAAAGTATTAGTAAATATTTCCATTAAAAATAAAAAAAGTTACAAAACATATTTATATCCAGCGTAATAAACATACGATATTGTTATTGTATATGTATAGTTAATTTGTTTTCTGTTTTTTTTTTTATGCCTAATTTATTATTTTTTATACAAATTGCCTATATGATTAAACTCCTATTTTAAATTTCGTGATCTAGTAAAATATATTACATCTCGTTCGTTACAGACACCGCTTATTCAACCTATTTAATTTTGTTTATACTTTTAAAATTTAAATGCATAATACACGGGCGTGCACAAGACTCCATTTCACTGGCACGTGTTCTTATATGTTTATTTGAAGCATACTAACTGGCAATGTGTTTATAATTTTTGGGCAAGCAGTTGCGCCATAAATGTGTATGCCATTCATCCAATGCGTAGGATTCGTCATCTGGCCGAGCTCTGAAGGCGCGAAGGAATGATACGCCGCTTTCTGCAGCCAATTCTTGCGGGATCCCATACTGGTGCTGCAGTATCTCCACTAACTGAAGGAAATCAAATAAGTAAAGAATCAGTATGAATCTTCAACAGATGTATATAATTAATACAACCAACAACCCCACATAATGAATCCACTTAACATACGTGTAATTTTCTAGTTACTATATTTTGAGAGAAACTTTTTGGGTCACATTAAACATAGATACCATTTAGTATGAGGAATTGAGGGTCACATAAAATAGAGCCTAAATAATATTTGTTGCACACACAAATTTTTGTTTCGGTGTAATTGAACCTGTGATCTCTCAATTCGCAATCAGATTCTTGCCTATTACGCTACTAAGGCTGAGGGTAAATCTAATAACACTTAGTAAAACCTCTATGTTTTCAATAAGAATCTATTTAATGTATTTCAGTATTAACTGTAGCAAGATATCTAAATTAGTAATGAGTTAGTATTAGATATTCTACTTTATTACAATTAGTATTAGTAAACATCATACCTACTTAATTATACACTAGTAGTAGTTTCGGAGTGCGCTGTACAACTCGTGCAAGTGACTCATATTTCAGAACAAACTTCGTAATTGTTTTCTGTCTTGTAATAGTGTTTTGGCAACTAAATAATGATTACTAATGTACTTATAAGGGCATCAATTAAGACGTCAATGAATGCGAGTGGTCGGTACGTGTGCACCTGTGTAGATGTGTTGTTTGTGTCAAGAAAATGAGTGGTAGTGTCTGCGTGCCATTTCGTATCATGTAGGAAATGTTCGTGATCCAGAAATAGCAGGGTTCAACGTTCTATGTGCGGTGTCGTTCACTAACCTGCCAAGTAAGCTTAGCTTGGCACAGCTTCCCGAATGAAAACTGATACTCCTATACACGTGAGATCGAATTGTAATAAAAACAACATGTTTGTTAAAATCGAGTTTATTGAGAATGAATTTAATGTATCTGCATATTTCATGTATGGTGTAGGTAAAACAACAATACTATAAAACACCCGTAATGCTTATTTACAGCAATAAAAACAATGGTTATAATTGCCGAAACAAATGAAAACTCCATACAGTGACAAACTCAAAGCGGCAAGTTAAGTACTCTGTGATATAAAATGTAATACAAAACAAGTAGACATACCTACGTAATATTTAGAAAATTAAATAATTTTAAACTTAATCGCCAAATAATTTCTTGCCTAGCTCCATTAGCCGGTGGTTTCTGCACATTTTGAGTGCGCCGCCCTTCTTAAGCACTGGGATCACGGCCTCGTTCGAATCGACCAACCTGCAGAGAAAGTCCTCAAACGCAGACTTCACATTGGGTGGGAGAGTGCCAACTTTCACTTTCACGAGCATCACGACAATGCCTTCTGCCCATCCACTCTCAATGGCGAATTCAGATATCCAGGGGACGATAGTAAGTACACCGCTCATAGTCTGCATTCCCAGGAACCATAAATCGGCAATTTCACTCCAGTTCTCTTTGTAGCTCATTGATACAACTAAGGCATTGGGATCATTTGACTCATCAACATTGTATGCATCCCACAGGAATCTGATAGTAGATTGAATATACCTGCAGATTGAGAAATCATTTTTCTTCACTTTACTGGCCTGTTGTTTGAGTAGGAGCAACCCAAGGATGGCTAAATGTCCATGAAGGACGAGATTTTCGGGGATATCCTTCAGTTCTGGCAGATTGTTGAAGATAAACTTGAGGAGTGTGTAAAACAACATGCTGTTTTCAACTACTTTAGGTGCCAGTACAGTGAGATTCATGAAGATGTTGCAAAGGCTGACCATAGCTGCTCTTGAGTCTTTCATGTCTTCCAATAGTTTCGGGTCCAATTCCGGTTCAGGTTGAGTTCTAGCTTTACCTCGCTCAGATTTGGGGATAGGTGGTTTCTTGTAATGGACAATGGACCAGTAGAAGTTCATGGCTTCATAGAGAATGTCCTCTTGTTTCAAATTAAGTACTATATCTCTGGCCCTATCTTCTACAACTAAGTGGCAGAGGGCTGGCAACATTAGACGGAGTAAATCAATTTGTCCTATCAGAGGGGTGTCCATATCCATAGATTCTCCTTCAGATTTATTTTTCTCGGCTAATTTTCTGGCCCTATAAGCATGGAAGGAGTCGTTGGCAAGAGAGAACATGAAGGGAAGCAAAGCATAGATGTGTTCCCTCATAGCGGTAGTCTCTTGTGCAATCCAGGCTACCAAAACCCTGACCATAGCACAAACAAACACTTTTTCAGGGTCGGGCAACTTATCTCTGTGCTTATCATTGGACACCTTAGTTAGTACAGACACAACAGCATTAAATGCACCCTTAAGACTGGTGTAGACTGATTGTTTCTCCTTCTGTTCCAAATCCAATTGGTCTGTTGCCATGTAGTTAATAGAGAGCTCCAAAACAATGAAGCATGATGTGACTAGGTCTGCATTTCCAAATGCTTGCTTGAAACTTCTATCGTCTAGCTGCATCCTCACTTCAATAGCACAGAGTTGAAGCAGTAAAAGGAAGAATTTCTTTGGATTTTCATCATCACTCAGTGTCCATTCGATGCCCAGAAGATCTACAACATTAGCCGCAAGCTTGAGAGCAGGGTCCCTTTGGTTCTTGCCAATTTTGCTTGTAAGGATGTCATGGAGGGCTCTGTAGATACTTTGAGGCCATGTCTCCTGTAATGCTCCAGGGAGAACAGCCTCTTTATTGCAGCTGTATAAGAGAGCACTCAGAATAGTTGCTAATTCAAATTTTCTTTCGGACTGGTCAGTGGCAAAATCTAAAGCTATTTTGTTTACTAATGCATGGAAAGGTTTTGGGTCACTACCCCAAGCTGCAGGGCCATATGTGCTTACAAGTTTCACAAGAATTTGCAGAGCCTCATCAGTCTGAAAGCTTTGGTGCGAGTAGATTTCTGACATTTTTGTAATGGCTCCAACTTCAATAAGTGCTTTCTGGCCGGCTGTATGCTCGGCTATACATTGTAGACATGTGTATGCTTCGCTGATGATTATGAGGTTATCGTCGTAGTCTTCGTTTTCAGAGGCCTGCACTATCTCAAGGAACACAGGAATATTCGCAAGCATCTCTGGGTGGGTGGAGAGCTCAGGGTCGTTGCAAAAGTTGGTGAGAATTGACAGCGCGACCGACTTGTACACGGACGGTGGGCAGTCATCTTCAACATTGGTGTTTGTCAAAAGCTTCTTCAGGAATTTGAACCCGATGGCTTCGAAGAGCGCTTTCTTCGCGGTAGAATTGCAATCCTTACTTTTCACGAGTTTAGTCACCAAAAACAGCGTGGCGAACTTTTCGGTATCGCTTTTCGCATTCTTGAGCATAAGAATGCATTTCTTTATAGGCTCCGATATGTCACCCATTGTCACAAATCACTGGACGCGGTCACAAAGCGCAGTAGATAGCGCTCCACTGAGCGCACGGTTCCACAGTTGAATCGTTCGCACCGACTCGATCTACATCACGTTTATAATTAGCGTGAGTTCTCTTCCAAAATATCTAAATCAGGACGTCGAGCGCACCTACTCCTACTATGAAATGTCTATTTATAACACGCGCTGGAACGTGAATTCTCTGTGCTCGTGGTGCATGCAGCAACACCAGCTTAAACAACAACTATAAACAGCGTTTTGGAGACTCCAGCGAGTAACGACGCAAAAACACACCGAACAATATTCACGTAATGACAGCGCGCGCACTTCGCTCCATTCTCCATGACCGTGGCAATGTCACAACAATTTTAAAGAAATGAATTACCGACCTTATTGCAGGCTTTCGTGTCTCCTCTTCTTGTTTGTATTAAAGTGTTGTCTAAGTCGAAAAATATAGCGGAGACATCGCTATTTTCACTATAATATACACCATTTGCCATAATTTAAATACACTTGTTATCAGACCTAACAACACGTAAAATGTCCTTCTTTTATGACGTCATTATGACGTTCATCCGCTGCAACGATTGGTGGTGAAACGCAACATACGATTTGCTGCAAAATGTGTTAACTCTTTCACACAAACAATATTTTATATTTTACATCTCTTTCTGGTAACTGTAAAAGAGGTTACTAACGCCATCTAGTATGGATTTGTAAAGTGTTATTTAATGTTGCTGCGTAGATTCTAATCATGACGTGTGTCTTATAGGCAAAAGTGTCCAACAGGAACAACTAGATGGCAGCAATATAAATTTAAAGAAATTAAATTAAAAGCATGTGTTTATGAGTTAAGATTGCTATAATAGTTTATTATTATAATGATTATTCTCATCATGATTTTGTTGCAAGGAAATATTTTTTTATGTTTCCTGTAATTGTCAAGATAAATTCCAACAAACAAAGGAGGTCTTTGTTTCTTGACTCTTCCAATCCTGTGGTAAATTCTTTGCTTCCAAGTTCCAACGCTTGATTGTTTTATACGAATCATATAGATTTTCCTTTTGCGAAAATCACAGACTTCTGGGAATATCTAACTTTAGTTCGCATAGTAATAAACCCAAATGTTTGGCTATAATTTGTCATAGTGCTTATTCGTTTTTATGGCCCATAAATATAGTATAAATATCCTATATGCGCAATAGCCTAATAATATGACAAAGCCAAGATGAGTTACGACGAAGGGACGGGTCTTTCTTTGTGAAGTGATTTTTTTTACCAACTTTCTTTCCCAGGGATAATATGATTATGATATTATCCTTGTATTGTTCATACCATACATAAATATACTATTATGGAATACATGTTCACTTATTTACAATTTATTATATCCTCATACATTTGCATGGATGGGCTACGGATCATGCGGAGCTGGGTTTGGTTCTTAGCTTGGGGATATCAAGGTGTGTTTGGGAGTATTAAGGGGAAGTCTCGTAAGCTCGGACGGTTCATAAAGCCGGACAGTTTTGGAATTGGAATAACAAAGCGCGCGATTTTTTTTTATAAATTGCCGGTATGGGATTAAGTATATATTTTGTACTTATTAATTATTGTTGCTATGTTAATAATCTCTCATAATTAATGCTTATTTTTGGGTTTTATAACACACAAGGTGTATAAGGCCTTTTCTTACATACGAGTATACCCCGTCCCCTTGTGGCTGAGATTTTCATGATTAGGTTCTTCTTATTATATTATTTTTTATTATTTAGATACATCATGGATAAACATGAACTTAGTTCTAGTAATGTTTTTTTAATGAAAAAATATTGAAAAAGGTAAGAAAAAGTACCTAAGAAAAAAGATAAGGTGACATATAAAAGTTTTCTATTGAAAAATCCTCCATCCATCCAAGAGTACCCTATTCGTTTATTAAAAAAAAAACAATGAGAAGACTCGGTACTCACTCACCAAAGGATATACGACACCAAAGTCTTCGCTTTACCTTTTTTTTTTTTTTTTTTTTTTTTTTTTTTTTTTTTTTTTTTTTTTTTTGGTATCGGGTTGGAAAATCCTCATGGACATCCTCCGCCCTGGGGAGGCGCGGAGGGGACTGTCAGACTCTTACTGACTAAAAACCAACCCGTGTTCCTCATGTACCCGTGTGTCGGAGGGTCGGGTATCGCCGAAGCATTCGTCGCAACCCCCCGACGGGTATTGGCCCGCCATAGTCGGGCGGGCCCCGTCACCCACTGCGGCCGTCACCCCGGCCGCAGGACTCCACTACGAGGCGCGCGCGGAACACGACGCCGCCGCCTCAAGGCCTGCTGCTGGTCGGACGACAAGACGCCCCGAGTCTGTCGTCCACAGGCCGCGCCCTAAGGTGGCCGGAAATCTGCCACCCTACGACGCCCAGTGCGTCTGCTGCGGGAGGGGAGAGAGGAGGCAGCCTCTCTCTCCCTTTCCGCCACCTCCTTTGCGAGCATCACGAACTCGCAGAAGGTGGCGACAGCTCTCCATCCTGACTTGCTCCCGACCATGGTTGAAACAATGGCCGGGAGCGAGAGGTTTCCCGCAGCACCTACGGCCGCGACCAAGTCACGGCGCTGCTCAGCCCAAGCTGGGCACTCCGCCAACGTATGCAACGCCGTATCGTCGCGGCGATCTCCACAATGGTGGCACTGGGACGTCGGCTCCCGGCCTAGACGACACAGGTACTTCCCGAAACACCCATGTCCGGTAAGCACCTGCGTCAGCCGGAAGCTTAGGGCGCCGTGGCTCCTGTTGAGCCACTCCTCAAGAACGGGCCTTACCGCCGCTACAGCGGCGTGCCCCGCCGTGGGTAGCGCTAGGCGCGTCTGCCACTCCGCCACTAGGACCTGGCGGAGCTGTGCCCTGCGTGCCTCTATCTCTCGAGGCACCAGGCGCTCGCCCCTCTCGACCGCCTCCACACGCCACCAATAGAGCGACGTGAGGAGCTTAGCGTCGAGGTCCCAGGGCGAGGATCCGGCTAAGAGGCTCGCTGCCTCAAAGGAGATCGTACGGTATCCCCTTATGATCCTGACGGCCATCGCGCGCTGCGGCCTTCGCAGCACCGCGACGTTGCGGGCCGTCAGGGAGTCCGACCACACTGGCGCGGCGTATAGCGCCATCGACCGTACGACCCCCATGTAGAGCCTCCGGCAGGAGGAGTTGGGCCCCCCCAGGTTGGGCAGCAAGCGCGAGAGCGCAGAAGCGGCGCCCATCAACCGGGGGGCGAGCCGTGTAAAGTGCGGCCCGAAGTTCCACCGACTGTCGAGGACGAGTCCAAGGTACTTCATCGTCGACTCGACAGCGATGGAGACTCCTCCTACAATGATGCTGGACCCCGGAGGCGGCTTCGTCCTCGGCCCGTGAAAACACAGGGCCTCAGACTTGTGCAATGCCACCTCTAAGCCCAGCCGCCGGATCCTACCCACGACGTGCGCGACACCAGCAGTCGCGCGTATGGCCGCCTGCCGGTACGTCTTTCCACGCGCTGTCACTAGCGTATCGTCGGCGTAACAAATGACGCCGACGCCGTGGATAAGCGCACCGCGCAGAGCCCAGTCGTACCCCACGTTCCACAGGAGCGGCCCCAACACCGACCCCTGCGGAACGCCGCACGACGTCTCTCGCCGACACCACTCTTCACGACCCGGGTACACCACCGATCTTTCCGACAAATAGGCCCCGACAATGCGTTGGAGGTAGCGCGGCACCCCGTGGTACCGGAGTGCCTCCCTGATGATACTCCAGGGCAAGGTGTTGAAAGCGTTGGCGATGTCGAGCGACACCGCCAAGACCACCTCGCCCCGGGCGACTGCCTCCTCCGCGAGGACCCTCACGCGCATGATTGCGTCCACCGTGGAGCGCCCCTGGCGGAAACCAAATTGGTTGTCCGCCAAATCCGGCCCCACCATGGTCATGTGCTGGACGAGGCGACTAGCGATAATCCGCTCGAAGATCTTACACACCTCGTCCAGCAACACGATTGGCCTGTATGCAGATGGTGAGTCTGCAGGGCGCCCCTCCTTCTTGAGCAGGACCAGCTTTCCGGTCTTCCACCGGCTGGGAAACTGGCCCCGCTCCAAACATGCGCTCAAGAGTCCCGCTAGTCGGGGCCAGAGAGCCTCCATGGCCAGGACCCATGCACGGCCTGGAATGCCGTCGGGCCCTGGCCTGGAATGCCGTCGGGCCCTGTCTTCGCTTTACCTGGGTTATCCCAAGACTATTGTCCAAGGTACCTACATTACCTCAACAGCCTATATAACTGTTAAAAGTAAAACTGTTATTTCAATACAATATCGATTGAAATATGAGCTAAACACAACATTGCCTTTGGAACTTACCAAAAATATCTTCTATCTTCGGAAATTGTACTTAAATAAAGAAACATTATACTGGGTGTAGAGTGTTTTGCCGTTGTGTCGACGTCGATGTTTACCCCTGCATAGATGTATTGCTTACACAACGCCCTCAGGATGGAAGCGGCTGTGCTTAAGAAATAACATAACCTGTCTTCCACGTTAGTTTGTGTTTTAGAGATGATGTAACAGAATTTAACGTATCCTGCGATCAACAAACGAAATATTGCTTCCTTCAAAATGTTACTTAAAGTTTTTGTCCTCGGCGCTTTATTTTCGATGTACAACAGATACATAAACTCACGCCTTTATCCCCGATGGGGTAGGCAGAGTGGCCACCAGGACACCCACATTTCGCCTTGTATGTTCCGACCTCCGATGTGATAGGGGGCGAGCCTATCGCCATATTCGGGCACAAATTCCTGACTCCGGGCTGATAATGAGTAGAAAAATCCAATATCACTTTGCCCGACCCGGGACTCGAACCCGAGACCTCAGCTTTGTAACCGTACCGTAATACAACTACGCCACCGAGGTAGTCTAGTTCGATGTACCGTTAAAAGATTAGCGCAACATTTTTGGTAGGTAATTGTTAGCGATTATTTAACTTACAATTTTAGGACCTATCTGATGTTTATGGTTAATAATTATAAATAAGTTTAAGTGGCTCCTAAAAAACTCTAAAAAACTTAACATAAATACGCAAGTCTCATGTTTGTATATATTTTTATGACTTACCGCTCATTACATATGCTACAATAAGTACAACGATGAAGATAGGTATCTCGAAAGAATACCCAAACAGACCTGCAAGAAGCGGCCCTACGTCTAGCAATAGTTCATTATTAATAAAATCATTACTTTTAGCCTCTCCAATTCCAACCGATGTTCCACTACGAGTTTATCAACTGAGCATCTAGACTATCTCTTTACGTTGTTTTCCATTTGTGGTGACTAACTATTCTGCCTTCACGACCGCCATTGCAAATACGGTAAGCCAGGATCGACATCGGCACGAATTTTAATCACACTGAGCAATTAAGTGCGGCGAGTCTAATATTTTGTTCTTTCTAAGTGTCTAATGTTTTCTACCTGCAACTTGTAATTTTGTATATCAGTGGTGTAGGTACAATAAAGTTTTAAATAAATAATAATAAAATAAATAAATAAATATTTTTTTGTGGGATTTGACCTGCCTTAGTTGGTTTGATTTTCGGTCTCACAAACGCCCAGACCTGAAACAAATACCTACCTGTGGATCACATAAACATTTGTTTTGGCGCGGAGATCGAACCCGCGGCCTCTCGTTTCACAGGCGGCGTCTAACCAACTGCGCCATGGCTGTCAAAATCAGGATCTTTTTGGGAACAGCATAACCTTAAAGGTATTAAACGATATAGACAATTATTATTTCATTGGATTGTAACAACAGTTGCGGCGAGTTTGTGCAATCAGAGCGCGATTGGTAGTCTTCTATTTTACAAGCCCGCGAGTGAAGCCTCTAGTTTTTCCTCGTTTTAAACTACACTGGTTTTGGCCTTGGAATTCGTTTGTATGGTAACGTAAAAGAAACTGTTTCATACCAATTTTTAAACGTTTCCATTTCAACATCAGTTTTAACACCGTAAAGTTATCATACATATTTCAGAAATCATCACGTATTTATCGTGATCTAATACGATGACAATTACGTATGCACTACTATATTGGGGTATATACTTTTGCTGTGCTATGGCTATTGGGTACTATACTATTGGGTAGGCAGGGATTATACCACCATACCATACCACTTTCGCTTCAATTCTCATCAATCACGCATCGATCAATCAATTGTCATTCATACACGCTCATCGGTTTCGAGAACCAAAAATAAAAGACTTCAAATACAGCTTCATTAGAGTGGTTATTAAAGTAACGATCTATGTCCGAATAATTAAATGAACTCATTTATTACATGCTTATGAATGAAAATAAATTCAACAATTGGGGGCGGTTGTAAATCGCCAATTATGTTCCTACGTAGAATAATAGATCAAAAAATGTTAATGATTACCTATTTAGTCTGTCCAAGCCACAGTTCTAATTAAAGAATTATTATTACATCTCAGTGTCATTTGCACCGAATTTAATCTTATTCAGCAAATGAACCTATCATAATATTTCAAACGCAAATAACTAAGCGAAATCATTTATGATATTTAAAGCATGTCTTCATATTTATCGTTTTTGAAATCGACCAAGACGTAGTTTATGTGCCAAATGTGTTTCCTCCAACATTATGTTTTAAATAATATCTCAAGGACGCGCAGATGATACGGTATTTTTGTAACCCGTTGTATAGAAGATGTTTATGACAAAATTCAGCTGGCGTATTCCCGAGTGCTCCTGTCCGAGGCAATACACCCACGGAACTCTAAAAAGGGACAAAGCAGACGCCATTGTATAAGAAATTTATACGTGAAACTCGTTCAAGGGTTATTAGATTTCCTGTCACACGCAGGGGCCCGGCGGCCGCAAGCCTTATTTGCCAAACATGGCCAAGCCAATGCCAATTTCTTACGTAAACATTTTGTACGGTCATTATCGTTTCCTGTTGGACGTTTTGTGTTGGTTTGTACCGAATATTGTAAGTTTTGCCCTACACGTGCATTTTCTATTTTTATTTGTTAGCAAACATCCCCTGTTTGATTTGTTTAGTCTCGTTACAGGTAGGCGGAAATTAATGACAGTTATTTTGCAGTTGCTGGCAAATTTATATTGACTGAATTTGTCAAATGAGTAAAATTTATACTGGAGTTACAAATTTCTAGAGTGTTTTAGGCAAGCTATGTTCAGTTGGACCATTCATAAAGGATTTACGGAGACCATTGGTGTTATCTGTATGTTCAAATGAATAGTGCGAGCGGGGGGATCCGAGGGGTGGGGGGTTTGTGCCGGCAGGGCTGCCGTCTCCCTGGCAGCAATTAACTGGCGATGCTCATTAGCAGCTCGTTTTCATTCGGCGACCGTAATCCGCGCCGCGCACGCCACTGGCCAAGTTTCTTTAGAACACCTCGATTTACTGTTTCACGGGGCAGTTAATGTGCTGACGTCCGCCTGGGGCGAGCCTGCCGTATTGTGATTCCTAGTTTTTATTGCCGACGCCGCCCAAAATAGTGCTTTCGTTCTTATTTATGGGCATTTTATGAATGAGCTCTCTTGGTGTCCGGCCGCCTTTTATGTACATAAAAAGTGTAGAGCAGCGTTTTTTGTGGTCCTTGCTCAGGACTTTTATACGTATTCGGTTAAATATTACATCCCATATTTTTTTAGTCACTTTTATTTTTCTTTAATTCACAACGGACCACAAAAATACTTGCAACATGGGATCATGGACATAATTTCAGTTGTTAGGAAACAAGTACAAAAACTGTATGTCAAAATTTACTCAAAATCAAATCAACAGCTTTAAAATACGAAGCCAAACGTAGTCTTCAACTGACACGATACAACATCACACAGCCAAACACGATTCAACTACCCAACACCGCGTACATACGTATAACACTTAACCATATGAAATACATGCGAGCACATAAACGGAACCAATACTGATCTGCATTTACAGCACAGTCGCATCACGGCTACAGCGAGCCAATCTGCTATTGATGGTAAACACGACCGGCGCGGTAAGTGTAGTCGATCCGGGTAGCTGGGTAACCGGCTGATTTATACCGGGCAAACATCGCACACGTTATCAACGCCTTGCACCTGCCTTATCCGGCCCGGCGCGGCTCGGGACGATGCACCGCACTGTTCCGCCTAAGCCGATTTGCGATTTTGATGCATGCGAACTGTCAATTGCGAAATGGAACGTCGCGTTCTTGGCGCATATTGTCCTTGTTAGGGATTTGGGGGTTCAATTATGGCAGTGAATATTATTAACCTATTGGATTTCGGTTTAAGAATAGTATACTTGTGAGTCTTTTAGGAATGTTAGGTACTTTTAATATTCCACAATGGACTCCACGGAAGACACTATAAGCTAAGTTAATGATTGTCGTTTCATGACTACAGTTCATATTATAATCTTGTTTATGTTAAATTCAGCACATTTTTTTAGCACGAGAAGTAATTATTTGAATCGGCAAAGTAAAATAAGTTTTGGTTAATATTGATACAAGTTCTGAATTGGAATACGCAGATTCATTAAAACGTTGGCTGCGGAGTTGTAATTTAACGTTTTTGTGCCCGCCAATTATGATATTTTCATTCCTACAGCTCTGAGTGTAACTACACCATCATTTTAAATTTTAATTAAAAGTTTTAAACTTTCACCAAAACTATTATATTAGCGCAGAGAATACTGTTTTCTGCTTGTCAACGAAGCACAATGGCGATCGAAATTATCTTGCTAACCTCAATTAAAAGTATTTTTTTTAACCTCATTTTAAAAGTTAATTTTAATTAGAGGCCGCAGTGATCCAAATAAAAGTTCCACTATCCTACACAATGTTTTCTGTAGGTTTCGTATTAATCTTTATACCAAATTACTTTATTTTATTAATGAACAAGTTTGAAAGCTCCTATACATAATTTCTGATTCGATTTCTAATAGTTCTATACACGGTAATGGATTTTTTTAGTGTTTACCTACCACAAGTTTACGTCATGAATGAAATGCATCTTCAAACCAAGAAATAAAAAATTTAAATACATAAACTCCCAACGCGATGTAATTGAAGCAGGCTATGGAAAAACGGCGGTAATACCATTGATTTTAAACTGCCGTTAAAGCCATTGGTTAAATCAGTAGGTGGCAACTGGCGACATTATTTCATCGGTTGTAAAAAGAGTGGGGCACAAGTCGGAAACGCGCTAACTCGAGCCGCCAATAAATGTGACTGTTATTGCTTTCCGATCGAACCCCTGTTCATTCGACCACGGACAAGGCGAAATACTATCTTTTAATGAACTTTTAACACATCATTATTCTTTACGAACACGTTCCTGCGTTTATGCGTATTAGATTTTTTTTTAATTGTTAAGAACATCGAGCTTATTAAATTAAAGTAATTGTAATAAGTGCGTAGTGGCCTGTTGGTAACGGACCAGACGCGGCTGCCTACATGTTCATGGTGGTCGCGGGTTCAAATTCCAGGACCCTGAGTTTTTGAAGTTATGTGTGTATTGAGAGTCAATCATCACGCACATTAACGGTGAAGGAAAACATCGTGAGGAAACTTGAATACCGTAGCGATTTTAAAGAATTTCTACGGTATGTAAGTCCGCCAACCCGCACTAGGTCAGCGTGGTGGCCTAGGCCCGTACCCTGCAGTAGGACGTATATGGGCTGATACAATTGTAATAGAACATAATAATACAAATTATAAATGTCAATTTGGGCGTCCGATCGATAGTAAGGCACAAAACTAACATAAATGCTAATATAAGTGATGAAAATAACAGAATATGCATACAAATTAGAGTTGCAGCAAATGCACATTAGTAAACAAACATTGTTCAATTTATAATATTATCGGAACACATTAACGCTGGCCCATAAGCGAGCACGTTTTAGAATTATTTGTCGCGCGTTGATGGCTCGGATTGACGACGAGTGCGCTTGGCGTTTCATTAGCTAACCGATTGTTGCCACACCGGCCAACCGACGGCCCTATCCAATTTATTTCCTAAAGCTAACGCTATTTCCCCACATGAACCTACCTATAGCTTCTGTACCTAGATTAACATCTAATTGATGTGCGCCCGTGGACGCCGATAAATGTACGCTTCTATTTTGCTTCTCCAAATTCAGCGCGTGCAACAAAGTTTTAACCCTTTTCTTGACAATGTATCTCGTCAGATACAGTCAACTTTAAAAATTCCTAGTTTGAAAAAAATAGCGAATGAAACGAAACATCATATAACAATTTATATTTTGTATATTTCCGAATGATTTTTTATTGAGCAAGATAATGTTTGTAGTACCGTTACATTTTAAAATCGAAAATTGTTCGTCGAATCGACACGATCCAACGCAAGAAGGTAAGAATATTGTATTTTTTTAATTCTACATGGATATATTTTATAGAGTGTGATTGTTTTTATATTCCTTACGAAGTAAACATGTGTATAAATTGTATTTTCAAACCAAATGTTAACTATTGTATGAAAAAACGAATCTTGTTTGTGTATGTATCTCAAGGTGCACACTGCCAAGTTATTACAGAATTAGGTACTGCGTGCTATGTATCCCTGAGTGCACACCGCCAAGTTACAACAGAATTAGGTATTACCTGTTATGTATCTCATGGTGCACATTGCCATATTAAGGGAATGTTATGAAATAGTTTTTGCATGTGTCTCTGCTTGCACGGGTGGCGATTTATTGCTGTAAATACGTCGTTTATGATCTTGCTCATTGTGCTAAACTTTTGCTCAGTGGGTGGCTTTAATTATATTTATGAGAATGCTAGAAATGTAACTAACGGGCCTCTATTTTCTATTTTCGCAAAGAATATTACTATAACAAGTCTGTATGTATGCTTGGTATTGGTGGTGAATGCTTAATTTCTTTGCAGAATACCATGAAACGAACGTTGAGCCGTGGATCTATCTATATCTATATCAGCCCACATACGTCCCACTGCAGGGCATGGGCCTACTCTACAATCGAGAGAATCGATTGAGAGTGATTAGGCCATATAGTCTACCACGCTGGCCTAGTGCGGGTTGGCGGACTTACATACCGTAGAAATTCCGTGAAATTCCGTTTGTGAGGCCCACAAATATTTGTCTCGGGTCTGAGTGTTTGTGAGACCGAAAAGTCTCTCGTAGTTTCTGATACCTGCGACACAAGACTTAATTGATCTTAATGTGGGGTCAGGACTATGTATGTGACTGTTGGGTGTATTTATTGATTATTGATTATTTATTCAAGCAGCAGTAACCGATTCTCCACTTTTGCCATCGCCAATTATTCAACAGCCATCACCAATTGTTACACAGCCATTGACATCCGTTTTGCTAACAAATGTAGTCTCTTCATGTACACCAAACTTATCATCACCTGTAGCGTTGTCGTCCCGATCTAAACGACCAAGGCTTGTAATTACACGCCCAAAGCCTATACGCCAAAAGCCCTTACAATTCAAAGTATATTGATGCACAAAAAGGAGACTTCATTAGAGCGATTAGACGTGGCAGGGCCTACTCCAGCTAAAATAATTAAAGCTCCTGTTATGCCAAGACCCACACCTTGTGTCAGGTACGATCAGGTTGGACATTTCCCAATGTTCAGCGGCAAGGGGAGATGCAAACTATGCATTAAAGGACAAACTACTGTTATGTACTCAAAATGCGGCCTGAGACTTTGTCTTCTTGAAATAAAACTATTTTTACGGATTTTATCGCGATTTGGTTTAATTTTTACATTTTTTAACTTCCAAAGTTTCGATTGCTTTTCAGCTTTCGTGGTCACGGGGCGGACTGATTAATTTTTACATTTTTTAACTTCCCGACGTTTCGATTGCTTTTCAGCTTTCGTGGTTACGGGGCGGACTGACACATTCAAAAAGCAATCGAAACGTCGGGAAGTTAAAAAATGTAAAAATTAAACCAAATCGCGATAAAATCCGTAAAAATAGTTTTATTTCAATGTGTAACATTCGCGTAAATCTAAGAAACCTTTATGCAAACTTTGTCTTCTGCCTAATAGAAATTGTTTTTTAATGTTTCATAGCTGACCTCAATAGTTTTTTTTATGGTAGTTATATTATTTTTAAGGTTTTATTGTTCATTTTATAATTTCATATAAATAACTCCGGTTATAATTTTTATTTTAGTAATTTGTTGAGTTTTATTTTGAGCATTGTATCCTCTCAGATACATTGGCTTATGTAGGAGAAAGTACAGATACTTGGCAATGTATCTCGTGCGATACATTGTATACCTCCAAAACTGAAAACCCAGGATTTTTTTTTTCATTTTTTATATCACTTATATTTGTATTCAAAACAGAATTAAACAAAAAAGAACTAATCCCGTACATTTTTTTTTCTGCCAAGAAAAGGGTTAATTACACTGTGTTCAAAACTGGGTCAATGTGCCGCTCAAGTACACATTGTTTCGATACTGTATTGTTGGATATAAATTTTACTTCTATATATCGTAGGAATATTTAAAACAATAATAAGAATGAGTCTTCTTACTAAGGTCTTGAGTATTAGGTATAAGGTTAAGAAAGAGAACGTCTAAAATAGTTTTTTGTTTTATGCCCATAAAGAGGAGTGGAAACTCAAGTGTGCGATGAGGCAACAACTGATATTGCTGCACTTTAAAAGAGCAATACATTTCATGGGCGAGTTAATGTTCCGCGTGTACGATGAAAAATATAAAAACGAGAAGACGAATTGTCTGTTGGACAAAATTAAAAATACCGAAATTTTCAACTGCGTGATTCGCTGCATTTGTGAATATAAATTTGCCAGTTAGTTGAACACGATGCTTGCGCGGCGTCATTAAATGAGACCGGCTTGGAGTGGTGGGGTGAAAAATGTTGCGAATAAAATGTGCGGTACAAATAATGCCAAAAAGAGTGAGAACATTTGGCGCTCTACCGGGCCACAGCGCGGCGCGTGCATTCTTAATGCCATTGCTGTCGGTGGCAGCGCGCAGTCCCGAGTACCGACGAGCTCGGTAAAGTTGCCGCCAGCCCCGTCTACCTATCAATTAGTATTCGTCATAATCACACTTTAATAACTTGGCCAAATGAGCTCATTTCATCAGCTCGGAACGTTATGCTTCTAATGTATTATGGATTGGAAGATGTGTTTAACTAGAACGTCTGGCAACTTGTGTATAATTTTTGCTGAAAATGACCAGATTTGTTTGTAATCAATATTTTTTTTATTGCCAAGATCTAACGAAATTTTTTAGTTCAAGCATTTTATAGATTATGTATAAGCGAATGCTTCAAAGAGTAAAATTATGCGACTTTATATGATTTGCATTTCAATCAAGGTACCAAACAAAAATTGCACAATTCATATTTGTTAACTATAATTTCATTTGGTATATACAAGAAAAGTTCAAATGATGACAAATAAGCATACCTGGAATATAAATTTTTGTATGCAAGAAAATAATCTCGGATGTTGTTTGAAAAATGACAAGAAAGGAAATATAATTTTGAAGAAGAAAAGTAACATTGTTTGTGGTCCTCGGTGCAATCGTCACAGTTACTGTTTGCAATTCAAGTACTGCGTGCAAAATAGAATTTAGAAACATGATGAGCCGAAGCTTTATTTTTTTCAAATCTTCAGGTACGAAATTTCTCTTCTTTAATGTATGGTTTCATATGTGAATATCGAAATTTAGCACTTTAAACTCACTTGATACCTTAAAATGTGCCTGTTGTAAAATTAGGGTTTTATGAAAATCTCACTAAATAAAACGTGTATGTACTATGTACTAACATCCATTGCAGTGTCCTGACATCATTTTATGCATCCAAAGTTGCCCTATAAATGTGACTTATGTATGGCGGACTTGATTAATGTTAGTTATATAAAAATAAGACGTAATTCAGGTTTTTAAATACAGTAAAAAATCTCTGCATGAGGCTCCAATAATTCCAAGTGACAGATGGTCACATACTTGTGCCTCTTAAATCTTGGGTCATTTTGAAGCCAAGTCCACCACCATGCCACCCAAACGGACTAAAAGACTTGTGGCCAGTGCAGTAAATACTTACATGGATTAATATTAATGATATGGATTCCGTTTTGTGTGCGAACCTATTCGATCGGCACTGTATGTATAGGTTGTGATTGATATTTTAACATAAGTACACGGCCAATCTGAATATTCAGAGATTACTGTTGATCGATAGCTATGTGATTGCATATACATTAGACACAGATATCTTTAGATATACATGTGACAGATTTATGACGTTCAAACAGACCTTTGTGCTGTATTGCTATAATAAATGTAATTAGGGGTTTTATAATACAAATATCGAAGTAATATTACACGCATACTTCGGTTAGGTAGCTTTTATTGGTATCTCAAATTAAAACGCTAAAAGGTAGAGATACATACATATATAAACTCACGCCTTTATACCAAAAGGGATAGGCAGAGGCGCCACCAGGACACCCACATTTCGCCTTGTATGTTCCGTCCCATGATGTGATAGGGGGCGAGCCTATCGCCATATAGGGCACAAATTCCTGACTCCGGGCTGATTATGAATAGAAAAACCCAATATCACTTTGCCCGACCCGGGATTCAAACCCGAGACCTCAGCTTTGTCGACGTACCGTAATACAACTACGCCACCGAGGCAGTCAAAAGGTAGAGTCTTGTTGTAATATAATAATTGAGCTTCGTGCTGAAAATTAAAATATATTTAAACAACCAACTTTATTCTGTTCGTCATGAGGGGTTTGTGACTTGTGCGGATACTCGCCAAGCTTGACAGGCGGGTTGGCCAGCGCAGGACGTAGCGTCTCACACCAATATTTGTGATGGTTATCCCGCCATCTGTCGGTCGCCAGGTTCCAAAGGTTTTGGAGTGGAGGCCACGTACAAGCGAAATGTCAGACGCTCACTCACAAGGTGGACGGACAACCTGGTTAAGGTCGCAGGAAATCGCTGGATACAGGTCGCTTGCAACAGGTCAATATAGCGATCAATGAGGGAGACCTTTGTATAACATTGGACTTCCTGTGGTTAATGAGAGAAATAACTAACATTTCATACAGATTTATTATAATATAATCGCATCTAGTATTTGTAAGTAGGTACTACCTACATTTGTATGATTCGTTTCTAATATGATGATTGCAGAAAGGCTTCGCCTTTTAGGTGTATCGGCTTAGGTTTAGATTAGGTTTTATGAAATTTTATAATATTTGGTCATACATTTTTTACATGCTCGTTAAAATAAAATACCTCACAATATTTTAAAGTTAAATTAATTTAAATTTTATTGTGGGAGCTTGAAACAAATAGTAAAAAATAAACCGGCTCCCAGCGTTTTAGATAGCTCGTAAAAACATTTAGTACCCTGAAATAATATGAATATATATGATGTAGGAAGGTAATGAATAACATGCAAATGGGGCCCCTAATGAAAACCGCTCGAAGTGGTCCCCCGCACCCCCTCCCTCCCCCTTAGTCCTCAGGAACCATGAGTCGTCTGTGCGTCGTATTAATTTGTCAAACAGGAATGCCTAGCACCAACGCGATTATTCATCAAAGCACACCTAGGTTATTAAAACGTGCAATCTCTTTTTTATCTACCGCTCGTAATTATTTTCACCTTTTTATTCCAGCTTAAACTGTGTGAATTATGCAGAGATAGCAAAAAGTATTATAGAGCTTTATACCTGAGCTTTTGATACTCTGAAAAAAAAAAATAACTAGTGTAAAAATAATTATTTTAATACAGTATATTCTTTTAATTATTCGCAAATAAATGTTATTGAATCGTGTCGTTTACCAATATCATAACAAATACATATGTTGGCTTGAAACGGTTAACTAGGTTTTATTATTCAATTGTTTTGGCTGATTTCAATTTAGTTGTCACCAAGTCAAGTTTAATATTGAATAACATAAAATACCGTATTTTTTTCATTTAGCTTGGGTATATTTTATATCGTTGTGGTAGGCCCATATTCAGTAATGGACTTCCTGTTGCTGAAGTGAGAGAGTGTTTGTGTGAAAGAGAGAGAGAGAGCGGCCTAATAAATGAAGTAAGCGTTCCGAAGAAACATAATGTAACATTTTTTCAATGCCATAAAAGAATTAGGTACTAACTACGAAGAAAGCTCCAGACATACTTTTTATACGTCTCTTAATGTCCAATAAGACGGGACACTGGGTAGTAAAATTCTATCGAAATTATCCGCACTGTGGACACTATAAATGGAATCTAAAGGAATTTCGTAGAAAAAATACTTACAAATATTTTTTCAACTTCGTATCCCAACTGGCAAAGAGTGCTTGAAAGTCCGACTTTGTACTCCACGTATATAAAGTACAAATAAAGAAATATGTAACCGTTTGAGGGTTTTTAAGAGTTGTTTTAGATTGTAAGTGATGGTACATTTATTCCACCCACTTACATAAGAATGTTTGCTTTAACCTCAGCTATCTAGATGTTGTATCGTTCGCCCTATTTTAGGGGTGTGTTCCAGTTTTGACTACCAAATTTTTTCATCAGCGCAAAAATCCCAAGAATATTTCTTTTATTGCCCAAGATAAAAGCAGCTATCTACGGTATTGTCCTCTCTAACCACTAGAGATTTGGGAAAAAAACGTAACTATGGCATTTTTGCACAAATTAGAGGCATAACTTGGCAGGCTGTTGGCAAATGCGGTCGCTCTGGTTGAAAATGGACGAATACTGCCAGTAGCGGCCGTAAACAAAAGGATCTCGTCTCACTTTTATAATTTACTTACGTACCTACTTCCTTGTTCCCTTTTGAATCTTGTTTTTTAACATTTCCCTTTTTTGAAGGGCTGTTATCTCGGACGCTCTCGCCGCCTTCATTTTGCCTTCTATTCAAATCTGTTTTGGTGCGAGCCTTAGCTTCGTGTTTGTGATGGACATAATTTCTACGGTTCGGTTATGAAATAGTCGCAAATAATTTTAAATATTTATTGTTGCGTAGTTTTTACTTCTGAATGAGATGTAATTAGTTCATCGTGAAAATTTTAGCCAATCTGAATCTTGACTGAAAAGTTACGTTGCGTGACTTCATATCAATGTGACATAAGGGCAGAAGAAGATTATTTGTCTAAAAGTTATTTCCTAAATTCGTATTATCTAATTCACTTGTATCCCGCACGTAAAAATAGATTAGACAATGGGTGTGCATGCAATACGGGATGAAATGTTGAACACTTCACAAGCAATCCCGCAAAATTCATAAAAATTAAAAAAATGTTCATGTACGCCGTACACGCTATTACTGCCTGCAGCGAATCGAAATTGAAATATACCACGCTTTTTTCTGCTTTAAAAATGGACTGGCAACACGATTGAAAATTTTATTTCTAGTTGTCGTGATAGCATTTTAGGCAGTCTGAGCAGATAAAATCGCTACGAAACCAATTTGGTTTTTAATTAAGTTATTAGTGTCAGCTAGAGTTTGGATTAATTGATTAAGCTTTTTAGCGTGTGGATTGAAATAGCTATTCGCAGTGAGCAGCTGTCAGCAAGAAAGTTTCGAAGGACCGAGCTGATAGCGTCGGCATCGGCTACACCTCGTTATTAATGTAAAATATTGTCCACCTACGTAACACTCAATAACTTGAAAGAATTCATAGCGTATTTTTATATTCTAGGCACGATTTAATACCTTGTTTTGCATTCAAATATTGTCTGAGCAAATATTACGTAGCCTGTGAGAAAATATTTTCCGTAAACTCGGACGTTGAGAAAAGGTTTGCTTCGATTCAAGAGTAAATAGTTCGTCGCATACGAATTTAAATAACTTAGAGTTCGTAGTCATTCTTTTACCTTTCCTTATTCTATACTTACATATGTTGACTGACTTTGACTGATTTCATAACACCAATTCTGTTGGGAAAATATAGTAACTCGAGTTGCATTCATAGATCTCGGAAGCTGTTAGTCATATGTGACTTGGACTATTTTTTTGTTCTAAACCAACGAGACCTGAAACAAATATTAATTGAACCTACAAATATAAGTGTCCGAGCGGATATCGAAGAGTACCTGAACCAATAAAAATTACTCTTTGATTTGATTAACAGATTTTTTCTTACAATATAAATGAAGGTTACATATAAAGAAATTAACATTTTCAAACAAAGATTGCAGGTTAACATCGCTAGGTAGCCGGACAACGCGCGTCATTGTCGGGAATAGATGAAACCTTTTGTCTGCCATCTACAACAGAAGCAATTTCTTTTTTCCTATTTTTTAAACACGCCGCTCTTCCATCCGCCGTAATTTTTCTCCTCACCTATTACTTTGTTTCAGCGCCAAAGGTATTGCTTCGGAATACTTCAGTACGCAGAAGTGTTCATATTTTCCGATATTTCGGCTCTATTTAAGTGTACTTGGATTTTGAAGGCAGATATTATTTGTGATTTTTCTTCGTGTTTAATTCTGAAATAACATTAATGACGACTCGATAAAATATAACTGTCTCGGTGGCGTAGTTGTACTACGATACGATTACAGAGCTGAGGTCTCGGGTTCGAATCCTGGGTCGGACAAAGTGATATTGGATTTTTCTATTCTTTATCAGCCCGGAGTCAGGAATTTGTGCCCGATAGAGCGATAGGCTCACCCCCTATCACATCGTGGGACGCAACATACAAGGCGAAATGTGGGTGTTCTGGTAGCACCACCACCACTTCTAGGAAAAAGGAGTGAAATTATGTATGTATTAAAATATCTTCATTTTCAGACGGAACATAGGATTAATCCAAGGATCAGGAGTAGCTCTTGGCGGGCGGGTTGGTGAGTGTAGTGTAGTAGTGTAGGACGTCGGTTCTTGCGCTGATGACACAAGTCGGTCATTAGCCTGTCATTTAACTATGTTATCTATGCAATGGATATTCCGCTATCGGCGTTGATAGAGAATACTACTGTCTACGGCTGTCGGTCAGTCGCCAGAGCGTCGTCCAACAACTACCAACCATGTATGGACAAGGTTAAATATAATAACTTATTAAATGTACTCCTTACTTTATTTAATTGTAGTTACATTACGACATAATTTGAGCCTAATTTGTATAGAGTAATTACGAATTTGACATTTACAGTGCGTAGGATGGTAGATGGAAGTTAAAATAAGTGAAGCAAACAACTACCTTAATCACGTTTTTCGCTTTGTCTGCTGACATTTCTGTTCATAATTACTGGTAAAAATTGAATTTTTGCTAACATTTGCACTGGAATAGCATTTGACAGTCTCCGTGGCACAGTTGGTTAGACACCGGCTGTGAAACAAGAGGCCGCGGGTTCGATCCCCGCACCGAAACAAATATTTGTGTGATTCACAGGTGTCGGGTCTAGGTGTTTGTGAGACCGAAAAGAAGCTACTTCTTGATACCCACGAGACAAGACTCGATCTTAGTGTGGGGCCAGGTCTATGTATGTGACTGTTGGGTGTATTTATTTATAATATGTTAAAGCAAAATATAACTGGGTGCGTAATAGATCATCAGCATGTAATTTATTGATTAAAATTATCAGTTTAAGTTTCAGGGATAAATATAAAATAAAGTAACAAAGTGCAGTTTTCGGAGTTATGTGTGTGTTGATAGTCAATCACCACGCACTTTAACGGTGAAGGAAAACATCGTGAGGAAACCTGCATACCGTAGCGATTTTAAAGAATTTCTACGGTATGTAAGTCCGCCAACCCGCACTAGGCCAGCGTGGTGGACTATATGGCCTAACCACTCTCAATCGATTCTCTCGATTGTAGAGTAGGCCCGTGCCCTGCAGTGGGACGTATATGGGCTGATATAGAGATAGAGAATAAAGTGCAGTCACTAATACACGCATTTACACGATTAAACATTATACACATGGACGTATTATACAAGTTTAGTAGATCCATGGTTATACCTGAATAGTAATGAGTTACAGGGCCCAGTGTTGCCATGGTTTGAGGTAATCAGTCAATCTCGTGAGAGCGTACCCGAAGTGAATCTGCGAAATGACGCCTGGCCGCCATAATTAATTACCCAAACTTCAATAGCTACTGACAACAAAAGACGATTGTTTGCTTTCTACGCCGTTGAATCGATGTCGGCCCTAAAATCCGGATAATCTCGCCTTTTGTATCTGTTTTATGAAAGAAATAAAGTTTTTATTTCCTTTTGAATTAGCTCTGTCGGATCTTACCAGTGTCTTTTTCAGTTGTCCGAAATACATTGTAGTACGTAAAGATTAAATTGAGTGTAATAATTACGTCTTGGCTTTTTATGGGTTTTCGTTGTTTTTTTTTTATTTGTGAACTTTTGAAGTGATATACACGTTTTTGATGTGTCCAGTAAAATGTTATACAAGTTGAAAAAAGAACATCTTTTGGCTGTATGATTACCTATCTTTGCGCAATATCGAGACAATTACACACGTGTTCATTCGGAACACTATTTTGTTTTCGTGTCAGAAAATTGAATTTACGACAATCATTAGTATGGTTACCCTTACTAATCGAAAATAATACATACCTTAATCGTAAAAATCATATAGTAATCCAATTGCCTTATTTCTTTTTGAGATTACCTCTGCCTTTCGAATTAACTGAAGCACACCCCGTTTTATTGGATCAAAATGATAAAAACTCTGACAAAATATAAATCGAATAAATATTTGACACAGGCTTCGTGTCCCGACGCAGTATGACCCTCAGTCTGGACCTTACAGGTGCCCTTGAGGTGGTCCTTTTTATTGCGGCTACGCTTTTATATTACCGTATAATTTATGTTATAGCTGTAGGTAGGAAACCTACAGTAGGGTGTATGTTGTGTACTGAAAAAAAAGATTTCACTAGCTTACGACTTCTTAAGATCGAAGAAAACTCGTGATAAGCAGTTCAAAGGCGCTTACTATAATGATTAGCTTGATTGCTGAGGGAGTTTCTTGCGCCGTTTCTACTTCACAGCCACAACACATTCAAAAGATATTGTGAAAGACTATTTGAATAAAGATTTTTTTTATTTTGACAATTTTCTGATTGAAAATACCTTGTTAACCTCCAGACGTTCAGCTATCTGATGGCCAACTCTTTGTCGCGTTGACTTGTTCACGAGAGAGCAACACGCGCAACCCGGTAGTCACTTTGTTGTGGAAAGCTAAAAAGACTGGTCTGCAGATAACGAGCTGAGCACAAAGGCCGCTCCATTCCGCCCACCGCCAAATATGAACTCTCATTGTCTACTTAATTACAACGGGTGTCTTTGAGATATAGCCGTACGCATTCCCCACAAAGCCTGTCACACACAAATATTTTATCGCCCGAGTAGTGTTCTCGTCTTGGAAGGCAATTACTCGTGTGTTGTACTTATATTAGTATTGGCTACTTGATTCTGTGGGTGTTTGCGTGATTTAGCATTTTTTAAAGATATTTGTACCTACCTATTTCAGCTATTTGGTTCTTAGGTGACTGGAGAGATTGTGCGGTTTTTATTGAAGGTTTTGTTTTCATAAAATGTGTAAGGACTTAAATTGTTTTAAAAGGTTATTTAAGAGTTTTATGAGCTATGGAATGTGCTGATATGGAAACGAAAATAATAAATATTAATCATAGGTATAACGGGCATCCAAGCGTGATGCATAAAACAAAAAGTCAAAATTCTTAAATAATAAATCAAGCGAGGTAATGAAACAAAGTCTTGATTAAGATTAAATTTCAATTAATACGTAATATTTAGATCATTTTGCTACGTACTGTGTTAGTTAAATATCTGAAAGGGGGGGATTTATGATAAAGAACATAAGAGAATACTAGCAACATAGTACATAATAAACGCTAAAGCGTCAACAAAAAGAAACATCACAAGGTATTGCGAAATTCATATACACAGTCGTAACTAACATATAAGATTTTTAAACAGCCCCATGATAAAATATTATGATCCTGTCTAATAAAAATAAAAGGTTCGCGATAACAATAATTTTAAATTAGATCAATTTAGGACGATAACGGCTCCAGTTATTATTTCCATGGCGCCGATAAACCTTGTAAATGGTTTTCCAAACGTCCCTGGCGCTCGTCGAGCCTTTTTATTACGGTATTTGTCAAGATATTCCCGGCTAAAAGGGACTATAATCGAAAATTTTACGTTTGGTTACCATACGCCTTGTGCTCTGGCCGAGTGGGTAATTTATTGGAAATAAGGGTTGCATCGTCCGCTGTCTTTTATTTGCCACTCCGTTTGTGTATGTTTTGTTCTTGTAAATTTTATAGCCGCTAGTTGTCGGAACTTCACAATTTATCATGCTGAGAGTGTCGATAACACTGTAATACCGACAATGTCAAGATCCACATTTTATATTCTTTGGTGTAAATATTAAATGAAGTAAAATTATGAATCAGTGACCAAGGCTGTATGAAGTAAGGCTCCTTTGCCGTCTCCTTTGATTGAGAAAAAGTACATAATTAGAAATGTGACAATGTTCCTGCTTAATAACACAGGGAGTCTCAAGGACCAATTTTGATTTTCCTGCTCGTAAAGTTATAACCTGAATTATTTATGTAAGTTAAATAAAAGCATATTACAGTATCACATATGTAGATCGTAGGAAAGTAAATGTAAAGATTTTATTGGCCGCAATGATCCGCATCTTCCATATTCGATACACTATAATGAATCAATAACGAAGATCCAACAGAGGCTCGATTGCTATTCTATACATGGATGTGGAGGCAAATTTGCATGTTTAATGAAATCATTGTGTGTACGCGATCGACGGTAATTGAACTAATAAATCCGTTCACTTGTTTATGCGCCAAATTAATTGCCAGTGTCATAGTCCACAGAAAATGTTCCCACAAACATGCGATTTCGCTTTTATTGGGATAGCCAAAGAGTCCCAAAGGTGTGCTATTGTTTAATTGATGCCCTGTCTGTCCTATGTTTAAAGAACAATAGCTTGTGAACTAAATAGGGCGCTGAATTTTTCATAATTTATTATATCCTAAAAAAGAATAAAAATGAAAAGAAAACGTTCTTTTTTAAGTTTTTGGCATTAAAACTTACAGCAAACGATACCTATAAAACAACAAGGACCTTACTGGAATAAACACTACATTAAAAACCTAAATGAGTTAATAATCCGATGTAGGTACTGAATGAGCTTTGTGTTATAGTGTACTGTGTAGTGGTAGAGAAACCTTGTTGCACGAGTTTGACTTACAATGGGCTGTTTTTATATGGTTCCCTTACAAATATAATAGTTTAGCAGATATTTCAGCTACATTTTAATAATTAAGCAATTTTAAAAATCATAATGCTTATAATTGATACCGATTTCATACATTTCTCGGGCGTTATTATATTCATGCATTCTAAAATAATAATCTTATATTATATTGTAAATTTCAAATATTTATATTTGTATTATTATAAATCGGTAACTGTAAGTTTAATAATGAATGTATATTGCAGACGAGGCCAAATCTTAAAATATAATATAAAGTACAAAATATTTTGTACGACTACGAACTTACTAAATACTAATTTATATAAGTGTATAAATAACAAATGGAAATATATTTGATAGGCAAATAAGCGGAGTTCCGTAAGAGGAGCGTTGGTCATCGGATTGGGCGAGCTAATTTCCGGAGCTCGGCGGCGTGTCGACCCGCAAGATAGCCGGCCGGGAAATGCATTTGTATGCACTCTTGCTAATTACTTGTTTTGTGGAGAGTTCTTATTTTAAAATTGTTTAAAAGTTGTTTACCACTGGCCAGCATTATCTTGGCGAAATGCATTGCTTTTTAAATTAAGAAGGAGGTTTTTTTATGCGTAAATGTCGGACATGAATTATTGTGCATTGGTATTATATAGCTTAAAATATGAGTTATTGAAAAAGAGAGGGGTGAGAGACAATAAGAAAATGCAGCTAGTGGATATCTCATAGGACTTACAGCACACTCGTTTTATCTCCTTTCAAAAACAGTGATTTTGGTAAAAAAATATTTGAATGTTAAAATATAGTATTGATTTAAAACTAAGGCACCAAATCATAGCTAACCAAAGTCAAATGGTCTTGATTTATTACAGATGGAATACACAAACAAGAAGGATTTTAGATTTCCCATGGTAAACTTCTATCCAATACCCACAGGCCTTTGTGATGGTAGAGCGTATTATTTGATATAGTTATTATTTGAGCAATGGCGCGTAGTGCTTTGTGTCTTATTTTAGTATCACAAATGACATTTTACAATGTCTCTGCATGGGTTTTCAGAATCATTATGTATTTATCTTTTTTCTATTTCTGAAAATCTCGTACATTATTTGAACTAGACATTTAATGCTGTAACTAGTTTCCTAGAAATAAGCTTACTCCGTGTTGAACTTTTAGTAGAAAATAAAATTACCACTCAAAGGATTAAAATATGTTGTGTACACAACATTATTCTCAGTACTGACAAAGGATTTATGTAGGTTTTGAAAAAAGTGATACGCAGACACGAAGAATCTATGTACATAGTCATGGACAAATAATATAATATTTTATCGAATGTAGCTTTAAATGTTTGTATTTTGTATATCGTTGTATTGTTAGCTTATGGTGCTTTACTAAAATAATGTTTGGACTGCACATTTAATACATTTCTACATAATAATTTGGATAGGTCTGCATAGTTCACCCTGATTGAGATACTAATCCTTTTGCTCATATATCTATATTCTGCGTGTCATATTCATTATCTTTACTTTCCAATTAAAATAAATTATAGGCCATTTATTAATCGCTTTTAAATATTGTAAATATCTGAAATATTTTGTAATCTATAATCGCCGAATATAATTTTTTAATAACGAAAATGAGGCAGCGAATTAATAATAATAAATATACGTTCATAAGTTAATACGTAATTAACGAATAAATCCGACTGATTATAAAACGTTCAGAGCGAAAGCGAGGTACGAAATAATTAAATATGTTAAAAATTGGGTGTTCGTGAGTTATAATGAGTTGAAAATTTTAATTGGCCAATCCGGAGTTACTTCAATGTAATATTTTTGTTAAATATTGACAGAGTATTTATAAAGCGTATTTTAATAAAAAAGCTTGTACTGTTTGTTGGTCTAGTAGTTGTATTCAGTGTGTATAATTTATAGTACGGATCTGATCACTCTCGCAATGTGTCCAGCAACCCTGATAAGTCGCCACTACCATGGGCATGGGATACCGTTGTGGAACATTCCCACCAAGAAGAGGTTTGGTCTCTATCATATCCTATGGCAGTTAATGTAGGTATAATATTTCTAATCATCATCATCATCATCATCATCATCAGCCGGTTGCAGTCCACTGCTGGAGATAGGCCTCTATCAAGGTACGCCACAGAGCCCGGTCTGCTGCTTTATGCATCCAGGCTCTGCCAGCCCTCTTATGCAAGTCGTCCCGCCTTCTATATTTCAAATATTGACCCAAAATTTTCTCAAATCCCTCCTTGCGTGGTTGTAGCTTAATGTCAGGTGTAGCCACTGTAAAAATAATTAAAAAAGGCGTACAAAATGAAATTTTAGATTTCATAAATTATATATCAAATAAAATAAAACAATAATCAGAAATGTATATTAATTAATATAATATTTTGTTCATTCAAACCATATACATGCAAGCTACGGATAAAATTGCACTACGGTTTCATTTTACACATTTAATTTTCGAACAATACTGTTATTAAATTGAGCGCAAAATTGTAAGCATTTGTGTAAAATAGTATTTTTCCCTGAACAAGGAATTCGCGGAGACGTTTCTTTGAATTATTAATCAGACGCTAAATTTAAATTTAATGAAATAAGTTTGCAGCGAGTGCTTATACGTATTCATACCATAACTGTCTTGAGTTTATACCTTACCTTGTAATATTGTGTTGTATAATTTATTAATAATCGCGTTAGGCTAAAAAAAATATTTGCAGGTTTATTAGAAAAAGGTAAATTCGAACAACAATTCGAACTTACAGTTAATGAAAATAACTTGTGCCAAAGTCTGTCATAAAATTTTGATGAATGTGCTTTCATTTTTTGTTTTAATACTTGATAGACAACAAAATGTTGGAAATAATTTTGTCTAGTTTTAAAACTGCAGTTTTGTAACAAAAAAATGGCCTAGTTGCGATGGGAATGTTTATTCTTAGTTAACTAATATTTATTTGTTTTGCCATATATATCCACATTGGCTATAATTTATTTTATAAACCTTACTTGAAATCTAAGCATAATAACACAGGAATACTTACTATTCCTAACTCCATACTTTTATGTGACAGCTTGTATTGTGACAATTGTAGTTTTTGACAAAATTAACTTACTTTTAAATTTACTAATTGCCACTTGGTGCCGTACACTAATGTACTGTAATGACTTTTTGGGCTTCTGTGCATGATTAAGAGACGTAGGTAACTACACCCTGTCGTTGCTACAGCCATCAAGTGAATTTGAATCGACTCTACTCACCCGTTACATTATAATCGATCACCAAATAAATAAATACACTCAACAGTCACATACATAGTCCTGACCCCACACTAAGATCGAGTCTTGTGTCGTGGGTATCAGAAACTACGAGAGACTTTTCGGTCTCACAAACACCCAGACCCGAAACAAATACTTGTGGATCACACAAATATTTGTTTCGGTGCGGGCATCGAACCCGCGGCCTCTCGTTTCACAGGCCGGCGTCTAACCAACTGCGCCACGCCAAATACCTGAATCTTCGCAAATATAATACGCCTTGTCGGTTTGTTTGACACACACAATGGCTTACCAGCGCCGATAGCTTTCAAAAGTCCACATCCGCAACACAGACATCACTGAGAATATGATCATTAATTAAGACAGCTACGTTTCTGTGTATACGGAAACTGAAATTGGCGTTTTGCGAAGTGTGCGCAAATATTTCCAATCTAGGTCAGCGGATAGCATCGGGCGCGCCGCGGAATGCTCAACGGCACAAAATGATTCATGGAAATTGCACGGTAATTGAAAAAAATACGTTATTGCCATTTGACGCATTGCCGGCGTGCTCTGCTCGCCGCCAGAAAAATTGTATCCGATGGAATCGTAATCTATTTGATTTTACGCGAATTGTTATTTCTCCGGTGGCCGGATGACGGGCGGGACGATTTTTACGTACTAACTGGCGCTTGTTGCGCGGATTCGTTTGCAACTTAAGTGTACACGAGATTTGCCACCGCCTTTCCTTACTTACATACATACATAAACTCGTGCCTTTGTCCCAGAAGGGATATCATAGCCCATATCGGGCACAAATTCTAGACTCCGGGCTCATAATAATCATTGTGGAAAATGAAAATAATTTATTAAATAAACACGGCTTTAAATTCAATATTTTTACATTTCGAAATTATTATTTACTTCACTGGATGGTATTATAAACGCGTGGGATTAACAGCTATTATGTGAAATTAATAATGATTTGTGATTAATAGGGTAATACGGATATTATTGCTATACATTGCTATACCTATTAAATGTACGCTTTCAATGCGGATATGTGGAACGTAAAATGTCTACTATATACTATAGTACATAATTACTATGTGGCTATTAATGCTTCTTATCAAAAGCATAGGTTTTAGAGTGAATATCGTGGGATGACAACCCTAATTTGTATTACTTAAACACCTACAGTATATTAATTATATGGAAATGCAAACTTGTTAGCATTGACAGTCTTTGTCACGCAGTTGGTTAGACGCCGCCTGTGAAACAAGAGACCGCGAGTTCGATCCCCGTACCGAAATAAATATTTGTGTGATCCACAGGTACTTGTTTCGGGTTGGGTGTTTGCGACACTGAAAAGTCTCTCGTAGTGTCTGATACCCACGACACAATATTGATCTTAGTGTGGTGTCAGGACTATGTATGTGACCGTTGGGTGTATTTATTGATATTATTAATTTAAATAAATGATATTTGTATTATAGGTAGGGGAGAATAGGGACGAAGGTAACGATTTTGAATTTTCTTGTGATAACTTACAGACCTTATTAGAAAACAAAATAATTACTGTCTCTCTCTCTTCAGACACAGGAAGTCCACTGCTGAACATAGACCTAGACCATAGACCATCGAGAGATCTAGATCCCCCATAGATCGCCCCATAGACCTGTTGGAAGCGGCTTCCATCCAGCGACTTCCTGCCATAAATAAATAATTACTACACATGATATATTGGTCTTTGGCCACCAACTTGATTTCTACTGCTATTTCAGATTTTAAGAAAAATGTCCAATAAAAAAAGGGGAATACGTTACAATCATCCATACCCCTAGGATTGGTTGTAACAGTGTATAAGGTATTCGAATTTTGAGGGTTTATCTTTTACTTTCAATTGAATCAAATAAAAAGTTAGATACAAGTTAGCTTAGATATAAATCGGATATACTTGTGTCGAACGTGGAAATGTTTATTGAATCCTTTTTACGTTAACGCATGGATGGCCACCACTCAACTGATTCACCGAATTCGCGCCGATAACTTTCAGATGTGATTCAAGGGGACAACCTAATTTCTTGTATACATATTGGTTTTGAATATTCATTAATGTGAGATATATTTCACGACAAACATACAGCTTATTTTTACTGTGACCATGGATATTTGATTAATAAACAAAACAATTGTTGGTTATCTTTGGCCTGGTTATTTTAGGGCAAATATAGGGTGGGCCATAAATCTTTGCACCTTTGAAAGATGAATAGGAATAAAACTACAAATGTTATTTTGTTGATTGTTTATTTACGGTAATAAACGTTTATTAAAATTTATTTAAAAAAGGAAAGGGTTTCGGACTTATACGACAAGCTGGCACATTTCAGATACCTTATAAATTCTTGAGCTAAGTGCCAGATATGTTATTTATTTACGATGTTCTTATTCACCGATATCCTGTATGTATTTTTTATATAATAAAAAATGTATATCGTGAACGATAATAATTATTAGTTATTAACACATCATTCCTAAAGCCGGAGAAGTTTCCTAAAGTTTGCCTTAGGCTCAAACCAGCGAAATTTTAGCTTTCAAAGCTCACTTAACAGTAAAATTATAAAACAATCATATTTTATAGATAACTATTGTAAGATAGCGTAAAAATACACTTGAAATAGTTTGTTCCTCTTCAAAAGATCAAGAGGCGCGCGAAAAAAGGAATAAATCATTGAATTACATAAAAGTTTCGTATTTACCTTGAAGACTCGGCATAATGCAGAGGCAGTGCCAACACGGACTACCATGTTTGTGCAAGAAGACCGAAGTTAGGTGAAATTCAAGACGCCGCGCCGCGCAAAAACCAACCCTAAACACCAACTTCCTGACTATTAAATAGCCTATATTCGTGTGTACTTAAATTTCTACATTTCAAACATTTTCTTTTATATTACAACACACATTGTATAAAAATGTATACAAAATGTAAGGAAATAGTACAAATAGCGGTCTTATCTCTTAAGGCGCCCTATTACGGCAAACAAGCGATGGAGATAAAACAAAGCAACTAAAAACTTTGTGATTAATACTCTGTGATCTTTCTAAAATATCTTTCAAAAGATTTCTTGTTTGTGTCTAACTATTTTGAAAACTATTTCTATATAGGCTAGTTGTGGAATACATAAAATATATAAGAATGGGACCAGTCTTTGACAAGCACTTGGGCGGGTTCGGGCCCGCTCTAGCGTGTTTGTTTTGCGCGAGTTCGCAAATGCTACTGATTGCTTGTTTGTACTACGAAATTTTTATTTCCCTTAGTGAACTTCAGCGTTAAAGCGCCGTTTGATTTTCGAATTTGTTTTTCGCCCACCTATATCTCGATTTTTTGTATTAAATCTTATTTTATCTGTTTAATCACGCGATTTCGGTTTAACTTTGATTTCAAATTTACCTCCATTATCATTTTGTCTTCATCGTTATAGAAAATTTAGCTTATTTATTAAAAGAAATCCGTGCACCGGTAGTTTTTGTGGCAAACATTATTTTTGTTATCGCGGAATCCAGTTGGAATCGAAAGATATTCCGGAGCGAGCTCGTATCGACAAGCGGCTTAGTTTAAATTGAAACATATTGGCTGGGAAGGGAATCTTTACCTTACCTACGGTACGTGTACACTTCCATGTGTTCAAATAAAGTACTCACAGACGGAACACATCCAGAAAGATGCAATCCAATTGAACAATGTTTTGTTACGAGGTCTTGTTTTATTTGCGTAAGTCACCTGCATATTGTGAGGCGCAGCTCTTGTTGTGGAATGCGCTTTGTTTTATATTACATTTCCATAGATATTACGATTTGCCAGAGAAAAATCGTGAGTTCTAATCGCTTCTTTAATTTGCATTGATTTTAATTTATTTCTTATATCAAATTATGAAATGTAACTGAAATGCTTGGCTGTTGTTGTCTGACTAAGAAACAGGGTGATTGTTACCTTGAATATTATAACGAAAATAAAACTCAAAATTCTATTATTGCTAACGTAGCCAAATCCTCGTATTACAGACCTTTTGCAAACCATAAGTTCAATATAAAAGTGCAAACTCTAAAATTGTTACATCAGTCTTAACCGAATGTAAATCGCCACTTTCGAAACAGAACATCGACAAGACAAGTAAATTAACATTGTTATATTTTAATAACATCACAATAAATCGCAAGGATTCCTCGATGATGTGAGTTTTATGACGCATGCACTCTATTTCAGTTATAACGTTCCAGTCAGAAATATTTTATTACACTTCCTATTTTGCTGAACGGCGCTCACGATTGCACGTGTTATGAATTTCAAATTATGTAGTACCATGAAGTTTCATGTCGCACAATATTTTATATTGCTTTATAGTTGGGTACAAGTCGCAGTGAATGTCAATTGGGGACAATGGAAAGTTATTCTGGAATATTTAGATATGTATGCTCCACTCGCTAATATAAGCGATGCGGTCTTAAATGAAGTACTTTATGCGAGGCTTGCAAGGTAAACTTGAATTGTCTAGTTCAGCGGTTGAGGTCACTGCCAGATTGCCTTAGACACCGATCGATCGACAACAGATCTATATTTTGTGATTATTGAGGCTAATGCATGTGCTGATATTCCTTCCTTTGAAGGTGTTATTTTGTGATTCGAATAGTTGGATTCGTAAAGAATGGTAGGGTTAATGATAGCATTGTCTCAATTCTCAATAGCGCGTAAATGACCATACCGTTTAAGAAAGGTGAATCTACATAGAATGTGTGACGTAGGAATTGAGATTGTTTTTTCCGAGAATCAAGTTTATTTTATATTGACAAAAACATTTATATTTACAAATATACTTCTAGATACTTTTACTTTATTTAACAAAAAAATCGATACTAACAATCCACCAATGTAACTTGTTAAAGAATTTCAAAATGAATCGCCGAGTGAACGCACGAGCGAGTTCGCAGCGTTTCATGAAGACACTTCACCGTCTGAAGACAATAAATCAGCCATACTTGTAAGGTTCAAAAGACGGAAGATAACAATGGGGGATATTGTCGTTTGTATTGGAGACGGACAACGGAGGGACTTTCATGAAAATACATACACTTGGTAGATTTAGTGCGAAACACCAGCAATAAATAACTGACCCGGAAGGGACAAAGGTACAAGAGGCTCGCCCAAATGAATTGAAAAGGCCTCATACATAAAACAACGGCTTCTTTCTAGTTACAACTTAGATATCACGCCTGGTGCGAATCACGGAGAAAAATTAACATTCGAAATCGACGCACACCTTTGTCCCCCGTTTAAGTTAATATACATGAGCATCTTAAAACAAACTGCTTACAGTGATACTATGAGGCCGCTACGAATGTTGCGTAGTTGAAAACCCTTCTAAGTGTTGCGCCAGTATCTTGTTTTTGGGCCTGAACTCTTGTGTATGAATATAAATGGTTACATGTTTTCGAGTACTTACATAAAAGAAAAAAAATGATTTTGCCCGGGCGACACAATACAAAAAATGATAATGTCGTCCGTCGAGGAATGATTACCTTGCTGGTGGATTATATTAAAAAAATCTTAAAAAGATATACATACATACATACATAAACTCACGCCTTTATCCCCGAAGGGGTAGGCAGAGGCACCACCAGGACACCCACATTTCGCCTTGTATGTTCCGTCCCATGATGTGATAGGGGGCGAGCCTATCACCATATCGGGCACAAATTCCTGACTCCGGGCTGATAATGAATAGAAAAATCCAATACCACTTTGCCCGACCCGGGACTCGAACCCGAGACCTCAGCTTTGTAGCCGTACCGTAATACAACTACGCCATTAAACGTTGATTTCAAGGTTCATGCATTGCATGCATGCTCAAAGGTTCAAATTTCTTTGATTATTCATCAATGATATATACATGTTATGTTCATATTGCCATTTTACGATGCTACATATTTTGAGTATTTTCTGTAACTCAAGTTATAATATCTATAAAAACTCAATTTGTTGACGACAACAGTCGACGCAAATCGTATTTTGTATTACTAAAGCGTTACTTTCTTCATAATTTAAAGATAACAAAAAAGGAATAAAATTGTTTTTATAAATTAAAAGTTCCACTACAATGTTATTTCCCAATATGGAGTTCACCAAGTCGGTACACTCTGCAAACTTTTGTCTTGTACTTTACAACCAGTTCAAAATATACAATTTTATTAAGTTTCTGGCGTGTAGTGTGTTTGAAGTTTTTACAGTTACTTGCTAGTTCACTCGCAACTTTGTGATCTATTGTTGTTTATTGGTTCTGTTAACAACGATTGCTTCAACTTCCGCAGAAACTTTATTTTACTTTGATCTTACTTTTATAGCTTTATACTTAATGTTGCGGGAAATATTGATTTTCTAGCGGTGTCAGGTATAGGGAAGTTAGTAACTTTTTTACTTTTTTACATACATACATAAACTTACGCCTTTTTCCCAGAAGAGGTAGGCAGAGGTGCAATCAGGACACCCACGTTTCGCCTTGTATTTTCCGTCCCATGATGTGATAGGGGATGAGCCTATAGCCATATCGGGCACAAATTTCAGACTTCAGGCTGATAATGAATAGAAAAATTAAATATCACTTTGCCCGACCCGGGATTCGAACCCGACACCTCAGCTTTCCAGTCATACCGTTATACAACTACGCCACCGAGGCAGTCTTACCTTACTTTTTCATATTTGTTTTTTTATTAATCAATCATTTCCTTATCAGACCCATGTCTGTGTACAAGCTCCCCTCTATTTAGGGCGGTGGAATCATAGATAATTACAGGGACTATAACGACTCAATATTTTTTGGAAACATTTTATCAGCTTTATCGTATTAATAAATCAAATAACAAAATTACCAAACAGTATTTTATATATTTATCCCATTTAAGGTAAGATATCTTTATAGCTCTATTATCAAACACACGTTTTTAATATACATACATACATACATAAACTCACGCCTTTATCCCCGAAGGGGTAGGCAGAGGCGCCACTAGGACACCCACATTTCGCCTTGCATGTTCCGTCCCACGATGTGATAGGGGGCGAGCTTATCGCCATATCGGGCACATATTCCCAATTTTCAAGTTTTTGATATAGATGTAATAATAGAAACGTATGAATGGATTAACGAGCATACGGTTTACCTGATGGTAAGTGATCCCGCGCCTGAACATCTTCAACATCATAGGGCCTGGAGATGCATTGCCGGCCTTTAAGATGATACGCTTGGTTTTTGAAGGTTGCCAGGTCGTATTTTTCCAGAAATGCCGCTGTTGGCAATTGGTTCCACAGATTTGTAGTACTTGGAAGAAAGGGTCGGATGATACATATTATCGTGGATTTCCTACCTCCGAGGTGATGTGGGTATTTGGAGGTTACCGTGTTCAGGTGGCGGAAATCAACAGCAAGGATAAGTCCGAACAATTCTTCAGAGCACAACCCGTGGTAAATAAGATAGGAAATTCAGAGCGATGCTACATCTCTTGTACTTATAGTAATGTAAAGAAAAAAAAATCTTAAATATTCTCAATAATACAAGAATAATACACTAGTGTATGTAGATATCCGAAGAACTTAAAGTGTTGTCACCGTGCTTACTATTGAAATAACATCAAGTAACTTAACCTTATTAACCAAAAATATACTCCTATACAAAAGATTACGTATACTTCTTATATCGAAGATTACTAAATAAATATGTAAATTTATATTAGTATTCGCTCTAAAATGTGTTCCTCATTAGATATAACATGCAAAGGTAAGTGAAACGTTAACAACGTCAGCAAACTTTCCGTACAGATAATAATCCAAACTATGTGTTCAGACTGATAAATTTAATTAATTACCCTACATAATATTTCATGTAGGATGAACGTCTGAATTACTGCTGCCATTATACACGGAGATACAGTAATAAATTTTAATGTAATTACCTTCGCTACATTTGGCATTAGCGGTGCAGTGCGCACCTAAGCATTTGCCGGCGAACTCTTATGGATCAATTTCCTTGCGTTCCACAATATTGGTAGTATAAAGAGCTCCGCAGTTGAAAGTTACCATACTATCTGTAACATTACTGAGTGAGCAAACATGAAGCGAGCAAGCAATGCTTTTAGCCGGTGTTGTTATGCACCGACGTCGACTCGGGCGGGCGGCGGCGGCGGCGGCGGTAGCGGCGCCCCCATAAATTCCGATTTATCGCTAAACCTGCCGAACTTTCTGGACGTCTCACTCACCTCGCCCCGCGGAAACCTTATTTTATTTAACTTCTTTATTCCGTTCCACGGCTTCACGGTTTCCCTCTGCCGATAAAAGTTAATGCTATGTTTATTTTGGATAACTTTTAGTTTAGGTTAACGCTGCGTCAGATTTATTATTGGGGTGTCGGTAAACGTTTCTGCGGAGCTCGCCTTTGGCTTCTTATAACGACGTTGAAGTATTGGCTTTGACTTTAAGGAGAAGCGTATATGTTATGATTTATTTTTAGAGGAAATACCTGAGGAAAAATGCATTGGCTTATTTATAAGATGTATTCATTGCGCACATACGAACATGATTGAGAACGTGTTTCTTATGGATCGCCTGGATGTCAACAACTTTTACGAAAATATAAGTTCTCAATACGTCTAGAAGTTTGTATAATAAGATTTGGAATGTTTCTTTACATTTGTTATATATTGCCTATTTTGCAATATTATTAATAATGGTACTCGTACTTACTCTTTTTGTATAAACGAAAGTACAGCAATATGCTACACATAAATGTTGTGTGGTATGTGGACCACCTCATAGACCTTTTGGAAGCGTCCTGCATCCAGCGACTTCCAGTGACCCTGAGTGACCCCAGGTCGTCCCTCCGTCCTCATTAATTGTACAATAAATTGTTACCAATATTTATTACATTAGTAAAACTATAAAATCGAGCAAAATATATGTAGTCAACACTTAAAAACTGATTTATAGTAGAAAGGAAATTATGTACAGTGTTTGAATAAAATACAAAGCTGGTATTTGCATTGCCGTCAGCTTAACTCATTTTTCCGAAGGGAAAGAAGCTAGAGAATAATAGCAGGGGAATGAAAAAAGGTTTTAATATCGCCAGTCAATAATGTAAGTCGCTTAACTATAATATCGTGGGGCAGGTAGCTGAGCCGGCGCCAACTTTCCAAACAAACAGACCAATAAATGTCGTCACCGAGACAATTTCTGAACGATATTATTTCTGTTTTATTTTGATGTACGTGCGGGTAATAAACTTAGTTCGTATTTAAAGGGTTTTGATTAAATAGTATATTGTTTTAGTTTCAGTATCCAAAGTAATTTTATGAATGAATTAGCTACTGAATGAATATACGTAAAAATAAGCTTCTGCATTTTCGTGATACCTTTCAGTCGAAAGACATGTTTCATATTATGTACTACATAATATGTAGGAATCAATTGGATTCTTAAAATAAGATATTATAATATGCGTTCATTAATTGGCTGTAAAATATAGTTACTGAGTTACAACAACTTAATATAAATTAAAGTGAGGAGTTACAAAGATTCAGTAAAGATTTACATAAAATATGCAAACAGTCGCGGACAGTCGTAAGCATGTAATTCTTTTCTAGAAATAATAAGGTTCTTATAAAAATAGTTACAGCACAATATGTTGATGACTAGTCTCGTTTTTGAATAAAGAATACGTTTTATCGGATTTTTGCAACTTAGTGCTGGCCATTTGCTGAAAACTTGGCACAGACTTCAACGCAGTCTTAACATATGGCGTACTTTTTGCACTAAAATTTAATGGCTTCTTCTGAGTTCCATTAAATATAAATGCGTCTATCCGCAAGTGAAAGACGATGTGAAGTGGTTGACTAATATTTCACAATGTATCGATTATCATAATATTGGTTTCAAACTTCACAATACATATAGTAAACGTATTGTACTGTAATAGGTGGTTCTGAGCATAGTCAAAGTACAGACCTTGATTTATTAGTGACGCTAGTTTTTGTAATTTGAATAATGCATATATTTTTGTCCGATTTGTTAAAGTTGTGGTTGTGTTTGACGAGCTACCATCGCATTGCCGATGGCTACCTTTCGACAATCACATGTATTTTATCAGTGTCTACAACTCTTGGTAGTCTTATTTAATAAAGGAAAAGAGAACTCATTTGTTTTTAGTATACTGAATACTCATTAGTTAAATTACTTATAACAAAAAAATATTTTTCTGCCTCGGTGGCGTAGTTGTATTACGGTACGGTTGCAAAGCTGAGATCTCGGGTTCGTGTCCCGGGTCGGACAAAGTGATATGAAAGTGATTTTTCTATTCATTATCAGCCCGGAGTCAGGAGTTTTTGCCCGATATGGCGATAGGCTCGCCTCCTATCACATCGTAGGACGGAACATACGAGGCGAAATGTGGGTGTCCTGGTGGCGCCACTGCCTACCCCTTTGGGGATAAAGGCATGAGTTTATGTATGTATGTAATAAACACACATTGTACATAAAATAAATTGTAACATCATTTAACATGTGGCTTTGCAATAAAATATCGAGTAATTATGACCTTACAAGGCATTTTTGTACCCTAACCATAATTTATTTCAATGTGTAGCATACGCGTAAATCTAAGAAACCATTACTTATAAAACTCTTGAGTGCTAAAAAATGTGACATTGGGCTTTCGAATTCAAATTAACCAATGGATTACTGTTTAACTTGAATGACATAGCGACCGCACTGCACCTAAAAGTAACTACAAAGTTACTAAGTATCGACTTTTCAGACAAGACCAACTCCATCCAGCAGACGCAATTACGTCGTCCTTTTCAATTGTTTTGACAAAGGCTGTTCTTTTATAAACTCCTCTGTGACACTGTAATTTATACAACACAGATGTTGTTAATTTTAAGAGAACAAATATCGCCTTAAACATTCGCTTTTATCAAAATACTCAACCCTTTAAACGAAATATATAAGATTGTTAAAAATGAAATCGATTGTTGGGGCTAAATGCCAACTTACTAAACATTCGTCTCGATTACTAGAAAACGTTTTATGTTAAGTTTTCGACTTTACACTTATAAATACAATAGACGTGAGTTTTTCTAAGTTTTAAGATGTATTGCGGGACGATGAAAGCGCCCTTTCGTAGTTTCAAACATGTTGGTATTCGGTATAAAGAAAAATGCAAAACGGAAAACACGAATTTGTTGTTTGATAATTTAAAATTTATTTTTAAGTTATGTTTGCTTATTGGTAAACGGTGGGACATTCTCAATTAAGTGTACTAAAACTTTAAGCGATAAAAGAGAAGAGATGCGTCAGGTGAAAGAAAAGAACATTACTGTAATATACACGTTAATTTTTCTAGAAAAATTTTAAATCCGACTAAACCAAATTTTTAAATCGAAATAATACAATATTGTTTTTCTTCACTGTGATTCATACTCAGACCATAACGGCTTATGGTTCAAACCGACAAACCAAGCATACAATGAAAATAGCTACAAATTAAAACAAATAAACGGAGATAAAAAGTGGCGAGTGAAATAGGTAAGGCAACCCGTGTAATCGAGATTGAAATACAAGACCTAAAAGCACTAACTGCGATCGATGTTTATGGGTTAATGCTGTTTTCTACACGTGGGTGTGCTAGCGAAGGAAACCTCTATTTACCGTGTGCTGTTTTTCAAACTACATTACCCAACGTTTTCGTACATAACTTTGTTGTCAACTTTCAGTTTGAAAAATTAGTCTGCAGTTTAAATAATTACCGCGATGTCTTCTGTCTAGAGTTTAACTTTCGATTAAATCAGGACCATCATTACGAATCACGTCATCAATATCAAATAAATTAGAAGTATTGGCAACTTATTAAGTTAAAGTTACTTGCGTACAACGAATTAATTTCAAAAAGTAGCTTATGTATTCGAGACGCAAGACTCGGACCGCATACGACGTGAAACTTTTTAATCTTTTAAACTTTACGTAAAGAAGAACAACACACATCCGTCACGCGTTCTTAATGTTGTTTTGTGGAGGCGACGTCGACGAGTGTCGTTGAGTGCTAAATCATACGTGAGAAATTGTAAATCGTTTAGGAACGTTCTTCGTGGATGGGGAAATACCTGGCCAGGAGAGATAAGTGTATTGTTTGGGGAGCAGAGAACCTTACAGCATGGTTATTGATATTGAATTTTGAGTCTGGATATGTGTAATATTAATTTCAGTAATGATTCGTATGAAATTATTTGGGTCGTTTCGATGGTATTAAATGGTTTGCTAAGAAATGTAAAGGAAACATACAAATATACTAAATATACGACTCATAAATCTGCTACATCTAATTTTAACTCGGCCCCAATCTGAAAGTTTCCGAAACTTTAATAAATGAGATTCGATCACGGGCTCAGACAGATTATTGTTTGCGATACCCGATAGTTTTGGTAATCGTTACAAAGTTCCTTAACCTCTGTTTTAAAGCCCGACCTTTTTTAATTGCTGGAATAGTTGAGCAATGTTTAGTTTATGTCTCTAAGTCAAGATTGCCTTGGAACTCGCTTTCAATTTTATTCCATCCAGTTTTTCATTCTTAGATTTAAAAACTAAATATTAATACTTATTTTTTATTGTTTCCGTCATCATCATCAACATATAGCAATGGACTTTTAAACATAGCTGCTCTAATTGTACGCCATTGAACTCCATTATGGTTTAATCTGCACTGTACTGTATCAACCCATATACGCCCCACTGCAGGGCATGAGCCTCCTCTACAATCGAGAGTACAATTGAGAGGGATAAGTCCATATAGTTCACCACGCTGGCCTAGTGTTGGTTGGCGGACTTTACAAACCATAGAAATTCCTGCAAATCGCTCTAGTATGCAGGTTTTCTCATGACGTTTGCCGTAATCGTTATATTGCGTGGTGATTGACAATACACACATGACTCCGCAAGTCAGAGATGTGCCCTCAGCCTTGGGAATAATTTATAAAACACATCCTTGACCCATTGCACTAGATTTTACAGAGAAGTGGATTCCTTAATAAAAATGCTTTCAGCCTAACTTATTAAAACGGAAAATACGGATCTCAAGTGGTTTCTTAATCGGAAATCTCGCTGCAATCACCTTCAATAGACACGTTGAATAGAGCCGAGAAACTAAGGGCCTTTGTTGCTTACAATAGCCACAAGAGCATTACTTAACGGCCGGGCTTGTTTAAAATACTCAAGCCAAAACAAACATTACATCATTTATCTCAAACCATTGTAAGAGAAATCAATAGAAGTTTTGTAAAACCATTTATTTGGTAAGTGTAGTATTGTATATTTGACGGTATCACCTTTTTTGGGCCATGTTGCCTTGGTGTTTTGCCTGATAAAATGCGAATAAATGCTGTTTGCGTCGCCAGACCCTTGAAGATCTGTAGTCATTATAATTATGCTCATCATTAAATAGGAAGAGTAAAAAGCTGTATTTTTCTGCAAATGGATTTTTTTTAACCGTTTATCAGCAAAGTATCTACATCATTCATTCTGCTTAGGCCTTATTCCGACCGGTGCCAGGGTCCGCCTTCTAGCTCAGTCTCTAAAGCAAGTAGTTAGCAAAATATCTACATCGACGTGAACAAAATCCTATACAATAATCCATTAACTTATAAGACAGTTTATTATATGTGGGTATGTATTGACATTTTCCTCCATAATTTCCGTAGATGAATATGAAAGTAAGCGATTCTAAAGAAATGTGTTGGTAAAAACGTTTGAAGTAGTAGGCTGCTATCGTTCAGCATGTCAGTTATCCACGTTCTAAGGATCGGAGCGATTGACAGCCCTTATCCCCGACCCACTTGATATTCGTTTATGAATTGAAAGTAAAGAAATTCTGAGAAAGTATTTCGATTTAATATACAAGTAATGCTTGTAAAACGGTGTTGTGAGCAACGTCTTATATTGAATTTGTTGAAGAATCTAGAGTATCGCAATCATGCAATAACTGAAACGACTGAAATGTTAGTAAACACATAATTGCTTAAAAATATTGATTAAATTAGTGAGAACACAATGAAATATTTTAAAGACAGCTGTAATTATACAGGGTATCTCAAGACTGCGACCGAAAACGAAGCCAGGTGGTAGTTTTAGTGGTCCCAAACACGATGCAGATGCAAGTCATCGTGTTTGGGTGCTAAATACCTAGTTTTTGCAAAAATACTAGTTTAAACCCTTAGGTACCATTGCGTGTTTAAAAATAAAGAGGAGTACATCATTATTTTAGGAAAACTATGTATATATCACCCAAATACGACGATAAGTCAAAAATTACAAAAAAAGTTGTCGATTTTTTTTTTGCGAAATTTTTACTTGCATTGTGTCTGAAGTCACTAATACTACCACCTGGCTTAGTTTTCGGTCGCGGTCTTGATATACTCCGTATATTGGGGGTATGTAATAACGGACGCCTGCGTACAAGGTGGACGGACGACTTGGTTAAGGTTGCAGGAATGGATGCAGGTCGCTTCCATGTCGATGTGGATATTCTTGTGGGAGGTCTATGTTCAGCAGTGAACTTCCTGTGGCTGAATAGATAGATAGTAAGAATATTCCAAATAAAAATTAATAATTAAATACGATTAAACGTCAACAGACAACATGTATAAATCTTTCTGATTCTCTTTACTAATATACTCGTCATAGATTCATACGAAGACTTAATATAAAATAAACTAGGAAATATGAAATTAAAAATCCTGTTAACACAATAACTGTCCGGCACAGGACTGACTTTTTATTCAAAGGCGTGTCCACGGACAAAGTACATTGTTTGCGAAATACTTTGTCGCACGTTCAGGTATTTAAATAAAGTGCAACTTGGTTGGGGTTAATGCAAAAACAGTGAAGTCCGAGTTGGCAATTATTTTTGTTAACTTGTTTATGTAACTGAAACTTTTCTGTTTGGTGTCCTTTTTGGAGTGATATCATCACTAATTAAGATTTTATTTCCAGCTAGCTTTTGCTCATGTCTTCGCTCGCGTGAATCTTTATTTCGGGGATAGAATTGCGGCTGGGATACTATGGGTTCTCATAATAGTACTTCCAGCATTATGTTCAAATTAAGTAATATCGTTAAGCCCTATTTACACGTGGAGAATTTCTCGCGTCAAAGATAAGTTTGTAAGGATATAAAAAAGTAGGATCGTGTAAAATTTTGTCAGAACACGATAATCAATGGCGTTTATGTCATGTGATAATCGCATACGATTCTCGGCGCGAGAAACTCGCCGTGTAAATGGCGTTTAAATCCAGTTGTTAAAGACCGAGAGCCCGTGGCCGCAAGACTCGTAATTTTATAAAAGTTGAAAGTTTGGCTACGCTGAACACTTGATAGTTCTGTTATCTTGCCAGACACAGAGCTGATAACTTCCAAAGCCACCACGATCGGAACTTCATAATAGCTGATCGTGGGATGCCTATGTCAGAGGCATGCGAAGACAAGCTTTCAGTTTTTATAAAATGACAAAAGTCTGACGGCCGCGGACTCTAGGTCTATTATGCTTGACCACCGTTTAAAAGTCAATTTTATTAGGAACAGTAATTCTCTCTTGTTGATAAGTACACAATATGCTTATAAGTTTAAAGGACAACCTATGCTATTTTAATTATTTATAACATTCCGTAATTTTAGATATTTTAAATTTTATATTTCTAGTTCATAATTTTATCAATTGACACACATAGTTAAAGTTGTAAACATATAATTTAACTTAATTTACTAGTATCACTTGTCGAAGCTAAATAAAAAAATCACTTACCCGATGAGAGGTGAAAACGGCGTTGGTAATGGATAATAAAAACTTGTTCTGGACAATCTGGCTGTAGGCAGATTTTTCTTTATTCCACAACTCAAACACTAACTTATTTTATCGATAGCAATAAATATATTTTATTGATTTGTATGTTGACATAATAAAAGCACTTACGATTGGCAGTATTACTGTCTTCTACTACAAAAAAATCGCGGATACGTAACCGACAAAATACGAGCCTCAACTACGACCGATGTCGTCGGAGTCTCGATAACAACTGAACTTTATTACACAACTGGCGGGTTTATATACCCTGAAACCAGTCGCGAAATCACAGATACCCACAACCCCGGTTATTAAAATACCCCACAAATGAATGTCCCCGATAAGTATTTCATTTATTTTATATAGCTCGGCCCGGCTTCGCCCGGTTGAGGATACTTTTCGAGTACAGTTCACGTCAAAAACATATTATTACGCGTACTATTAGCGTGACTGCCAACCTCTATGCTGCTTTTCCTGTCCCATTAAGTACATCCCATCCTGTCCCGTCTCGTTCTGCCACATGAGTCAAAGCACACAATACTGCCCTCTCCTGTGATACTTCATCCGTCTTATTTAAATACAGTATTATTTTTCAATTTAGATGTTAGAAATTTTAAGAAAATAATTAATATTAATGATGAATCGGATAATTCTTTTCTACGTGCACTTTATTGTGAATGAATGATACATGATGGTAACTACGTGTAGTACGACCTAGTGCGTGCCTAAAGTCCAGTATGAAAATTAAGAAAAACAGTAAGCCATCCAATTTAAAAATTCAGACGAGTAATTGCTTTTCTAAACTATGTTAAAACATCAGTACAAACTTACAATTTGTAAGCTATCCCCGAAGCCTCAACTAACAAGCATACGGAATTATATCGCACAGTGCGAGGTGTTATTAAGAGGCTGCGTTATTGCCGCAACGAGGAAAGGCATGCGAAACTATGCAACGCGAGTTTCAACGCGGAGGGTGTATTAATGTACTATACTTTGAATTAAATAAACACTCGATAGGTACTAGATAATTTGTAGAACTTAATGCAGGGATAATAATAGGATGTTTTTACTTAGCTGTTCTACCAGCCTTCGCCGGATACAATTAACGTCCCGTTACAATATCAGTGAAATATTTAAATCGAATTGATAAGTGCGTGGTGGTGGTAAATGCACCAGACGCGGCTGCCAACATGTTCACGGTGATCGCGGGTTCAAATCCTAGGACACGCCTAAGAGCTTTCGGAGTCATGTGTGTATTGATATTCAATCACCACGCACTATAAGGGTGAAGGCAAACGTCGTGAGATTTGCAAGAATTTCTATGGTATGTAAAGTCCACCAACTTATGGCCTAACCCCTCTCAATCGTTCTCTCGATTGTAAATGTAGCTCGTGCCCTGCAGTGGGACGTATACATATAAGGGCGGATGCGATAATTAAATATTAATAAGCAAAAGGAACACGTTTTCTCTTTTTCGCCCTATACGCCACATTACGTCCCGTTCCATGACATTCTATTCCATTTCATTTTATCTCCTCAATTTAATACATAGTTCATGAAGTTTCAGTTAATTAACTGCCTATCTTTGCATGAACGTTATTACTTTTGGTATCGCCTCAAAGAATATGTATAGCGTTCAATAAAAGCAAATCCTCATTCATTATATAAAGAGCCATCATTCCCTACTCTATTTATCCACAAAACAAACTGAAGAACCTTAAAATTCACTGGCAAAGGAAAAATGGAATGTGAACTTAGAATAGCGCTAATCTCCCTTCATTTGTATGCGACGACGTTTCTAAAATAGTCACCTAATTAAAAAGAGTCGCCTTTGTGATGCAGATGTGTCGGCGGGCACAATCAAAGCCCTCTCATTCCGCCAAAACCCTTTATATAAATATCTATCCTATAAGCCCGTCAAGTGTCTCTTTACATTTTCCTTTTGAAAGTTTAATTAAGAATGCCTGATACTGTGCCCCAAATGAAGACTTACAAATCAAGATGAAGATCAACAGCTACTTTTTCGATATTAGTATCGGGTTTTGTTATTACTGAGGCCTTAAATTATAGTTATGAGATCAAAGAAAATTTGTAGACTGATTTCTATAGAGTAAAGCCTTATTGTAGCCAATTTCTACTGTGCTCTATTAGTTATTAGGGTGGTTTTATTATCTCAACTAATATAGTTTTGAGTAAAATGTTTTTCATTTTGAAAAGAAATAACGGCATACAAAATAAATTTAGTATTTACATGTTTCTAAATGCCAGGTATGCGACTCCAAAAAAACGACATTATCAAACAATTTTACATGCTGTATTTAGAACAAAAAAAAAAACAATTTAAAAAATCGATGTTTCAAAAAGGTTCGATTAATTGATCTTCCAATTTAAAAAAAATATTACAGGTTCTTTTTATTATTGAAATAAAAAAAGAAATGTATGGTAATCGATAACCTAGATAGAACTGGCTAGCGACACAAATTTTACGACACACTTATTTGCAATAGTTGGACACGGGTGAGGGTTTCAGTGTAGCATAACGTTGACATAATGTGCAGTGTTGCTGTTCTAAAGCCACGTTCGGTCCGTCCAGCCTTGGTTAGTTTAGCGACGCTTAGAATGTGCTTCATTTTGATAACACTTTCAAGTGCATCGCTTTCTCGCTATAACGTATTCAGTAAAATTTCATTAACTGGCTGAACTCGCAAGTATGTCCCGTTTCGTTTTCAGTTTGGGTTTCTCCGATTTCTCGCTGATCGAAATCATCTTCTCTCTCTCTTTCCCCCCCTTCTCTCTCTCTCGCTCTTTACTAGCACTGTGTTTGGATTAAATAGGTATGAACACAATTAAATCTGCTCTAACACCTCTTCTAATGTAGGTATATGCATGTTCATAATTATCGGCATACCTTTACACCATACCTACATACCGAAATCCATACCTAATAAAATTACACCTTCCCAATTAATTAACCAGCTAATCTGCAGCTAAGCACACAGTTCGGTATATTGATGCGCAGGGAGCACCAGGTTTCGTTGGATAAACATTCGGCGTCCGCACTCCTGTTTAACGCGTGAACGTCCGACCTCTCCCAGCCTAATGAATAACATGCAAATGCCCTGTCTAATGAAAGCCACACTCTTTGCCCAACAAGCTTTTTATACCCTCTATCTCGGCCAAACATTAATATAGTTGACATAACTCGCATAAGTATTCTTGAAATTAACATTAAAAATGCTTGCGGCATTTTTGTAGGAACTATAAAATACCGAGACGCTGATTTAAAATTACTGCTTTTTATGTTGCTTCCTTCCACTAGTTCAGCAGCAGATTTCTTCAGGTTGAAAAGAAGAAGGAAACGGTGCTAAAAGATAAATACACATAAAGATATAAGATTAACATAGGAGATGATAGACAAATAAGATTACAAAGACACACTGTACTTTGTGTAGCTAGACCACAAGATGAATGATCAGAATCGACTGCAGCAATGTGAATAATTCATTGAAAATCATTACGAAGTTTTATAATATTGGTTTTCGTTTAGTCAGTATTCCACCGAGTCTTCAGGCGGAGATGGTATTTTGCTCTCCTTCTCTTTTCCCGCTTTTTACTTTTTATCCTCAACGTCGAGTAAAACACGTGTCAATTATAATGGAGGACTGTATCAATGTTGTTTACCGTCAGTTTAACAGAGCAATGTAATTTATTTTAGGTTCATTAGGCGTATTATCAATTTAATTATATTCGTCAATCTTCTCCAAAAATATTTCATTCAATTTTAAGTATAAACAATTCCGAAGCTGCTTTATTTTCCGATTCGGAATTGGCTGGCTGATGCATCAGTCGTTGAAATTGGTCACATTTGTAAGTCAAGAGAGTACTAGCAATAAAACAGTGTGTAGTGGTATCAGTGGACACGGCGGCGAGCGGCATCGAGTGGGTTTGCGTGTAATCGCCGCTGTACACACAACATTTGCATACTCATTGCCGATATGTAAGTGCATTCCGCAACCATTGTCCGTCCGCTTAGCCTCGTATCCCGGTTAATGTTACACCGTGTCCCATATGTCTGTGTTGAGACTCACGCATTGATTTCGGATATCTGGATGTATATTCTAGGTAAATTGATTAAGGATACTTCGAATTTGAAAAGGTAAAAAAGGAACAAAGGAAAAGGAAAGGAAAAAGACAGATTTCTTATATAGTTTCTTATACACAGCTATAAAACGGTCCGTAGCGTTGGTAATACTTGTAGTAACGATTCAAAAGGTTTGATGAGAGTGTGATGAAAAAATTTATAAAGCATAATTTTAAGAATATTCAGCAATCTTAACATTGCATAGGTAAAACTTCTACGCCAGTTCCGATTAGCAAGCTATCAAAAACTATTCAATAAAATACTAAAATTCTATAGATACAGAATGGACCAAACAGAAACCCACGTTTATTTATATTCAGCAACTATATTCAATAAAGATCAATACTGCGCACATGAAAGGTACAAAATAGAATCGCAACATTGGATCCAAGATGGGTCGGGATGCCAGTCAATTGGATACAATATTCATTATTGATTCTCACTGAGACGCTGTGACGGCTACTCCGGCCGGTATCCGATATTAAATTACTAACTTGCAATAAGAACAAAATGATAGACATTCCGACAAGTTTCAATATGCTTTAATAACTGAAAGAATTTCAAATGTTGTATCTTGTTATGCGGATATTTAACTTCACACTGGTTCGCTGGAGAATTTGCCTAATGAAGTGAACAGCTCCGATAGTTTTATACAAGTGCTTCTTTTATATCGGGAATAAAGTGTTCCCGATCCGATTGAAGGCGAGACGTCGGGATCCTACTCAATTGTTGTTTCCAACTATACTGTATGGGGAATTAGATAATAAATAGATAGATAAATACACCCAACAGTCACATACATAGTCCTGACCCCACACTAAGATCGAGTCTTGTGTCGTGGGTATCAAAAGCTACGAGAGACTTTTCGGTCTCACAAACACCCAGACCCGAAACAAATACCTGTGGATCACACAAATATTTGTTTCGGTGCGGGGATCGAACCCGCGGCCTCTCGTTTCACAGGCGGCGTCAAAACCAACTGCGCCACGGAGGCTGTTGACAATATGCTTTCCCGGAGACCTGTTGCCGTCAGCTTTTGTGAAATGTTTTATGGCTCTTATCAAATTAAATATAAAGCGCCAACTTTTTGTACGTGATTTATTTGAATATAACGCAAATATTCAGTTTTATGTAGCGTAAAATGGTGTTATGGTCTGTTGGGAATTTAGATTATTATTCATCTGGCCTTGTTTTTTATTTTTACTTTACTTATTTTTAAGTAAAGCTTACAGACAAAATAACAAAATATGAGATATCAACCATAAATAAAAAAAACAAATGAGAAATTAAAAGATCGTTGTATTGTCGGCTATGTTGTATTATAAGTATGAATTTGTAACTTGTCTATTCTTCTTACCACAAAGTGCACTATTTATTGCTTTAGAATCAATCCATTAAATAGAGCATATATCTGGTGGCTCTTATATAATGCTACGAGATCGTAATTCCATGATCTACATTTTCTTTCTTAAACTATCCGATACATATTTTGCCACTCTAACATGGGATTTTAAAACAAATGTGTGGGACACATTCATTTCGGACAATTGAAGTTCAGGTTGAAACATTTTCAAATCTTCAATATGTTGTTTTTGAGTCCAATGATCTCTTGGAGAATGTAGAACATGAGTGATATGTTTAATCTTATCCATCGCTGTGATATTTAGTTGAGTAGATTTGTCAATTAATTCGTAAGCCAATTTAAGTGCATTGTCTTCTATTCTTGGGTTTGTGTAAATCAAAATTCTTTCGATGTAATGACTTGGTAGAGAATACACCTTCAATACTATATTTGTTATGAATGACTTAATACTGTTTGGTAAAATTTCCAATAAAGCCAGAAACAGTATGACGAGAGAATGTATTTTTCTCAATAGTGTCACGTGGCGTCCCATCGGAGTTTCGCCGAGTTTTTGCAACGTTGGGAATAGTAAGTGTATTGATGCGGTTTTTTGGATCAAATATTCGTTTTTATTCAGCATTTCCACTAGTAACCATGTGCCGAGAGAATGTCCGATCAGATGCAGTCTTTTTGTCGTTTTAATGTGGTAGTTTATTAAATCTAGTTTGTGGTCTATTTGGCTGTTTATGTCGTATGATGTTATGTTACTTTCTTCGTGTTTCTTTCTGCATTTTTCATTTTTTTCTTCTTCAGGTATTATGTCGTGTCCGGCATGACCTACAAATGAATATGGCTTATTAGTTTGCATGCATTAACCTTATTGACTTTGATATTGTTATCGTTATAAAAAAGATGATATAATACACTAATGGCAACTTTCTATTATTATATCCGCAGTGACACATAACAAAGGCTGTGAAGCGTGAACCGTTATACTAAATAAATAAGTAATACTAAAATATAATCATTTTTTTTTTACTTTTGCATCTTCTTTAAACCTAGTAGTTTTACTCGCGGCCTTGTCCGCGTGAAACGTTTTCTAGGATAAAAGTCCCGGTATATACTTTTTCGGTATAAAAACTAAAAAGCACCCTATAACTCTTCTCAATAAATTGGCTATCCAGCACTAAGACATTTTTTTCAATTCAAACTAGTAGTTCCTGAGATAAGCGTGTTCAAACACACAGACACACTCTTGAGTTTTATTTATTTTAACTACTTTCTACTAATTACAAGTAACACCCAATACAGTAGTGGAACATTATATTAAATAAGGTACATTAATTAAATATTACATTCACAAATAAAAGGCCAATTATTATGAAAAAATAGTAAAACATTTTTTTATTCACTTTAGAAAGCTGAACTAAAGGTAAGATAAATGTATAAAAAATGTATGTATAAATACTTATAAATTAATATTTACCAATCAAACAAAGAGGCAGTTTCGTCCTTTTATGAATTTCCTCTCCAAATTCCTTGTAAAATACAGGTATTCCTGGGCAACCGATAACACACAAAATAACATCTGAATCCGTAGTTCCAAAAACATCTCCCCACACTATTAAATGCGTCTCAACTCCATTGAGAGTCTTGTAAACATCCATTCCAGTAGAAGGATTGAAACGACTGAGGTCTGTGGCAACAAGTCGAGAAATCAAGCGACCATGACCTAATATTCCAACTGGTTATGTAGCAGTGTTACGGCCTTTGCACACGGAGTATTTTTAACGCGCCGAGGCGCATTTTACGAATGCGCGCTCATGGCACTGTAGATGAGGAAACATTTACTATGCAAAAGTTCACTCACTGCGTCTGAATTGCGTTTAAAGCGCGTTAGGGCGCGACTACTGCGCGTCCTCGGCGCGTTAAAAAGACGCTGTGTGCATATTTGTGTCCTTAATAATATGTATAATACATTACATATTTATATTTTATGATACATTTTAGATTATTTACATAAGTAAGTATCCATATTATTAAAATAAATGGAAATATCGCGATGATTATGCTGACGTAAAGGCAATGATTAAGTTTTAAGAATGAAGATACGCTTTACGATTACAACTATTAAGTTTTACTTTTGTATTTACAAAAATCAAGTTTTTAGAATAAATATACGCCCGTTATACTAGCAAAGTCACTGATGTATTGTCTTGAAATGTGAGTGTAGAGGGCTCTTAAGTGTGTCATGTTGGGAATAGCAGGTTACATTAGTGTCCCCAAAATGTGTTTGTCATTAATACACTTAAGTACTGATGGCGAAACCGAGCTTCTCAATTCCATTTTGACTTGACTTAAAAAATATATATTATCCTGAACTCAAGGTGGTAAATATAACTGGAAGGTTAAAAAACCATTAAGTATTTAGATTAAATCAAAATACTTTTATTTGGTTTATAAATGTTATCTTTAATAGGTTTGTTATGAAAACATAAAATCTACTAATTATCCAAATTTAAATCTGCTTCATTCAAATTTTTCTTCAATGATCAAATAAACCCATCACCGCTTCAGATTGATTGTACATGAAACCCCTGAGCAACATGAATATCATATTTTAAATAACCAAAACATGAATTTCTTTTTGTTACAAAACAAACATGTGAAATATTTTCTTCAGTCACAAAAAAACCCTGTAACCAAATGTCCACGGCAACAAGTTAGAAGTTGCTTGCAATAGTATCATTATCGAATAATTTGATTCATCCTAGCTACCTAAACTAAATGCAACACTGTTGAAATAAAGGAAATTATGAATCTAATTTTGATTTTTTGATTGCGATGAATGGCGATACGAGCATGCCATTCATCTCATGGTAAGCGATACGACCGCTCATGGACAGTAGAAAACCAAACAACACCAAGAATTACAAAACAATGCTTGGCATTCCACTGCGCTCGCCATCGAGACATATGATGTTAAGTCTCAATATGTCCAGTAGTTACTTGATTAATAGTTATTAGATTACATAAAAGCGGCTATACAGACACGCAAATACACTGCAATGCGTAGTAATGAATAAATCATGGTCACTCCTTGTCTGCTTGCGATGAAACCGCATATCCAAGCAAGCAAAAAAATATATTACAACTAGGTCCTGCCCGTTTATCATTCAGAGTATTCCCACCTACATTCAAATTAGACTTTATTCCAAATGATATTAGGTTGAAAATACAAGTGTGTATAATTTTAAGGTGAGTGACACCATCGTATGCTAATATGAGGCTGTGTGATTTGCGCTTATGAGATTCAATTTCACGCACGTGTATGATTGACGGGGACATTATGCAGCTGTTCAGACTTCCACATAATTTTACTATTCTACCGTCTTCGGTGTCGTTTATTTACTTATTTATCTCGTTTGATGGTTGGAGATACTGTATTGCCTGTTCTATATGTCGACGTGTACGTAAAGCGATCGATCAGTGCCAAAGCATTCGTTAAATAAACAAAATATAAATCTAACCAGTTTTAAGCAAATATGCGCGTAATTATTTAGCTTTGATTAGCTACTAAAAGGTTCCATTCCCAACTAATTCCCATTCCCTAATTTATTTCCAACTCCTCCTATTAATTTAACTTTTTGATTGATTTCGTTGCCGGTTAAAGACCAGTTAGACATTCCCGGAGACGCGCTGAGCAATGCTCAATGCGTGCCACTGTTGAACCTGGCTTACAGGAATTGCAGTGGCGGGTGTGAGGGCGGGACAGTCTCCAGCTACTAAAAGGTTTCATATCAGGGATATCAAGGGAGATTCCTAGAACGAATTCTCATTTCAAATTATTGCGTATTTGTGTTAAATTCTATGGGAGCGAAAGAGAAAAACAATCAATAGGTAACTACCCTTGTAGCAATATATGAATAAGAGCCTAGTATCCAAAATATAACAAAGAAGATATCTAGATAATTGATTTATTTGATTAAAATAAGTAATTCAGAGTTGAGCTGAAAGTAGTTTTGCTAAGGATGAATGGCGTTATCTTGAGATGAACTGAGTACATTTCAGTAACGAATGTTGAATAGGTAGCAATTGTCGGGGACTATCTAGTCGCAACAAAGCTGTATGAGAGAATAACGTTTGAATGAAGTGCTATTGTTACGCGCGGCTCCTCAAAAGAAATCTACAGCGAAGTGCTCAACGCGATGTTTCAAACTACATTGAAATTACTTTTTGTTCCAACCTTTTCGCAATTTCAACGATAATAATTATCGATATACAATTTATTTTATATTAAAGTGAATTAACAATAACCACCTGTCCCCCATTATCGACATATAGGAAAGGTTAATATTCAGCAGTGGAGTTTCTGTAGCTGATAATCATCATGGTGCTGATATGTATGGGATGACATTAATCAAAGATTTCTGTTTCTAAAATGCAGTTTAAATCAAGAATGATCCCATGTTTCACAGATTCGTCTTTCAATCACAAAGTACATCCCGCAGCTGGGCATAAATCATGTCACAGGGAGGGTATACGTACTCTTAGTCCTGCATTCCGGTCTAATGTTTGGTTTGGTGCAAATTACTAGTCTAATATCGAAGTGTGCGGGCTCCTGACGCTGCTTAACGACCGTTTCTATTACCACCTAGCAACTACCTTGACAGTCCACTCAGTCGGCAATTCTAGGAAGGACTGGATAATTTTGCCTACAAATGTGTTCTTTCATTCGAAAAAGTGTGCTGAGATTTTACTACGTGCGAAATTTTGTTTGGATACACTACAAAGGAGAATATATATTTCGGAGGTAGCAAATTTTACAAGGTGACACATATACTACGTTAGCGTGGACTTTCTAAGACGTTGTCATTTTATAGGACTACAGTCATTTTTCAGTCGCATAAATTATGAGACTAAAAACAATGTCATTTCATCTTCTGAGTTCATCCAACCTCACTTAAGAACGTCATAGTTTTCAAACGCATTTATTGAAATAACTATTTTAGATGCCCAAAAAGTAACAATAAAGTATGCACTAATAATTAACATGTAACCTAAAACTAATGAAACTCCATCCGTATCTGTGCGGAGTGCCGACGAAGTTGACATACGCAGTTTTAATTGTGGCTGACATTCGTCGAGTTAATGCGCATTAATGCCCTGGCGAAGTTATCTTAATTAAACAAAGCTCCGTCGGGTCTCGTCTGTTTGTCGGAGGTGCTTGTAAACTTTCAGCCACTTGGCTGGTACATCGGGTTTACGGCCGACGTATTGTTGCAAGCTCGCTACTCGTTTAAAATACGTTGTTCCTTGAAACGCAACCGCTGTCACTTTACTTATTGTTTTAGAGGATTGCGCAAGCGATGTCATGTTGTGGCTTGTTTTAACTAACTTGCGATGGACTGTTGTTCTAGGTGAACATGTTTTATTAAGTTTTAATGGTAGTGTAAAAGTTTTAACCGCTTTTCAATAAGAATTAACGTTTCCAAAAGATCTTGAAGTACATTTTTTTTAGGTTTTATATTTAAAAACAAATAACGCCGATCCGTTGTTATGTCGCGTTTTTATCATCTTTGTTTGATGTGAATACTACTATTATACTACTATTTTAAGTAGATAGGTACTAGGTATACTAGAGCTTTTTCGTGTTTGACCATTACAGTAAGGTAAGGTTATTTTACTGTACGTGTTTATTATATTACAAATTACGAAATATGACACGGAACATCTGGGCCACATCAGCTGGGGATGGGTCCCAAGAATTTGGCCAAATAGCGGCGGGCCCTTATCGAGTTCCGCATTTTTCTAAACAATGGCGCCGCCCCGACAAACTGCGTTGGATTATGTGAAAATTTCACGAGGAATTTTCGTGAAATTCCCTTGAATGGTTCAATGTGAGTGAAATTCTCCCGAGTTCAATACATTCGAATATCCTTTTGAGATTGGAGTGACACAAAGCGTATTGTTACAGACGAGAGGTTTCTATCTCGTGCCGTTTTGTCACGAGGACTTCTGGAGTTATTGTCTTTGTATCTGTTGTCTGTGCCATACTAGCTTTTATATTTGCTACCTGCCTCTGTTTTGTCCATCAAATTCATATCTGCTCTGTTTATCGACTGTAATTGTCAATTTGTTTTAAGGCTCTTGCTATTAGCCATATACATAGTAAAGGCTTTGTAATTGTGTATTATTATGATTGTTGCTACGTAGCTTAAAATATTTAATTCTATTATTTTGGGAGGCTAAATTGCCAAAGTGTTTCGATGGGAAGTGGTCACTGCTGCCTGACACCATTCACAAATCTAAGGGGATTGAGGACGTATTGCCTTTGTTGAAGATTAGACACTATTGGCACACAAAGCGCATATGCAATTGTGTTACTTCAAGTCTGTGTTCTGTGGGACTTACTACCGTTACTACTATAGTCAAGCCGATTAGACTAGATGTCAAAACTGACTACAGCATAATCGTTACGTATTAAAATTTAACGATTCAAGCGAATATTTTGAAATTGGGGAATTAGTTTATACCTATTTTCTATTCTAAATCAGTTCACATTAATTCAATTTATATCGATTTGTCTGAATGATAACTGTCTGTCGTAAAGTTGCTTACCTCAACCATTGATTCCACATAATTGAAAGTTGGTGCAAAAAAGTTGAACACACTCAATATTTTTCACCAAACAAAGGCATAAAAATCAATCGACGAGACGATACTAAAAAGAAATAGCACAGCTAAACGAAACTGGGAAGTGAATTTAGTACCTTTACATCTTTAGAGCGACGGTAAATGGGTAAAATCCTTATTTAATATTATGAATGCGAATGTGAGTTGATTTTGTTATGTATCCACTTCTAAAAGTCAACTGCCCAGGTATCATTAAATTTTGCAAATATGTTGTAGGGTTACAAAAACGGACATTACGGTGTACCTACCTTACATCTAGAGAACATCCATACTATTCTCATCACTTATGGGACAGAAGATTAATTTTACGTTTTTATAATAATGCTGCTGGTGGTGACAGAAAATCTTGACAAAACCTACAATATCGCAAGCGAAGTCGCGTTCAAGTCCTAGTTACTTATGAATTTTATTCGTTATGATATAAATAATGTTATATATAAGCACACTGCAAATACTGCTTTATTCCCGAGTCCAAGTGGAACTAAGAGTGCAATTTCATTTTAATTAAATTAATCAAACAATGAATTAGAAGAGTGTAGACGGCGGCGGTACAATGCAATCTGACGGGTCGAGACATTTTTGGTATTAAAAGATAATAAGCAATTACTGAGAGTTCTACAAGTATTTGCTTTTGTTCGAGTACTTGGAAATGGAATGCAGCAGTTTTTCTTTTGATAATAATTCATGTTCAAATAATTTAAGTTAATAAATTCATTGCTCGGTCTATCCTTGTGCACGTATTAGACATATTAACTGGATGGAATTAATCAATTGTACACATTGAGGTATTTCACAATATATTTTTTTAAATTTCGTACATTTGATTTTTCATATAAAATATCGTAGTATTTCAAATCATTGTGAAGTTAATATTTATTTAGTAGTTTTATAGATGAGATAATGATAATGATATAGATAGAATCTACACAGAAAACTCGCACCAAACAGCTAGTTTAACAGTATCCTCGAAACTATTAAAGGTCAATTATAAAAGAAAGTTTTTTCCACCAATAGTCCAGCCATTTCTAATACGCGAAGAAACTTAGTCGAAGCCATTGTGCTAACTTCAACGGATTTACAGCTCTTGGTTCTTTATAGTAGCACAAAAGTAAAAGCATTTTCAGATCCCCAAATGCGGGCGCTAGGAAAAATTGCCCCTTGCGCTTTAGAGCTACTTATATCTCGTTGTGCACTGTTAAAACTTAAATTTTCCCGATGCATTTTCAAAATTGCATAGCCGCTTCTTCTGAGTTGTCCTTCCATAAAACGGAGTTTATAATTGACTGAGTTGGTTTAAGTAAGGATTTTTCCTTATCTTTAATATCATTCAACAAATGGTTTTACGAAATATCGGTATTGGTTCTTTGACGTAGTTAAATAATTTCACACCCAGCACAAAATCGATTAACATGAACGGCGATAGTATTTTTGAACTCATATTCAATTGTATTCAATTTGACCGCAGAACTTCGGTAACATAACAATATAGTTATATAATTAACCTCATGTTAAACAAAGCAGCATACGTACCGCCAATTAAACTGAACATAGGGTTAAATCACGCAATATTGTCTACGGTAATGATAAAATAATGCGAGCGCCGGCTGATTGCTGACGACAGGTGCACAAGCTGTCTGAATACTAAACACTCCGGCGCGTTCATATTAATTATATGACATACAATTCAAGATTCATTAGTTAGCTTTTCATTTAACGGATCCTGCACAACTGGCTCACCCTTGTCATTGTTATGTCGAATCAGTACCATTTTATGTTAATGGTTTGGTTTCATCAAGGGAATTGGTATTTTTATACCATAAAGTCATGCGAAAAGTGATCAACAGCGTCCGTGATTTTACAAGTAATGGGAGTCGTAAGCATGATGCCGACCTGTTAGAATTAGGTTTATTAGTATGAGGATCTTTAGTCACATAATGGCATGAAGATACCGGTGATATGAAGCTAATTCATTCATCGTACGTCTCTTCTTTGTGGCTCAGACGTGAGTATTGATATGCATTGTAGTAAGTAAAAGTATTCAAAGTTAACCATACTTTCCTCATCAAGATTGTACTTCTGTGACGTCTACAACTACTTCTATAACGTATATTCAGTAACAATTTAATATCTCCACCAGATCTCGAAAAAATAACACATCTTCATAAAAAGGGAGGTAATTACAATCAAACTTTAGTAATAAAACATGACGATTTTGTGATAAGTATTACTTGAGCGTATATTCGCAAAAGGAGTACGAGAGCCGGTGGGAATCGGTCCAATTTTTGTACAATCGTAAACCCACAAGATTTACTGAACGGCCCTAGTTTTAACGAGGGCACTGTCCTCCTACCCTTCTCACAAAATATAGTTTTACGACAATCGCTAGTGAGCCATTAAACAATTTTGCACGCGGTCGGCTACATTGTTTTTTCTCTTTCATGTATACGTTATGATTAACACTTTCATGCTTTGGGAAGAGTTTTGGTTATAAAATTTTGTAAATAATTATTGCGGATATAGTTTTGAATATTAGAACGTAATTGGGTAAAGGAACATTGGACAATACGCACAATACATCAATTCAAACTATTCTACACTTCCGCTAGATTAGTAGTCCTTTTTGATAGTCCAAAGGTAGAATCACCTAAGCAGGTTAGAACAAATTGGAATAATCTAGAACGTACGCGACGTATCTCGAAAGTTCTCCTATTTTGTCGACCACGCGGCTGGTATATACAAAAGATACGGTTGGCAAATGGGAAAGTCTATTCGTACTCGTTATAGAACAAAGATGGGAGCAAAGAAGCGATTTTTACGCGATTACTATGAAATATACGAAGAAAAATCAGCTCTTTATATCTTCCTATTATGTTTTAAGGTGATATGTTTGATTTGAATTCCGTGTATTTAATCTCTCTACCAGATCGTGACAATAGAAATGTTGACGAATAAAAAAAGACGTTGATTCAATTATTTCATTTAAAGTTACTGCTATTGGTATAAATATTTTATTGACAATAACTTATAGCCCTACTTTAGTTCAAAATCCATTAAAAGCATTATGATCTTTAACGTGTCTTTTACGACTTCCTCATTCCAATAATTTTGTAGGATTCCTTATTTCTATTTTACTACAGAGAATTTTATATCATCGTATTTTTTTCTATTTTGATTTTTTTTACTTAAGATATATTGTTACACTATTTCCATCTTCCGCCGTCGTGCTATTATATTTTTGTTTAATTATATAAAAACAGTGGATACGTATTTTTTGGTGTTATTAGTTTTTATTAATTACCGTTATTAAGCACCTCCTCACTCATTCAACCTTCGTATATTATGAAAAAAAAGGTAAATTAATTGTTAGAACAACAGAATAACCGCATCATCTAGCAGAGGCATATGTTTCGTTGTGAACCATGTTTTTTCTAACAGGTTAAAACGAAAACAATGGACCAGATGGTAGATGCAGTCCAATGTAAATAAAGTTTCCACCGGAGCGTGAACGTAAAATTACACTATGTATATTATTTTTCTTCATAATTTTTGTCTAAGCTTTTGATCTTGTAATATTTTATACTAAGTATATTTGTATGTGGTGTGGTATATTTGTTTGTACTCTGCCTTTTCGGAGTTATGTGTGTATTGATAGTCAATCACCACGCACTTTAACGGTGAAGGAAAACATCGTGAGGAAACCTGCATACCGTAGCGATTTTAAAGAATTTCTACGGTATGTAAGTCCGCCAACCCGCACTAGGCCAGCGTGGTGGACTATATGGCCTAACCACTCTCAATCGATTATCTCGATTATAGAGTAGGCCCGTGCCCTGCAGTGGGACGTATATGGGCTGATATATAGATATATAAGTATATTTGACGTGTATAATATTGGCTGTTCTTAATTTACATTTCTTTTTCTCGATTTTGGCTATCACGAGAGACCTTTAATGTCAATTAAATAAATGAATAATAAATAAATTAATAAATACACCCAACAGTCACATACATAGTCCTGACCCCACACTAAGATTGAGTCTTTTGTCGTGGGTATTAGAAACTACGAGAGACTTTTCGGTATCACAAACACCCAGACCCGGAATAAATATCTGTGGATCATACATATTTGTTTCGGTGCTGGGATCGAACCCGCGGCCTCACGTTTCACAGCCGGCATCTAACTAACTGCGCCACGAAGGCTGTCATGGGTTAAATAGTTTTATAATAAAGATTAAAAAAAGAAAATCTACACCAAGGAAATATTGAGACCGGCAGTGTATCTATATGTATACTTAATAACACTGCAACTTTATAATTTTCTTTTCTGTGCCTCAGCAGTTCTTCGAATGTTTGTACGCGCCTGAGGTTTTCTATAGAAAGTTGATGGCGGCAATACAGCTAAGTTTTAAGTTTGCTTCTGCGAATGGCAAAATACGATGTCAATCCTAAGATTTCTGTGAACATTTCTCCGAACGCACATAAACTGGCTTCTGAAGAACGCGTAGAGTACTGATACATTTCATTGAAATAATTGACATTTAGAGAACCAATGCCAATGGCAAAGAATATAGCAAAAGGGTATATTCTTATATATATATTATATAAAAGGGTATATTCTAAATGACAGAAAAGTGAGTTATGCAAAGATTTTGAGAATTTTTTTGAGACAGTGTTTTAAATACTGTTTAAAAGCATGGGTACTTAAGACGTAGTAAAGAATGAAAGCAATTAAGGTTATCACAATTGTGTCAATTGCAAATAACATAAAATGTTTATACAATATGACATATTTTTTTTAACAATGTAAGATACAATTTTTGATAATAGATACTCTTATTACCTTCAAATGCAATATAGTAACTTATTTAACAAAAGAAAATATGTCAAAGCGACCAATAGTGTGTGTTGATGACTAAGAATCACTTTTAAAAAAGTAAAAGATTGGGCAAACAAGTATTATTTTACCAAAATTTCCACCTAGCTTTCAGCTTAAAGTATATGTAATGTACGCTTAACTCCGAGGTTTATTACATTGAAGTGTTAAAGCAACGCGACGTAACTAGGTAAGCGTTGATGTTACAAATGCATTTCAGTAGGATGGAAGGATACCGCGCGTTGTTTGTGTCGAACTTGGTTCTGGTAACGAGATAGTTTGTTTGTTTAGCGGATGTTACCATACGAACAAAGACTAATTTAACCGACGACGTCATAATTCGGGTAAGCCGGCGGTGTGTTAAAATTTAATTATACAAACTGCATCGAACCGCTCGTGTGGTGTGCCGTTACCATGTAAAAAATCTTAATTAACGTTTTTTTTGCTTTTGTTTGTTGATTGTGCTTCAAGATGATGTTTTGAATTGTTAAGATGTTTTTGTTATTGTATCAATTTATTACTACATGTTTTTATATTATTTGTAGTAATAATACCATAGATAAAGTAAACATGATTAGTTTTAAAAGTGTAGCATTTAAAGTGAAATAAACTTTAAACTGTTCAATATGTTCAGAATTACAACCGTTCAGTCCAAACCTTCCACTAAAATCAAAGCATCTAAAATGAACCGGTATAATCCGTGAAACCACAGGAAGTGCAATAAAATATATTCCATATAAACCGTAAAACCACTATTCACCAAACCGCAAATAGTAAAGCGCAGATGTGTTGGAAAACAAACAAATAACCCGGCAAGATGTAAAATATCAGTAAGCTGTAAAATTTTATTCATTCCGTTCGATATCTACGAGATTGAAATAAAAGAAATTTCCCATTTTGGTGGAACTGTCGTTAGTCAGCGCTCTGGTTTTAAACTTTTGCGCTGGCTCGTGGAAACAGACTCGCGCAGCCAGACATTGTCCTCACCATAATTCAAGGGATATTTATTTTATAACTTTCTGCTGCTATTCTTTTGTTTCCAATCTTGGAGGAGAAATTTGAACCGCGCGGATTAAGTTTTGCACGTATTTTTATACCGACGCGAGTTTGTAATAAAAATATTTAATTGCTCTATTGTTTTACGAATTTATACTTTAATTAATAAGAAGTATGGTGGGTAATTGTCTGGATTTATGGAATACTACTTCCCTGTCTACATATAATCTTATGCAGCACTTACAAGGGCTCAGTACAACGTGTATTTAGACATGTTCTAGTTTGATTTGGATTTTTTAGGCTTATCCACAGTTCACATCCCATAGGTGCTGGGTTAATAATAGAACTGGATCTATGAAGCTTGTGTTGTAATACAGGACAATGTCCACGACTTCTCAACTGCTATTATAGGAAACCATCTCAGCCGAAGGTTTTAGGAGATAAAAATAAGTTTGACATTTTAGTTACAAAATATAATTCTTGAATACAATGTGGCTCTCACCTAATTATTATTCTAGCCCTGTTTTCTTCTTGCTCTGCGACGAGTTGTAGTCATAATTTGAGCATAATATGTTTGTTAGTGCTACCTCGCATTAACACGGCAGGTAATATCCATCTTGAATTTTCCAGTTTAATTTTCTCCACTTCGCCTGATCTTTGAGTCCTAATGTCCTAAGCTGCAATACTTTTACTGGAATAAAGTAGGATTAATTATTAGAAAAAAAGTACCTAATTGAGTAAAAATATTCGAATTAATTTTACTTTATAATGCCCGTTTATTCCAGGCTCGTATAATTTGTCCATTTTTGCTCACTACTAATTGGTTTTATTTATATTTTATGTGCGTATACTGTGTTTATTTTAGAATATGTTGTTATGTTAACGAGGCGACTTGTTTGTGCTTTATTACTTTTTATTTTCAAGATTTTGTTTATATTTTTGTTACTTATTTATATTATTTTATTTAACAGTATGCATTGTCTTGTAACGGCTCTATTTAATTTTCATTCAATTTTGGTAACAACTTATATCAGTTATTTGCTTATTGACTACACTTAATTTGTTACTATAAAGCGTTCGATTACTGGGTTGGGCGTAATATTTAATTTGAGTTATGGATGAGTTATTTCGAGAAACCACTATTTGTCCCGAATTTACATATTTTTATACGACTTACTTAGTTGTACTGGCAAATGCCTCATCCAAAGATGCCGCACCATTCAGCCAATATTTTTCATCACCATACAGGTGTACCTACAGTTATAGATTTTTATTAATAACACGTGGAAATTTTGCTTTTATCCTAAAATATCTAAAAACGTGTTTTTTGTCCTGAATTCTGAGAGTAGGCGTAAGGTTCCACGGCTATTTATAGATAGTTGGACAACTTTTTGTTGTAATATGTAGGATCTCGCGAAAAACACGTGGGCAGCTTAACAAGGCTTATCGCAAAAAGCGATTTATTATACACCACTTTACGATGTGAATGTGATTAATTGATAAAAGGTATTTTTCGCTAAAGTGTTTATGATGTAGAAATAAATTTAGCGGATCCACTCATATATTTATTTTTAAATACGAAAATAGGCCTGAGGGTATCCTTAGTTTATTCAATGTTTGTTATTTGAATATTTAAAAAGTTACATCGAATACTTTTGAATTAATTTTGTCATTTTCACATCAAATTTCTACACGTTCCAATGTTATGAGACAGTATGAAGTCTAATTATATTCATTATACTTCCTATTTCCTGTTTCTTTTATCCTATAACTTGAAAAATAAGGCATCCTTAAATCTCCTAGTGTTATGGGTGTTCATACGCGACGGTTACCAGTTGCCAATAGGGAAGTCGTTCGTTCAACGCTCTTTTTAGCCGACTTCAAAAAAGGTAGAGGTTCTCAATTCGACTGCATATTTTTTTATGTTTGTTACCTTATAACTCTGAACTCGGTGGCCGGATTTTGATTATTCTTTCTTTGATTGAAAGCTGGTGCTTGTCAGTTGGTCTAATAAAATGTGGAGATCTGATAAATATGTTATTTGAGAGTAGAACTCCTCAAAATTGAAAAGGATCTAATAGTTCTTTTTGCATTAGGGTCAGTATAAAAGTTATGTCATATACAAAATGGATCGAATATTGCGTTAAGTTGTATTACCAATTCACCCCGTATTTTATCGCGCCTCTCCTGTATCGCAGTGAGTCAGCATGAATGTTAATGCATTCCGATTCGTATATATCGCATTTCGTCAAATATAGTCGTAATCGAAGGCTTCAATGACGTACCATCAATCATGTAGCTCGCTTCTTTAAATGGAACATTTATGAATGCAAAATATATTTGTGCTGTCGTCTCATTTGGCAAAATTGTGTTTGTATTGTAAAAGTTTCTGGTGTTTGCTTTGGGATTTGATCTATATTGTTTGCTGTCGGCCGGAATGTTTTGGAAATCAAAATCCTGCATATTGGTTCTTGTTCTAATAGATTGATTGCCTTAACGGTTTTATATGCCAATAAGCTGGATCTTTTTTTAGGTTTTGACTTGGTTGCGATTATTTCTCAGCTTTTTTTAAAGTTTTGATGGATTTTATTTTAAATCATTTCATACATTTAATACTTGCATTGGATATGTGAATGTACCATAAGATATACATATTGTGGGGTGTTTTATTTTCTTTATCGTGATTGATATTGTAGATACATGTCTTTTTTTGTGTTTCGACTTCTTACTAGTTAGATTTTTTGTATTTACATACGTAAAGGTATGGGTATAGGGAGTGTATTCAAATGTTGCAAGATTTTCCGTCAAAATGATAGGCAAGATTATTTCCAAAGCTAGCATACTTGCAATTCCGAGCAAACTGCATAATAATATATTCCTCGAATAACTGAACAATCAAAGCTGATTACTCAGTCTGGGTATGTTGAATTTAATTTTCAATTATGCTAAAGGCTAGCCACATCAGCTGGCTTAAAATCAACAATTATACCACTAATTAACTAACTCTGATATGAGATAGAATTTTTAATGGATGTGTTCTAATGACGGAACATTATCTACAGGTTATGGTGATGTGTTTCTCATAATTTGGAGAACCACTTGGTTAAATTCCTTGTGTCCATAGTGTGGTAAAATAGAAAGCGGTTAGACTTTTGTAACCGTCCAGAAAGCGTGGCCGGGATCAGCCAGCATACCTCCTTGTTTGTAACAAGCTTTCCTAATTCCGTTTACCGAAGGAAAAAATTACGTCATTTACATTAGACGCAGTGTATATCGCCGCTCTTGTATATATCCAACAGCTACATACGACTCAGTTAGATTCTTTGATTATTCTCTCTCCCTCTCTCTTAAACCATAGGAAGTCCACTGCTGAACATAGGCCTTCTGCAAGGATATCCACATCAACCTGTTGGAAGAGGTCTGCATCCAGCGAATTCATGCAACCTTCACCAGATCGTGCACCTTGTAGGCGGGCGTCCGACACTGCGCTTGCCTGTACTTTAACTACGTGACAATCAAATTAGACATTCAAGTGTTTAGTCGTAAGTTTCTGTAGATCCTTATAAAGAAACGTTTGGTTTTATAGCGTCGTGCATGTTGGCAATAATCCGCTTGGCAGTGATGAGCCCTGTTTACGAGCGTAGCGGATCGAGAACCAAATCGCTGACGATGTTAAATTTATAGGAGTTAATACATTTTTATCGGCGGGAGGCGACGTCGCGTTAAATGTTTGGATTTGATTTCATATGGGATGTTGATTTTTAATATCGTGTGTTATTGTTACGGGGAATTGTTCTGTTTATGCGAGTCTACAAAAAGGAAAATGTTAAGTGCACCTGATAGTAAGAGCAATGGAATACAAATAGAGTATCTGACAACGAATGTCGCTCATCTCTCGTTAGTCGAAACAATTATGCCGGCCTTTCAGGACCCGTGTATACACATGTTATACCCTGACACGTGAGACAGGTAAAGTATGAGACAATTTCGTGGCAGTTTTTCATGAACAATATCATGAACCATCAACAGAGTGGTGTGCAAGTGTAGGTGTGACCATTTATTTCCAGCACCAATGACACACTGTCATAATATTAAAACGAAATTTGCTCGGCATGACATTTCATAATCGATTCCAAATAAGGGGAACATAACATAGAGTAATTAAAATAGAGGCGAAAAACACAATTAAATACGCAATAGATTATATTAGTGCCGTAGGCACATATCTTTAAATATTGATTTAAAGATATGTGTCTACGGCACAGTGGTGTATCCAGCAAATAGTAGCATAGTTTAATGCGAATTTAGGACGAATACTTCAGCTATTACAGGTCCTTATAAATGGATATCTTAACTACACAGTTGATTAATAAAGTTCTTGCAGTGTAGTTCCCTGTTTGGGTACTGGGTAGCATTAATCAGAATGTGGTGTACTTGTTATTTCCTAGAAAATACAATTCCCGGCTGGCAAAACTTCGCTACCTGCCCCAATTAGGTCGTGTTGAAGGAATAACCCTGTTAGTGTCGGTATTGTAAATTGTGTATTAAAGTTAGCCTTACAATTAACATTTGTCTAAGTCCAGGGATCAGTAGCGGCAAGTCTTCTCGCACAGTGTCTTATGTATCAAAATCTAGAAGATCTATTTATCTGTTTACACTAACATTTTGTATTGTTTGCACGTTATGGTAATCACCGGAACCACTGCACCTATATGCAAAACAATTCGCCATTCGAGAGGTATATTATTCTAGGTTGTTATTATAGAAATAAGTATGAGTTATAATATTATAGCATGAAATAAAAGGATTTGTCTCGAATTGAGTAAACAATTGTATCCAAGTGAAGTTTAGCCGAACCGCAAAAGCCAAATGAAGTCCAATTCAAAGCAATTTAGTGTACCCATAGCTTTAGGCGCGACGTTGAAAACAAAAAGAATCGCCAAAACATCTTATAAAATAAAGAAAACTTCACAAAAACACGAGCAAAATGCTTAACAAAGTTGAACAAGGCACCGCGGCGCTAATATGATACGTACGGTGTATTTACGTCGGCAAGACAAGGACATGTAGTGGAAGCAGATACGCCCTAGGGATCTCATTATAAAGTGTTAAGCCTGCCATGCACCCGCCACTTAACACAAACGAGCTTGGATGAAGTGCCGGCGGATTCGTATCCCGGGGCCAGGTTTTGTTAACCTTGATACGTGCTTGGTTTAAACAGGGCGGTAAGTGCAGGTTTTTGCTGTATTGAGAATCGTTGTGTGAGTTCTGTCGTTGTTTGTGTTCTGTTGCGGATTTTTTCGAGTTTGCATTTTATTGTGTGTAGGGTTTGTTGGTGAAGGGAATGAACTGGTTTATTCGATATTGGGCTTTTGCAATTCTCATAGTATGGTGATTATGTCCCATAATCGTTATCATTTTTATGTGTTTATTTTTAATTGTTTTAGATTATGTTAAACATTATCTACTGTTTGTAGTTTTTATTTAAAACTTTTGTAAGCAAAAAATACAACTTAAAAATTTCATAATACAACATAGTATTTAAGAAAGACACATTGAGAGACGGTCACAGGATGAAAGCTGTTGACAATGTAAAGTTAGGGAATCTATTTTCCACTATAGACATTGGACATCCGGAGTCTCGTTAAGATGATAATAATAATGATTAAGTTACAAGAAAAGCGAAAGTGAAAATCCACAACACATAAAACAGTGTAGGCACAACTCATAAAATCGATAGGCTCGCCCCCTATCACATCGTGGGACGTAACATACAAGGCGAAATGTGGGTGTCCTGGTGGCGCCTCTGCCTACCCCTTCGGGGACAAAGGCGTGAGTTTATGTATGTATGTATGTATAAAACAGTGTACGAATAAACATATCAAATACACTTGGCGACGTCTGGTGTAGCGAGTTGGGACTAAACGGCATGACGTGTTGACATATGCAAAATTACATTACAGCCCACTGCACTGTGACAGCCTCGCAGCTTAAAATATAGCTACGTCTAATTCAATAACAGCGTTCGCCTTTTTTACCTCCCTATCAAAATTGGATGGGTAAATCGAAGCGGCTTAGAATATTGTCAGTTTATCATGAATTATAATGTGATATTTTCACTGAAGCCGTGAAGTAGTTGATTAAAAACGGATTGTAAATAAAAGACTATAAATTTGATCATTATAAACACTTCTTTTGTTTTCATTTGGCTGTTGTAAGACAAAAATATCTCATGTAAGTTTCTAATAACTAAAAATACTTGGTTTTTACTGTCTTATTTTGGGTTGAAGACGATGGGCTATATGGTTGACATTTAATTGTATTTATTTATTACAATTCCTAAGCTTCTGTGAAATCAGTACCTCCTTCAAGTTGCCTCGATATTTTCCTTCACCGTCAAATTCTTTTGTATAATACTGGTATCTATATTTGAATTGAATAGTTTTTTCCCGTTTAATACACTTTAAAATTTTTCGCTGTCGATACGTATACAGCGACTCAGCTACGTTATTTATGAATCTGTCGCCGTATTGTTCTATTTTAGTTATAGCGACCTTTACTAACACAGTATAACAGAGAATGAACTTTTAAATCCATAGTTTCGAACTAGCAGTTTCATACTTGTTTGGTGTTGTTTTATTGCGGAATATAATCTAGTGGGGACTCGTATCGGCTGTTGTGCCTTCGCTGTTCGGTACATCAATCAGTTTTGTGAATGCTTTCAGCATGCGTCGCTGCGTGTCTGATTTTTGTTTTATTCTCGCATGCGTCATGAACAATCGGATGTGAATGGTATTCGGTGATTACAATTGCGATTCGACCCAATAATTCACTGTTTCAATCGCATCCTTTCCGTACTCGATCTTTTTTGGAGGAAAGAAGGATTTTCCGGCGAGGCATCTATATTTTCTCAAATGTGTATTGGTTATATGTCTACTCATTCAAGAACGGCAGAATTCACCTCCTGGTAGCTCGTTTGGCGCTGTTTATCTTAATAAGTTTAAGAAGCTGTTAACTAATATGTGCGTTACAAGTAACGGAAATTATCTAGTGTGATAAGGCCGCCACTTGTACTATTATTTGTATTGTATAATTTTGCATTTGTATATCTTCCTGTAGTGCAAAAAAATAAATAAATACCTTTCTATGCATTTGGAGTTTATAACTCTGTCAACTATTTTAACACGTACTTCATCTAATTCGTTTTGCAGAACATGTTATTTAGGAGTTAAGCATCCAAAATCAAGGGGGCAAAGCCGCGGATACAAGTTAGTAATAAAATAATATGTTTTCATCTAGAAGGGGAAAGGGAGCAGTGGGAGGCCGCAACTTCGAGAGCAGATTAACTAAACTGTCTAAAATGTCATAGCCTGTTTGATGAATTTTCGATGTAGTTATCGCTCCAATGCTCCTTCTGTTCGCGGACACACAAATTGCATGGTTAAACTAAATTACAGCTGACCTTTTGCAGTTTCGTCAACACCAATATAGCCACGAGAGTGACATAATAATAACTCATACTCGTATGTGATGTAAAGCTATTGATACTTGATAGCGAACATTGATTGAAAGAGTTTTGAGACTATAATAATTAATTGATATAATTTTTAGATGTTTAGGATTGAATTATTTTATTCATTGTCAGTCCGGAGTCAGGAATTTTTGCCCGATACGGCGATAGGCTGGACCCATATCACATCATGGGACGGAAAATAAAAGGCGAAACGTGGGCGTTCTGGTAGCATCTATGCCTACCCCTTTTGGGAAGAAGGCGTGAGTTTATGTACGTATAATTTTTGATGGTTGTAATATTTTCGTAGATAGTCACTATACATGAAGGTGAAAAACCCGCCATTGCGATCGATACACGTGTGTCGTGTTTCGGGATCAGCTTGTGCATGCTGTTTATAGTAAGTAGACATTTTGTGTTACTGGGTCTCTTGAATATTGTCTCTCGATAACCATTTGTCGCCAGTGGATAAATTTGTATTGCACCGTATTGAGTATCAGATGTGTTGAAGACATTTTATCGAGCCAGTAGAATATAATTTAAAAGTTTTTACTTCGATAATTTGTAGTTATAATAATTTCAAAATTTAAATTGTCCACTACTAATAATAATTCAACCATATAATGAGCCCTCATCCAAAATAATTTAAAAATGTAAAATGAAATGACAGAACTTTTTGGTTTACCATCTGTAATAACGTTATGACAAGGGGTGCATATTAAGGGGCATAAAGTTTTATTCAATAAATTGATAAGAGCCAACATCTGGCAGATTACGGGTCATTGAACAAAATTATGCGGACGATTTTAAAACGAAACATAAGAGGAGGTAATGTGTCAGTATTGCTGTCATATTAGCTGTCGGAGGTCTGACGATTATCGTCATTCATTTTATTCCTTACTTACCACTTTTCATAGTCTTTATATATAGTCTTTATATGCTAGAACAGAGATTCAGTCTGGCAATTTAATGAAATTGTAATGACGTATATTTATTTGTAGCACAAATGAAATTATACAGGGTATATCAAGACCGCGATCGAAAACGAAGCCAGGAGGTAGTATTAGTGATATCAAACACAATGCAAGTAAAAATTTTACAAAAAAAATCGTCAATTTTATTTTTTACATATCGTCGTGTTTGAGTGATTAAACATAGTTTTTCTAAAATACATCGCTTAATTTTTAAACACACAATGGTACGTAAGGGTTTAAATTACTATTTTTGCATAAACTAGGTATTTACACCTCAAAAACTATGATTTTTAAAAATTTGTAAAAAATAAACCGTCGCTTATTTTGCAAAATTTTTAGTTGCATTGTGTAGTAGCCGCTAAAACTACCACCTGGCTTCGTTTTCGTCTTGATATACCCTGTATGTTCGTGTATTGGCCTCTCTCTTAAGTAAAGTATTTATTGACTTGACAAAATATATGTTTATTCTTTCTATCCTTAATTCCACTGAAAGGTTTGGAGTGAACAAACATATCTCGGGTTTTTTGTTTAAATCCGAACAAGGGAATAGTGCATTTGGTATAGGCGAATACACAATTTATCTCTTCAACTAAGCGATTGATTACCCGAGTCTAAAGTGGTTTACGAGTATTGTTATTGAAAATGACTCGACGTCAAGTTTAAACTCGATTGATTCGAGCGCGTTTAACGCTAATAAACTTTAGCAACCTTTAATTAACGTAACAAAATCTCTATTAAGAGGAAAGGTTGGTCTGTTTCACAGAACCGATTCCCTTTGATAAGGTAAACAAAGAAAACCCCGTTCGAGTGTTCCCATAACCCTGGCTGGTCAACGCTCCGCAACTAAACAGGAAAAAATAAATAAAAAAGTGTTTTTCGGATAAAAGATCCGACATGAAAAAGAAATTGATATGGCTTAAAACATGATAATGTGATTTTTTTTATTGACTCAGAAGCAAAGGAACTTATAGAATTATGCCTAAGTGAAATTATTTATGTATTCCGTAATAAGATTTAGCTCAACCGGCAAATTGAAAAGCTCTGTGCCTATATTGTGCTCTGATTCCTGAATAATTCGTTGATATCTTCATAATTCATGCGTATTAATTGTGATTAATTATTTTATTTTTTATAAGTTGGAAGCGTAGAATCGTTTCTTGGTAATATTATAATGCCAATACGTAATCTCGCCAATTGGAGGTGCTTTAAATGACCATGTGTTTTCGATTTTAATTGCTCATTAATTAACTACGTATGCAGAGTTAAAACGAATCGTCCGCTGCTTCAAATGTATGCACGTGTAAATGCTGAATTAAATATACCCACATTATAATTAGTAGGCCAGTCATATTTACTGTGTTTTCAAAACAAAATAAGGGCGATCTTTCATTTTCAGCATAGTTGAAGTATCAATGTGAATAATAATAAGAACGACGTATTTTTTTTTATTAAAGTTATTTCCTTCGGTTTTAATTGAAAAGTAGTTATTTTTTTAAGAAATTTATGTTTATGACATTTATAAGATATATAGACTTGTATAAGATAGCTTGAAGAAGTTCTTTGTTTTTATAATTTATATTTCTTTTATTTTTTTAATTCATCTTATGAATACTCTAGAAAAAATAGATAAAATTTTGTGTTGCAGGAATGCATACAAAACACTTTAAAATGGGTCAAGAAATCTGAGGGTCAAGATATACTGGATATTCTTTATTGTATTCCGTGTGGAAGAGGACCGGTTAAAATCTTAGCAGAATGATGGTATATATCAATTTTATGAAAATTCAGTCGTCTACTGCTCCTGGGCGAACAAAAGACATTAAGGTGCAATAAAGAGAATATTAAATGCACTTTTATATAGAAGCTTCATAACATTAAACATAGCCTCTTTAATTTAAGTTATTACCTGGTCCGTTTTAAATGAAGGATGAAAAGTTGGAGACTCGTGAATTGGAATGTCTTTACTGGAATACTATTCTTAAAATAGAATGCAATAGTGCTAAGAATAATTAAACACGGTCTCTTTTTTATGGCGTTTTCATATTTCCATAATTCTCGCGACTTAATCCTTAATATATAAGCGGGTAGGTAATGAATACATATATTGTGTGATTTGGTTTGCGACTTGATCATGAAATAATAGACGTGGATACAGCCGTAGTTACTATCTTTCTGTTTTTGAGTAATAAGATGTTTATAGGACATTTTCTTCTTCACTACCGAGCTGAGCGGGGAAAACAGATTATGGAAATTGGATACACATTATTGAGATCAGTCATATGATTTTGATGTCACGTTGAAAGCCGGCTTCCAGGAAACTGCGATCCTTATCAGCTCAATTAATACAACTAATCAAAAATGCAACAAAAACACGCCAAATATCAAACAAAAACGAAACTAATTTAAAATTCCAACTGTCAAAACGTATTGATAATCTAAATTTAGGCTTTACGTATTTGCAATGGTAATTTTACATGAATTTACTTACTGGACAGTATGCGTAGCATTCAAATAATACGAGTGATGGCAAGCTATTTGTTTACCGGAACATCCGCAATACGGGCCTCGCTGACACATTCAATCATCGATTTTACGTGCAATTTACCAAAACTTCGGTAATGGAATATTATGGAATGGAATATTACTTTAAATGTAAATACAGTGGCCACGGCGGCCGCTTCGCAATCAGTTTCCGAATGCGCCGTGTCATACGTTGTAATAAAGTTTTTGATGCCGTTTTTAAATGTGGATTATGGAGGATCCGTCTGGTTGATCGAGTTGTTTTTAAATTGGGTTCGTTGCATTTTTTATTGGATATGCAATCCAAGGGATGTTGAATAAAAATGATTCAATATAATGTTTTATTTGATAATGCGTGTGGTCTGATGGATCTCATTGACTAGCGCCCGAATTCTCAATCGCCATTTAAATATTATGTTGCACTTAACTACGAAAGTCCTGCTTAAATGTACTGATTAAGTGGGACGTAAGTAGTTAAATGCAACTTAATATTTAAATGGCGTTTGAGAATGCGGGCGTAAATCTTAAAAATGTAGATATTATTACTCATTTTATTATTTTTATTTTATTGTTAAGGGACAATCAGTGGTAATTACATTACATTAAATTAACGTTTCAAATACACCAACAATAAGTTAAATGTATTACCTTTAGTTGCCACAGCATGCCAAATTTAAAAAATGTTAACATATTTAAAACATAAATAAATCTCTTAACAATTAATAATTTGGAATAACTTTCATATTTCTTAATATTAATGTTTATGAAACTAAAAGGAACTTATTTGACTTCAACAGACAGTAAATATAGCTCATATTTGTAGCTTATGAAATAAACTGGCTTATAACATCATGCAATAAATTAAAATACAATCGTGCTCTAAAATATTTCAGTATTAATACGAAATTTAATACTGAAATGGGTACGTATAGACATTGCGGCGGTATCTACCCAGGCGGCCTCTTACATATGAAAGACCTACCACCAGTGATTTTATTTACACCATTTCTTTATTAAAGTTCGTATTAATACTGAAGTCTTTTAGAGAACGATTGTATTTTAATTTAATGTATGATATTATAAGCCTCTTTAATAGTTATAATTTATTTAATCTACGTAATTATATTTGCTTACGAATTTAATTTAACAAAAACTTAAAGAAATATTGAAATTATTCTACGCAGCCCTACTAATAACGACTTATAAATGTATAATTCATGGAATTTTAATTTGAATAATATTAAATTGTATTTTCGAGTTCAGGACACCAGCGTATCTTGACCTTTCATTAATATACCTCTATCGGTTAACCGCGTAAACAAAAAACTCCTTATCAAGAACAAATAATTTATTAATCAAAAAATATGTCTATCACCAACGGGCTCACTTCGACAAATCAGCTTCAAATTCGGAGCACCGACGTAACAAACGAGGTTAGACGCACCATTGTTGCCTGAAGCCGTACATTTCTCGAGCCTTATCTAAAGTTTGATAGTGTCGCTGCGCCTGCATTCACCTGGTCCATTGTGCACCGAGCCCAGGCTTAACATTTGGACAAGGGTAATTAGTCCGCGTCGTGCCGTGTATGCCGAACAAGGGCAGAAGCCGCCCGATGCTCAATTATGACCTATATATCTATGCAAATTGCATGACCTAATTGCTCCTGTGTAATAGATTTGTTAACAAGGATATTATGGTGGGTATTAACGTAATACTAATAATCTATCAACTTGTATTCCCTGGTCGCGGTGTGTTCCGGAAATTGTGTTGTTCTGTTCCCTTTGTTTTTGGTGAATCATTGGCTGTTTTCTCGAAACTGAACTGTTGTTCGTGTCGAACATATAGATATTTACATCGTGGATAAAGTCATGTATAACACATATTACCATTAAATTAGATTACATTCTTTTAAAATAGGAAGAAGTATAAAATTCCCTTTTCAGTGAGTCAAAGCATTTATTGCGTTGCGGCTTCTTCGCTTGTCCTCTATTAATAGTTACATGGGAATAATTTAAACCGTACGTAATAATGTAATTGCACGTTCGCTATTACCGTTTACATTAGCGTGTTGTCGCTGGGACTTGGTAGTTAGCGCGCAATGTAACGTTCACTTCATTACAATCCAATCACCCGTCGACTCTTCCAGAAACTTGGCTCTCACTGGCAACTTCTTTGACTACTTCCTTAATCGAGTTGCCGTTAACTTTATAAAATGCGCCCGTGTGCCTGGTTTATGTTTTCCACGCCAGTTAAGAGCTTCTCAAAAGTTTTCGCTCTCGACGTCAATAAAACACGTACTTTTTGCGTTGAACAAAAATTTAACTCAGGTGTCGTAAATATTTAATGTAAGCTGTAAAAGCCGTGTAAGTTATGAAATGTTTTACACGCACGAAGCTCACCTGGGCTTGCTGTTTCCTCTATATCTATATCAGCCCATATACGTACGTCCCACTGCAGGGCACGGGCCTACTCTACAATCGAGAGAATCGATTGAGAGTGGTTAGGCCATATAGTCCACCACGCTGGCCTAGTGCGGGTTGGCGGAGTTACATACCGTAGAAATTCTTTAAAATCGCTACGGTATGCAGGTTTCCTCACGATGTTTTCCTTCACCGTTAAAGTGCGTGGTGATTGACTATCAATACACACATAGATCCGAAAAGTCAGAGGTGTGCACTGGGATTTGAACTCGCGACCATCGTGAACATGTAGGCAGTCGCGTCTGGTCCGTTACCAACAGGCCACCACGCACTTCCTAGAACTTTGTATTATTTAGTCCTGTTACTGTGCACATCAGTGGAGTTTGTACAAAATTAATTTTAACATTGAATACATTTGGCGTGATTTTAAATATCTTGTTTCGGGGAAATCGTGATGTGAATCAGAAATTAACTCAAGCAGGAGTGTCTGTTACAAAAATTAAATCCAGGTTAAATAGTTTATAATTTTATGTTTGCGAATATGATATTGTTTGTAAGCGAATTTAAAAACATGCAATTTTGTTATTTAGCAATAATTAAATAACCGTAATTATTACTACCCAGACCAAATCCGAAACAACAAACCATTTTAGTTTTGTACATAATATTATCCCCATGGAACTGTCTCTGTTCACAATGTCCACAGCACATTTTTTAAATTTCAATGAATGGCGAGAGGAGTATGGCATTCTTTTGATGGTAAGCGATACGACCGCATATACCATTACAAAGCAATGCTTGGCATTTCACTGCACTCGCCATCCTGAGACATAAGATTTTAAGTCTCATTATATCCAGCAGTTACTCTGGCTACAATGTACTTCAATTTGAAACACAACAGTGCATTGACACTGCTGTTGGGCTGGAGAAATAGACATTGCGGTGGCACCTTCCCAGGCGGCCTCTCACATATGAGAGACCTACCACCAGCAAAGCAACTTTCATGAATTCACGAGAAAAATTATTAAAAAACACAATCATTTGTAGACCAGTAATCGTTAGTGTACTTTAATCGTCAATCGAGCTGGCTACAATATTAAACGCTATTAGAGTCACGGAACACATCGACCTAACCGCCTCATTACAACAACTAAATGAACTGCAATTTGGTTGCAAATGAATTGTTGTGTGTTGGCGCGTATTTATTTATTCACAGTTCGAAACACGACATATTATGGCGTAGAATAAACTGTTTTTAATTCCGTGAGATATTTTGAAAATTTTGTCAATATCTTTATAATAAGTGGCGGTGTTAAAGCCATGAATTGTATATCCGAAAATATTAGGCTTTGTAAATGGTTTAGTGTATTTAGCGGCGCGAAATTAAATCGACGTTTTCCATCTAAAAACTTACTTGATATGAGTATTTTTGCAGCCCTATACATAAAATTTCTGCAAAATGCGTGAAAATGTGTACGTGTCTACGAAAGAAAAGTCGGGGAAGAGACGAAGATTTATGATGAAAATACACTTTTTTATGTTTTTATTCGGTACATATTTGTGATTTTTGATATAACTATTTAACCAATATCAAATTTGTGGCAATTTAAAGTCGAAATATCCGCGGAAATTAATAAAAAAAAATGCCTTCTACATAAACGCTTCAAAATAATTATAAAAATGAAAAACATTTCGTCAAAAATATTTCAAATATTTTTATACAAAAGTAAGCGGAAAGGGGCATTGTAGTCAATGTCCCGCCCAATTGTGCTAAATGGAGGAAAAATTTGACCTTTCCATGTTTGTCCGTGAATCATATAAGTGCGGGTAAAATGTCCGGGTGCGGATTGCGACTGCGGTTGGGATGCGGCTGGGGGCTCCCTAAGGACGTGTTTTACGTGCTGACAATGAGAAGCACGTGGCTTTTTTTCGTAATATAGTCTTTTTTAGCCGCCATTTTGAAATTAGAAGCACTGTTACGGAGAGTTTTAGAGTTAATTATTCTTTTGGTTAGGTGTATATTACGAGTATATTGTAGCCTTAATTACTCATGCTTATACTATTCTATACGTTACTGTAAAGCTGTATGTATCCAAAATTTGGCCCATTAAAATGCTCCCCTAAAATCTGTTCCGGAAAAATAAAACTTCAATTCAATCCAGAATTTCCGTTTGTTGGCCATAACGTGAACTAGCAACAAAAGTTTTTATAGTTCTTTTGTTTACAGTTCTTAAAAACTGAGCCATCTCAAAGCCACATCAAGATAGTGAGGAATAAAAAAAGCCACTCGTCTGTTCGTTTATGTTACCTGCTCAAGAACTCGCGTCCTTATTCTACTGGTTTTTTTATCTTCAAATGGGCATTTGTTCTCAAAAGAGAGACAGAAAGCCTGAATGCACGTTTTCTTCCATTTCTGATAATAAATCTACGGTATTTATGTTTTTTTTATATATCTGTCAATTAATGAGGGATATTCACGGACGGAATAATGAGCTAACAAATTGACAGCCGACTATGGAGCGGCGTAAGCTACGTTTTTCAATACGAAATAAAAATTATTTGAAGTGGCAGTGGAAAGAAAACATAGCGAAGACAACTGCACCTTGCAATCTAGTTACTCTTTTTGTTTAAAAGGGTTCTTGGACTCTTGAATAATTTCCTTCACACAACGCTTTCACCCAACTTAATAGTTTTTATTTCTAAATACAAACGCAGTTTATCTAAATATGCATATTTATTTACAACACTTAAGCCATCAATCCAAACGGTAAGATTTGCAAATCCATTTGGGATTACGCAACCGATTCGATGTAGGGCAACGAAACGCTGAATCCCTCAGTACAAGACCACGAAATCGTCTGCGGGTTACGCTCGTATCTCAGAGTTGAGACAAAAACAAATGGAAGTATTACCGGAGACAATCTACATTTAAATGGATCTTTTTCCTCAATCGTGCGCGAGTTTGGTGATAGGTATCGACGTCGATTTATTTTTGTGAATTTACATTTCGGCGGCGGCATGTCCGCTGCAGTGACCGCAAGCCTCGAGTCAACTGCGACCTAATTGCCATGCTGGTCCAATCTTGTAAGAATTTTTAACGCTCAAAGAATTTGTTTTTAAAATAAAAGTTTCACAGATTTTGTAGTGATATTGGTTTAAATTTAATTCACGATGTTCTAGATGTGCTTGGGGAATCCAAAGATAACACATACTGTAATTAACTTTGGACTTGAAATTATGTTATGTATTGGAGTTTGATAAGTATTGAGTGTATTTTAAAATAACTGAAATTTAAACACACTATTAAAAATTGAACCTTAAAAAACTACTACTAAGTAAAGCGCAAATTAATTTCCAGCATAGCTACTCGCTTAAGGTTTATGAAGGCAGTTTCATCGCCGTACGCCGCGTTTACACTGAAACACCGTGTTCCATCGAAAATTAAACACATAGGCAATGTTAAGCCGAACAAGGTAGGCGTCTTGCCGGCGGCACAATCGGGCAGGTTATTAATTATTCCGAATGCCGTGACAAAAGGCATTAGCTGGGAGATAATGGCGCTTCCTAGTTCCTCTGTAGTAGCGATCATTCATACGTTTGTGAAGGGATGTTGTTCTGCTTAGTTAGTTTGAGCGGTGTGTGGTTTATGGCCCAATTCTAGTGGTATTGTGGCAGTTAGTTTTAGCTGTAGGGTAAATGTATGCGCGTATTTTTAAGTCTCACAAATTACAATATGAAAAGTGGAGTGCTGAATCAACAGATATAATTGGAACGTACGTGTGTCTACGGCCATTTGAAAACGAAAATTGTGGAGTAGGACTGACGGAAATTGGAATATTGTTTTTACGGATTTATTGTTGAAACACAGTAACAATATTTTAAGTTTATTTCTTAACAATTATTTGTAGTTTAGGTAGATTAATATGTCCATATAGTAAGTGAAGAATTTGAAACATTCTTAATTGTTCAATCTACAGGTAATGTTATTATTGGGTAACCAATCGCATAGTTACTCTTGTAACACTCGGTGTAAGCTGAATAGTAAACTACTATCATAATAAGAAACCTCATATACGCGAAAATTGTAAACCTTGAAAATACAGCGCCTGGCAAAAACGAGGCACTTGATACAAAAGATGGCGTCAATTTGGCAGTGCCCGGTTTCCAACTTGTAACATTTCATTCTGCGTGAATTGTTTCCGTAGCATTTGACACACTTGTTACCACGCTAGCTACATTTGTTCAGACCATATAAAAAAGTTGATGACGTTAGTACAATTAATGCGCACACAGTCCACAATCCGGGAAATGCAACGGTAATGTTGTGTACTCGGATAAAACAAACAGCATTTACTGAGAGACCGAGATTTTTTCCCCCTACAAATGAAATGTTTTCACGTTTAACGAGACGAGGCCTCAGCAAATGAAGACCCGTAACAGTAAACAACTTTAGGTAAATTTGTAGAATGACAGAATTTCGCAGGTACGAATAAAATTATGAGAGATCTAATTTTATTCGCGAAACGTCCGAACGAAATTACGGCTCACAAACAGAATAAAGTCGATTTAACAAATCTTTGCACTTCGTAACATAAATACGAAAATGCGAAATTGTGAGTCGAACGAATGTTTTCGAATCTCAACTGTAAATACTGTCCCCCATAATGATTATTTGAACGTACAATTAGCATCGGAATGCCGTCAGTTCGTAGTGGTAATTTGATTTGGCGGCGTCAGGGCCGGTAAACACACGGCGCGGCGCGATCTCGCACGCCCTACCTATCTGTCCTCATTAGCTCCATAGAAACTGCTAAGGTGCTACAGAAACGTTTGCCGTACCGCACACTCCGCACCCTTCGTGATCTTTGACTTGCTAGTTAGGGATTTCCGATAGTAAGGGACCACGTTTAAGGATATTATTGGTCTGTTCTAGCGATGTAATTTATTCGTAGCAAATATAATTTTTGAATTACGATAAATATTTTTTTACTTCTTATTTATTAGTTAGAAGTTTTATTTTATCTATTAATACATACCTAATTTTGTTTATATTAGAGTCCTTACAAAAACATACAATAATAAATAATCCTGGGTTTACCTTATGTTACAAACTAAACTAGACAGCCTCCGTGGCGCAGTTGGTTAGACGCCGCCTGTGAAACGAGAGGCCGCGGGTTCGATCCCCGCACCGAAACAAGTATTTGTGTGATCCACAGGTATTTGTTTCGGGTCTGGGTGTTTGTGAGACCGAAAAGTCTCTCGTAGTTCTTGATACCTACCACTCTATCTTAGTGTGGGGTCAGGGCTATGTATGTGACTGTTGGGTGTATTTATTTATTTATTATAAACTATATTAAACTGCATTAAAAGTTGCAAGATCTTATTATAGTAACTTCGGATGATATAAAAGGAAGCCACAATACGCATGCTTGGTTCAAAGCCAAAAATATACATTGTAAGAATAATATTGTTCAGGTAGCTTGCGTATTCAAATAGGTAAAGTACAGCCGGCTATAGTGTTATCAACACCGAGCACGAATGTGCAAAAAGATACGTGAAAACGTTTCATAAAGAAATGCTGTGTGACGTCGTCTCAGAAAATAATAAACTGTCACAAGGCGGCACGGCGGATGCTCGGGTTTCCCTCTTTATTCCTTTTCTAACTGGCTAAAAGAATTTGTTGGCTTGAGGTTCATAATAATTTCGCGAGCGAAGAATGAAGTGTAATATCGTCATTGTTTTGGCGTCGAATGAATGCGATGCGAGACGCGGCCTCAGTTTGTTCTCGAGCCATTGGGAAATATTTAAAACGTTGCATCCGACCCACCGACGCGCCGCTCTTTTGTTCCCAACATTTTCGCATGACACGATTTCTCGTACACTGCCACATGGCTTTTTCATGTGTTTAATTTTTAATGCACATCGCCCCTTACATCATAGCTGCAAAATGTATCCGCGTTAGGTATTGGCGTATGTATTTTACGATATGCTTTAAGCAAGGATATCTAATGGACACATTTTTGTAACGCAGCTTACAAAGATTGTTCATGAAATATTTTTAAAATAACACGCGTGACAGTTCTTCAGGGGTGTAAGTTGCTATTTTAGCATACGATCATTAGGAAATCAGCCCATCAAATCCGCAAACGTACCTGACTGGAAAGCCTTTGACACAGGCTTATCTCTTTCGGACTAAGAATTGAAATACTCTACCCTGGTAGGATAAAATCGTTGTAGTTACAAATATTTCACTTTCCCCTATCACATTTTTTATTTTTTTACCGCTTAATAAACCAGAATCGCCTGGTTTGGTACCATGTACGATCTCGTAGAGACGTAGAGTATTGGCGTCAAGCAAATCTTTATTACTCGTCCAATTTCGTATAATTTAGCGGCGCTCTTGCATACGCTTGGCTTCAATTGCAATTATTATAAAAGGAATATTTATACCTAGTTCTAAAGTATTTTTTGCTTATGTAATTAACCTCATTGTCATGTATTTGGTGCACAATAAAGAAAAATAATAATAATAACCTTAGATATTAATTCTTCAGCCTATGTAAATGTATTGTGGATAAAAGCAAATTCTAGGTATAACAGTTCGCCTTTGCACAGACATTTAATGGAAAATCGTAAAGTGTAAAGAGGTTTATAGAATCCTTTCATGTTTACGAGTTGGAAGAGCAGCACGTGGCGCATGCAAAAACCTTTTATTACCAACCGACAATATTAACAAAATACTTTAAGCCGCGAATATATCCCGCCGCATAAATTAATGACGAATTAACAATTCTTTCAATAATTCAAAAAGTTATGAAAATTGACTCGTATTGGTCGAACCGATAAGTAAACATTGTATTTATAAATACCCTCAATTTCGTTTCGGCCCGCATTCATCGAGGCAATTTACATTTTATTGACAATTAATTTCATTCTCATATAATATGTATGCGCGGGAACTAATGATGTTCGTTAAAAGCTTTTTCGTGTGACGATATTGGAAGATTCTGATACCGCGAATCTTCGCGTCTACCGTTTAGTGGTTTTGATCCGGGATCCAATTTCGCCGAAGATTTATTCCCGATATGCGGCATACCAAATGCCGCGTTTATAATTTAAGTAACAAATTTGTCAACGGCATGCCATATTGTAACTAGTAATAAATTGGTTGTGATGTAGACAAAATATTAGGGCGTCGTAAAACAAAGTGTTACGAGCTCTCACACTTAGCGAGCGACAGTCTTTATGAATATTAATATACTGGCTGTTTCATGGCTTTTGGAAACAAATGAACAGCGAGTTTCGACTTATTTGACCGCGCAAAAAATGCTCGCTTGGTTTGGAGATTCAAATGTGTTGTCCCTCGTGCTCTTGTTAATCTTATTTTAATGTTTACTTTTATGAGAGTATTTTTGCGACACTCATTTTATGGTATTAGCATTATACAGGATTACGAAGGAACGATAACATTACTGGCATAGGTTGACCTTGTGTTGTATTTGCCATGAAGGGCAAGTTTTTTTGCTATTAATTGGCCATCAATTAGCGAATAACTTCGATATCCGGCATGCAGGGAGCAGCAACTGACGCTGCTTAATAGAAACAGTGCATACCGTCTCAATAAATGTCTACAGTTCTCCCACGCCGCTATGTGGACTGTCATACATAACCTACCAATGATATAAGCCATAAGATTTATTTAATAACAGCATAATAACTAAACAAAGAATAAATATAAAAAAGTGGCTTCATATCGTAATTTTTTATAAGTTGTAGGTGCGAAGTTTACTTTCCTAGATAAAACAACAATAACACCATGTTTTATCGTCCTGAGTAGCGTCGTGTTCTCGTGGATAGAGTTATAAAAACGGTAAAGTTTCATCAAAAGCGACGTAAATTAGTTGCAATCGTGGCCGGACATTTTTCCGGGTGCGAAAAGAAATTAATACGAGTAGTTCCAAGCAAGAAGTATTATGGAGTTAGAAAACTCTATTAAATATTTGCATCGGCGATTCGTAGTAAGGGAGAAATTGGGGCCGGTTGTAATGATCGGGATATTTTTATTAGATACTTAAATTATCGTATTGACTGACTCGGCGTATTTGGTCTCGGGTTCGAGTCCCGGGTCGGGCAAAGTGATATTGGATTTTGGTATTCATTATCAGCCTGGAGTCGGGAATTTGTGCCCGATATGGCGATGGGCTCGCTTCCTATCACATCATGGGACGGAACATACAAGGCGAAATGTGGGTGTCATGGCGGCGCCTCTGCCTACCCCCTTCGGGGATAAAGGCGTGAGTTTATGTATGTACCTATGTATGTAAATTATCGTAGCTCAATTGAGTATTTTACTCCATTTTTTTTTTGTATTTATCAAAAGGTATCCATGTCCCAAATCTAGCAAACAACGAATTTTGTAAGTCTATTCACAATTAAACAAGTTAGGAACGGTTTAAATCTTGTAGAGGAGGGAGTAAAAGAAAAGGGATGCAAAACAAAACTAGTGACGTCACTATTTCTAATTTGCATTACAGTGTGCGGGTGTTAAAAAGACGGTAAGATGTCCCCACTACGCTCCCACTCTTTTATTTAAAATAGTAATATTTGCCTCATGCTACAAGCTCCTTTAATACTGTTTTGACAGAAATGTTTTATTTTAATGATATTTGTGTTTGTACGCAAAGTAATACAAGAAGTCGATCATAGTAAAATGCCTTATTGTTAAATGTATTTGAATGGTATTGATATCCTGATGCCGCTGCCCTGTTTTGAAGTGGATTCAAATCCAAGGTAGTAATTCCCATGAGGCATAAATCTTGAATTATTTCACACTTTGGAACTCGATTAGTAGCCATTTGGTTAAAATAATAATATATCCGTTAGTTGGAGAGTCGACTACAGTAATATTAATAGAATAATTATAATAAACGTATTGGTTGTGTGAGAATTGTACGTCCTTTCGTAATGCAGTGAATGGCGAGACGAGCATGCCATTCGCCTGATGGTGAGCTTACGACCGCTAGACAGTAGAAAACCAAAAAAGAAATGCTTGTCATTCCATTCGTACGTATTAAAATTAAAGAAACCTTAGTAAAGACACCCTTACAAAAGAATTAACCAACGACAATGGAGTAAACTACAATTGGGCAGGTCGACAACCCAGCGCCAATAAATCTGTAAAAATCGATGGGCGTCCATTTTGTCTCCACTAACTCAGGCGGTGTTAAAACAGGCGATCTATTTAAGATAAAGCCATTCATTACACGAACACGAAATACGTTCTCACTTCGAATGAGGTCTCGTGGATCAGTAAAACGAATGATAAAACTCCAACGTAATGTATAAGAGGAGGGATGCTGTTTAAAGCCTCGCCGCGTTTTATTCCCGTCCGCATGGGCGTTTGCGGCGATTTGTGGCTGCACTAAACTTAACGATGCTCTTACGGTGCCTCCAACTATGAAAAGCCAATCAAATTTTAATGCACACACTTTAGCTCTGAACGGTTTTTATATACGTTTTTCTCATTAGCCGCTCAAAGGAATTAGCTGGGCTGGATTTTGTTGCTGATTTTCTTGTTAATGTTACGTTTCTGGGTTGCTTTAATGTGGTATTCGTTAGGAGTAATTGGCAATTGGAGTCGGTTCTAGTATTGTATCATCATTAGTTGATGTAAATGTAATTAAATTTGAGGGCATGTTATACCAATGGTCTTGATATAATTTTGTTAGGTTTACATTGGTGTCCAGGGAACGACCTTGCCTGGTGCTAATTTAAAATACCTACTTTTATGCATGACGCAGTAACTAAACCTACGTCCATAACAATTGATATAATAAGCAATTATTGTGATATTTATATGACATAAACCATTGTAATCATAAATGGCTTAAAAAAAGTAAAAGAGGCAAAAAAGAAGATAGTTCGTGTTGCTGAGGGATTTTCTTGCGCCGTTTCTTCTTCACAGCTACAAAACGTTCCGAAGCGGTGGTAGCAGTAATTAACGATTCAAAAGATCTTGTAAAAGGCTATTTGAATAAAGAATATTTTGAATTTGATTGTGTTTTCCTTATTTGTATGTCGTCCTAAAAGTTCCAAAATATACTTTTTCAACTCATGTTTAGGATTATTATAGTACCACCATTTTCCGATATTTACTTTCCACCTGTAGTAAAACAAATAATTTTTGATATTATTTTAGTTTATAAAATGTTAGTATCATAACGTTCAATATTAAAAACACAGCTCTATTTCATAGTATTTTCACATACATATTTCACAACATACACGCCAGACAGTGCAAATGGCTCACAACATATAATATTTACTTGCTCATTTGTTGTGGTGATTCAAGGATTCAGGCTAGAACATCTCGTGGCTCAGATGCCTTTTGTCAGCGCGTAATTAATTGCTTGCATCCATTGTGTGGATGTCAGAGAAGCTCCCTCATTGGCCCGGGGTTATGTTGGAGCTCATTTAAAATTAAACCAAACTGCTGGTAGCATGCATTTAATTACCGCCATTACAATTGCTATTTGATATAATGTAATTGAGTTTAATATGTTAATCTTGTTGAATCGTAAACATTTGCTTTGCATTTTTGCATCACTGACCTACATTGGTTTTGCTTGGATTAAGTTTCTAGGCTTCTCATTAGATAAAAAGAACCCTCATTAGACGCAGAAAGAAATCCTTGTTCACTACGTGGGGTAATGTAGTACATGTTTTAGCAGAAAAAAGTTTTTTGTTACATTACTGCGCTGTGGTGATATGAATTCGATTTAGCATAGAACCGATTCTGTTTGGTGGGAAAAAAAATAATCGACGGCTTCGGTTTTTATCTTCTAGTCATGAGAGCATTCTTTAAGCCCCATTTAATGTCTGATGGCTCGAAAATTTAGTTATAGAACAGCTAGTAGTTTGGCAAATTCGATTCGATAATCTTCATTTGGTGAAGTTCCAAACAAGTTGTTGGATTTCTATTCTGCCGATGTATCGATGGTTGTTGCATTTATATTTTTGCAAGTAAATTGCATTTGTTCATAATTTGAACAACGCTCACGTATTTTTTGGAAAATATTCAAAGCCGATTCGTCTTCTAAGCCAAAGTTAACGATATAATAATTTAGGATCAATATTTTGAATTAATATGTTATCCCTTTTACATAAATCTGAGATCATTTTATATAGAAAATTGGGGTTCGGCTTCAATCTTTAAAATGAGAACGATGAGTCATTGGGAATTTTAAGTCTCGTATGATGTCTCATTTGGGATATTCTGAGGGGAGATCAGGACTCAGGGATGCTGGGGTGACGGTATAGTTGATGATGCAATGCCGGCTTGATTTATTATCCTTTACCACTATGGGGTGGGTTCCTTGAATAATTTTATTAATACGCTGTGCGTGTGTCATACTGAAAATCATAATTACGAGATGCGGAATTGATTTAAATAAATTAAATTTTCTAAATCGTTTCCATCCTTTGTAATATGATCGCAGTCCCTTGCATTTTTTGGAGTCGCTTGCCTGATATTTTGCTATCGTGAAAATGAAGTCGGGCTCATGCTATCACGCTAACCTAATGGGGGTAGCAGACGATATACTTTTGGAAATGAGGAACTGATAGGTGTGTCGTGTTTTAGTCCAAGCTATATATATCCGATTTCAAACATCCCGGCATACTTGTGACAGGCGAGAAATGTTCGTCAAGTACAACGTAGTCACTTTATTTCGAGATTTAGACCCGGGTATGTTAAGTTCAAAACATCACATTAAAAATTATTTAGATTATGCTTTTACATTTTCATTTTTCGTGTAATATATGTGAATTAACTTGTATCATTAAGGCTTCTGTGTAATTGCCCCGATAGGACGTTGTCATTAGTCTTTTTGTTTTTATTTACCTTATGAATTTTTCATGTTTATTTTTCATTTGTGTTATTTGTTTAAGTTTTTTATATTTATAATTGTAAGTTACTTGAATAACCTTTTATTTTTTGTAGTTTTAAGGACTCCTACAATAAGCAACCACAGATTTATAATAATACATCACATCCTTGAGGGAATCAAACTAGCACCCTCGCATACAGAAACCCAACTCATTGTCGGTTCCACAAATGAATAAAAAATATGCCAACTATTTACAATTAATTAAAATAAAATACAGGCAGCTTTGTACCGCTCGACTTCACTTCGTTTTTCATTAATTTTAGATTTAAAGCAATAAACTATTTTAGTACAGTGTAAAGTGGAAAGGCTTTTAAAATAATTTCAGGAGAAAGGCTCGTATTATGGCCTTAATACAGGCTGAGCACTGAGCAAGTTTAATGCATGTATATTTAACGAGTTGGTGTTAGGAGAGCTATTGACAACTTGGACAAAGATATTAGAGTTCGTTCGTGAGACTAAAATGTGCTGTAGGTGTCTTAAGATTTTCTTTTCACTTCAATGTCATACAAGTATGTTTAGTCTGTATAATTGCGCTATTATTTTTTTAACATTATTATAATTAGGTAATTTGAATAATATTGCTTTAAATCCTCACACCTTCTTACTTGTGCAAATTAGACCACTGTCTTTCTCTTCAGCTACAGGAAGTCCACTGCTGAACATGGGCCTCCCCTATGGATAGACCTGTTGGAACGTCAACCAAGTCGTCCACCTCGTGAGTCCTACACTTAGAGACAATAGACCACTTTACGTTGGATAAGAAAAATAGAAAGATTGCGTAACATAGACAGTTTGACATAGGTGAAGCTAATATAAAGAGTATAAAAATATCGATTATCTTAGAATATTATTTACTTTATTCCATAACCCGTCGGTCCTAAGCTGATGTTAATGACTGCAAACTTGGCCACAACTTAGCTATTCTATATTTAGTATGTGATTGCGGGCGCGCGGTCTGTGGTTTCATGATGTCTTGCATCAATGACATTCGTACACAAATTATAATGTGTAGCTACTATGACAATGTATAGTGAATAGTGATACCGTTTATTACTCAGTATGATAGCCTCCGTGGCGTAGAAGGTGAGAATCTAACCTCAGACGTCTGATAATATATATCCGAAACAAATATTTGTCTTAGGTTTGGTTTTTGGGGAAAGTCCATCCTTTAACCGTTATTTTGACTGTCACAACGGATCAAAGGTCATTGCACCGTGTACAATTTTGTATTTGTTTCGGGTCTAGGTGTTGTGATATAGAAAAACTCTTTTGTTGTTCCTGATACCCTAATACAAGAGGACTGTGTGACCCTATAAGAATTAGGTATACCCTATACTTAATTCTCATTGTTATTATTTTTCACTGTTTCTCATATCAGATTACCAAACAAGTATTGTATGATTGGGACAATGTGAGCTACTTCTGAATGTTTTTACGTCTGTGTTTAGTATTTTTTATAATAGTCTATCTTTATCTTCATATAATTTGTTATATTGAACACTATTATGTGCTTTAAAATGTATGAAACGCAGGAAATTAAAGACGTCACGTAGACATTTCATATCCGAATGATGTCTAGTGAGCCTTTTTCAATGGCTAGCAATATATAAGTTTAAAATGTTTTGTCAATATTTTCACTTGCGATACGACCTGTCAAGTATTAGGTTTTAGTAAACTTACAAGTCCAAGCTTAGGCAAAAAGTAATAAATCTATTAACTGAACATCTCAACGATATTTGTTTGATTTTGACCCTGACGGAACTGTTCCCGCAATAATAATAATTATTTCTTAAAATAATTTCACTCATAATATGATTTACTTAGAAGTAAGTGTTTACCCATCGTACGTTCTAATGCCACTAAATATAGTCCTCAGCCTGAGTTCAAATTTTTCTTTCCGCGAAGAAAGTTCGGCACGAATTAAACTGGCCTGTATTTTATAATGTTGTTTACAAGATTTTATTTTCATATTAAGTAGGAGTTTATGAATATTTAAATACGGCTTGAATGTTAATGCCTCATCAATTAATGCATAAGGGTGGTGTTGCGACGTGAGGCCACGAGAGGCCACGAGAGGCCAGGAGAGGCCATGTTGTGCACGAATACTTGTCGTATTTAGAACAAGTTTTACATACTTACTATGTTAAATTCTTTGATCTTGTAAGATCAGTGGAATCGTGGCGTCATCCCTACTTAATATAAGCTTAAAAGTGTATATATATGTACGTGTGGAATTAAATTCTATTTGCTTCTCTTTCAAATTCGAATGGATGGCACGGGCCAGGAGAGGACATGATTGCATGCTTATCGTCAGGTACAGATTATGATGGGACCAAAAAACTGTCTACACCCGGGCGAAGCGAGGCCCGACTGCTGGTGTGGAAAGTGGTAAATATTTAAAGCTGTTTCTTCATTTAAAATCTTGTGAAGAAATGTTCACATATACCTATGCTTCATTTCCAGAACGGCTATTATTGGTGTAAGGGTTTCTTTTAATAAAAAATACCAAAGAATAAAAAGTACCGAAAATAAAAAGTACCTACTAAAAAATATTTTTTGGAAAGGTTGATTGACGTAAGTCAGGTCGTAAAAAGGTCGCAAAACAGGCCATTTTTAAAAAAAAAAAATATTTCTTTCCTGACATAATATGCAGAGACGAAAATTTGGCGGACCGTCTTACCGACCGTCAGCTATCATCTTTGCACATTGATTTGTGTAATTCTTATGTTGCAGTCAACCTGCTGCCTGCGTGTACTGAAGCCTTTTCTATGTTTATACAAAATTCCTAATACTTAATCGCAAAACCCGAACTCAGAAGCGTCAGTGTGTAGTCAGCACAATTTTCTTTCCAATACCTCGCGAGTCTAACTAACGACCTCTAGTGACAAACGCCTGGAGTGGCGTGTGTAAACGCGACGGGGACGTGCGCCAAATGATGCGGCACTGATGCGAGCAGTGAGCACCTAACGATTGCTGCGCCTTTTTACTACCTACTGGGACGGATTTAGGTGGAAGGTAAGGGGGTGATGGGACCCATGTAGGTAATGGAGGTAGAGTCTCCAGTGTTGCGACATATGAGGTTTCCGACTTGGGTTCCTAAATGGATATTAATCACGAGTTACACTCGTAGTGTAGTACCTCATAGTTTTAATACTATGAAATAAGTCAAATACTATTCTTAGCACCATTATGCATTACAGTCAGGTGTATTTTTCCATGGATTTACATCTTAATCCGCCCCAGGTGTCGCCGAAACGAATTATTTATGCTTCGCTCTGCACAGATTATTTTCAGCATGAGCTGAGCATCTTCTGATTTGTTTATGTGTTTGATTTTGCACATTTAAGTATAAGATTGACGACGATGTGTGGAAAAATAAGTACTTATATTTGTAACGAGTAAAATATATTTCCAGAGAGTAGTTGTTCTACCCACTTCTGTGTTTGTTGAAATTGCTACGGTAAGGGACTACATAGAAAGTTAAATGCATTGTAGTCGAAATAGAGTAAATTCAATGTCGAAATACACCCAATTTTTCGGTGGAAATACATTGGGTCAACTTGAAACGCTATGACTAACTAATCTTACGTGGGTCGCTATTACTAATTTTCCATCATAGTATACGGTGGTCGCTATCGCGGCAGAAAGGAACGTTCTAAGAACAATAATAATGAGACAATAATGAGTAATAAGTTTTAGAAAATACTTTTACATGAAAAGAAAAATTAAATTACTTAAGGTCTTAAAACGCTTGCATGCAAATTTCACTCATTAAAATATAGCACTCGTAAATATAAGAAGTGTACTTAAAATTAATTAATACAAAAAAAGTATAATTGTTGGATTAAAATGTGTCAAGGGACACATTTAAAACTTTAATAGAGCTTCACAAAGAAAAATATTTTTAATAAACGTGTATTCAGCCCTTACAATGAGCACGGTCCCGGGTTCAATCAAAAGTGTATGCAAAGGGCTAAAACCTTTATTATGTTTTTTCATTAGTTCACTTTTCAATTCGAATAATATATTTTTATGTGGTATATTTTAGTGGGTGAAAGTCCGCCAACGCGCACTAGGCCACCGTGGTGGACTATATGGCCTAACCACTCTCAATCGATTCTCTCGATTGTAGAGTAGGCCCGTGCCCTGCAGCGGGACGTATATGGGCTGATACAGATATAGATATTTTAGTGTGGGCAGCAGCTACTTTAAACTATTGTAGGATTGGGTAAGCTCGACAAGAGTACCTGTGTGTTGCATAAAATTGACGTAAACAGATAGTCCAGGACCTGTGGTTGCCGGAATCCCAATGAGCCTTTTCTCTTCCATTTTCAGAGGCCACGCACCACTCCACATGTTATAGACAAAGCAAGCCGATTGTTCGTTCACCTATGCAAAAATACCCAAAATTTAAAGCTAAGATTAACTCAGTGCGAAAATGCCGAATTGGGTAATAACACGTCGATAAGAGAAAGCGTTGGTGGCATAAATTGGTGCTGAGTAACCAGGGAGCGGAACATTAACCGCCGATGACGGTCTTATCGAGAGCCGCCCGCCAAATGACGCGGAAAAGATGCGGGGACCGCTCGGCAGTCTGTATGTCTACACTTATTGCTTTATTGTTGGGTATACGCTATTTCTCGATTCGATTCTCTCCATTGTAGAGTAGGCCCGTGCCCTGCAGTGGGACGTATATGGGCTGATATAGATATAGATACGCTATTTTATGGTGTATAGTTTGATATTCCAACGGCTTTATTCCTAAACAGTTTAAAACCTATTTTAGTTTAGTTTTGACAGCCTCCGTGGCGCAGTTGGTTAGACGCCGCCTGTAAAACAAGAGGCCGCGGGTTCGATCCCCGCACCGAAACAAATATTTGTGTGATCCACAGGTATTTGTTTCGGGTCTGGTTGTTTGTGAGACCGAAAAGTTTCTCGTAGTTTCTGGTACCCACCAAACAAGACTCGATCTTAGTGTGGGGTCAGATGTATGTATATGACTGTTGGATGTATTTATTTAAAAGGAAAGAAAAAAAGTTATCGTATGTTTTGTCCCTTTCGAAAGACTTTGGAATTCAATTTGAGCGAAGAAGACAAAACGATAGATAACTAAAATAGGTTTTATAACTGTGTATGAATAACCAACCAATCAGGCCGTTATTCATTAAATGTTAATAACTGTTTTACAGCAGTAGAAGACAAGACGGGGATGGTAATCACTAAGCGCTTACTTCGAGGTCGTTCAGTAATTGACGATGATAGGCTGAGTATATTAACAGCGGGCCTAGACAAGTGGCAAACGCTCCATATCGATTCTATTTCTATAAACATTAACGCCTCAGCGTCAACGATAAAAAATTGCTAGCCAAGCGTATAAACACTTAGCGAACGCTCAGTCGATTCGTTCGTTAGAAAAAAATCAGTCTTCATCTCTATGGTTTCGCTAATGAACGTCATTTCAACATTGTAAAGTGCGCTAAAATATAAACTTTCGACGATTCATATAAGTTTTGCTAGTTATTTCTAAGACAATATTAGGTATTTTTTAAGTTTTCTAGTTTATTTTAAGCGATAGTTCGCCTTACAGTGTTTATTACGATAGCAGTGTTCAGTTTCCATACAAAAACTAGGAAGAAAAGTTTCAAAGTATTTTGGTAAGTACTTTATATTAGTTTGATTATTAATTATTTTATTATTTCGGTTTTATTGTTACACCTAGTAATTTTATCTAATCTTTAAGTGTATTTTATTATTGTTTTGTTTTAGTAATGGAACCGCGGTCAAGAGCTAGTCCAGAACAATTCTCTGTTTTAATAGACTTTATGGAGAGGTATTATTAAATTTATGTGACTTAAAATGTCATCTTTATAAATCAGTAAATTAATGCAATATTGCTACACACCTTGGGAATGTTAGTAGACTATAACATAAACAATGATATCACCAACGCACTGTACTTAAGTTTGTCAAACACTTAAGATTTTTTGTTTTAGACATGGAGACCTCTCAAGACCCCAGCCCGGTCCTCAAGGACGGATTAAAAGTAATCGGTTGTGGCAGGAATTAACAAATCTGTTAAATTCTTTCGGTGGTGGTATTCAAAAATCAACAGATAAATGGAAAAAGGTAAATATTTTAGTATATACTGTTATAGTTTTCAGCGTTGTTGGGCACTGCTTTTAAATACCTGCATTTACTAGGTTTGGGCTGACTCGAAGACCAAAACCAAAAAAAAAATATTTATGCCTAAAGCAACAAGCCAGAGGCACTGGTGGTGGTCCAAGCAGCCAAATTATTTTAACTGCTTTGGAGGAGAGGGTGGTGGCGGTCATTGGAGTATCTGCGGTGGTTGGGCAAGCTGGCATTCGGGAGCAAGGTTTCAATGTTAGTTTTATAATACATATACAACTTATTCATATACGTATACCTAAAATAGCTCTTCTATTTGAATATAGGTACTTTAATGCTTTTATATTATTATATTGTACACTTGTCGCAATCTCTATTACCTACCTAATAATTGTTTCAAAGTATTATGTACCTAATTTTACACTTTACATATGACGCTAAGTCAATGTCGTATTAAATGTTGATGCCCGTAAACAATTTCGAATGATAAAAAGTTAATGTGTTTTTGTCATGTTTAAATTGTCTTTAAAATAGTTGTTATAATAATATATTGCATATTTTTAAAACGAAATGTATAAATACATATAAATACCCATCTACTGTTTCCGGGGGATACCAATGATTGATGCTGAAAACGCCATTGAGATAGCATTGGAGCAACAGAATTATGGTGACATTGAACCAGAGCACCACAACGAAAATAGTAAGTTAAATCATACTAGCAAAAATTATAGTCAATGTAGGGGAAAGTGGTCACCATTCGTACGCGGGGCACATTCGTACAGTTAGCCTATCAGAAAAATTAAACGGCACATAAACACGCCTTTGCTTGTGTGCATAGTCCTACCGGCCGCCATGTTGCTATCCGAGTGTCGCTCCAGTCGCACCACGGTGTATTGGCTGACAAGACGTAACGTGTTTTCGCGCGCGGTGAGTAAACTTTTTACCCAAGTTTATTTCGCAATTGTGAGTAGAGTTCTTATATTTTTGACACAATGGCGATGATTTACTAATGTTAAAATTGTTTGTTCTGAGTTTTGATTGCTATATTTCATAAATTTTATTAGAATTTGTTTAAATTGAATTTTAATTTTGTGCAAGGCATGGGGTGCATTCGTACAGCAAGACAGGGGGCACATTCGTACGCGTACGAATGTGCCCCATTAGATTTAATCAACTACCAGTAAATCAAAATTCAATTTTTAATAAGTATTTCTAACAAAATAAAATATTTTTATTAAGCAAACCTTATAATTAATATTTTATTGCAGGATCATGGTGCGAAAATATAAAAAAAAGGGTACGCGTACTCAAGAAGTAGACGAAGAGTCCATGAAATTAGCAATAGGGGATATAACACAAGGACGGTTGTCCTACAGAAAAGCGGCACTGAAGTACGGTATAAAAACATCGACGTTGGAAAGTAGGGTGAAGAAATTAAAAGATACTTCTAACACCAGTGGACCCTCAAGAACTTTCCACTCAAAATTCACAAGCTTGCAAGTCTTCTCTTTGGAAGAAGAGACTCGTTTAAACGAGTATATCATTAATTGCTGTAAAATGCATTATGGGCTCACAATAACAGAAATAAGAAAACTTGCGTACGAATACGCGAAACGGTTAAATTTGAAATATCCAGCTAAATGGAATGACAATAAAATGGCCGGTTTAGAGTGGATGCGCAAATACCGAGAGCGAAACGCCAATCTCAGTCTGCGAAAACCAGAAAATACTAGCGCTGTTAGGTCATTCGCTTTCAATAAGACAGCAGTCAAAGAGTTTTATAATAATTTGACTGATGTGTTACAGAGACATAATTTTGCTGCCGACAGGATATTCAACTTCGACGAGTCCGGCGTGTCTACGGTTTTAGAAACGCCTAAAATTTTGGCTCCTAAATCACAGAAGCAAGTGGGACAAATCGTGTCAGCGGAAAGGGGCGAAATGTTAACATTTGGTGCAATTATTTCTGCGAGCGGAAATACTATCCCTCCGCTATTTGTGTTTCCACGTGTACATTATAAGGATCATTTTCTTGAAGGTGCGCCTGAAGGAAGCCTCGGAGCTGCTAATAGAAGTGGGTGGATAAACGCTGACATATTTGTTTCTGTTTTGAAACACATTCAGAAACACACATTGTGCTCTAAAGAGCATCCAATATTACTATTGTGTGATAATCACGAAAGCCACATCAGCTTACAGGCTATAATATATGCTCGCGATAATGGCATCATTTTTGTGTCTTTTCCCCCGCACACAAGTCATCGACTGCAGCCTTTAGACGTTGGAGTATTCGGGCCATTCAAGGCAAAGTTGAAAATAGCATTTAATAATTGGCATATGTCGAATCCTGGCAAGACAATCAACATTTATAATATTCCTAAACTAGTAAAACTTGCATATTTCGAATCTTTTACTGCAAAAAATATTACAAGTGGATTTGAAAAACCAGGCATATGGCCGTTCAACGAAATGGCCTTCAGCGACGAAGATTTCGCTCCCATTGACGTGCTTGCTACAAATGTGTCTCCTAATTCCGAAACTAGCCATGTTGCTCTAGAACCACAACCTTCCACAAGCGTGCAATCAATTGATACAAATGAGTCAGATATTCGTGGGCAGTTGCCTTCTTTGCTCCAAAGTCCTCAAGACGTTGCATCCGGAACTTGCGAACCTTCCACCTCTGCGGCCGAGACACAATCTGAACAGAATGCTTTTCTTCCTATAACACCAGAAGTCATAAGACCTTACCCTACAGCTGCTAGAAATAGAAAAACCAATAAAGGGAGAAAACCGGGTAAATCTCGTATATATACAGATACGCCTGAAAAAAATGAACTAGAAGAGAGACATAGACAGAAAGAAATGAAAAAAATAGAACAGGAAAGAAAAGCCAGAGCCAAAGCAGTTAAACGCAGTTTGAAGGAACTTAATTCAAGACAAAAGAAAAAGAAAGCTAAGAAGATAGAAAGTGATGAAGATTCAGAAGAATCTGGAGGATCGCAAATAAGCTTGCGGGAGAGTTCATCATCTCCAGTTGATTTAGAATTAGATGAAGAGACTGATGATCGAAGTATTTATAATGATTTAAATGTGACGCCTGATAAAATTAGAGATAATTGTTATGTTTTGGTAAAGTTTGAAAAAAAGACTTCTGTTGTTTATTACGTCGGAAGAGTTCTCAGTCATTATTCGGGTACAGAGCTGAAAGTATCTTATCTTCGAAAGAAACCGGGATTATCATGGTCATTCGTTTTCCCTGATATAGAAGACATACACACTCTGTATATCAGCGATGTTGCCATGATCCTCCCTGATCCTCAACCACGACCGGGCTGTACTGCTAGAATGGCTAGACTTTTTACCTTTTCTATTAATTTAAGTAATTATAATGTGCAATAACTTCCAAAGTAACAACCAAATGTATACTTACTTAATCTAAGTTTAAATTGTCAAAGGCTGTAAAACTATATCATACGAAATGATAGTAAAGATCTCATTTAGACTGATTTAAAAAATTTAATTACCAATAAGTTAACTTAGGATGAACGATTTTATTTTTTGTTATTTTTCTAAAGTAAATTTATCGACTATGAGTCAAGTTAAATGTTCTTATGTTATTTCTTTGATAAATAAATATTTTGTAATACTCAATAAAAAAAAATTACGACTTTAATAGGCTTTTTAATTACCCTGTCTGAATCTACCCCATGGCGTACGAAAGTACCCCACGTACTGTACGAATGTACCCCGTATATGGGGTACGTTCGTACAAATATCTAATCGTAGAAAAATGCCTACAATACTTTAACCTTTTGAGATAACAGTTTCGGACAATTTTGCAATAAACTACAATATATTTATTATAATATGGTATATCAACGATACAAATTCGACAATTATTCATAAAATAAAAAAATATAATCTAAAAAGTGTACGAAGGGTAACCACTTTCCCCTACATGATGTTTAGAATAATATCAAACACGATGTATTATTTAAGTAATTTAATAAATATTTTTTATTTATTTTATTTTATTTATTTACACTTTATTGTACATCAAAAAAATAAAATAAAAATACATAACAAAACACTTAAACTAAAAGTACAGTACAACTGGCGGTCTTATCGCTATCGGCGATATCTTCCAGACAACCTTTGGATGGACTAGAGTGAATGGAAGTAGGAAAACGGGGGTAGACAAGTCAAGAAATTAAAATAATAATGATAATAATTAAGAAAAAAAAAAAAACAATAAACAAGCTAATGATGTACCAGACTGACATACATAAATATGTACACAAACAAATACATATAAACATAAAATACTACATATACATCTTTAATGTTGTAAATATACATACATAAAAAATGATACCTACATAAATAAATATACTACATACATATATACATAATATTAAAATGTGCAATGTAAAACGATAGAAAGTGAAAATACAGAGGGACAAAACAAACAACAATAGGAAATACGTACTAACAAATTGAAGAGTAATGTGCTTTGACGAGTCTTTTAAAAATAGGCAGGGACTTAGCTTGACGAATTGACAGTGGCAATTGATTCCACAAGCGGGCAGCGTTTATAGTAAAAGAATTTGCAAGAAATTCTGTATTATGCTTGGGAATTTCCAATGTCAAATTTTCCGACGATCTAAGAGATCTCGTGTGGGTATTGCTAAGAAAATTAAAGCGTTCTTTAAGATAAGGAGGTGTGTTGGGATGAAACAAGATAGAATAAAGAAGAGACAGAATACGAGTATTTCGGCGAAGGCGCATTGACAGCCACTTGAGTTTAGTTCGAAATTCAGAAATATGGTCATATTTGCGAAGTCCAAATATGAACCGTATACAAAAATTCTGAAGGCGCTCAAGCTTATCGAATTGGGCTTCGGTGAGATCAAGATAGCTAGTGTCACCATAATCAAGGAGAGGAAAAAGAAGGGACTGGACAAGTGCAATTTTCGTAGGAATGGGTAAAAAGTTCCGTAATCTTCGTAAGGACCCCGCTGCAGCGAACAATTTCCGACTGAGTTCTTGCAGTTGGGGACCCCAGGAGAGGTTCTTGTCCATAAATATACCCAAGTTTTTTACTTTGTCACTGTACGGGATGACACAGCCATCAAACATAACCTGAGGTAATTTAACGAAATCTAACCTGGAAACCATCCTGGAGCTGCCAACAACAATGACTTGTGTTTTAGAAGGATTCACTTTCAGACCATGCGTCTTACCCCATTCACTGATGCGAACAAGGTCTTTATTAATTGAAGAGATTGCTTCCGACATCCTTTCTGAGGGTGCCTGGTAGTATATTTGTAGGTCATCTGCATACAAGTGGTAAGAAGAAATGAGCTGATCAGAAATAGAATTTATAAATAAAGCGAAAAGTAAGGGAGATAAAACGCCGCCCTGAGGGACTCCGGCAAATGTATTACACCAAGATGACACTGCATCTTCAATACGTATACGTTGCCGGCGACCCGTCAGGTAACTACGAAGCCAGTCAATAACAGTTGGAGATATGTTAATAGAGCATAAAGTACTTAGCAAGACATCGTAATCGACAGTGTTAAATGCATTGGTAAAATCTAACAATGCAAGTACCGTTAGCTTTCCATTATCCATTGCAGCTCTAATGTCATCCGTGATATGTATCAGTGCAGTAGTTGTACTGTGACCAGTACGAAAACCAGATTGCAGAGGATTTAAAAGAGAATGATTGGCAAGGAAAGAGCTGAGTTGACGATGGATGAGATTTTCAAGGATTTTAGAAAGAAATGGTAGGATGGAAATGGGACGATATTCGGAAAAAGATACAGGATTCGGTCGTTTGGGTAGAGGTATGATTTCAGCAGATTTCCACTGAGACGGGAAAACAGAATTGGATAAGGAGAAATTGAAAATATGACAAAGGATAGAAAGGATTTCGTCAAGGATAGGAAGTAGCATGTTGCGACTGATACAATCATTTCCGACAGCATTAGAAGAAACTGATAATATGCTCTTTTTCACATCACAATCAGATAATTGACTAAAGACGAATTGAGGATAGTTAGGAGTTGGAATGGAGGAAAGATCTTTGAGTGTATTATTTTTGATAGCCCTATCAAAATGGGGCACAGCAGTAAAATGAGAATTTAGTAAATCAGTATTCAAATTAATAGGACTATACTCAGCTCGAGATTTTCCAACTCCCATAGAGCGAAGAAATTTCCAAACCTTTGCTGGATCACCATTCTCAACAGAATTATGGATATATCGGCGTTGTGCATTCCTACACATCTTGTTGCAGAGATTACGTATGGCGATGTATTTATCCCGATTTGACGAATCCGGTCTACGTTTAAATTTGGCCTTGGCCACCGCCTTCTTCGACATGACTGTTTTAATGTCATCAGTGAGCCAAGGTGACGGAAGGTGTCTCATTTTAACAGGGTGAATAGGGGCATGCTTATCATAAAGATTAATTATATTACGTGTGAAATAATCCACTTGATAATCAATCGATCCGGATGTGGTCAAAGGAATCCAGTCAATGTTGCTGGCATCCTCACGAAGCCTGTCAGTATTTATTCCACGAAAAGAACGCTTCATCACGACCTTACATCTAACTTTGGGAGGACGAACTTTATAAGATAGATAAATAAGGTCGTGGTATGAGAATGCATCCGCAGAGCACTGTCCATGAAAATCAACTAGAGAAGGAGAAGAGACAAGGATGAGGTCAAGCAAAGAAGGAACTGAGTTTGGGAAGTGATGAGTGGCGTTAAGTGGAAGTATGGATAGATTAGAAGAGTTTATAACAGAATATAAGGAAGAAGAGCGGTGGTCCTTCTTAAGAAGGCAAGTGTTAAAGTCTCCCATGATTATGGTGTGACTGTACGAGGGAATAAGGTTACCGAGGATAGTTTCTAGAGAATTAAAGTAATCTATACGAAGAGAGGGACAGTAATAAACTCCGAGAAGGAGTTTGCAGTGATGGAGTTCAACTTCCAGAAACAAATGCTCACCTGCATTTGGAGGCGGAGGCTGGGGCGATAAATCAATAATGGAGAAAGGGATGCCAATTTTCAAGTAAATAGAAACCCCACCCCCACCACCAACAGTGCGATCATTCCTGATCAACTGGAAGCCAGGTAAGGAGTAAGAACTGGAAGGGAGACAAGGCTTAAGCCATGACTCTGAAATAAGAATGGCGTGAAGATTCGTACAGTCAAAGCTGGCTAGCATATCTGGGAAATGAGCCGGAATACTCTGCGCATTAATATGCACGACATTAAAATTCTTAGCAACACAGGAAAATTGAGAAGAAAGGGTATCAGCAAGCGATGTCAAATCACAAGAACTTGAATTGTCACTACATGCAGAGAAGAACTCATCAGAATCACTATTAACATCACACATATAAAACTATAAAAGTATAAAATAAATTAAAATACTATTAAAAATATAATTAAGACTAAACTATTAATTCACAGATTTAAGGTTCCACCTGCCGGTTGTGTTACAAATTGATTATAAAACAGTATTTAAAATAAAACAGATTATTTGCCAAAAAGAAAAATAAACAATGAGAAAAGGTAAAACAAGAAAAATCAATTGACACCAAACAATAACGAAAGATTTAAAAAAAAAAAAAAATACTCTAAAACTAATTAGGAACTAAAACTGTCGGGTAAAAAAAAAAAAAATTATAAATATATGCATCATACCTTATAGAATTAAACAAGTGTAGCAATAAAAAAGGAGTTAATAAAAAAAAAAAAAACTATCACAGTAAACAATTATCATAAATACATGCATCTGTAGTAAGAGTATAAGGATGCTAAACATATTAATAATTCTTATCGGTGCTGCGGAACGCATCACAAATAATATTAGCTACACAATATCAAATTATGACAGGACGTACCTACACGTTAATTTTATTAATCTACACATTGACTGCGCAAAATATAAACAATATAACGTAGGTAGACAAAATAAAAATATGTACCAAACAACATTGAAACACTTAATTACCCAAGCGTTATTACCCGACAGTATAAAACAAACATTGGTTCGCGTCACTTTTTATTGTTCACTGCACGTTTTGATCTCGTCGTTTTGGACCGAACTGTAGAAGTTTTAGTGTTCTCGCCAGTGCAAATGTGATTGAGGTCCTGCAAAGTGACAACTCGAACCCGAACGCCGTCCGGACCAACAACGTACACGGAACCTTCCTGGGTCCAGCATTTTGAAATGCCGAATTTTTCCCTGGCGGCCATAAAGACGTCGTGACGCACCTTAGTCAGGAATTCCGACATTGTATATCATTGAGTTTCAACATAAATAATGTTGAAACTCAATGATAATAGAGAATTAGTACCTACATTGAATTAAAGTCCAGTCTTTTTATGACTTGTAAATTTAAAATAGTACATCTAATATAATACAATCATTATATAATGGGTAAAATAATAATTTCAATTATTTTCAGTTCCAGTTATTTCCGCTTCAGCCCTTAGTCGCGTACCAGCAATATCCCAAACGCAACAAACTACACCGCGTGTAATTGTCGCTACGGCAACACCAGCTATAGGAGCATCGCCCCCGCCACCACCCTCACAAGAACTACCATCAACGCCGCCGGCGCCGCCTCCGTGTACTGTCGACTGTTTCGTGTCGGTAGAGTCACCGACACGAAACAGTCGACGGCAGGTCTCTGCATCTCCGCGTTCGATTCCTCCTACTCCACGTCGGGAACTACTTAGGGCGCGAAGGAACAGGGGACTGAGTCCCTATGAACGGGCCTCAGATCAATTAGCGGCTATCGAGCAAAGCCGCCTTCGGCATGAGGTGGCAAGCGATAGGCGTCTCCATGAACGGGAGATGCAGAGACTACGTCTGGAGGCAGAGAGAATCGAGGTGGCTCGAGCTCACAATACTTTGCTACATCAGTTAACCCACCTTTGTCAACGGGTTATTGATGTAATACAGCGACCAGTTGACAGTTTGCCATCCACAGATCCTTTAGATTAGGATGTGGATGGCAATTCTGTTTTTTGCAGTTCATATTTAATAATATTTTATATATTTAAAGTATTTAATTATGTATACAAAATATTATTTAATATTTTAAACGTACATAATCCTTGAATAAATGTATAATTTCACGGTCTTCCTTTTATTTAAGATGCTGTGTTATATGAAGAAAAATAATCCTTATGATCGAGCCTTTTGATTGGTATCGTAAAATGATGGTTTCTTTTTTTTACCACATAGCGGGTTCGACTCCCGCTTAAGACATACCATTATTCAAAATTGTATGAATGCAGTTTAAATAGTTTTCAAAATTAAAATTATCTTATCTCAGTTAATTTATCTACCAATAATATATTTGATACTTCCTCTCCATGTGACATCGCCGTGGGACACCCTGTATAGTGGAGGAAGTAATTAGAATTTGATTCTCCAATAGTTTTTACAACTAATTGTCTTTTTTTTGTAAATCATAATAGTATTGCACTCGATTTAGCAATTTAAAATTTTATTTAGAAGTCACTGTTTCATTGAGTGATTTTATTTGATATACCATTAATTGAGCTCATCATATTATGATGCGGATTTTATCCAGAGGGCTGGCACGTTATATTAACAACAGGCTTAATAGACAAGGATCCTATTGTTGTGATTGTGATCGTTATGGTGTATAATAGGTGATGCGCGGATATTTATAACATTTCTGTAATTTACAAATCGCACGTATGCTTTGTTGTTTTCAACCTTGATCGTGTCTAGGAGAGTCATATCGAGTGACAGTGGTGTATATCTCCGGCACATATTATACGAGTATAGCGTTAATAAATGTACCTAAGTAATTAGACTGAGCTGTGTTTAGTTAGTAGTGGAAATACGAATGTAGGATTATAAATATAAAAAAATAATAAATTAAAAGGTCTTTTATTGATAAAAATATGTATATTTAAAATAATTATGTATGTAACCTATTATCTATTAAATCTATTACAGTCTATTTATTAAGCAGGCAAGTATTGCTCTGCCACGCATAAGATCTTGTTGGCTGCTGGGAGCAGAAGAGGCTGCCGGTGCCACATTATCACCATCATTATGTTGTTCAGCTACATCTACTGGTGGTAGCAGCTGAGCTTGTAAAGCAATGTTGTGCAACACACAACATGCTGACACTATTTGGCTGGCAACATAAGGATGGTAATGAAGCGTTCGGTGCTTTAATAAGCATCTCCAGCGCCTTTAAGTACACCGAAACATCGTTCAATGCAATTTCTTGCTTATGTGTGTCATTAGCCAAGGCCTCTGAGGGTACCCGGAATCGCCTGAAACAAACGATTTTATTTAGTGAAGATTATTGTTTAGTTAAACCAAATATAACGTATATGTACACTTATCGAATTTACAAATCTGTAAAACCAATCATATTAGTTTTTTATTAAGTCTTTTGAAAGTAATGAATAGTTAAGGCTCATTCAGATCATAATATACATATTATAAACTCGCCTGACGTTATTACATTAAACTGCTCTAATTATTTTTAAAATAGACCTAGTTGTTTGTATTCTACTACTACTACTAAACTAAACTTACCATTTGTAAATTTAAAGAGTGGTATCCTTTCCTATTAAAATACAGATGTTCTTCTTTGTCCGGTTTAACAATGGCTATATGTGTACAATCTAAGCAACCAATAACGCCCGGCAAATTAAATCTTCTTTGGAACCTAAAATCAGTTTATTAAGTATTATATATGGATAATAAATAAAGTGGGTATTATATTATTTACCTCAATGTAAATTACTCCTGTCTTATTCCCGATCTTTCGATCGAACACTGCAAGTGTTTTCGGGAATTGAATATACCGTAACATATAATTACTGTTGAGTGCCTCTACAACTTGCCTAATACAACGACTTGCTGTTCGTTGCGGCAAATGTTGCGTGACACCCACTATCCTTTGATAAGACCCCGTAGCCAAGAAGCTCAAAGTACACAGGACCTGCAAAAAAATAATATGGGAATAGTAAAGGCCTTTTTTATCCATTTATTTATTTTAATTTAATTAAAACGGCATACACTAATAACATTAAGTTAATGTTATCAACTAGATATATCTACATACATAACATTGCGTGTATTTAATAAAAATTTGATAATAATAATGCATTTACCTTTATTTCCAAAGGAATCTCTTTAGTTCCTCGGAATACAGTATGAGCAAGTAAATCCTGGCATAGTTTCCTAAAACTTTGTTTGTCGAGTCGATATCTTGCCCGAAATAAAACATCCGGCATTTCACTAATTTGCTCCAAACAATCTCGAGAAATACGCCTTTCGTAGCGCCTGAGCCACATTTCTTCATTATGCGCAGCCCATAATAATCTAAGTTTATGCATTTTACGAAAAATAAATCAAAATTCACACAAGCACGATTACAACACTTCCATCAAATGTAGCGGCTGATCAAGTATTCGCCATTTTGTAGCGTTATCTACAGGGTCCTAGCGTTCGCTAAGTGTCGAACGCTAGCAAGCGAAAACGTTTGTCATAAGTGCCACTTGGCTAGCATTTCTATAAAGAACAATGTACTAGTCTGTCGTTTCGTTTCAACGAATAGATTATTTGGACATTTGGCTACAAATTTTCTATTCTACATGTGGTATCCAATTACATGTCGAAGGCGAATGTCAATCTCATACAATGATTATCGTATTCTATTCTATTCTACTAACGTAAAAGCCACTTGTCTAGGCCCTCAGAGCTCTTTAACGACTTTTCATGGAAGAGACGTATTTCTTTGATATGAGGCATTATTATGTTTCTACTAAACACGCCCCCAAAACAATTATTTATTGATCACGCTAACAATTAAATAAATAAATACATTAAACAGTCTATACATAGTCCAGACCCCACACTAAGATCGAGTCTTGTGTCATTATTATAACACTACGATAACTTTTCGGTCTCACAAACACCCAAAACCGATTTGATGTATATATTCTCCCGTTTCAAAGACAGCATCTGGCACTACGTCATTAAGTCAAAACATCAATATACGCAGATTGCAAAACGTACAGAAATGTAATAATAGATTCACGTCCGGCTGTATTTCTCTCCCCTCTAAGATATCGTATTAAATTAATAAGTAGTCGGGCCGAAAGTAGCTATTTGAGAGAGCTGACTCCCTGCTGAGCCCCACGGCTATGTTCCCTACTTCTAATGAATCAACAATTCCCTAATCATGCGGTTGTTGTAATTATTCCGTAGAAATCGGCGCTTGAAGATATACCAATAGTTGTTTATTATTTTTAGGAGTAAAATTATAAAAAAGTATACAAAATAGGCATACATTTAAAGAAGTATACAAATGCAAAATGCGAATTATACAGGGTATAACAAGACTGCGACCGAAAACGAAGCCAGGTGGTAGTATTAGTGACTTCAGACACAATGCAAGTAAACATTTCGAAAAAAAAATCGACAAAGTTTTTTTTATAATTTTTTACTTATCGTCGTATTTGGGTTATAAATACTTAGTTTTCCTAAAATAATGATGTAGACCTCTTTATTTTTAAACACTCAATGGTACGTAAGGGATAAAATTTTTATTTTCGCAAAAACTAAGTATTTACCACCCAAACAAGACGATTTTTTAAAAAATTCTAAAAAAATAAAATATCTGTCGCTGTTTTGGGGAAATTTTTATTTGCATCGTGTCTGTGACCACTAAAACTACCACCTGGCTTCGTTTTCGGTCGCGGTCTTGATATACCCGGTATACTCGTATTTATTTTATATGAAAATATACAATAGAATATAATAATTAACAAAAGAAAATATGCAATAGATACATAAAATTCGGCCTGTGTTCTATGTTAGATACATATTTACATAGACTCACACCTGTGTTCTATTGGGGTAGGGAAAGACTACAGACCCCCAGCGCTCCGACTTAAACGTTCCTCTTTCGCGTCATCAACTGTTGTAAATTTTTTCATATAGTATAATTTATTGTATTCCCCCATAAAAATAATACACCCAACAGTCACATACATAGTCCTGACCCCATATTAAGATAAATCAAATCTTATGTCGTGGGTATCAGAAACTACGAGAGACGTTTCGGTCTCACAAACACCCAGACACGAGACAAATATTTATGGGCCGCACACACATTTGTCCTGCTTTCTGCGGGACTCGAACCAGCGCCCTTTCGTTTCACAGCCAGCTTCAAATCAACTGCACCACGGAGGATATCAAACGTTACTATTTGTATTCTTATTTTTTTGATGCAAATATGTGTATAACATTTCACACATGGACTTTAATTCGAACATTTAGTGTGGTAGCGCTGCGCCATTCAGTCTACAAACTTTGCTTTTCACACTAATATTTGAAATGCGAAAGTTTGTTACTGAATGGATGAGTATGGGGACTTCTTTATACTGTGACTCCTCGACGGATTTTAGTGTAATGTGGAGAAGAGATAGTTTTTATTCCAAATACATAGGCTAGTACTTCTATCCTAAAAATATCTGCTTTTCAAAAGTACAATGACACCAAAAGTCACTAAAACATGACTGGGTCATTTTATGTAGTTTCGTAAAACTCACCCACAAAGTAAAAATAGATATTAATGGTATGAGGCTTAAACAATTAAACAAAAGATAAGATAGGTAAATAGCGTGTTATTATAGGAACTATAATAATATAAATTGGATAAGATTATGAAACCATTTTCCAAAGCATATTTCCTTAGAAAAGCTATTCAAATAAAACTAAAATACTCGCAAAATAAAAATCGGCAACCCCACCAATAATTCCATATTCACCCACAATATCTGTTCAATTTCCCCTAATTCAAATGGCGAGAGGCACGCCATCTCGCGGTTGTTATTCAATAACCCATTTCGTTTATTAACAATAATAGCGCCTTCTCTCCCTTTGTTCCTTTCTCCCCTCGTTGCTTGCTGACACATCATATTCTTATCTACTGTAATAATGTAATAATGAGGATACGGTTGTATCATATTGGCTTTCGTGTCGTTTCTCGTTTGATAGTTTAGTGAGTGTATTAATAGGTTTTTAGTAGTATCATTTAGTAAGTTAGTAAATCGATTATGAACAAATTCCTGCGAAATCTTAAATGTGGTTGTGCTCTTTTTTTATTTAGATATATGACCAGACGAGCATACCATTCGCCTGATGGTAAGCGATAAAACCTAACAAAAAAACATCATAAATTACAAAGTAATGCATGGCATTCCAATGCGCTCGTCATCCGGAGACATAGATTTTAAGTCTTATTATGCCCATTAGTTACTCCGGCTACAATGCCTTTGAAACCTTATCCTAAAGTTATAATAATTGTTTTACGCTTGTACAAAAATATTTTTATTGTTATTCAATAACTAATTTCTTACAAGATACAATATCACATCGACCTTTTATCCTTTCATTTCTCGTAAGCAGTATCGTCTAATTAAAAAGCCTTATAAGATTTTATTCTCATGAAAACGATAGACAATCTGATCAATACCGAAGCAAAATGTCCTTAGACAGTACATAACGGTTAAGTACATCAGGCACATGAAGCCTTAGAGGAGGTCGGGGCAAGTTGTAGGTACACTGCAATTAATTGGCGGGGTCAGACCGCTTACCTGAGTCGGCCGGGCCAACGCTCCTCCCGAACTTGCCCAACTTCCTTAGTAAAGCCATTGGTTTCACTTGCGCCCGTGATGATTGCGCCCCATTACACCAATAATGTCGGGGGGTAATTTTAGGCGAATTAAATTGAGTAATTTTTTGGAATTTGTTTGGGATTAAAATCGTGGTTCAAAATAATGTGATGTTATTTTTTAAAAAAGTATTTTTATAATTTTGAAATGGTTCTGTGTACATATTTTGGACGAGATATATACTCGTAATAATGGATTTGAAATTACCAAAATACGAGATGTCATTTGTGGAATATGTAATGGAAGCACTTGTAATTTGATTATATTGGATTGCATTAAAAGATATGACAAAGAATAATTTTTAGTGAGGCTATTATTGGGATAAGGTCTGCATTCTCAGGGCCATGTGATTACTTCTTTTGTGGGTTTTATGTGCTTGTTACGCGCGTCTGTTGACAAAGCGGCCGCCATTACACGCCCGCCTACACCCGACGAGGAACTAAATTGAAATCGTCTATCTGTGAAGCATTATCGTTATCGCTTCTTAATAACAACAAAGTTATCGCGTTAAGCCCGTCGAAACGTGCCCTCCGCGACGCAAACAAATAGCTCTCACGCAAATTGAATACAAGATATAAATCTAGAGTTCTCCTAATAACATGCGGTGGATTTCTCCGCGGGCCGTTTTATTTCAGCCCCACAAAGCCTTCGACCCGGTAAATCCGGCGATATCTCGGGAAATGCGACAGAGTGCCACTGGCGTTCGTATCGCGGGACGCACTTTAAATTTTCCTACTGTAAAAGGACTGAAATTTAAAACGGCGTCGCGGGCTCCCCGGTGGAAACAAGCGATAGAATGGCAAGATTCTGCGGCGCGACGCCTCGCCCTATGAAATCTTGAGACTCGGGCCCAAAGCTTTGCATAATGTTGCCACTTAACGTATTCTACATTCCGCTCCAGCAATAAAGCGATATGTGGAATTGATTATCAACCATTTTGTGTGAGTTGCGCAAAATGCGGTCTCCTAATATGAAATTTGCTCGAGTTAAGCTCGAAGTGCCGGGTTTAAGATTGCGGTGGAATTGTAGCGTGGTAGTCTTGTTGCGTTAATCGTGACACACTGTTTGTTAGCTTGATTTTATCAGGCTGTGTACACACTACACTCGTTTTACAACGCTGGACTTGTGTTGTATCACGGGATCAGGCAGGCTCAATGCGGTCGGAGTTCGGGAATAAAGTAATGACAATTCTACTAGCGTTTTCTAGACAGGCAATTAGTTTTAAACATTGCTCAATTGCTGTAGTTAGCTTTAGTGCTTGTTGTATATATTCTTTAGTTTACGGTCAAGCACCGGCGTACACTTATATCATTGTTATCTTTGAGTATTATCTAACACAACAAGTAAAGCTAATAATATTTTTCCACCAAAACAAGGAACAATTAATAGCATAACTATCATTAAACAAGACAACATCATTATCAAATAACGGGCTCATTACGGAATATTCCAAGAAACTTGCTTCGAGGCCCGTGTTTAAGTGGTAAATCACGAAAATGAACTAATAAAATTTAATTTTACTCAATTATTTCTTAAGTTTTATAATTTTTAATAAAGCATCCGTAGATCTCAGATCACTATTTCGTAATACGAAATTCGTATAGTAAATTAATTTAAAGCTGAATTTTTATTAAGAAGTAAATAAATCTCTTTCCTTCGTTCAAGAGTGGTTTTTAAGCAAACCGTTGGTCGATAATGTATGTCTTTTTTATTGACATACGAGTAGATACAGCCACATCATATACATTAAAATAATACAAGATATCTTAGTCTAATATAATAATTCTAAATAATACACATGAAAATCCGGCGTACACAACATTCACCATAACATAACAACAAGAAGAAAGCGGAATTAGTTATATTTTTTTGAACCAAGATTTAGAAAAAAAATACTTACCTTAAACTTTACACACTTAAAACGTATGACTGAGAAACCTTGAAATCTTATTTTTATACTGACAAAAGGAGTTATGGAATAGATCGAGATCGTCGATGCTGCAAGCTAAATTGTTGTGTGATGATAACAAGTGGACCATTGGTGATTGCAAGCCTAAGTTAGTTTTTACTGCAGGTATGTGAAAAAGTTTAGCCTTAGTGCGTCTGTTTAATCGGGGTATATTAAATTAAACGAGGCCCACCAGGTACATGCAAAAATAAGGTGTATAGAAAATTTTATAAAGGAAGTGGTGCGTAATTGACCCAACGCGTTTTTGTGCGGGTGCGGGGGAGGCTAGAGTAAACCTGATTTCCAAAGGTGGGTATGTACCTATCTGATTCCTAAAGGGGCTGATGCTAAGCGGTAGCTAGGCGGAGTTGGCAAGTACGAATGAGTGGACTGTATTTTATCATCCCCTTCAAAGGGCTGATTCGCGGTGCGATGCGGTTGGATCGGGAGCAAGGGATGTGCACGCCTTACCTTAACATCTGCATCCTCGGCGAGGTGGCACGCGGTCCCGGCGCGATGGCGTCGACGTATTCACGACACTCGCGCGAACAGGGGCTTGTCCCGTAAAATAGCTATGCCAGCATCAACCTTGCGGTTCTCAGTCCTTTATTATCAATAGGTACACACAAAGCGGGGTGCGATTACACAGTATAGCGCGGATTAGCGGAACGCCATTTGCACATGCGGGTTAGCGGCGGCGGGAACACTTACGTCCTTACGAGTACATGTGCGGCGCGTGCGGCGGTTCGAAGCGAAGTACGTGTGGGGCACAGCGCGTCCCCACTTCCCGTAGCTCCCGCGCGACGTACGCGCAAGGAGTACAGACATATTAGGTCAGGCGTGCGTTAGAGGGAAAGGGAAAATAGCGGGAATATGACACAACACAGCACTCATTGCAGTACTGCCAACCTCGCGAAATATGTATAGAAAACATCGATCAATAATTATACAAATATATAAATATGGCGGAACCATTCCCCCCGGCCTTAAAGGGTACCTTTAAATAATAATAATAAAAATAAATGTTACGAATTACGAATAATAAAAGTAACGCGGTAATAAAGAATGACCCTAAACCTAACCTTAAAGCGGAAGCGAATAAGTGAACGACTATACCCACGGAGCTCTCGGCATCGGCTACGAATCTAATATTCGCAGCCACTAGGTGTCCTAGTCCTACGAGCTACCGTGAGAGGTATAAAGTTATTGATTGGGCAACGGGCACAGCCGGACGACGGGTCGCACGAAGCTTCCCCTATTCGTCTTAACTGTCACGACGCGTGTTGCTCCATCCTTCGAAGGGTGGACTGCTTCCACCACACCGAGAGGCCATGAAAGAGGCGGTGCATTATCAACTATAATAACCACTACCGTCCCTAATTGAATGGGAGTGGAAGGCGTGGTCCATTTAGCTCGAGCTTGCAATTGATGCAAATACTCAATCCTCCAGCGTTGCCAAAAGGATTGGACCATTTTATCTAAAAGCGAATGTCTCTCACGTAGATTACAGGAGTCTACATGAGACGCGGGTAGCGAACATAAACGAGCGGTATGAAGAAAATGAGCGGGCGTGAGCGCTGCGGGCTCAGCGGGATCACTACTTAGCGAAGTAAGCGGACGCGAATTTATAAGTGCCTCGACCTGTGTGAGTACTGTTAATAACTCTTCATAGGAAAGCAGCTGCTGTCCTATGACCTTGAACAGGTGAGATTTTACGACCTTCACCATAGATTCCCAGCATCCACCCCAGTGAGGGCTTGCAGGTCACCTGCAAGTGGCGTGCCTAGGGTTTTGGAGTAGGGCAAGCCCAATATTATTTTAGTTTTAATACATAATTATTTAGAAGGACAAAAAATACTAAGAACGACGAAATCGAATTTACGTCGCGGCGGCCGACCTACCACACAATCTGTACAATATTAGGATTAGGTAATACAAATATAGATAGCCTGCGGTCATGCAACCGTAACTTTTTAATGCACTAACTACTGAGCACTTTTAATACCCGGCATTACACGAGCACAACGATAGCTACTATGCTCCCGTTTTTGACTGCGCAGTTAACCAAAATTGCCGACAGAAATTGTTATAAATACATTAAGGTTAAGTTTTTACAAGTAATTTTAATTACAAGTAATAGCATGCCTTTTGAAAGGACCACAAGCTCATTGAAATCATAAGAATTAATACAAACATTCTAATACACAAGTGTCCCTTGAAAAGCATATGTAACACGTCTGTTTAATATAATAACCTATATGAATGGGAGCATTTAGAAATCGAATTACGTAGTTAAGTAAACTGAACCGATAAAATGCCTCTTGTGATTTACCACGAATTTAAGAAATGCACAAACTCGGCGTAGTTTTCGCGCCAGTTTCAATATAATTGAATTAAATTACCTTTATAACGGCAATGAACACTTTCACCATCACACTAAAACCATCACAGGAAACAATACAAATCATTTTCGTATCAAAAAGTTTAAATAACATTAAAAAAACGAATAAATAACCTTCAACCGAACTATTTACAATAATTGCACAATGTCAAAATACTTATGAAGTTAGTAGTAATTCGTACAGTATTGCTAGTAAACGAAAAAATAAACATTACAACGTGCAATTATAATTTATGAAATAAATATAAAAACTTCATTATTTGTGTTCAAAAATGATTAAATAATTTTAAAAAAGAACCAACGTAATTTATTAACAATAAATATAATTTAGTTAACAAATAATGTTAAACATGACGACCTTCAAATGTACGATGTTCAGTCAAAACAATTCTGTGGTCAAAAGCTGGGCTTTTGGTTTAGTACTTTATTGCTATATATAGATATCTGTAGCTATACATTCGTAGTGCCAGAGTGTAGCATTTCACCCGTCAGTGTGAAAGAGATAGCATGCGTTGCCAAAAGCCTCGTAAAAGCACACGAGAGAGAAGAAGGCAGATATATGTTTTGCGCGTACCGTCTTTTAAAAAATGCGTGGAGCTACGTTCAACGTGAGAGTTAAAATTATTGAATGAATTTATTAAATGCGTTGCGCAGCGCGGGCGGCGCTTCGGCTCGCGCTTCATTGAAGAGCGCCATGCCGCGACGGAACGCGGTAAATTCAAAAATGGTAGATGTTTCGTAATTACTGTTTTGTATTGAATGTAATGGTTTCGTTCAGAATTTAGTATATACGTATTAAGTAGGGCAAGCCGGGCTTTTGGGCTTGTATGGAAGTACCGCCACTATGCAGGTGGAATCTGCTTGAAGTCTATACGGCTTTCAGAAAGTTCGTGTTCAAGGTGCGGGCGATAATGGTCAAGGAATTTGTATAGGTCGCGAAAATACGAACTACAACCGACAAAATTCGTAGCGTTATCCGTATACAAACACTGAACTGGGCCGCGGCGAGAAAGAAAGCGTTTCAGTGCGGCGAGAAAACTAACCGTGCTTAAGTCGGAAGCTATTTCAACGTGCAAGCAACGCGTAGTTAGACAAGTAAATATACAGAGCCAGGCCTTGCGACTCCTGACGCCCCTGCCACGCACGGGTGTGTATTTTATAGGACCTGCGTAATCACAACCCGTATGCGAAAAGGGTTTGTCGACCTGGTTGACGCGGTAAGCGGGTAAATCGGCCATCTTTGGAAACAATGGACGCGGTTTGGCCCGAAAACAAGTGTTACACTTGTATATGCGGTGACGAATAATTCGCCGAGCGGCAAGTATCCAATAGCGACGCCTAATTATAGACATTAGAAGTTCAGGACCAGCGTGTAAATACTTTTTATGATAATAGTCGACTATCAAATCAACTATGTGATCGCGGCGTGGGAGAACACGCGGATGTCTCTGCGAATAGTCGACGACCGCATTCGACAAACGGCCACCGACGCGAATTATATTCTCTGTGTCTAAGAATGGACTAAGCCTTTGCAAAGCGGGCGAACAAATCTGTTTCTTTGTTAATTTAATTATGTCATCAGTGAAATAAACACGTTGAAGAGCGAGTATGATTTGATTTTCGGCGTATTTTAAATCAGAAGAGGTTACGAAAAGTCGACGCGGTAACAATTTCGAAAAGCGATAAACATAAACCATTATGCGTAATAGTTTAGACCAAGAAGAAATACGAAGCGCGAGCGAGTAAATTAGCGAATCAACAGCGGGTGTGGTGACAGCATGTATCAACGGTTTCAAATCAGGTATGTCTTCGACATCATTATCATCGAACGAAGCGATAGGCCACTCTGCAGGATCCTTACAAGCCCACGACGGTCCCGAAAACCACAAGGGATGGTCAATAAGGGCCGCGGGCGATAAGCCACGAGATAGGCAATCAGCAGGGTTTTCAATTCCTGCTATGTGATGGAAACAGCTGGCGGGAACGTTGTCGGTCACCTTAACTACTCGATTAGCGACAAACGTCTGCCAGCGGTGCGGAGAAGAATTGATCCAACACAGGGTTACCTTCGAATCGGTAAATGCGAATACGTTCGCAATTTTATAACGCGGCTGAAATATGTCGATAACCTTCTTCATGAGTGCGGATAGAAGAACTGCTGCACATAACTCCAACCTAGCGATAGAAACAGTTTTAAGCGGCGAGACTTTAGACTTAGAACAGACAAGTACAATATTTCCAGTGCAGTTTATTACGGTTTGCATGTATATCACTGCGCCGTAAGCACGTTCGCTAGCGTCAGCAAAACCCAACAGGTTGACAGCGCAACCTTGAACTACGCCCAAATGTCGCGGTATACGTACCCCATTCAAGGCGGGCAGTTCATTGCAGAACTGTGACCAAAGCGTTGCGATGCGTTTTGGTGGAGCGTCATCCCAGTCGCATTTTGCCATCCAAAGTTCTCTGATGAGAAGTTTGGCGTACAAAATGACGGGAGCCACTAAACCCAAATTATCCCACAAACGGGCTACAGCGGAAAGAATGTTACGCTTGGTGCACCCCGGATTGGGTGCGGCAACCTTAAACGTGAAAACATCGTCGGAACTATCCCAATGCGTGCCTAAAATTTTATGCGGTATGGCGCCCCGATCAATTTCGAGACAAGAGGAAGCGCGATGCGAAACGGGTATGTCACGAAGAGCTGCGGCGGAATTGCTGGACCACTTGACGAGGTCAAATTGACCGGACTTAAATAATCCTATAAGCTGGATGCAGGCATCTGCAGCAACAGATTCATCATCCTGAAACGAATCGTCGGCCATTATGCTGAAACACACATCGTCCATATAAGTCGAACTGGATGCGATTGCGGCTGCCACTGGAAATTTGTGTCCTTCGTCTGTTATTAGCTGTCTGACGACGCGGACGGCGTGGAATACACTAGACTTCATTCCAAAACACACGCGATTAAATTCAAAAATTGACAAAGGGTCAGTGACCTGAAAGCGAAAAAGAATACGTTGGAATTTACGATCGGATTCGTTCATAAGAATCTGTAAAACATCTGGCGGCAATCGGCGGAAACAGCGATTTTAAAGAGGCGGAAATTAAGAAGTATTAAATTTAAATCACCTTGAAGATTAGGCCCTGAATGCAAAACTTCGTTCAAGGATAGCCCAGAACTAGTCTTGCAACTGGCATCCAATACCATGCGTACCTTGGTAGTTGACTTGTCTTCACGTTGCACGCAATGGTGCGGTACGAAATAAGATGCGGAAAAATCGACACTATCAACAGGTCCTATTTCGGTAATATAACCTTTGGTAACATATTCGTGGATTATGTCGGCGTAAGCGGTGCGCAACATGGGCGAAGACTGCAACTTGCGTTCCAAGCAAAGAAAACGTCTGTGTGCGGTTTGAAACGAATTACCTAATTTATAAACGTCATCCTTAAACGGTAAGGCGACTGAGTACCTGCCACTAGCATCACGCGTAGTGGTAGCGCGGAAATGGTTCTCACATTCAAGGTCATCTTGACTGTGGGCGGGCGGAGCGGAGATTTCCTCGAGTTCCCAAAATCTTTTAAGAAGGATGTCCAAAGAAATCTGGTCGACGACCGTACAACAAGCCGATGTCGACTTTAAACTCGATTTTCTAGGTACCAAAACTGGAGCGGAACCCATTAGTACGTAACCTAAAATTGTATTAATAGCGGGCGGTAAGCCATTCATACTGTTAACAGTACCCGGCAATAACAGATGTGGGAAGACATCTGCACCTAGAAGTACATGTACCTCTGACGGTGTGGCGAAAGCAGCGTCTGCGAGCGGCAACGTATTTAAATAATGCGCGAAAAAAGTTCTATCAACGGGAACCGAAGGTAGACTATCCGTGATGCGGTCGACAACAAGTGCGGATACGTTGAAACAAATATTATTATCAAAACGCGAGAATACTTTAACCCTTTTCTTGACAATGTATCTCGTCAGATACAGTCAACTTTAAAAATTCCTAGTTTGAAAAAAATAGCGAATGAAAAGAAACATCATATAACAATTTATATTTTGTATATTTCCGAACGATTTTTTATTGAGCAAGATAATGTTGGTAGTACCGTTACATTTTAAAATCGAAAATTGTTCGTCGAATCGACACGATCCAACGCAAGAAGGTAAGAATATTGTATTTTTTTAATTCTACATGGATATATTTTATAGAGTGTGATTGTTTTTATATTCCTTACGAAGTAAACATGTGTATAAATTGTATTTTCAAACCAAATGTTAACTATTGTATGAAAAAACGAATCTTGTTTGTGTATGTATCTCAAGGTGCACACTGCCAAGTTATTACAGAATTAGGTACTGCGTGCTATGTATCCCTGAGTGCACACCGCCAAGTTACAACAGAATTAGGTATTACCTGTTATGTATCTCATGGTGCACATTGCCATATTATGGGAATGTTATGAAATAGTTTTTGCATGTGTCTCTGCTTGCACGGGTGGCGATTTATTGCTGTAAATACGTCGTTTATGATCTTGCTCATTGTGCTAAACTTTTGCTCAGTGGATGGCTTTAATTATATTTATGAGAATGCTAGAAATGTAACTAACGGGCCTCTATTTTCTATTTTCGCAAAGAATATTACTATAACAAGTCTGTATGTATGCTTGGTATTGGTGGTGAATGCTTAATTTCTTTGCAGAATACCATGAAACGAACGTTGAGCCGTGGATCTATCTATATCTATATCAGCCCACATACGTCCCACTGCAGGGCACGGGCCTACTCTACAATCGAGAGAATCGATTGAGAGTGGTTAGGCCATATAGTCCACCACGCTGGCCTAGTGCGGGTTGGCGGACTTACATACCGTAGAAATTCCGTGAAATTCCGTTTGTGAGGCCCACAAATATTTGTCTCGGGTCTGAGTGTTTGTGAGACCGAAAAGTCTCTCGTAGTTTCTGATACCTGCGACACAAGACTTAATTGATCTTAATGTGGGGTCAGGACTATGTATGTGACTGTTGGGTGTATTTATTGATTATTGATTATTTATTCAAGCAGCAGTAACCGATTCTCCACTTTTGCCATCGCCAATTATTCAACAGCCATCACCAATTGTTACACAGCCATTGACATCCGTTTTGCTAACAAATGTAGTCTCTCCATGTACACCAAACTTATCATCACCTGTAGCGTTGTCGTCCCGATCTAAACGACCAAGGCTTGTAATTACACGCCCAAAGCCTATACGCCAAAAGCTCTTACAATTCAAAGTATATTGATGCACAAAAAGGAGACTTCATTAGAGCGATTAGACGTGGCAGGGCCTACTCCAGCTAAAATAATTGAAGCTCCTGTTATGCCAAGACCCACACCTTGTGTCAGGTACGATCAGGTTGGACATTTCCCAATGTTCAGCGGCAAGGGGAGGTGCAAACTATGCATTAAAGGACAAACTACTGATATGTGCTCAAAATGCGGCCTGAGACTTTGTCTTCTTGAAATAAAACTATTTTTACGGATTTTATCGCGATTTGGTTTAATTTTTACATTTTTTAACTTCCAACGTTTCGATTGCTTTTCAGCTTTCGTGGTCACGGGGCGGACTGATTAATTTTTACATTTTTTAACTTCCCGACGTTTCGATTGCTTTTCAGCTTTCGTGGTCACGGGGCGGACTGACACATTCAAAAAGCAATCGAAACGTCGGGAAGTTAAAAAATGTAAAAATTAAACCAAATCGCGATAAAATCCGTAAAAATAGTTTTATTTCAATGTGTAACATTCGCGTAAATCTAAGAAACCTTTATGCAAACTTTGTCTTCTGCCTAATAGAAATTGTTTTTTAATGTTTCATAACTGACCTCAATAGTTTTTTTTATGGTAGTTATATTATTTTTAAGGTTTTATTGTTCATTTTATAATTTCATATCAATAACTCCGGTTATAATTTTTATTTTAGTAATTTGTTGAGTTTTATTTTGAGCATTGTATCCTCTCAGATACATTGGCTTATGTAGGAGAAAGTACAGATACTTGGCAATGTATCTCGTGCGATACGTTGTATACCTCCAAAACTGAATACCCAGGATTTTTTTTTTCATTTTTTATATCACTTATATTTGTATTCAAAACAGAATTAAACAAAAAAGAACTAATCCCGTACATTTTTTTTTCTGCCAAGAAAAGGGTTAAATTGCGCGGAACCTCTAATACACTTTTCTATACCACCGAAACCACGTACCATAGTTTGCGTATTCTTATTGTAATTTAAACCTAGCAACGCACAACATTCCGATGTTATAAAATTACTTTGTGAACCAGAATCAAGTAAACATTTAATAAAATGCGCCTGACCTTCAAAGTCATACACGACTACTTGAGCCGTCGACAACAATATAGTGGACAGCGTAGATCGCTCGTTACGGTAATGATTAGCGGTTGCGTTCGATACTGGCGCAGCGATGTGCAGCGATGCAACGTCGCGCGCTTCGTTGGCGGGCATCGATGACGCATCGAGAGATGTGGCGCGCGCGCTCGGAGTAGCGTGAGCTGTGGACGCGGGGGTAGCGGATTCGACTCCCGGTGCGGGCAAAGTTACATTACGTTGAGTATGCAAAACTATTTTATTGAAATGTAATAAAGTATGATGTTTTGAGTTACAATTTCGACATCTGGAATTCGACTTACAATCTCGTAATTTATGAGATAAACTAAGGCAGTTTATACAAGCGTTGTAATCTTTAACACATTTAAATCGTGCGGAAGGCGTAGTAAACTGGTTAAATTTAGGACATTTAAACAGATGAGCGTGAACGAAATTATCACAAAGACATTTCTGACTAGGTGATGAGACCAGCGTGTAGGCCTGCGGGTTAGGTACGTGATTACGAGGCTTATTTCTAACAAAATTATTATTTCGCGGGATATTGGTACCGGTGGAATTTATTTGCGTGTTAGTGTATATTTTAAACTGACTACGAATAAAATCATTTAAATCGCGGAATGTAGGTATTTCTACATCGCGGTATCTTTCTTCAAAGGCATGAACCGTCTCAGTGTCAAGTCTCCGCAAGGCGAGGTACAACAGAATGAAGTCCGCTAAATCATCCAATTGCAAGTTTTTTAAAGCGCTTGCTGCGGTAATAAATTGTTCTAAAAACTCTTGGAATTTAGACGCTGAGGCGGAACCCATACTTTTGAAGTTAATCATTTGGTCCAAATAAGTGGACGCGAGTGTACGAATGTCTTGATACCTATCAATAAGACATTGCAGTATAATTGTATAATTTTCTGCGCACGGCGTAATACCCGAGAACACGTGCTTAGCCTTTTGTGAAAGTTTACTAATTAGGTAATATAACCTATCACTATCTGATAACGTTGTATTATCATGTACAATAGATTTAAAACTTGCGTAAAATAAAGGCCAGTTGCGAATATCACCGTCAAAGCACATTATTTCTAGCGGCGGCAAAGATGGTTTTTTATGTTTTAAAACATTGCGACTCGGAAACGTGTCCACTCCCGAATGGGTGGATTCAACACGTGCTAAGACGCGTTTTATGCGGCAATATAAATCTTCAAACGAAATTAAAGATTCAAAATCTGGTTTACTAGTAGGATCAGACTTAAGCAAAGCGCGGTTATAATCATCAACTGAATCTCGAAATTGTTCTGACAATCTATCGATCGATCCTACTGAACTGAGAAATGTTTCCATGCATTCCTCACTAGTAAATGCGTTTTGCGACTTATCGAAAATATTTTGTATGATTGCAAAATATGTGTTTCGCTTACTTTCCGATAAAGTAAGCTCACTGTCGGACACGGGTGATTCGGCGCCCTTTGTCCTTGAACGCGACATTTTTATATAAAAAAATGTGTGTGTGTATTAGTGTACACACGTAAGAAGTGAAACTTCTTTATGACATCATTTTTCGCAAAATGATCTACTATTTACAAATTTACAGAATTGGTAAAATAAAGCTAAATTAAATAAAGTTTAAGTTTAGGAGGGGGGAAATTTTTGAGGGAATTTGGGATTTCTATCGGGGCCAATTTGTAGCCCTCACCGAGACGGTTCCGAGGATACCAAGCTCGGTGGGTCCACGACCTTTATTGGCCGAGATAGGTTTAGGGGGGGTGAAGTAAAAATTTTAGGTGGGGGCAGGGGCGGGGGGGGGGGGGGGGGGTTAGGTTTCGTGGGGGGGCTATTGGGCACCTTAAAATATTTTTGGGTGGGGAAAGTTGTGGAGGGGGAATTCGGGAATTCTGTTGGGGCAGGATTGTAGGCCTCACCGAGCCGGTTCTAATGAACCCAGGGTCGATGGGTCTACGATGGATATTGGCGGAGATAGGAATAGGGGGGGTGAGGTAAACATTTTAGGTGGGGGTAGGGGCGGGGGGGGGGGTTAGGTTTCGTGGGGAGGCTATTGGGCACCTTAAAATATTTTTGAGTGGGGAAAGTTGTGAGGGGGTATTCGGGAATTCTGTTGGGGCAGGATTGTAGCCCTCACCGAGCCGGTTCCAATGAACCCAAGGTCGGTGGGTCTACGATGGATAATGCCGGAGATATGAGTAGGGGGGGTGAGGTAAAATTTTTAGGGTGGGGGTAAGCGGGGGGGGGAGGTTTCGTGGGGAGGCTATTGGGCACTGTTTTGGATTTAGGGTAGGGGAAGGCCAGAGGGGGGGTAAGGATCAAATTACAAAAAAGTGGGTGGGGCTTAAAATTTTGGGTGGGGCTTGGAAACGGTTGGGGGTGTGGCTTACTGAAGTGGGTACAGAATGTGTTCTAATGGTATACACTGTATTATGTCCAAATGTGGGATGATACACTAGTGTGGGATTCGTACTAAATACAGTTACAATACACAGGATTACTACTAAGTATTACTAATTTACTAAATAAATAAAGATGGCGCGTAACGCAAAAATGTGACGTAGAAATAAAGATGGCGCGTAACGCAAAATTTTTTCCAACCCCGATAAAGAAGTTTCACTTCAATAATAATTTCTTAAGCGATTAACGAATGGCGGTATGCGGTAAAACTAAGCGAAATATATATATTATATAAACGAATTGGGTGCAAATTACGTTGCACCAAAAGACGATATTAATCCGACGCGAAGTGACCAAATTTATGGTGCGTAATTGACCCAACGCGTTTTTGTGCGGGTGCGGGGGAGGCTAGAGTAAACCTGATTTCCAAAGGTGGGTATGTACCTATCTGATTCCTAAAGGGGCTGATGCTAAGCGGTAGCTAGGCGGAGTTGGCAAGTACGAATGAGTGGACTGTATTTTATCATCCCCTTCAAAGGGCTGATTCGCGGTGCGATGCGGTTGGATCGGGAGCAAGGGATGTGCACGCCTTACCTTAACATCTGCATCCTCGGCGAGGTGGCACGCGGTCCCGGCGCGATGGCGTCGACGTATTCACGACACTCGCGCGAACAGGGGCTTGTCCCGTAAAATAGCTATGCCAGCATCAACCTTGCGGTTCTCAGTCCTTTATTATCAATAGGTACACACAAAGCGGGGTGCGATTACACAGTATAGCGCGGATTAGCGGAACGCCATTTGCACATGCGGGTTAGCGGCGGCGGGAACACTTACGTCCTTACGAGTACATGTGCGGCGCGTGCGGCGGTTCGAAGCGAAGTACGTGTGGGGCACAGCGCGTCCCCACTTCCCGTAGCTCCCGCGCGACGTACGCGCAAGGAGTACAGACATATTAGGTCAGGCGTGCGTTAGAGGGAAAGGGAAAATAGCGGGAATATGACACAACACAGCACTCATTGCAGTACTGCCAACCTCGCGAAATATGTATAGAAAACATCGATCAATAATTATACAAATATATAAATATGGCGGAACCAGGAAGCAAAGGTCCAACAAAACTCTTCTCGTCTTTAATGGCGGTATTTTAAATTTGCGGAGTCGTTCTTCATATGAATTTCTATGAGAGAATCCACTTGAACAGAAGGCAAGGTGGCAAGGTGACAAGTGAACGCCTGCTGAATGCTCTCAATGCGCCGAGAATTGACAGCATAGAACGGACAGCAAACGCTGCCATATTCAAGATTGCTACGCACCAAGGCGCTGTACAAGAGCAATTTAGTTTTAAGGGTAAAGCCACTTGAATGACGCTTTACAAATCCAATCATTCGGGCAGCTTTATTGACTATAATATATTGAATGAGAAGTAAATTTACGTTTATATCTTGAATGTTTTACTAATCTTTTTATATACCACGTGATATAGTTAAATGGTATTTATTTTAAACCACATGATACTAACCACCCCAGATAAATTGTGCCAAGTTTGAAAAAAAAAAATAGCCTGTTTTGTCAAAAATCATGATTATGATTTTGATTTTTGATTTTAGTTTTCAAGGCTTTTGATCAACTAGTCTTTATACGGCTTAGGTAAGTTCCCGAAACTGTAGTTCAGGTAAGTGGTAAAAATACTCGTCACTATATGGGGCGGCCAAAAATCGTGAAAAGTAAAATCACGAATTTGACAAGAAATGATCTCGGATGTTTTTCAAAATTTGTACAATGTCACCTGGAGTCATGAGAAATGTGGGTTAAATTGAGTAACATACCCAAATACAACCATGTATAATATATTTTGATACATTTCCATATACCTATATAACCATTATCTTTTGCCTCACAATGCTGACCTGCTCAAATCACTCGGTTTCACCACTTATATTATTGAGATGCTATCTCCATGATCTAGAATCAAATTAGCAAATTGGTGATATTGATTAAGAGGTGCTTATGTTAGTGTGTAGCGGTCTAAGTGCCAGCATATTGTGCAAATTGGAAACAGACAATCATAGACTCGAGAGTCTTGCCTACATATTACGGGACTCGGACCTACCAAGCAAAGGTGTATATCACAAACATTTGTGTGAATAATAAATAATAATAATAAATTTTACTCACTGTAAACTTAGCCTACGATTAAAATTTTTGTTTTGTTTACATATTCCAATTACTGTATTCATTGACAGCCTCCGTGGCGCAGTTGGTTAGATGTCGCCTGTGAAACGAGAGGCCGCGGGTTCGATCCCCGCACCGAAACAAATATTTGTGTGCTCCACAGGTATTTGTTTCGGGTCTGGGTGTTTGTGAGACCGAAAAGTCTCTCGTAGCTTCTGATACCCACGACATATGACTGTTGGGTGTATTTATTTATTTATTTATTATTATTTATAAACTTAATTATCTTTGTAATGATGCAGTACAAAATATAGGCTCAAATGCCAACAAATGAAATGTAAAGCCCTGGTCTGCCGAACGGTACGCGCGGCAATGCGTTGCGTGCAATGCGGTGTCAGACTCGGTTTCGTATGAAAAACGTCATCATTTATCTTTTGTTTTGGAGCGGTAAGCGTCAGCCAGCCGCAATGGTGAAGGGTCAACTCATTGATGATATTTTGGTCTTTGATAGAACTGACAGCGGTTTGCGGTGCTGGACGCAGACTTATATGAAAATGCACCGCACAGCCAGACGTCATTCTCGTCAAATCGCCGCCGCGTGCGACATTGCGGAATGGATTTATTTATCGATAATTTTACAGTAATAATAGCAGGAGCCCCTGTGTTTTATATCAAGATAGAAATAACACATTAACGAATGATAATAAAAGGAAAAAAATCTCCGATGGTAGTGTGACCATTTTTTTTTTTCATATAAGCATCAAAATGCAACCGCAATGCATCTGATGTATTACAATTTTAAATCCAATTACAATATCCACCAGCAAGAAATAATCAGCTTCTGCCGTCAAACACTATTATACTAGCCTGCTCGAAAGCATATTTAAGTAGGCTGAACCTGAAACGCGAAATATTTGCATTTGATTTACGAGTCTACCCTACCACCTTCGTGTACGGTGGTCGGAGCAATTACGAAAATATCACTACTTCATCCGATGAGCGTATTATAATAATACATTACAGATGAATACTGTGCAAATAGCATCTCGTGTTGCTATTGGGTGTGGCAAATGGATCAATCTAGGAATTATTTCAGTACTTTCCGCTCAATGTTTCTTAAATTTTTCCGTACATATTATAAAAAAGCTAATTCACAGCTTATACCATACGTCCCTTGTTAATATTAGTCCGTGTTGCTTTACATCTAGCTTCTCCAGCGAATATTAAAAAATAGACAATTCTTTTTTTTAAATCCCACTATTTAGTTCCTTTTGGATAAAGCTGCGGATTTCAACAAGTTAATGTGCTGAGATCTATAACATTTTCTATTGTGCTGGAGGTTGTGTAGATATATACGTACCTATACCTATATTCTACCTACCTATACCTACGTATATTATTTGAGCTCCGTATTGTGAATTAAGATAAAAATTACAATTAAATAATTATTGTAAAAAGTGTCCATCAGTATTGATCCAGGTTTTGCTTGTGATCATTTATAACAATTGAAATAAAACTATTTTATTACGGACTGACCGCCCGCCCCGTGACCACGAAAGCTGTAAAGTAATCGAAACGTCGGGAAGTTAAAAAATGTAAAAATTAAACCAAATCGCGATAAAATCCGTAATAAAATAGTTTTATTTCAATGTGTAACATTCGCGTAAATCTAAGAAACCATCATTTATAACAAAATAATTTATTTTTATAATGATAATACAATTTGTTTTTATGAAATTACGGCACAATTTGCGATAATTTAAGAGTAGGTATCTATACAAGTCCAGTGAAATATAACTTGATCAAAGAATAGGTTTATTTGCAGAAAAAAATAAAATAATATAGTTAATAACACGCGAATTTACATGAGAAAATATAAACTAATTATGTCACGTATCAATATTTGAGAAAATGGTCTTATGTGCCTTTTTACCGACTTCGTTTAAATTGACGCACAAACAATTTTTTAATAAAATTCTATATATTTTGAACTCAAATAATTATTATCCGTTGTCATGGAGACCCGTGAAGACTTCAATGCAAAATTGTCAATATAACATTTGTTGTCAAGTTTCGGCTCTCCCATTGGTCAACGGATTTACGCACAGAGTGAAACCTATCTGTGCAACCTCCTTAGTTGCTTGAACTGCGTTGCTTGCCGCAGTGCCGCACATACCGTTCGTCAGACCAGGGCTTAATATGGAATATAGCACAAATGCCACTTCTAACAGGTCAATGTCAGATTCTTGAGGGAGGCCTATGTTAATCGGTGGACTTCCTATGGCTGAAAAGAAAAGGGAGGAGAGATAGCACAAATGACAATCGTTTATTGGTCTGTGATGTCTTTTCTTTCATCCCAGTGGTATCTATTTGGATTGCAAAGTGTGAATACTTGGGTTGAATCCCAAACTATGGCGATGCTCTACGCGTGAGATGTTAAAATATGATTTTAACAGAGGGAGATAATTTCGCAAAAAAAATACATTTTAGGCCCTCAGCTTCATTACGCTTTCACTGTTAAAACACGATATGAGATGTCACGAATAGCCGAGCATTAAGTTTGTAGAAACAAACTTTACGTAATAATAACACTTTATTAAAAAACACATAACATTGAAAACAAAAAATAATAAAACAATTACTTTGGTGAAGGAATAGCAAGAATGACATCCTTTTTACATGTACATATGAGCATTTTTTTAAAGCCTCTGCGATGTTTTGTCACATAAATTTCTTGCTGCAACGGAGCACAAAACTGACGTGGTTTTGGCATAGACATAATTTATGGGCGTGGGTACACAGTTTTTATATTACAAAAATACACGGCTATTGTACGAAATACGTTGATAATCGAAAGTGGGAAAAAACACGACATCCAGGTAACCTACCATAGCCAACGTTTGGCTTTGATATTCTTGTGTAAGGCGTATAGGACTGTTAGTACCGAAGCTTTACCTGTCCTAGCGGGTGTACTTCCAGTCGACCTGGAGGTACAACGTCGCGCCGCGATGTATTACTCAACTAGAGAGAATATGGACAAAAGATTCTTAAATTCACGTGAACTTTTAAAAGTAGACAGACTATTTAAGCCGCTCTCAGTTGTATATAACGAAATAATAGATGAATGGCAAAATAGATGGGATGTATCTTTGAAGGGTCGGCATCTATACCAATATTTTCCATGCGTGCGTGATCGGTTGGCAAAGACTTGGCTAGATATCGATTATTACGTATCACAGTTTCTTACGGGCCATGGTAACTTTAAGTCTAAACTGTACTCATTTAAGCTCGTTGATTCGCCTGCGTGTTCATGTTCAACACCTTATTGCGAATATGAGCAGTCCGCGCATCATATACTTTGGGAGTGTAGTCTTTGGCAGAATGAGCGTAAAACCATGCTAGATACTATGCAAATAACATCTGGAGTTGTATACTACATGGACCTTGTGGAGACTAGGAAGAATTTCCGTGCTTTCCGACGATTTTGCCATACCTATTATTGGAATCAAGTATAACAGCTTACATATTAGGTCCCATTTAAATGTAATAATCACTATTCCGTGGTGCTTTACAGCTGGCTTCTCTGGCTGTAAATGTCTTTATGCGAGGTTATTTACCTCTTTAGTTCATTGTTTTGTCACCCGCTTTATTAGGGAGGGAAGTGGACAATCATTTATTTCCAACTCCTCCTATTAATTTAACTTTTTGATTGATTTCGTTGCGGGTTAAAGACAAGTTAGACATTCCCGGAGACGCGCTGAGCTTCAATGCTCAGTGTCATTAAAATGCGTGCCACTGTTGATCCTGGCTTACAGGAGTTGCAGTGGCGGGTGTGAGGGCGGGACAGTCTCCTAACCTACCATAGGATGGATAAGACAGAACGAAAATTTGGGGCATATACATTATATTTGTAGATGAGTGTTAGTTAAAAAGTCATTTAAATAAATTAATTGTTTACGTTTAGAAATAAAACAATTCGAAAACAGTAGACAGTTTTTTTTACTGTCTGGAGATGTAGTCTGCTGTTAGGATGCCTAGTAATATCGGCTCGTTGGTCTAGGGGTATGATTCTCGCTTTGGGTGCGAGAGGTCCCGGGTTCAAATCCCGGACGAGCCCAATCTTTTTTGGACAATTAATCGTTTGAGAAAACAAGTTATGATAACTTAGGAAAATAATTAATTCGTCACGGGAATTTTAGAATGCAATTACTTTTGGAGTATCGGTATTTAATTGAAATTTTGTATCGATATCATCTAGGTGATTGCTTAAAATATAAATATCTAAAATATAAATCTAGTAGAAATAAATTATGTAGAATTTTTTATAGCCGCTAGTAAAACAATAAAAAAAACCTAGATTTAGACAGATACCTTGTAAGTCACTAACTCACATAAGATTTTTATACCTTTTTGTTTTACACACCACCTTTTACACCTACCACAATTTTTTGTTCAAATTTAAACCTAACAATCTCGCTAAGGAGTCCTAAGCTATGTTCATCCAGAAACATAAGTTTTGTTACAAAATTACTTTGCAAGTTGGCCTTCAATTTACACTTCAATGAGCTCTGAATACAAAATTTTGTTAAAACAACACCAATGCGAAGTTTGAAATGACGCCGCTGTGCCTGTTGATAGCTTGATCTGGCTCCACAATAAATGTTTACAATTATTACTCTTTACATAATAAAGGAGATTGGTAAATTGTGGCTTCGTCTATGGAAGTGATAACGTCTTTGAGATATTTTATATACAGATTTCATAACTTTACTGTACTGTATCACCCCATATACGTCCCACTGCTGGGCACGGGCCTACTCTACAATCGAGAAACTCGATTGAGAGTGGTTCGGCCATATAGTCCACCACGCTGGCTAGTGCGGGTTGGCGGACTTACATACCGTAGAAATTCTTTATAATCGCTACGGTATGTAGGTTTCCTCACGATGTTTTCCTTCACCTTCAACTTTACTTAAGGAAAACTACGGAGTCCTCGAAACCGACGAGCGTGTATGTAGAGATTAATGACAGTAAATGAAGCGAAAGAGGTACGTATGGACCGTAGCAATTGGCGTTCAATAGGCTCTGCCTACCCCAATGGGACATAGGTGATACAAAAATTCTACCATAAAGATAGACGATAGAAAAAACGACATAGTGAGACACTTGAGTCTTGTTTCAGGCCAATATAATTGTGCTTATCCACAAAGGGGATAAACTGGTAATTAAAAATAAACAATGGGATAATTTCACTCAACTGTCTTTTTTCTTCACATAGCGTCTACTTTATCCATTAAAATCTTACGATTAAGGACTAGTGTTAGACGTCCTTAATAAAGACTAGTGTTAGAGCATTAGAATTTTGGTTTAAGATTGTATTCAGTGGACAGGTTCTAGCGTTAGTAAACCACTCGGTCGGAGGAGTTTGGCAGAGACAAAGAGGGCGCCACTGTGACACGAGAGTAAGTACAAGTGAACTGACATTTGTATGTGGTCTACATGTCTTCAACTTGGTAATACAAGACTTGGTCCTTTGGTCATTTAATACACTTGTAATGACTTGATTATACTTTTTGTAATATCTAATTATAAGTATAAAGTTTTTATATCTAATTGTGTTACTTAAATACTATTCAAAACGTTTTATACGCATCAGTTTACATTTTAATTTTAGTTGATAGTTTTCTTATGCTCTTGTTAAGCACGCTATTATCGGCAACGATTGTTAAATACAAATTATGAACCATCTAGTCGTGGGTTCGACGAATCCACTATTCTTTGATTCAATGATAATTTCCACAAGATTTTAAACGCAGAATACTGAATAATAGCAGATCAGAAAAATGTAAAACCTTTTTACAGCATTCTTAATAATATTATTAGATAAGACCACACACAATTGTAAAGTTAACTCTTCAAGATAAAGAAACTCTTCAATTCAACTTTCTATTACATTTAATTGAAGTCTTCTAGAACATACTACTCACTTTTCAATATCCCTTTTGTCACACGTGACATACATCGTCTTTTAAAAAAACATATATTTACAACCAACCAGCATCAATACATTTAAAAAGGTACTTCATAATAAACTGCAAAACCAGCAAACTGCACCCAGTAATATATTGAATCTAACACAATGTATAATAAGAACCTCTTATAAAAAATGTGATTGAAGTATATTATCAAGTTAAAAGACGATAGATATACGAACTTAAACGAACTATTAAAATAAATGCCTTTTTAAAATAATTTAAAACTTGCCTTATTTTCCGCGGCTAAATTAAACTATATTATTTTTCCTCTTTGTGTCCGCTCGAAAAACCCACGGTTTTGTTAAGTTACTCATTTAACACAAATGAGAGAATGGAGTGCGAAATAATATGCTGCCAGTTTTATTTCGCTTTTTTCATTCAAAACTGTTATTATTTAATGTTCTTTTTCGACTGCATTTAACGCTGAATTGTTTTTATAAATGCTTTAATAAAGCAACTATTCATCTGCATATTATATTTTTTTTAAATACACTTTCTTTAACTTATTTTAAGATATCTATCACTGTTTAATAAATATAATGTTAGCGCGACATCACTTTTGTACGTAAAATGAATGAATATTTTTAAAACAAAATTCTATTTTTGAAATACAGCAATGAAACATACATTCGATTATTCTACAAAATTCAAATAAAGAACACATTCATAATCCATATTCAATTCAAAAGCGTTAAACATGACATCAATAGACCTTTTTGTAACTGCATGTACCCTTAATTCAATGGATCCAAAACACCGAATAGATCTTATTTTGCATTTTTAAAATGACCTGATTCGTAGGTGGCGAATAAATGCTTGCTGAACCTTTACTTCCAACCTGTGTGAATATTTAAGATGTATTACAGGGGTCATTTGCAGCGTCGGCGGCACGTCCAACGTATAAAATCGTTTTTAAGTGGACCTTTTTAATATGTAGGTAAACTTGGGTTTTTCCGTGTGAGTTTAAATGGCTCATGATATGTCAGTATTCATATTTAATCGTGAAAAAGGTTTCCACTTTTATGCGAGTTTATCTCGTTCGAGTTTAAACGACTGACGATTTTGACCATTGCAGAGTAAATTCAGAGCAATTTAATTGAACAAAGTTAAAATGTTTTCAAGCTTTATACTAAATCTTTTTGAGTTGTGCAATTATAAGTAGAAATTAGATTTAATTTAAATATTAATTTGTTTCGTCGTATTCGCAAGTATCTATTTTATATTCAATTCAAATCTAATTGATTACTGGCAATCAAGCAAACCGATTTTATCGTTTTAAAGTTCGAATGACAATTTGAAACGATCTAAGCGCGAGCAAATAGCCAGTAATACAAATTGTCATCAGCGTAAAGCGGCGTAAAATATTCAAAGCCTTATCTGTAATTGAGAACGGTCCCATCGCACGGGATTCGGGTCGGATGCTGGAATCACGGAATCAGATAAACGCCACCGAGGCCTGGTGTACCGAACACTTGTTTGATTTGAAGGCTTTGCTCAGAGCTGCGAGCGAGGCTTATAGGCGTTCACTTACAGCTCCAATTGTTGTACGCGTAGTCAGTGAGAATTTCAGATTAACCGCGTTCTATCGACACCCGTGAGATAAGGCACGGTGGTTTTGTTCGTTTATAGATACTATATTTTGTGATTAATCAACGCCATCTTCGTATTTGTATGGAAAAAGGGCAGCAGTGGCCATGTCAGGATGTCTCTTATAAACCTAAAAATATTTATTTGAGAAGATATATGAAAAATTGCCAATAAAATATGTGAGAGGCCGCCTGGGTGGGTACCACCGCAATGTCTATTTCTCCCGCCAAACAGCAGTGTTAATGCGCTGTTGTGTTCCGGTTTGAAGGACATTGTAGCCAGAGTAACTACTGGACATATTGAGACTTAACATCTTATGTCTCAGGATGGTGAGCGCAGTGGAATTCCAAGCATTGCCTTGTAATTCATGGTGTTGTTTGGTTTTGCTACTGTCCATGAGCGGTCGTATCGCTTACCATCAGGCGAATGGCATGCTCGTCTCGCCATTCATTGCAATAAAAAAAAAAAATGTGTAATATCAGCAGGCAGTGTGTGATTACGACGCATACAATAATACACTTTGAAATGGTTTCTTCATATGTTAAGAATAAAATAGAATTGACAATTAATATTTTTAGCATATGCACTGCTAAACATAGAGCCATTCCGAAAATTACTAAAAAAAAATTGTTCAAACGTAACTACAATTTTTCGCAAATTTATATACAGGGTATATCAAGACTGCGACCGAAAACGAATCCAGGTGATAGTATTTGTGACTTTAGACACAATGCAACTAAAAACTTTGCCAAAAAATGTCGTCAAGTTTCTTTTTTATCTTTTTACTTATCGTCGTATTGAAGTGGTAAATACATAGTTTTCCTAAATATTAATGTACACCCTTTTATTTTTAAAGACGCAATGGGTACGCAAACAAAAAATATTTAAAAATTTGCAAAAAAAAAAACTTACTTTTTTATTTGCATTGTGTCTGTAAAATTACCACCTGGTTTTGTTTTCGTTCGGAGTCTTGATATTTATATGTAATAATGACCCGGTATTTATATGTAATAATCACGAGTAAACAAAATAAAAAATGGCATAAATTCCTGATTTCGCATAGCTTTAACGCGGAGTCCCGCTCCCTAATGTCTGCCGAGGCCAACAGATGGTCTCGCATTGGAGAGTCATTACCCTCTGTCTTATATCCAACATCCGTCATTACATTTTGAAACTTACCACAATGGCATTAGAGCAGTTTCTTGCGTAAAGCGATCGCAATCAGCAAACGAATATTATTGAGCTGGAAAATGTTTCAGAATTCCGCGCTGCACATTTTCTTTCCATTGCAACCAGAGAAATATAGTCGCGTTATCATCGTTATGTACGAGGTTTTATTTTAATTAAAAGTTTTATATTATTTTTTTATTACAAATCATTTACCATTTTTTTTTGACAAATGTTTATAAAATTATAGGCTCATTGGTCTCGTGGCTACATTTATAGACAGTGAACCGCAATATCTGTGTGGTTGACATGTCGATCGGCTAATATACAAGAAAGAATGAAGAATGTCAACATTAACCCTTCCCTATAAAGCAATAACCCGATTTTCAGGCAAACATTATTTTATTTATTTATTCCATAATTAATCAAAGCATCAAACTGACATTACGCATATTAAGCTATACTGCGATTGTTGTGCTAAAATCACCCCTTATTTGCTACAACACTTATTGTCACATCTTCCAACTTCAAAAGAATGATCAAAACATTAACTCCCAATACAACAATGACATCAAAACAAATAAACATAAGAAATGTCTGCGAATACGTCACAAAGCCCCTCGTAACCAAATCCACTCACATTTCTAACGCATCGCGGCTTATGGCTGTTGTTACGTAGATAAACCGGGCAAAATTTTCTTTGTTTGCAGCACGCTTATCACATTTGTCCCCGTCCCGTGGGATAGGGAAATCAGTATCCCTTCAAAATTTTATGACTATATTTTCTTTGTGTGTATCCGAACGGCGATTAAAGTGAAGAAAACATCATGAAGAAACCTACGCGCTAATTTACAGACATTACAAGAACTTCTATTTTAGGGTATCAAGTCCATCAAAACATAATACGACGGCATGATGGAGTATTGCCTAATATCTCGAAATCTTAGAAGAGAACCATGTACTGCAGGGGGATATAAAAAGGGCAATTTATTTTTGTGCATCCGAAAGCCATGGTCAGAACCTATAACTTCGTTAAGGCAAAATGACGTGTATCCGAACAGACTAAGCTGCAGCTCCTGTTTCTCTCCTGAGAGTAATTTCAGAGAAGGAACCGCGGGTTTATATTTACACTAAGCCGGCATGATCGTATATTTTTATCGAGTGAATATCTCTTTAATCTTTATTATATTGCTGTTTGCTAACGGCTTTAAATCGATAATGGCATTGGCTCTGCGGGGTTTGTGTCGCCAGGTACGATTTATTATCGTATTAATATTTTTAGAAGAATAGTAGAAGATTGTGGAATCATTTATGTGTAAGGAAACTTATATATTTCCTTTATTTAAGGTATGTATCATGATTATATTAAAAGAAACTTACAATTACCAAGCACTGCATATAACTGCACGGCGCTCAACGAGGTATACGGTGTTACGTCTCTTAAAGCAAAGTTATTACTAGCTTCAATGTCATTTAAACCGAAACAAAACAATTCCATACATTGCGTATTGGCGGCAGAAATAGGCATTTAGCCTGTCACTTGCAGTGTGAATGTGTATTTGACAACCATCGCATGACTTTGAATATGATGCAGGCTGTAAAATGACAGGCCTCTGGGTCGATACCCATATTGAGCGATTTGTGTGATTTATATGTATTTTTAGAACCGATTTCTGACCTACATGATGACACATCCTAATCTTGGGTCTGGTCTGATGTGTGACTTCTACAAGTATTTGTATTTAAATAGCAGCCAAAACATACTTTAACCGAAAATAGCCACATTGTAAACTTGTAATCGAAACTGACATTATTCGTATCCCTGTATCTACAAAGAATACGAGATACGTTCCTTAAATCCCACGTTAAATTCCAAATATATCGCGTCACATTCCCAGTGAGAAATTTATTGAATTTCTAAATCACTTGTAAGTTGAAAACGACGATAGACGGCTTGCGGGCAGCGACCAAGGCGCATGGGAATGATTACCATATTCAACGCATTTCCTCGCCGCTTCGCTGTAGGCTTTGTAGGAAATTGTCATATTAACGTCACTCCAGACGGGAGTTTCAACGCAACGATGTTAATATATTTAATTATACTGTAGGAGCGGCTGCGAGTGTTTTCTGAACGCTTTCTGAACATAAAGGATTGTTGTTTAATTTATTGTACCCGATTAATTATTGCACTATCAGTAGATGGAGAACAATTATGGAATAAGAACTATTGGCAGATCAACCATCCAGTGACGGGACAGATCAAATGACTTGTTATAGAGGTCGAACTTGGGCGCGTATGGCATAATATCGACGAAAATCACAACAATATGATGGAAGCTTGTATCCAACGGTAGCATCCTACAAGTTGACGATGTTTTGTTGAAATTTACAGTTTACTAGACATATTCAGACTTAACATCCTATGTCTCATAATGGCGAGCGCATTGGAATGCCAAGCATTGCTTTGTAATTCATGGTATTGTTTGGTTTTCTACTGTCCATGAGCGGTCGTATCGCTTACCATGAAGCGAATGGCATGCTCGTCTCGCCATTCATCTCAATAAAAAAAACATTTCCACATCACATTATACTTCAATGTGATATAGCGGGGGTATTTGTTTTATTTCTACTGTTCGTGTTTACCCGCTTGGTCGTTCAGTTATTCTCGTGTTTTCGGAAGCGTGGCGCGGGCGCTGCTTCGGATCGTTTCAAAGACTAGTGCAACTTGTGTTCGGTGCTGCAATAGAGCATCAGTCTCGTCGCTGGCGATCATCTTCAGTAGCAGATTCAGGTGAGTCGATCAGACAATTAAATTTATATATTATGCTGGGTTGTCATTTATGTAAATTGTTAGATAGGTAGGTACTCTATTTAGTTTCATGAAGAAAAATAGATATAATAATCAAAAAGAATAATCAATAAGAAAAATAGATATAATATAACGTTATGACAAAATTAATGCAATAAATCAAGCCCCGCTTAAATGTAATGATTAAGTGAGACGTGGGTAGTTAAGTGCAACTTAATATTTAAATGCCGTTTGAGTATTTGGGTGTAATTGCGGTAGAAGAAGAGTATCTACCAAGGAAAGATGGTGCGTTCTCTAGCCGGTTAAGACAATTAGACCAACCTGCTCGAAACCTGGGTAACCTGCATATAATTCTGGGTTTTTCCGCCGTACTGTGAAAAAGCATCTTAGCAGGCCGGCATAGTTGTATCGAATGGCATGGGACCGTCGTCTGACGCCATTCGATACTCTGTCTGGACGGCATTTGCACTTAACATCCCGGCAGTGCAGTCATGCCGTGCCAGTTAAATAAAAACAGACACACACGAGCTGATCCCAAAACGCGAAAATCCCACATGTGTCACTATGATGAGTTAACCATTATGTAAAGTGTCGCTATCCGAGATAGACGGAACTATCAATATAAACTAATCACTACTTAAGTTAAAAATAATAATGATCTAGCTTCCGTCACTGTGGAACTAATTCAAAGTTTTTGCTGAAAATTATATCTTACAAGAAGCGTGACAGCCGTGAATCCCGCTAGTTTAATTAAACGAATTTAACTCCAACGGAGGCTTTATGTTAAACGTTCGAAATGTAATCTTGAACATTTCAATTTCTAGTATCAAAGTTTATGCCCATAATATTATATTGGCATGGAACATTTGTCTTCGTTATTTTAATACATTCATTAATTTATAAGTTTAAACCTCTTTCCCCTAGGGGATAAGCAAAGGCGCCACCAGTACCCTCCACATTTGCCTAGGTCGGCATATCAGGAAGAAATTCCAGTCCCACGCAAGATATGAAAATTACCAAATCGAGAAACTCACACAAATTGAAATATCCAACCTGGCATTTGAACTTAGGACATCGCCCATACAATTATTCACAACACATTATACAATGTTTCGAGGACAACCAGGCGACAAATTAATTACATTTTCGTATATAGTTCAGACCCATATACCGGTGGGTGTATGAAGGAAACTAGTCACGTGACACATTTCCTTACAACGAACATAATGGTGAATAGGTAACAGAGCCGGTCGTTTTCTGTTTAATTATCGAACCACTGTCACCACACCAAACAAAAACCACGACGCCAACAAATCAATTTCGCGTCAGGAAATTACTTTGTAAAGTTGAAAAGGGTTGCACGATACGGTACCAAATTGAAATTCTTTTGTACGCCGCCCCTTTACATGTCCGAAATGTTACCTGCCTCTTTGAATCATAGCGCAACAACATTTTTCGATCAAACTTCAAAATATACCCGTCGAGTTTCCAAGAAAAATACCCAAAAAGTGTTTACGACAAACGAAACTTTTTAACTGTATGCGTTGTGCTTAAACTGCCAATAACTTTGTCGTTATCTCGCTCCCGGAGGAGTGAAGTGAAAAACAAACTCGCAACAGAGTAAATATAGCCAGCCATTTCAAACTAATAAAACCATTTGTCAAATATAATCGTACGACTTAAAAGTTCTTTTGTTCGCGGCGATTTCGGCATAATCGTTTTAATATATTTTAGAGATAATTTTAAGCTATTAAAGAAACGTAAAGCAAAAAGTTTGGAGCCCCGAAGTTCATTAACAAAATAAGCAATTTGACTAAAAGCACGGCCCACCGAGGTAAAAAGCAATTAGGGAGTTATAGAGTGTCCTCGACGAATATTTGCGTACAGAACACTGCCAACTAAACGTTTATTTGGCTGCAGAAATATCCTTATTTTGTGTTGGTGGCTAATTCGGGGAACGATATTGTATTACCATGGAAAAGACCCACATCTGCCCGAACCTCACTCTTTGGTTAACAGTAGAAAAATTATACCGCATCTGTTTTTTCGTAGCCAACGCACTCTTTTATACTACTGGTCGCTCCCAAACTATTAATTCATATAAAAATAATAACATTAAACGCTGCCATTTAAGAACTTGATCGGTATAATGCTTCTTTTGATTTGGTTAATAAATAGTACCTTAATATTTCCCTTTGATTTGTATGGATATATTTGTTCCAAATTATAATCAGTACACTTTCTGGAGTCTTTTTCCTTCTCTTTCTACTCTCTTTTAAGTGGCCAAAAATGCATCTAGGGTCCCAGTGTCATCGAAGTTCATACGCGCTGATAATCACATACCATTGCAATAAAAAAGATATGGCAGTCGCCGTGGACTGCCGCAGAAATGAAAACGATAAAGAAATAATAAAAAAATATAAATGGAAATATTTTTATCAATATTGGAAATATTGAAAAACTAGCGGTCCAGTTTGTGTTCGCCCGGGTGCAGATCCTTTTCGAGTCCATTCCACATCAGAAACATGATTTCGCCTACTAACTGTTTTATATTTAAACTCAATGCTACTTGCCGTCATATATACTTCCTACATACGTGCTATATACGTCCTATATGCTTTTCCCGTCGCATTCCGTTACATCCCTGTCCTATCTCATTCTGTTCCATGAGCTAAGACATGCAATCCTATACCATTTCATCTACCCTTTACTCTATCCTATCCCATCCTTTTGAGTTTCCCTTGCGGGATGTGCAAGGGCATACTATTTTTTTTCGAGATAGAAAGTAGCCTATGTGTTATTCCAGACAACTACCTCAATACCAAATTTTATCAAAATCGGTCCAGCCATTTGAGCGTGACGAAGTAACAAAGACACCAACTTTCGCCTTTATAATATGAGTACGATAGTAGGATTCTAAGTAGGATAGTAGAAAGTTGGATAATTACTTTGTAAATGTTATTGATTTTTAATATTTAAATTTTAACTAAATAGGTATTGACTTTTGAACATACAAACTGAAACGTTTCTGTACTAAACCGACTCGACGCAAATTACGTAAAGTAACACCGCGCTGATGCTCTTGGTTCGGATTGCGGAATAGACTGAGGATCACTTCCTGGCTCTTCCTACTCCTTCCCCATCGATCCCAAGTCCTCAGAATATGGTTATATACAATATTGTATTCAATTAATCGTGACAATGAAAAACTTGTTTTTTTTCTTTCTTTCTTTTCCTTCTTTAGCTGTAATCCATGAACACTCATTCATAAAAGCAACAATCATTACACTTTTCCACTAGGCGAGTAATAGTTTCTATTAGTAAAATACAAGCGTAACAAAAGTAGCACACAGCCGTTCTGTGTTAATTGATATCATAACTCAGTATTACAGCTACATCGTCGCTTCTTAATGAGAGTTAACTACACTTGGGAGCTACAAAATGCAGACCGCTTCACATACATTACCGTCTTGATAACAGTTTCAGAGTTAATTTAAGAGGAGGAGTTTTATGATGCCTAAATAGAAGGAGAAATTAGAGAGAAAACAGAAGAGCAAAGAATAAGGAAAACAATGTTAGGAAGTAGCTAAAGGGTTTAGCAGTTATGGAAAACAAAATCCACAGTATAAGACTCTTGATTCCCATTTGTATTAAATTCTTTTAACCCGAGACCCAAAAATACTGTGATAGTCATGATAGTCATAAAATACACAGCTACTTTTTACTGGTGGTCTCCCATATGTGAGAGGCCGCCTGGGTCGGTGCCACCGCAATGTCTATTTATCCCACCAAACAGCATTATAAATGCACTGTTGTGTTCCACTTTGAAAGACATTGTCGCCAGGGTAACTACTGGACATAATAAGACTTAACATCTTATGTCCTAAAATTGTGAGCACAATGGAATGCCAAGCATTGCTTTATAATTCATGGTGTTGTTTGGTTTTGCTACTGTCCATGAGCGGTTGTATCGCTTACCATCAGGCGAATGAAATGCTCGTCTCGCCATTCATTGAAATTAAAAAAAAGTTAAACAAAGTACAACAATCTGCAATAGACCAGCGTGGAGAACTATTACCTAAGCCATCTTAATCTTAGATACTCATAATTAAAGACTAGTCTTTATATGGTCTAAACAAACCTAAGAAACAAAATGTATTCATCACCCATACCCATGATAATGATCATAAAGATACCGGCGTATCGGAAGTCACATGTGATATAAGAGTAATAACAGCTGAACAGTGTTGGCGCAATATGACGCACTCAATAATTGGAAAATATTGTGGGCAGCATTTTACGAGGGCTCGCGGCGGGGCGCCGGGGTGACACGGCCAATATCCTCCGTCGAACTAATAATACAGCCTACTGTAAATCTTATTAATTCAATTTGGATTTGCGAAGGTTACACGGAGCCAGTTTATGCGAGATTTGTAATTTGGCTTTGGAATCGGTGACGGATTTTGAACAGCAGTGGATTTGTTGTTGCTGAATAATTATTAGTGATGATAAACGTCGCTGTATTTGATTCTTGTTTTTCGATACAGAATGAGTTGAGATCGTTAATTGTATATGTTCAAAGGGAAAGTATGTTTATAAGAAACTAAAGTTAACCTTTGTAGCGGCAGTGTATGATTTCCTCTTTTGCTTCAATGGATTTATTACGATGTTTTGCCGTATATATATTATTCCATTCCACAACCATCCCCTCCACACAACAGACTCATCTAATATAAATCCAAACATTTTATTACATCGATATTACATCCAACATCATCTATACAACTCCACATATAACCTAAACACATTACGAATACAAAAACACATTTTGAGACGTGTTAAGTAAAGACAGATAAAAACAGGTAAGAACGCTTGAGGGATCATCTCCGTTGCCGACAATGAGCTTTTGTTCGAGAATCACACTTGATTACACCGAAATTGTTCTCGTAACAACCCAGTCAGCTTACAGACGATGTAAATTGATAAATTTTGTTTGCTAACGGCTTATACTCACGGACTTCATAAGGCCAGCTGAAATTCAAAAGAAAATTTACTAAATGGATTGTTTGCACCTTCACGATTTCTCTAATTTATTTCCAGAATCCATTTTAAGAATAATCGGTAATTAATACTCGTATTTAAGAGATTGAAGGTTACAAAACAGAAAGTAGGTATATATAGTATGTTTTGAAAACTAAATATTTAAATAGTTAAAATGTTATTAACCTATTTCAATTACGCAGTTTTAATCGCTACTATCTACGTCTTTACCTTTATGTAAAAGCTTAAAGGAGGCAGATGATATAAGTTTCATGAGAAAATGTTCTCTATCATAAATATTTATTTATTTCTTTTCGCCGTTCACCACTGTGCCGGCTTCATAATTTATAAATAAATAACAGATTGCAAACTAAACGTACTTACGTGTTTACGTGTGTTAGGTTATCTTATTTTATGTTTTGGCAATTACATTTCCTAATACAGTAAGTGCGTGGTAGTTGATCAGGTAGTTGGTCCTAATACAGTAAGGACCAGCGCGGCTGCCAATAATAAATGTTCACGGTGGTCGCGGGTTCAAATCCCAGGGCACACCTCTGACTTTTCGAAGTTATATGGGTATTAATAGTCAATCACCACGCACTATAACGGTAAAGGAAAACATCGAGATAAAACCTGCATACCAAAGCGATTTTAAAGAATTTCTATGATATGTAAAGTCCGCCAACCCACACTAGGCCAGCGAGATACACTTTATGGCCCAACCCGTATCAATCGTACTCTCGATTGTAAAGGAGGCGCGTGTCATGCAAAAAGACATAGATGGGCTAATACAATAGAATACAATCTCCTAGTAAAGTAATAATAGACATACGGACACAAAGACAATTTACAACCCTTGATAGAACATTTCGTTCAGTTACATTAATATTGAAGTTGAGTCGGCAGAACAGTACAAATTTAGGTATTAGATATTTGTTATAAATCTCTATTGAAACCCCCATGCGTTCGACCAACTCTCAAGAATAGATTTTGAAATCGATTACTACCGTCCAATTTCGAACAAATATTTCATTTTGAAAGGCACTTCACTTCTACTCATCTAATATGATTTTTATGAAATATGATCTCATTTTTTATGATAGCTTTAACAACAGCAAAACACATAGGTTCAAATAAAATTCAATTTGGATTAGTAGAACGCAGTTTGTTTCGTTGGCCTAACGATAGATCTAAAACATTTTTTAATATATTATTGTCTTGTAACTAATTTCAAAACGTTTTCATATTATCTTCGTATTTTGTTTAAAGAATAAACATAAATATTTTAGTACTGTTTATGTAATCCCCAATGTAAAATATAAATGAAGGTTCTGCCAATTTTACGTAACGCGACGCGACGGCTAGAAAAATCATGAAATTAATGGTATATTTTACAGAATTAATATTTGTGTAGGCGTAATTTAAAGTATTAAAATCTTGAGATTTATTATAATTAAGTTGAACTCGGGTCTCATTAATTTTTTCTACGTGAACAGATATTAAAACTCAAAATATTATTAAAGAGAATTATTCTTAAAAAAGTTATCCTTACACGCAAATAATATAAATACATAAATAAAGAATGATTCTAATACCAACAAGAAATCCTTTTCTCAACAGATACTAACAATACAATTGGTACAACAGTAGACCACAATAAAACCTAAAGCAAAGCAAAACAACGCTGTTTGAAATGGAAAAGTTATGTTATGTACTGTCAACTCACTTCAGAAAGGAGGTAGCGTGATGTTAAATAACTTGTAGCCAGCGAAATTGTTTCCGACACTTTAAAGCAGTGAAACCCGGCAGCTTTGAAAATTCAATTAAAACTTCTCTAAGGTAATAACACTAAATAAAGTTACGTATTTAAAAATGCAATTACTGTAAAAGTAAGAGGCTTCGTCATCAATTTTTTCTCGATCTTCGACGTCCGCGCCAGAAAATTAATATAGGTAAAGAACCGGTGCAGACCGAACCAATTAAAAATTGAGCTTTCGCAAAACTTTGGATAGCGGTGCATATTTGAAATCAATAATTCCTTATTTTTATTCCTGCTTATTCCATTAAAAGTCATTTGGCGGGAGTTCTTTCATCTTCGCTTTATTGAAAACTCTCGATGGAAAAAAAACATCGCGAGTTCCGACGTCTAGTTTATCGGCTTGCTAAATAAGACTATGTTTTGGCCTACATTAAAGATTTGGTTTTTATTTAATTCGTATAATATCCCGATAGTGGAGTGAGAAATAGAATAGACTAGTATATAGGTCTCGCTGATCGGCATACATTTCTGTATTGTTTTGGTACATAAAAACTGTTTATAAAGATTTCGAAAATTTCAAACCGCCCTGATCCAATGTTGTATAACTCTGATCATATTGTTTTCAATTGCACTCGAAGACTGCATCCAGCTTTTATGTAGTATTATAATGCCCTAGTTTCACACCACAGAAGACATTCACGTCACAAAAGACAGTATAAGTATATTTTTGAATTAAAATTCCGAAGCAGCCATTTCTGAAGGCTGAAGCAGTTAGTGCTAAACTAATTAAACTGAAATAATTGAATCAGTTGTTGTTTTAACTTGTTAAATGTTTTAATTCGACTTATCCGCATGTCTTGAGTGAATTATAAAGTGTTATTTTTATGTTTGGTTAGCAACAAAGAAGTCAATAGTAGCAACGAAGATGTTATTTGTTTTTAGAATAATATATCTTTTTGTCTTGTTGTTTATTGTAAAAGTAGTTCAAGTACTAATTTTCGACTCTTCTGGAGTGATGGAAATTTACCGGCTGCTTCCAACTGTTTTATGTAGATTTTTTGGGAGAAGCCTATGTTTAACAGTAAACTTTATGTAACTAAAGATTATGATTATAATAAAAGCTAACATTGCATTATATATGGCATTTTTTATCATGAGCTTTTAATACTCTAATAAAAAGTATTTTTATTACTTTAATTGTATGCTAACGAAGACAATTAATATGGAAAGTAATTAAATATCGGATCATGACATATCTTTAATAGACGGTATTTCTCAACTTCATAAAAATACTCTAACATCTAATAAAATTACAGCAAACTGAATTTTAATCATAATTATATAACCGTTACATTTTTCACAATTTTCATGAAAGTGCCTTCTTGAACCATCTCGAGAAACATCTTAATATTACTTAATCTCACGAAATATAGGCTCTTTATCAAGTGTACTTAAAAATTCTAGGAGAATTTTGTTCATAAAATTATGAGAGTGACCTTCTGTACGTGCTTCGTTTTGTTAATATTTTTAAACATTTGTGACGTAGGTAGTTGATTTTCAGCTGTTAAAAATCAAGAGGTACGTTCTTTTAATATTCTTTGACGTAAATGTACCTCCTTGGCTAGAAATATAATATACGAGTACGAGAAAAAATACATCAAAAATCAAAAAGGATTTCAATTTATGAATTCTGTAAAACAAAACAAATAGGCCTTCGTATTCAGACTGGTTCTACTGTAGTGCAGAAAACTGTTCTGATGTAACAATTTTGCTCAAGTTTTCGGTTACTGATATTGCCGGACACTCAATATGGTTCACTATTTCTATCTTCCATGCCTGGTTTCCATTATCCAACTCGAGCAATATACCTACGATATCTCAAAAGTTGTATGCAGTACCTAGGCAGCTGAGGATAAACTAAATACTTTAATATTACGTAACGTTAATCCAGCCGAAGCCAGGGTTTTCGTTCCTGCTCAGTCTTCGCCATTTCAACTGGTCTCTGTTCTCCTTGGTTATAACACCGTTGGCTCATAATTTCAAAATTCAATAAAATTTAGCAAAGTTTAATAAAATTCCTGGCATTTCGGCGTCTCACTGGAGTATAATACAAAAATAGCAACGAGGCGTTAAAAAGTAGCTAATATATTAGCTGAAATATACGTCCAGAATCGTAAACTGAATTCAAGTTGTGCCAATCTGACGACGTGTATAGCTCGTAAAATTGTCAAATCTGGCACTTGACATCAATAGAGCCATCTAGGTGCCGTTAATTCTATATTTCTCGTGATTTTGCTGTTTTAGTGGCCATGTCATGACTGGCAATTTCAAATGCCAGTTACGCTTTTATGATTCGCTTACGTTTTGTATTGATTGCGAGTTGGCAGCGACTTTACCATTGTGCAAACTTTGTCTAATTACTTCGGAATTAAACATTTGTATCTGTGATATTAAAAGATGTATTTCTAATGTTTGTTTTGTAATATGGATTATTAAATATACAATATTTCATTGGGGACTTTTTCATAGTAATAAAACTTCTGTCTTACAGTTAGACATACGAGTATGTGTAAAAGACCCATGTTTATTACACTGAGTAAATGTTTTAAAAAAACAAGCTCCATAATGTTACGCTTTAAATCCAGGCGTGATCAAATGAGGTAATATACAAATACAATACAACAAAATTAGACCCAAAAGTTTTAATTTTCGCAACAATGAAGGATGTTTTGGGAACGGGCTTAAACAGGTTCATTAAGTAGCTAACACACATAATACCGGGTATATCAAGACTGCGATTTATTATTTAAAAAAAAACATTAAAAATCATAGTTTTTAGGTGGTAAATTCTTAGTTTTTGCGAAAATAGTAATTTAAACCCTTACGTATGATTGCATCTTTAAAAATAAAAAGGTGTACATCATTATTTTGGAAAAAAATATGTACTTATCACCCAAATACGACGATAAGTAAAAAAAATTACCAAAAAATATGACGATTTATTTTGCGGAATTTTTAGTTGCATTGTGTCTGAAGTCACTAATACTACCACCTGGCTTCGTTTTCGGTCGCAGTCTTGGTATACCCTGTATAGTGTATATTTTGTTACTTTCTAAAAATTATTAGCGCGTATTGCTGATTACCCTGTTGGCTTAGTGATAGCAATGCTCTGACTCTGAATTTATTTATTTATTTATTTAAAATAAATAAGAACCAGTTTGAACAACGATACGAGGACTCTGAAACCAAATGACGGTCTGTCAAAAGAATTTAGATAAAAAGAAGCGTGGAAATATTTCATAATTAATCACACTAATTTCAGTTTAAAGTAATTTAAATAATATAACATAAAGCCGCCAAAAAATTTTTTGTTCGAATGCGATTCGGAATTTCGAATGTTTTTTTAGTTTCGGTTACTTTTTTTCGCCTCCGTATTTTGTCATTATAATTACACTTCCCAATGAAACAAACGAATAATGATTACAACTTAAAGACGTTCATAACGTGATATACTCTAAATCGAAAACCGCAAAAGTCGTGCTAACAAGGCCGCTTGCGACGGCGCAAGTTGGAGCAAGTCAGCCAAACTTCAAATAGGGCAGAACTGTATTCAAGCGAAGGATTGTGAGTGTCAGACTGTGCTCGCGTATAATACGTTGCGAATAATTACATATCCAGGCCGAGAGATACTATACATGTTATTAGCACACTTTACAAGTAGTTAATACAATGGGTATATAGTAAATATTCTGAGAATAAATAATATTAGTAAAGTTGTAGCTTCCTTCATGCTATACCTGTAGAGGTCGTCTTTTTAAGTCATCTCTTTAAGACCGAGCTACAGTTTTGTAAAATGACTGCTTTACAGACTGAAAAAAAAGTGGTAATCACTCATCACGTACTTATCGTGGACATCCATACCACTTTCATGTTTGGAATCTCGCACATCTACAAGGCAGGAGTTATGGACTGAACCTTATTGGTCTACCTCTTAAGAGAAGCTTGACAGATTTTGTCTTAAAAACTAAAAAGGTCTAACTATCTCAAAGTTCCTTGATAGCTCACCTATCAATTCGAACAAATGCATAACTATTTGCTAGTTATCATTCAAATTGTATTAATTATTTTTTTCCCATTGCAGGCCTTTCACAACCCTAAATAAATAATAAAATTTGTTCATAAATTCACGACAGAATGAATATGTAAAATTGGTATGATTTGACGCTCAATAGCAACCCATTCACGCAATATAACATGACCTTTTTTGTACATTCATTGAATATTAAAAAGAAGGTAAGCTGCTAATTATAAAACACGTATATAATGGCTTCTTATTTTTTATTGTACATACAATATTTACTTTGTTGCTTTGTACTATTCGGTGTCTAATTTTTTTTTATCGCCTTTATAGGCAGACGATCTAGCGGCCCGCCTGTTGGTAAGCGGCTAACGCTTCCTATAGACCTTCGCAGTGCCAAGGGTCCAGCACAACAAAGTCGCTGCCTACCTATATTCCGTTAAATCACAATAATATGTATCTTTCCTGCACTTACCATCAACCACATCGTAATCACTTAATGCAGTATAGAAATCACGAAGCAAAAGGCAACCTCGATCTAATTTAAATTTTAAATAAGTAAGAACAAGCAAACCTTAAAACGCATTCCTTATCCTGTATTCCGCGGAGCAAATCTTAAAGAAAAGAATACAAAATATGATGCCACTGGAAGCAGTCGGAACACAACGGACCCGCAGATGCCACGTTGGACAGCCGAGGGCCCTTCAACCGGGACCGAGGAAATTTCTTATTCACTTTAAATAACTTGCACAAAGAGCAGTGGCAAACAAAAAGGTTGCGTCTTGTGGATTTACTTGCTTTCTTGTAGTACCTTGGCCTTTTTCATCGCTCTGATTTAACCTTAGTTAATTAATTTTACGCTGCATTTGTATGGGTTTGTGTTTTATAAGAAACTAGTTATACGGCGTTAGTTCACAACTCAATAAAGATTGCGAAGATATTTTTAGATTAAAAGACTCAGCGAAAATTTCAAACGCATTTAATTTGCATCCAATAAATTACAGACAGCCAGTTTGTTTTTAAGGAGTTTTTACGAAGCATATAATGAGAAAACTTGAACATTGTAATATAAACACGAAAGAAGGTAATGTAAACAATACAGTAATTCATATGCAGTTTATAAATAAAGCGGGCAAGTTGGATAGTGTCGCCGCCGATGGTTAATTAAACTTGTACTCTTCGAACTCCTGTTTCGCACGACCCCAAATTACTTTTTCTGCTTTCTTAATCGAGTTTCCCTTATCCTACCTGAAGACAGTTGCTAAGTTTGTTGCGGCTGCCGACTTTTCAAGATAACTTTTATCTGGCTCGTTGCTAAACAAGGCTTTCGGATTACTGCGCAGGGCGTTCAGTGTTGTCACAAAACTTCACTAAACTTAAATTAGTTATATTAAGTGTCATCGACATGAACCGTCAGCGGGAAGCCGGCTGGCTCATGTATACTCTGTATATTTTGATTACGTACCACACACCCGCTCCTCGCGTCTCATTTATAACACAAAAGTCGGCTTACATGAATACATTTCGCGCAAATTATCATATCCGAATGAAGGAAATGGGTTGGAGGAAGGAATACCTATTCAGAATTTTAATCAGCGCTGCGTAGATTTGAAGATAATCTCCTCGGAAGCTAATGGGGGAGCACAGGTGAGTCTGGTAAATTTTACGAAATGCGAACGGACGGACAAATCGAATAAATAAGCAACACGGGGCCTCTCGAAATGGTTTTTACAAATCACATAGCTTTTCACGAATTTATGAATATCGCCTTTCATACTTTTTGAAGTGAAACTTCTTTATCGGGGTTGGAAAAATTTTTTCGTTACGCGTCACATTCTTCCGTTACGCGCCATCTTTTTTTATTTAGTAAATTAGTACCCACTTCAGTAAGCCACACCCCCAACCGTTTCCAAGCCCCACCCAAAATTTTAAGTCTTTTGTAATTTGATCCTTACCCCCCCTCTGGCCTTCCCCCACCCTAAATCCAAAACAGTGCCCAATAGCCTCCCCCCCGCTTACCCCCACCCTAAAAATTTTACCTCACCCCCCCTACTCATATCTCCGGCATTATCCATCGTAGACCCACCGACCTTGGGTTCAATGGAACCGGCTCGGTGAGGGCTACAATCCTGCCCCAACAGAATTCCAGAATTCCCCCTCCACAACTTTCCCCACCCAAAAATATTTTAAGGTGCCCAATAGTCTCCCCACGAAACCTACCCCCCCCGCCCCTACCCCCACCTAAAATTTTTACCTCTACCCCCCTATTCCTATCTCCGCCAATATCCATCGTAGACCCATCGACCCTGGGTTCATTAGAACCGGCTCGGTGAGGGCTACAATCCTGCCCCAACAGAATTCCCGAATTCCCCCTCCACAACTTCCCCCACCCAAAAATATTTTAAGGTGCCCAATAGCCCCCCCACGAAACCTAACCCCCCCCCCCCCGCCCCTACCCCCACCTAAAATTTTTACCTCACCCCCTAAACCTATCTCGGCCAATAAAGGTCGTGGACCCACCGAGCTTGGTATCCTCGGAAACGTCTCGGTGAGGGCTACAAATTGGCCCCGATAGAAATCCCAAATTCCCTCAAAAATTTCCCCCCTACTAAACTTAAACTCTATTTAATTTAGCTTTATTTTACCAATTCTGTAAATTTGTAAATAGTAGATCATTTTTCGAAAAATGATGTCATAAAGAAGTTTCACTTCTTACGTGTGTACACTAATACACACACACATTTTTTTTTTTTCTTTAGACGCTGATCCCGAGCGGGGTTCTCGCCGGCCTTTATGTTCGATCGAGCGCACACAATGTCTGTAATGGCGGCCATTAGGAACATCAATTTGTTGAACCGTGACGCTACACTTGTCCCACTACTTTCCTTTGCACGCTCTGCTTGCCGCGTCTAACTAATCTTAACAACAGTCCCGATGCAATAAAGATATAACAGCACACTATTTCCTCATTAACCCCCACTTGTCTATAACTCTTCTATTGTGTTAGCGAAGTTTGTACTTGTTCAAGTATACAATGGCAATACACGTGAAATTAACTTGTTTTTGCAGTCTTATTTATGTTACGACTAGCGATCCGACGCGGCTTCGCCAGAGTGCAGACACTTTGAGTCCAGTCTACATCAGACACATATTATTTCGCATACTAACTGTTTTATATTATAACTCACGTGACTGCCATCCTTATACTGCTTCTGTCGTTCTGGCCCGTTACAACCCGTCCTGTCCCATGTTAATCTATCCCATTACATAAGTCATGCAATCCTGTCTTCTTATATCCAATTTCATCCACCCTATATTCAGTCCCAAACCATCCTTTTGGGATTGAAAGAGCACTATGAACTATACATATTTGAATTCTATAATCATCCCATGAAAACTACATTTTTAGGATAAAAAGTAGCCTACGTCTCAATCCAGGTTATCAGCTGCATCCATACCAAATTTCATCAAAATTGGTCCAGCCGTTTGAGCTTTCAGCTTGAAACACAAACTTTCGCCTTTATAATATTAATAGGATTTTAGACCATGTGTAATCAAAAAATGTATCTTATTACTAGTATATTATTGTTGTACGATCCTAATTTTTATTACAAACATCAATCTTCTCCATATAGACGGATCTTTGCTACCGTCATTTACATTTGACGGCAGCAACCAAGCGCTCTCCCGTTTTCCTTTTTAAAAAATATTTATTAATCACAGCAACAATTCGATTAAACTGGTATTCGTTTGTTACAATTCAAATACAAAATAAATATAAACGGATTGGAACATTCGGAACATCCCTAACTTGTGCAGAATCCCTGTAAAACTAGCGGGCGCGCCAAATTTGTGCAAAGCAAAACAACGAGCGCAGAGTGAGAGCGACCAAACTTTGTTGCGCCGAAATGAGCCTACATCTTACTGTGAAATGAAATCTTCACGGTGTTAATCCCGTTCTCCGTGAATATCAAAGTTTGATTATACTTTTATACTTCGTAGGATCCTAAATGAGACTGCAATCAATTTAAGATGCATTAACAGAGTTTGCATTTTTATCAGACTGCTCGTATCAATCTGTTGAGGTTCTGTGGTTGAGTCTGTGGATTGAGGGTGCTTGTAAGGTTCCAACGGGTTGGACCAATTTGAGTTGGCCATATATGAATTTAAAATGAGCTCATGATAGCTTTAATCTGTATCATGAAAATCTTTAATTGTTAAGTTCTTCAAAATAGGAGGCCTGTCAATTTTTTATAGTATCACCACCTAACGTAATCGCTTCTATAGTAAAGATAATATCAAAATAGAAAAACAGACGTCGCTAAATTGCACATAAAGTTAGGCCGGATGCAACGCGGCAATGGCATTATGTTAAAACCCGTAGACACCAGATTTACGTCATAGTATGACGTAGTCTGCTCCCTTACTCTATTAGGTGCCTTACTCTATTTGACAGCCTCCGTGGCGCAGTTGGTTAGACGCCGCCTGTGAAATGAGAGGCCGCGGGTTCGATCCCCGCACCGAGACAAATATTTGTGTGAACCACAAGTATTTGTTTCGGGTCTGGGTGTCTGTGAGACCGAAAAGTCTTTCGTAGTTTCTGATACCTACGACACAAGACTCGATCTTAGTGTGGGGTCAGGACTATGTATGTGACTGTTGGGTGTATTTATTTATTTATTATTTATTAGGTGGACGATACAAACTTCATTAAATTAAGAACCTGTAACTAGTACCAAAATCGGTAAACCAAATTGGAACGGATGGTGTCACAAACGTAATTGAAGAATATTCGATGACGGCTAATGGTGCCACAACTCCTTTCATCACAAATATCAAACTCTTTTCTAACAACGAAGATGAAGGCCTGAACCCAGCGACCCAGGCTCAAAGTTCAATCAAACTTCTAAAACCCTTTTCAATTACAATAATCTTTGAATACATTGAATTCAACATATTTACGGTTTGCGAATCACATTCAGAGGCCAAATGTGGGCTCTATTTGCCGACCCGCAGGTAAACTTCGCTTGCAGTTAAAAAAGAATCCGGGGGAATTTTATCGCTCGTTAGGGACCTTAAGCGCGGCGGCGTCCGGACCCCGTATGTTACGTCTCTCAGCCCTTAATGCCTTCTTTAGGATATCAGTGGTAATTCTTAATGCTTAATGTTTACGCGGATTTGTAAATTCTTTGTGAATTTGAGTATCTTTATTACCTCCTCGCTTTATTGGTCTGATGGCAGTATGTACCCATAAACTACTACAATCCTAGGTAGTGCGATTTCCATTCGATTAGGTCAAGCAATCCACTACATGTGCGTTTTCTGGCTTTAAAACTCACACGATGGTGATAGGTCATACCATATTATACTATACCATCTTGGGATCTAAATAATTTAGGTGAATAGTCGCATCCCGCGATCACACTGAACGAAACGCGACTGCGAAGCTGTGGGTTCACGTCGGTTTCTTGTGTTCCTACATATACTTTTATGTGTATTGATAGTCAATCACCACGAATTATAGAGGTGAAGAAAACACCGTGGCGGACTTTATGACGGCCCTTCTCAATCGTACTCTCGATTATAGAGGAAGATATTTGAGCTGATAAAGCAGCACCATCATCGTTTTATGATTTAAAAACCTCACACATGCGAAAACCGTTTTAAAATGGTATTCATGAACAATGAAACACCCAATTTATTTCACTAATAACTCCTCCGCTGATGTAATTCTCTTAGGGTTACGGAGATTACTTATAATATTTATTAAATATTTAGTTTCCTTATTTCCGAATCCTGTACAAAATAAATTAATATTAAAAGAGATAAGTCTCCTAAAACTAAAGATATGAAGTAAACAACAATAAACGTGCAAAGTTTGAAGAACAAACTAAAAGCGATAAGGTTTTGTTAAGATTCCGATTGATGCGGACTGCACGCCATACAAACATTAGCTGCCGTTGTATTCTTATTTCTTTTATTATGATTGGGGTTCAATTCTGTTATCAATGTTGGAAATAAACTTTTACCGTCTATTCTAGGGCGTGATGCGTTTTTTTTTAATTTTATTTCAACCAAAAAATTTCATAGCTCTGAGCATTTAAATCTCTGTATCATTCTGTGGTTTCCGGACTCAAATGTGACTGTTTGATTTACTCTCTTATATTAATCTGGCACACTTTCACTCTCAACTACACCTGATATCGTATATTTATTTCTTAACTTAATTACCTGAAAAAATGAAAAACGAATAATCACAATGACAAAAACTTTTCAAATCAATGAGGTGGCGGGACATGCCGCAAGTGTTGAACCGAGCATGGCCACTTACCGTCTATTAGAGCCCGGGGCTGCCGGCGTCGGCCGTAAAATCAATTAGTTCTAGAACTAACCATCCGGGAGGGGTCTCTTCCATATCAGGTTATCGGATGAATAACTTGCAAAGGGCCGGTTTGTCCGCTGGGCGGTTTCCGTGACTATTAGAGATGGAATGGTAAAATATGAATACATAAAATAAGGTCACGCCTGTGTCATTGAAGGGATAAGCAAAGATGGTGAAAAGTACTAGTGTCACCATTAATTTACCGATCTTATTTCTATTCCAAAGTAAGATAGGGGGCGACTCTATAGCCATATCTGCAGAAGTAAGTTACATATTGTGCGTAGTGGGGTTTAGTAATCATAAGTGAATACTGTGATAGATAACATTCCAGTTACGTATACATAAAAAAAGCATTATTTTTAAGTAGTGACTGCCTCGGTGGCGTAGCTGTATTACGGTACGGTTACAAAGCTGAGGTCTCGGGTTCGAGTCCCGGGTTGGGCAAAGTGATATTGAATTTTTCTCTTCATTATCAGTCCGGAGTCAGGAATTTGTGCCCGATACGGCTATAGGCTCGCCCCCTATCAAATCGTGAGACGGAACATACAAGGTGAAATGTGGGTGTCCTGGTGGCGCCTTTGCCTACCCCTTCGGTGACAAAGGCGTGAGTTTATGTATGTATTATTTTTAAGTAGATATCCACACCAATAACCTACACTAGGTACCAATTAATAATACAAAAATCGCCTCTCCCCTAAATTTACCTAATCCATTAAACGAGCTAAAATAACATATTTCATGTTATTACAACGAAAATTAAAATTCAATTGATACACGACACGAAAGCTTCCACTTCAAGTAAAAAATTAGTTAATACCAAATAACTATGTTAAAACACGCATAAATTCATATTAAGAATTTTCATTGGATTTAAAACATACATTATAATTTAAATTCGTGTGAAACAAATATAAGGTTATAAATCTGATTAATTTGGAACAATATGGAGTTAATTAATAATGCTATGAGAACAGCTAGTAGCCCTTCAGTTTTAGCTGTAACAAGGTCTCGCTATATTTAACCTAAAGTTAAAATGTATTTATAAAACACAATATTGTAAACATATACAGGGTATATCAAAACCGCGACCGAAAACGAAGCCAGGTGATAGTATTAGTGATATCAAGCACAATGCAAGTTAAAATTTTACAAAAAAAATCTTTTTTTTTTTCTTTTTTTACTTTTCGTCGTTTTTGGGTGAAAAAATACTATTTTTTCCTAAATAATGATGTACACCTTTTTATTTTTAAAGACGCAATGGGACGTAAGGGTTTAAATAATTATTTTCGCAAAAACTAAGAATTTACCATGTAAAAACGATGATTTTTAAAAAAATTACAAAAAATAATCTGTCGCTTATTTTGGGAAATTTTACGTTGCATTGTGTCTATAACCACTAAAACTACCACCCGGCTTCGTTTTCGATCGCGGTCTTGATAAACCTGGTATACAAACATAAGCCATTGAGTAAAATCAGTTTTGTATGCGATTTTGGGTGGAAAATTAAGATTGGTTAGGACTAGGTCATGGGCTTTTTGGATATAAAAAATATGATTTTGCGGAAATAAGGTACCTACATATTTGAAAATATTAAGTATTGTGCTAGTTTCTCTTAATTTTGATCAGGCAAGCAGTCTGTCGTAATATTGTCAGCCGAATCCCTCCAAAACGCACAACTAAGTAGTATAAATGCTTCTTTTGAATATTGCAAAATCGTAAAAACATAAAAAAGACTAAACGCCAAGCAAAATTCTCGTTTATTTTCGTTACGTTATAAAATTAAAGGAGTACTTTAATTCACTAATTAAATAAGTAAGTACATAAGTTGATTTTGTATGATAACTTAGTATGGAAATTAATAGTCTATTGCAAAAATCTACATAGCAACATTATACGCAAACTGACTGCCCAAAACTCCACCCACTCAATATTATTAAGTTTATAAAATAAAACGTGGTACTAATAACCGCTAATAACGAACTAATCGTGTAACAACACTGGAGTGCCTTTGACGTCCGACAGAGGGCTCTCGAGAGGGAGTGCGGCCTAAACACTCCACCTAGCAAAGTCGAACCCGCTGCCCTCTTCACAACTATTCGACTCCATCCAAATTCCTGAGTAATTTGAACGTGGAACAACTTCTAATATCTCTTTATTATACGCGATCTGTTACGCATTCTTGCTGGTTTTTGTTGTAGGTGTCGAGATATTTTAGGTGGTGGGTTTGAATATATAAGCGTGTGCAGGAAGAAATGTATATTATAATAGGTCGAATGTATATTTTATGTATTGTATTGTATCAGCCCATATACGTCCCACTGCGGGACACGGGCCTACTCTACAAACGAGGGGACGATTGATAGTGTTTAGGCCGTATAGTCTACCACGTAATTAAAAACTAATGTAAGTAGATAATTCATAGTCCCAATTATGAGAATGTAAGTAAATTTTATAGTCGTGAAAAAATATTTTAAAAATATTACATAGCCCGCAAATGCCTTTTTCGCGTGCCACGTTCCGCCAAGTGTATTGTGTGAAATAAAACTAGTTATTTTAATAAGAAAACAGTAAAAAATAATAGATAATATCGTGATGTCTTCACTTATTGCATACAATAAACCTCTTAAAATATTTGAAGTTGTTAAAATTAATGCCAACTTTGTCGGTCCAGGTGACTGATTTAAAAAGCTAAATAATTTTGTCTATGAAATTAAGAACTATTTTAAAATCCGAAAAACTGAAATGTGTTAAGTGACATTTGAATTTAGAATATTTTACGTTCAAATGTAAAAATAGGAGTAGAGGTGTGCAAAATTACAAAACAACATTAGGTACTCTCTAGGAAGATACAACTAATAAATTCCCGATATTTAAGCATAATATTGTCTCTCGGATGTTGGCAATGGATATATTTGCCTTATCTCGTCACAACCATTTGTATCGGACGCAGACCATCTGGGAGCAACTCGGTCCGTCTGTAATCATAGCTAATAACACTTTATTGTTTGATTCACAATTCTCTTTCTATTTCGTTGGCATTCTCGTTATCATTGTGCTTATTTTTGTCTAAATATTAGTAAGTTAGAATTAAGGTAGTTTTGTTTAATATTTATGTTTAAAACCTAGATATGCATGACCTACTTGATTTTTTACAAATAAGAAAATAGTCCAACAAAAACACTTGAGTCAATGTGTATATCGACGACGTTGTTGTAGAATCTCGGTAGAAAAAAATCTTACCCTTAAAAGGGTTCAGTGACGTTAAACAAATATCGAGGTTTACAGCTGTGATAGCAAAAAACTGAACGAAATAGCCAAAATTGAACAGAAAAGCTTCCACGACACTGATCAGAACCACGGTAAGTTAAGAGAAAATTGACTTAGAATTACATCTAACCTTATTATCAAAATAATCAGGAATTCTTTAATAAACTTCCGTACAAAGCTTAGATTTAATTATGCTGAAACTTCTTTGACGGCAGTTAATCTAATTTGCTTTGGAAGTTTATTAAAATAGTGTGGCTGTATATTGTTCGTAATATTAGTAATTCCGTGAAGACGTGTATGAAGAACAAGATTATTTCTGTTCCCGGTATTTTGCTAGTCAGTATAGCGTTGTTTAATAAATTACATTTATTTATTGGTTCCGACTTAGTGGAATATAAATTAGTAGGGAAAACATATTTTATAGCATAGTAGCAGGATGCAATAATTATTATGTATTTATAATCATTTTCGCACATAAAAAGTTAACTGTTTTTTATTAATGCATAGGTCTGGCAAACGATCAAACAGGTCTCCTGATTGAAATAAAACTATTTTATACGGATTTTACCGCGATTTGGTTTAATTTTTACATTTTTTAACTTCCCGACGAGTCCGCCCCGTGACCACGAAAGCGTAAAGTAATCGAAACGTCGGGAAGTTAAAAAATGTAAAAATAAACCAAATCGCGATAAAATTGGTAAAAATAGTTTTATTTCAATGTGCAACATTCGCGTAAATCTAAGAAACCATTAGGTCTCCTGAAGGTAAGTGACCACTGCACCCCATGACCATCCACAACGTTTCGAACATGTATGTGTTGCCGGACCATCCAATTAGGAAGTGAGCGGGAAGAAATAACGACAGGAAGATGACATGGTTACTGGGCATTCGGCAACCTTACTTATCGAACGAAACGCGAGAGCAAAGCTGCCGCTTCACGTCGATTTCCTGCGGGGCAGTGATACCGCCCGTACGAGTCTGCCCATTCATGCTAAGTCTGACAACAGCGTGGCTCTAACTCTTCCGAGAACTGCTTTAACATGACATCCTCAAAGGATTTCCAAAGATGCTTGTCGGAAGCGCACTGCCTCCAGCGGTTTTCTGCAACTCTATTAGATTTTCCATCCACCGTAACAACGGTGTTGGATATATTTTTCATTACATTATAATCAGATTGTTTTTTTACTCATATACTTAATTCACAAATATAAATGTTTGATTTTTTATGTTACACATAATTGAGAAAGAGATAAAGAAAAAAAAACGTTTTGTTATGTCGTTACATTTACCACCCGGTATGAATAAAATAACAATGAAGAAAAACAATGATCCTAACTAGACTATACGAGGAAATAAACTTTACGCCTCGCGAAACAAAGAAACGTATTGTAACACTTTAGTGCGTAATAATTCATTAATACCACAGTAAAACGTAATTTGTATGACATTGCGTCGAGACGTTACTGTGGCAGTTAACTGCAACGAGCCTGAATGGGAAACCATTATCATTTTATGTTTAATGAGTAATTGAAGATCCTCATAATTTGTACCATTCCACGCTCTCAACGTCTGTTCGTTAAAGATTGCTGCTATTTCATTATTTCCGCCGGTTATATGACATTTAAGTGTTCTATTTTCTTCCGTCATAAATTTAGGTTAGCGTAAGTTACGAGGAAGTGAAGATCTTTGTTATTGTATATCATTCGTGCTAAGCAGGAAATAAAAATAGAACAATAAGAAATTATAATTGAAAACTGTAAATGTTTGATATAGAAGAAATATACCGAAGACCCATCTATAGATGGGTAAGCGATTAAAAAGGCTTTCATTAACAATATAACATCTACAAAAATAAGCAAAAATTTGGTATTCTTGTCCTATTTACCTAGAAAATTATTACTATTTTAATAAAAACAATATAAAGTCTTTAATGATTTGTTCGTAAGCAGCACAATGAAATTACTGTTTTTCACGTGGCAGGTGAAAAGAACTTAATTAACTCGCACAAAGCGCAGCTAGTGTGGTTAGTACTGTTCCTTTACTCGGCAGTTTTTTATGAATATCACGGAAAATGTTTTCACTAATATTCATCCTGCAATTCATTATTATTATTCAATTTTTATTCTTGAAAAAAAAGTATTGTTTTAGAATTTTCTAGTTGTTCGGTAGTCGATCCGAGTATCCCTAAAGGAGTATGTACAGGGGAAGGTAGTGACAACCCCAGGTGGAGAGAAACTATTACATGCCGGCCACGAAATAATCGAGTTGCCTTAGAAAAAAGTAATCTATGTAAGAGGTTCCGGGCGCGAGCCATTTTACACTGTACTGATCAAAGCACGGGATTCTGGCGACCGAAAGATGAAACGATAACCATCACAAATATGACGTGGACAGGCGCAACGTTACCATCTACGCATGCCACCTAATTTGCGAAACTGCAAAAACTGACAAACTCTTCCGCATCAAAAAGTAAAGCTATCGTAAGGGCCAATGTTCAGTAATGAATTTCCTGTTACTGAAGATTATCTATATTACTTTTCTGTATGACAATGCCACTACACCGACGCAATCGGCACTTAGACTGAATTGACCACAACAATACAGGAAGGAATTTTAAAAGCAAACTCGCAAGAATAACTCGAGCTATATTTACATTCACCGTACCTTAGTCCGAGGCATTAAATCGAACGATGTTGGCGATAATGTTGCAATTCGTCAGTGCCTGTTTTAAATCCAGGGAGCCAGTGAGCACCCGTCGGCAATTCCTTTAGCTCGGACAGAACAATAAGTAACGCTTAGCCTGCATGGAGCAAGACCCGTTTTAACTGAGCTTAATGCTCGCATAAAAACTTATTTGTATCCAGCACGGTAGTTGAAAATTTTAACTATGTTTTTTGTAATTGTTGGTTATGCGGAGTTTTTGTGAGGTCTGGGTAAGATTATTGTAAATTCAAAAGTTTATTAGGAGGTAAAAATCCAAAAATAGTATTTTTGGAGATAAGATAGAGTATAAAGGTCGTAGGGTGTCTATAAATGCATAATTTTTGAACAGATTCCTGTGGAAGTAATTAACAAGCCCTAAATGTAGGAGTGAAATACCTGAAACTAGAATGATAATTTTGACGATGCTAAATAAACAAATCCACTGCAGTAACAATTGTATCGCACGTCAATACAATCCTACAAACTGCTAAGGCAACACACGCAATCACAACGGAGATCCGCTTCCTTATCCCTCCAAAAACATCTAAACAACATTACAATAAAAAACCAATTTCACGGTGCAATATTAAAAATACCTGCAAAAAACAAAACGAATGTCGCTAGACGCGACTCTACTAGCTCAGGCTCTGCGTGGTGCGGCCGCACATTAATTATCGGCACCGCTAGACATAGCTCCCCTCTCCTCCTCTTCCTCTTCCCTCTCCCCCTCCCCTCCCCGCTGACCAAGCAAAATACATATTTCCACATCTCAGTGCAAACAGACTCCTTGCAAGATATCATCCAGTGGTCATAACGGGGAAAAATGAGCGCCTCGTGATCTTTAAGTGGTGAATGATAATAATGCATTTGTGCATTTTAAATCATATAAAATTTTGAATATGTTTGATTTGTTAGGTGCTCTAATTATAACACAATCGATGTGTAGTTAAGAGTGATAAATAATAACAAAAATGACACTTTTTTCTCATAATGTTTCTTCTGTCACGGCAAAACACTATTTGAAAATTTTAAATTTAATTTAATTTATAAACAATTGCTTAGACGGATTTTAATAAATTAAATTTAAAAATTATTAGCCTTCTGTAAACTTAATAAAATATTAGGCACTTAATTTATTACTTCCAATAGGAAAAATATACAAAGGAATCTATAAATATAACGCACTTTATATAGCCCGTAAGAGGTAGCCGGAGATTCCATCAATACCGGCTTTTTTTTATTGCGGTGAATGGCGAGACGAGCGTGCCGTCCGCCTGATGGAAAATGATACGACCGCGCATGGGCAGTAGCAAAACCAAACAACACCATGACTAAGAATTACAAAGCAATGCTTGGCATTGCCCTGCGCTCACCATCCTGAGACATAAGATGTTAAGTCTCAATATGTCCAGTAGTTACTAACCTAAAGTTAAAAGAACTAGTATTCGAGATAATATGTGAAAGTTAATGGGCCCTTCGCCATGCCGTATACACATATTTGCATAGGGTAACTCAATAACTTTAGAAACTGTCAAGAAGTGGATGGCCTAAACTGAGAACGGAACCCAAGACCACACGGTTCATAGTATTCTACATGCTGCCACTGAGCCACTCATGATAAATCATTGAAATGTTTTCATTATTTTCAAGCATCAATCAACTCTGTTTTTATTTCTCCATTTCTCCTTAGTACCCATTTTAAAATTGTCGAAACTGGAGCACTGCGGCAATTCTTCTTAAACAAACAGAACTATTTCTCAGAAACGAAAGCTTTTTGCATCCATTAGCATTGGAGATTTACTGCTGGCTATCAATCAAAGCATGCCGCGTGTTTTCTTTCTATATTTAGACTATTGGAACCGATATGCTACAGGTGGGATAGAAGTATTAAGTTGATTTGCCCTTTTTCAATAAAACAAATGAAAATTGTTTTTTTATACCTATACAAGCAGGATGAAGTGCTAACAATGTATGTACCTGATAAAAATTGATTATCCATGTTTAGTTATTTATTTATTTTCATTTATTACCGTTACGGGCCGTTTTACTTCTCAATAAATAAATATACAATATGTTGTGCATATATAATTGATAGCTCTAATCTATAATTATCTTCTTCTCAGTCGTTATCACTCTTGGAAGAGTGGTCGAGGTCATCTTTACAGGTGGCGACTCGCTTTACAATCCGTCACCATTCCTCTCTGACGCTTTCCTTGTACATTCATGCACGGGACCCTTAAATGCAGCTTTTATTTGGTCGGTCCAATGTAATGGCGCTCTACCACGCGGTCTTGTCCCATTGATCTTACCCTTTACCTCAAGGCGTTCCACAGACGCATCACCACGTCGCGACACGTGACCAAAGAAAGTGAGAATGCGAGCCTGAACGATGGAAGGAAGACGCTGCTTGATATCGAGTTTATCCAGAATAGACTGGTTCGTTATGAATTCGGTCTAGAATATTCTCAACATTCATTGCCAGCACCACATTTCGAGAGCATCTCTCTTCTTCTTCTAACTTTATCTTTGCGTCCAAGTGTTAGCAGCGTAGAGAAATATGGGGAACCCTAATACCTTCACAAGTCTGATTTCCTTGGCTTTGTTGATCTATAAATATATGGGTAGCTATTTTAACCTCTTGTTAAAGTTAGATAGGTCAGACGGGCCGTAAAATATCACGTGTCAATTACTGCTTTCAAGATTTTTTACAAAAGACCTTCTCGAGTGTCAAAACCATTTACCACCCGTATTCTAAGAATTGGAGGTATTTTTGACTAGCAAAGCCGATATTGTATACTTATATCATAATTGGGGTGAGAGGTATTGAATTTCGGAGGTTCGATAATAATGCTGATTTAAAGGCATCCCTATCTGATTCATCTCAAAGAGCTTTTATTGCACGGTAGATATCAATGCCAGTAATTTTTATATAGTTTTCGTTAGTGTTTGTATCTAAAGTATAATGGACATTGGAGTGTAATTAAATTGGGCTGATGATGCTCACGTTCCATACGATTGAAAAGCCTTACTAGAGCGCTCTACTGCGGTTTAGATTCGAATATTTTACTGCGAATAATTATTACTTATTAATATACTTATTATAAATGTATAGAACATCATCATCATCATTAGTCGTTCTGCGTCCACTGCTGGACATAGGCCTCTCCCATAGCACGCCACTATAATCACCATAATTAGTCACATCATATCCACTTTTAAATATAACAATAGGCATATTCCAAAAATTCCCGAAAGGATTTTAAAAATATCTCACTTGAATTTAGTGAAGCTGTAACATAGACAAAGATTCCGTCTTCCGAGCTCGCGAACGTTTAAAATCACTAATCATTTTATTACTCAGTTCATTTTAATTTGGAGGTGGCAAGCGGCGTAATCACGAGAAATAAGCCGGCGGAATACGCCTATACCTTACTCTAATTTCATTCAAGTCTGTTTCGCCAGTTTACACGTCTATCGTAAAGCGGTACTCCAACGTTTACCTGAATAAATAAGTGAACCATCTTGTCTGAGGAAGTTACGTAATTCTGCTGTGTATGGGTTTATTGTGAGCAGATTTTTCTTGTATTGAGTTGGTCTGAAACTTGTTGAAATCCTTTTCTTTTGAGATCTAAGCATTTCTGAATATAGTTTCGCAGTTTTGTAGTCCTTTATATCTCGGGCAGACCTGTTTTTTCCATATTTTTCTGCCGCACCATTTAACTGTGGCCTAGCTACGTTTACTAACGAATCTGCAGTTTTTTGATCCTGGGTCATTCTACTATTTTTTTTTCATCAAGTGCAGGATGTCATAATTATTTTACGTGGCAAGTGATAGTTGACTATAATATTTTGTTGGTGTTGATAAATTTAGTTTTATTTATTTGCGATTTTGTTCGCGATGTTCTGAAATGGAATTCGTTTATTGGTCACGTAGGCAATTAAATAGCTCTTATGACAAGTCCATACACATAGTAGTTATTCTCTATTTACAAGATATTTGTTATAATATTCATATATATTAAATTTACTATTTTTCGGTAGTCATTACGTATTATATAATATTTATTATTATTTTCTATTTCTCTCCACAATAGAACGTGATTTTAAAGATAGTAATTACTATAAATTATACAAACATACGTACAAATAGCAGGGTTTCGTTATAACAAGTGTCGCTCCATCGTGGCCCTGACAACAGCCTCCGCCGGCGTTACATCAAAATATTTATTTTATCCGAGACCTTAAATTCTGCCTGCCTTTGATATTTTGGACGAATAGCATCGAATTAATAATTGTTTATTTTGTTTTAATACGTTGGAAAACGGGTTCAAATTATACAATTTAATTTACCTTTGTATAATTATTATTAGATATAACGTTATATTTTAGGTTCGGTGATTGTATATTTTCGGATTGTATATAACATGTTTTATGGTGGACGTGGGTTCAAATCCCAGGGTACACCTATGACTTTTCGGTGTCCTGTGTGTATTGAAAGTCATTCACCACGCACTATAACTTTGGAAGACAACATCGTGAGAAAATCTATGGTATGTAAAGGCCGACAACCCGCACTAGACCATCGTGGTGGACTATATGGCCTAACATCTCTCGTACTCTTGATTGTAGAGGAGGCCCTTGCCCTACATTGGAACATTTATGGGCAGATACAGATATTTCTAGCGTTGATTGTTTTAATAATATTAAATGTCATTTTGATCTTCGTTTTAGTCGTGGCATGTATGTTATGAGAACCGTCAGGTTTTACATTTGAATCCCAGGTCGGGGGGTAATTGTTGTGAAATTTTCTATTTGACTAATCTTGTAGGAATTGTCCGGCACTGAAGTTTATGGGATGGATATAAGATTAGCGCATGATAAGCAACAGTACCAACTCTACCTACGCTTGCTTGTATGTAGACAGGATCTCTTGTACGTATGATCTATTTACAGTTTAGAAGTAGCTATGATTATAAAAATTTTGTAACATTCTTCCTCGATATTTCATTGATAATAATATTTCCTATGGAGCTAAATTTAACCAGGTGGGTGTTTGTTAAAATTTTATACAAAGTTTTTATACAATGCTCACTAATTTAATCGTGTTCCATAAAATTTATACACGCGTAGGACGATAGTAATGGTCGCCGAAAAAGTTGTTCGTTGATTTCGCCTCCATTATTGTTCATAAAATATTTTCTAGCCTAAATTGTCACGCTGCTGGGACAAATTGTCTTCTTTGTTAAATTGTTGGGGTTTCATTGCCGAACATTGGTTTTGGCATTATAGTTCGATAATAATATAATTAACAAACATAATGCATACCATAGCAATTTGTACAAATTTCCATTTAAAGACCGCCAACGCGCAGTAGGCCAGCGTGGTGGGTTATATGGCCCAAGTCTGCTATAGACTATAAGGCCTCTCGATCGTAGTCTAGATTGTAGAAGACGCAAGCCTGGGACATATATGGGCAGATAGAGAACAGTACTATCCTCGAAGAACTCAAACTTGATAGGAAACCAAAGCTCTCAGAAATTTGCCTGAGGAAAACCCTTGAGTTTTATGGCCATATTGCCCGTAAATATGGTGACAACCCCCAAAAAATTGATAATGGCCGGACGAATGGAGGGCAAGAGATCAAGGGGCAGGAACCCAATGCGCTGGACGGATCAGACCCGCACCATACACAACATGACCGTGGCTGAAGCGGTTAAAGTCGCCAAGGATCGGACCAAATGACACAACATCGTGCGTGGAGGATTGTTTCCCGGATGACTCACGACCCTCAGCATTGGGGTATCGATGCAAGGAGGGGGAGAGAATAGTACAATTTTTTTTAATTAGCCTTTAGTATTCAAGTGTGGCAGTACTATAATCTATGAATAAAGAAGATACCTCTACAAGTATATTAAAAAAAAATATATATATGTTGAAGTGGCGGAGAAAAGCTTATGTGCTATATCAAAAATGTTGAATCTCCTGCAATCGGCTTGAGTAACGTCAATATTGGAAGAGCTGGCCGATGCCCAGCTCAGCTTGGTTAAATCAAATATTAGTATTCCGGTAAATAGTGTTTTGATGTAAAATATATTCTAAATCTACAGGCTTTAAATAGCATTAAACAAATACGATAAAATGATATGTTTATTAATGTACTCGGGCAAGTTGATTCTGATTTATTATTCCTATTATATTTAATTTTTATTAAAAGTTGTTATAAGAAGAAAAAAAAAGTATTATGTTCTTGTGTGTGTCTTGTCTTTAAAATGATTCTTTTCTTTTATTTAACTAGCGATGGCACAAATGCTCCGATGCATTAGGGTTTAAAATAAGGAAGCACATTTGCCAATACGACTCCTGAAGCTGTTGCGACGATCTGTGTAGAGGGGCTAGAAAGGGAAAGAATAAAGGAAGAAAATAATCATGTTCAATGCAATTGAAAAGCTTATATCTATCGATTAAATACGTAGGTCATTTCCACAATAACCAATTGACTTTATTAAGAACTTGTTTCATATTAAACGTTGTATTTTTATACAGGCTGGTAGAGCCATGACGAAATTAATTGAAACCGCATAAAAGGTATGCGTCAGCAATTCGTATAGTAAAAATATTTATGATTGAATTATATTCAACAGCGCCATTGAATATTTTTTACCAGGTACATTACTTTCTCATTCATTTTTACTAACAGACTGGTTTATGTTGTCTGGAATAGTTGAAGATATCGGTTTGACAATTTTGACGACGGAGCTGATTAAATTTTATGGTGCTGCGGCTTGAAATGATCTTGCACCAAGTAGTTTAATAACTTCAGGTCTCCATCATAAATAAGAAGCACTCTCAATTCGTCAGCTTTCATAATAATTATGACACGAGAAGCACTTGATAGTACGTTTTACTTGATGGTAAGTGAATACACAAACTTAACCACAAACTTCAGATGATTTTTCTATGCATTGCTGATTTTTAAGAAATATGCGAATTACTAATAAAGCTAATATTGAGAAATAAAATGATAATAAATAATAAATATTTATTATAATTTTATCAGCATACATCAAAAAGTCCAAACGCAAAATTTCACCTCGTCAATAAATTAACAATAATGGAATAACATCAATACACTCCAATCTGTTAGCGTATTACCGACGGAACAACAACCCGAGGCGGTTGTTTCACAGAACTGAAATATTAAAGCATGTTTTCAATGTGCGTCAATGATTTCGTGTATTTTTGGTTTTAATTTTTTCGCCAAATTTCATTTATGCATATTATTAATGATTGTGCAAATCAATTTAATGTACAGATACAGAAATCAATTTAATATGGTTTCAATGAACTTGGGAAACTAATTACCGGTTATGTGGTAAACAGAGTAATAATAGTATGCCTGTTTGTCTGAGCGTTTGTACACGCTAATATCAGTAACAGCTTAAAACAGATGTCGATTTTTAAAATGGAGATAGCTGTCACTCTGGACTAACACATAGGCTACTTTCATCGCGAAAAATATAGTGTTCCTTTGGGTTGAGCAAGGATGTAATCTTCGGATAATTGTATTCTCTACAGTCTACAAAACACTATTTTGACAAAGCCCAGTTGCCTAAATTAACATTGACAATAACTTTTATTTTCACAATGTCTTTACCATACATATGTGACGTATTTGACATTGGTAAATGGTAATGTATGGGATTCACATTTTGAAAGTCAAAGTTATGGGTGAAGTTTGTTTTTTTAATTGGCCCTAAATCACATTACATACCTAAATCAAATCGTAGACGTACATCTGGTATCGCATCGTCAACGTTTCCTTAATCACATATCCAATTGACATCTGCGTGTTCGCGCTACGTCTGCATGCGGTTACCAAGACCGCGAACATCAAATCCGCTTCATAACCGGCAATATTGAAAGCGGTTAATATTTAAGTCCAGTCTAGACGGAGCTGTTCGGTGACGTGAAGTAAACCACTAATCCGATATAGAGAGCTAAGTAACCTGACTGGGCAGGTGCGGGAGGCATTTTATTAGATTGTCCGACCGCCTCCGGAGGCGCGCCGATAAATTGTTGGTGGATTTCACAGCTAGCCCTTGTTTTAATACGTTAGTTGTGAAGGTGGCAATATATTTTTAAAATAACAATGCCTTTACACAATGTTAGAAGGTGGAAAAAGTGTTATTTTTCGTATTGGCGCGAAAACGGAGAAAGAGATTGTAGATCTTTGTTACTATCTGCATTGCCTCTGTCACCTTTAAGAGCCTATCTAGTATCTAGTCCGTGTGTATTGTATTGATGTTATTTTGGTATTTTAAATTTGGTATTTCTCATGATGTAAATTGAAGAACGATTTTATATTATTTTTGTACAAGATATTTTTAGGCTTACACCCGTTTATTACTTAAAGGTCAAACACCTCCGCAATTCCTTTAAAATAGGTTTGTATTTATGTGACTGTAATCATTTACCATCATACGAACTTCTTACTCATCTGCCTCCTACGCCAGAAAATGTTGAAGGATAGATATTGTTTCTTATACGTAATGGGGACATTGACCATTGACTTTTATGCCTACATAGACACCCTAAAATTTGAATAAAATACAATAAATAAGTTTTCCAACCTCATATCAAAACACGAAGTGTCCTGCATCAAATTCAAGGAAATTGAAACAATTGAATATGTAAACCATTATATTTATTAAATATAAAATCGTCATGCCGGTGAGAGCACAGTAGTGTCGACAACTACACAGTTGTTACCAGTAGGTATCGTTAAACTCTATACAATAGAATCAACACAAAATCGAAACATTTACAATTAGATTCTTGTTACAAAATGGCACTACGTACAGACAAACTGCTCTTTGCTTACGGTATAGAAGGGATAATAAAAAGCTTCTTTTTCAACAAGGAAGTGCCTCCTTAATAGATGGCGTAGCTATACTTAGGTCAATGGAACATAACCTTTTACTAAGAGGTGGGCTTAGTAGCCCTCGAGCAGTCGAGGTGGCCCTCGACTACTTTCGTTGGGTATAAGTACAAAAATATGATTATATTACGTGTCTTAATTATAAAATAATCCGTCTGATAACGCACAGCTAGATATAGTTCTCATTACGTTTCTGAAAATAATCTTTAGCTTCTTCTATTCATTCCAGCCAGCTTATATTTCGACGATATTCTAGGGCTTTCTTTGCTAAATATTTCTTCTGAATGTATTTGCTTCAACAATTTAGACTACATAAATATTAGCCATTACGTTCAATTTAATTATTCGTCTTTTATAAGTACTGAAGCTTTTCCAGAAAGGCACATAAAATAATTATTACAATTACTATACCGTAAGCTAGAGCAGTCCGTCTATAGTTTTATAATATGTACAATTCCATTACATTCGCACGTAAATTAACAGCAAAGCGCCATTTAAACGGGGAGTTTCTCGCAGCGAGAATCGTATGCGATTATCGGATGACATAACCGCCATAGATTATTGTGTTCTGACAAACGTTTACACGATGCAACTTTTATACAGGGTATCTCAAGACTGCGACCGAAAACGAAGCCAGGTGGTAGTTTTAGTGGTCCCAAACACGATGCAAATAAAAATTTTGCCAAAACAGTCACAGATATTTTTTTTGAATTTTTTAAAAATCATAATTTTTGGGTGCTAAATACCTAGTTTTTGCGAAAATACTAATTTAAACCCTTAGGTACCATTGCGTGTTTTAAAATAAAGAGGTGTACATCATTATTTTATGGAAACTATGTATATATCACCCAAATACATACGACGATAAGTAAAAATTTATCAAAAAAAAGTTGTCGATGTTTTTTGCGAAATTTTTACTTGCTTTGTGTCTGAAGTCACTAACACTACCACCTGGCTTCGTTTCCGGTCGCGGTCTTGATATACCCTGTATATTCTTACGATAATCATATCTTCGAGGCAAGAAACTCTCCCCGTCTAAATGGGGCTTAAAAGCCTTGGTACGCTTTTTTACAGTTTGGTTGCCTTTACAACTATTCGTATTTACATACACACAACCAATTTTAAGGAGATTATCTAAAAGCATTCCTTACCATTATTCTAATTTATCATTTCGGTATTTACAATGTCAAGCTGCAATTTTTGTTTTTAAATCCAGTCTTTATTTCTTCAATTGAGCCGGAAAATTATTCGAAATAAGAAATAAACTCCACAAAAATGTTATTATATTCTCTACAGAAAAAAATGTAATTTGAAGGAACGGCCAACGAATAGAAAATAAAATCATTTTGTGACTTTTTCAGTAACATGTTGAGATGAAGGCTGGATAACTATAATAACTCAAATATATGAATACAATTTACAGAATACCATTGTAAAAAGAGAACAAGTTGAAAGTTATGATTTCAATATCTACGAAAGACCACTTTGAGCAAAAATATTGTTGTAATCATGTTGATATTAAGTGAAAAAGACGTCTTATGTGTTTATTATTTACAGTACTGTATTTCACACCAACAAATTGTTCAATTCATTTTAACTATTATGTTCCAGTACTCTAAATACATTCTTATTTACATTATAAATATTGTCGTTTTATAAACTATATCTCCTATAATTTGGCAAAATAACTCTTACTTACACTTAGCAACGGTAGCTCTTGTACAGTGGACCACAAGAAAACGTACAAAAATTGACTAGACAAATCCTACATTAATAGTTAACCTGTACTTCGTTGGCAAATTAAAAAACATTCAAATCCTGAGAAGCGAAATTATTATACGTTCACACACAGCTCTCTGGTCCGGGCAAGTTTTCGGCCAAGACGTGTTCTCTTCTCCGCACATTGCCTTTCCCTTTATTCCTATGTAATGTTGAAGTGGCGAGACTCCCGGAACTTAGCGTGGGACCGCTGAGTGTCAGGGTTTGGCTTCCGAACGGAGAGCCTAAGTTGCCATTGGGACACACGAAATTGGGACTGCCCAAAGTGGGGCTATTAGTTACTACGTAATTAGGCCTAAAGTTATTACTAGCTACTCCCGGATCAGGCAGGTTTTGGTTTAGAATGTCCTCTTGTCTATTGCTGGTGACCACGCCACTTCCTGGTGTTAGCTGTTGAATGGAAAATATTATTACTGTTATCACTTTGGGTAGTGTAAACCGGGCTTGCAGGAGGAATTTACTACCACAGTATAAGGTACCGTATAAGGTGTATGTAGATTAATGATAGGATGTGCACGACTGCACATAGACCTCCCTAACGATATTTAAATTGCATTTTTGAAAGGGATATTCATCAACATCTTGTAGACGTTATTGATTATCCATGATTTAAGTGAAAATGTAAGAAACGTGAAACAATATACGAGTAATATTCATGTTTTGATTCGAATCTCTGTAATATGAACTATTTTTGAACGGATTCTAAAAAAGAGGAGGTTCTCAATTTGGCTGTACGTTTTAGAACATATTGTCTACATTGTGCATAATGACAAAGTGTTGTGTAAAAATATAGGGTTGTTCATGCCCAGCATTTCTTCAAATAAATTTGATCGGACTTGTTCTTTAGTAAATTATTTTATTTTATGCACAACTCAGAAATTCCAGTGAAAATGTGGTTCTTTATTTACTTATTTATTATATTTATTTATTATTTTGGTGGGTCCGTTGTTATTTGTTAATTAGTTGGTCTAAATATTACTAATATTTGTTTATAAGAGTGTATTTACCTGTTGTGGTCGCCCAGTAGTATCCAAAAGAGCCAGATCTTCTGCCGAAAACACTGCTCCTGATTTAGTCCAGTCTCCTAATGGGTTAAATTTTATATCATACGTTATCGTGATTTGTAAAAAAGATTATTAATTTGATATAAACCAGATTGTGTTTATGAAATAATATACGTATAATTTTTTTTAATTTAAATTAATTTATAAATTAATATCAAACACGCCCACAGAAAATTGCTTACCTCTTACTTCCTTTATGCTGGGCCATTCATCAGCTTCGTCTATATTAGAAACACCTCCTTGGTTGTCCCCATCTGTACCGAGAGCAATTTTAATTTATTAGTCATCGAGATATTATATCATTTAAAAATAACTACACTCTATTGAGAAAACATCACTATCATCATATTTCGTGTTTAATTGACTTCCCTACTAGGTGTATTGCCTCTTGGATGTAATCTTAGTTTTACCATTATTCATGTCAACAGTTCTTTCTTTGCAAATAGGTATTGCAAGAATGCTAAAAAGCTTCACTTCTATGCGCGTAACAAGCTCAGTTTCAAATTAATGATACATACATAAACTCACGCCTTTATCCCCGAAGGGGTAGGCAGAGGCGCCACCAGGACACCCACATTTCGCCTTGTATGTTACGTCCCACGATGTGATAGGGGGCGAGCCTATCGCCATATCGGGCACAAATTCCTGACTCCGGGCTGATAATGAATAGAAAAATCCAATATCACTTTGCCCGACCCGGGACTCGAACCCGAGACCTCAGCTTTGTAACCGTACCGTAATACAACTACGCCACCGAGGCAGTCAAATTAATGATGTTTACTATAATGTTGTTTACCTGGTGCATTCAAAATGTCAGGTTGCGGATCGGGTGTTTTCAGGTCAGGCGAAGGTTTGATGGTATAGGCAACGACGTATCTTCTTCCGCCATCGCTGAGTTCCAGCATATCTCCTGGAGGATGTTTGTGCGGAGGCTGGGATCTTCGTCGTTTCGCACAGAGCGCTGCAAAGGCTATTATGCCTCCAGCAGCCAGCGTTGCTCCAAGAGCTGCTGCTACTACCACTCCCACGGTCATTCCTCCTATAGTGCTTTTGCCATCTGTTAAGACGGATATTTTTAGTTAATCATACATACATATATAATTGCCACGCCTAGAACTCACGCAGGACATGGACCTTCACTTTCCTCGAACCTGACATATAATATATCACCTCATTCACACCCATCAATCTCTAATAACAGTAATAATTTGAGTAAGTCATTAATGGCATAAGTAAGCAAAACTGTATATCTTCTATTGATAGTTGATGAAACATTTAAATAGGGAAGTCACGTTGCTCACTGGAAAATACGATTGCAAAAAAGTATTGGTAATGGTCGTAGGAGGTAGTGGGTAAAAATCAATGTCATGGTTCAATAGGTGTCCTTCTCTAATGTTAAGGCAGCAATCGGAATAGCCTTGGTTATTTTGAACCTTGGTATACAAATGGCAGTAATAGATTAGTATTATACAACAGTATAGATTTCGTTTCTTCAAGGTTTCACGTATTTTTGTTGTGTTGTATTTTTAATACTAGCAATGGCAATGTTAATTGGAAATAATCATGGAACAATCCCTCCAATTCAGTCAGCCTTCATTTTCGCAATTACCATACATTTGTTACCACCTGACAACAACCAAATTAACAATGACTCGAAAACGAAGAATTTCCTCAGCAATTTGATAAAACATAATACTCACAGATTAAATCAAACGAAATGAGTAATTAATTCAATTTATCAAATTACTGAAATTGCCGCCATTATTAAATACTTTAGGAAGTAAGAAGTAAAATGTTGTTGACCGTTTAATATTATATTGTTATCCAACAAAGAAATTCCGTAATCGAACAATGAGGATAAGAGACTTGGACTAAAAATAACGAGCTGAGGGTGAATATAATTCAAAGGCCCATTCGCAATGTATATTAATTAATTCTTGTCATTTACAAGACGGTATGAATCAGAAAATAATAATTATCGCAATTCAAGAACTTTAACAGTGAAGAAATTAGAAACAACTTTAAACTTTTGAAATTGTGGACTTTAATCATTCAACACACCTTGAACTCTTCACCTTTGAAACTCGGCAACAGTTGTCTTACGAGTTATTTTGATACTAAGATAACTCGTTTTCTAAGATCCATGGAAATTGGTTATAAAATTTATCATGTTGGCTTATAAGGGCGTTATTGCTTCAGTTTGGAGTGAAACTGTATTTGATATTTGAGTAGCTGCTACTGCTGAAGGCGTTATTTAGATAGTTTTAGGTTTTCCATATATTAAATACCAATATACTGTAGATATTTTGTCACCTGATTATAGTAAATATGTATTAAATCAATCAATTTCATATTCATATTCATATTTTCACAGACTATTCTAACAAATACAATAAAAGCGTGGGGTAAGGGTTCTCGAACCTTCGGTAATCTCAATGTTATGTATGGAAGAGTCTTGAATAATGAAAATAAAAATAATACTATAGACTTCAAATACTAAAAACATACCTGTTCTTCTTGCAGCATCGTTAAACGCGATGTTTTCTAAAAGCGTCTTCTCAGATTCTCCTTTGAGGTTTTTCGCATAAATCAGTAAATTGAAGGTGGCACCTTCTCCTTCACCAGCGGACGATAATTGTGATAGATCCAGTTTGAATATGGCTTGTCCATCTGTAGCAATACAAATATTTAGTTAATGCTTTAAAAAAATTCAGTACTGTTCTGTGTTTCGTTCGAGTATTGTTGTTTATCGAGAGATTTTCTATCAAGGGTATTTAAGTATTAACGTGGTAGGGGTATCGGAGAACAAAGTACCGTTCAGTGGGGTCTCGTGTTTCAAAAATAAGTTCTACACGAGTTGAAACGTAATACAATCTTAATGTAAGTTGAATAGTACCTCCTATAATTATGGAATCGGATGCATTTTCTTATTTGTTGTTATGGTAAACTTTGGTGTTTTTGTAACGATAAAAAAATATATTTGTATTCTGCAAATAATTGTGATCTTTTTCTTCTCACTGTCCATCTAACAATATGATATGTAGGTGCGTTGTTTAGACATTCTTCTTACGATTTTATAATAGCTTTATTGTCTGACGTTAAATTTATCAGAAAATAAATCAAATCCTGATTTTCATTACAAAATCTGACACAAATTACCATTTCTACACTGGTATAAAACTTGCAGGACCATACAATTTATAACCTATGTACAGTGTCTTAGATTAACAGTACAACTTATTCAAAAAATATGAAATAAAACCCATAACATTAATTCCAATGCGATTTCAAATTAAAATGTAATTGAATTGGAACGATTCCAACTTATATCGCGGTTGGTGATTATAGAAAAATATTCATTTTACCGCTCTCATTAACGCTGCCATTGAATCTTGTCTTGCCGGTAATGGGGTCGAGGGCTTCCAAGACGAAAGACTGGGGCAAGCCGCCGTCATACCCGGCGACGCAGCGAACGCGGAGCCAGAAGCTCACTCCGTCTGTTGTATTGTTCCCGGCTTGGAGCGAGCAGTTCCTTGGTGCCGAGGGTCTGGCTGGAAGAAAAATAAATGTCAGCGACACGGATATGATGAAATAGTTGAGGAGGCATAACGCATTGTTCGAAATGTGGTCGATTTTTAATTTAAAGAATACGGTTCGTAACAATTTTGATAAAAATAGAATTTCAATAAAATCTGTATTCATTGATTTTTTAAAATAATTTCAATCCCATTGAGCATGCGCGGGATTTGCTGGGAGAAGAGCTTTCACTGATTTTTCCCAAAATGTTAACACGGAAGAAGATTTTTTTCACACATTTCCAGAGTATGGATCCTTATTCCATATATGGATCTATGGATTTTCTTATGGATCTTTGACAGCCTCCGTGGCGCAGTTGGTTAGACGCCGCCTGTGAAACGAGAGGCCGCGGGTTCGATCCCCGCACCGAAACAAATATTTGTGTGATCCTCAGGTATTTGTTTCGGGTCTGGGTGTTTGTGAGACCGAAAAGTCTCTCGTAGCTGCTGATACCCACGACACAAGACTCAATCTTAGTGTGGGGTCAGGACTATGTATGTGACTGTTGGGTGTATTTATTTTATTTTATTTATTTATTCCGCATGCGTCAACTGATAACCTCATTCTAATTATGTCACGCCGATACAGATCCGTCGCTAATGCTTTAGGAGTTCCAACAGATTATGAAAAAGTTGTGGGGATTATTCTTTTTTATTTATTTATATGAACTGGCATTTTTTGGTTCCAGCACTATGTTAGTGTTTTGTAATACGTTATTATTTTATCACTAATAAGCCTTTTATTAAATTGCAATATTAAAATGGATATTAAATCACGCTTCTGTTGATGTATAGCATCGAAGACAAAAAAAAATATTAAATTTAAAATAAACACTATATTTCCCTTATTTGACTTTGTTGAGTACTGTCATTATGATGTCATATTTATGTATATATGTCGGCTGTGTGGTGAAATACTAAAGTGAGTTCTGTTTTACTTTTATGGGTCAACATCGTTTGTCTTCGTAATTGTTGGCTCTGAGTAAAACAATTTAAAAATTCATGTAGCCTATGTCAACGCTTAAAGTAATTGCGTTCAGTTGAAAAATGTATAGGATAAAATAAAAATGGATGAATTTGAAAAAAAATCACTATTCTAGTAGCAGCATATCGGGCCGTGAACTATGATATAGTTTGAGAGTTCGATTTCCAGGTTAGGAGATTTATTTTGCTCAACTATTTATAAATAAATGAGATTTTGCAGTAGGGTTATATTAGAAAAACAATTTATTACAGTTTTGTTCCTGCTATGAATATATTTTAGTAACTTTTGGGGGAAATTTTCGTTTCAAAAAATATTAATACATTCAATTTTGAAACGAAATAGATCCTTATAGGTAAAGTATGAGTCCGAACACTCAATAAACAGCAGTAACACAAGTTTTACCAATTCCAAAATATCGCGCGTGTTTTCTGCATTTACGTCACGTGGCACGAATTACTGTGTGCATTCACTTAATCATTCGCGAAATACATTACTATTCAAATTACACCCCATCAGCGGTGATGCAGAGCGAATCTATGGCAAATATCTTAAGTAATACGTATTCCATTGTACGTGCTTTGAAACTAAAATGTGGCGAAAGCGTTCGCTAATTTCGCGTTGACTTACGACAGCGTGACAATTTAATGTGACGTCATAACGAAGTGTTATTAAACTGTGCTAGTACGAGTAGCACATCTGCATTCATATTTTTTGTTAAGATGTGTTGTATCTGGAATAGTGGTTTTGCTAGGATGCTGTACTTTAATTTGTTTTTTATTCTTTTTGTGTTATTTTGTTAAAGGGATGAATTTGCCTTTATTCAGCAAATATGCTTATTGTTTACTTTTCTGTCTCATGATTGCATTCATGAAATGGTTTGTAGAATCGTAAAAATCCTACGGTATTATGCTATGAGTAGGTTTAAAAAATAACTAATATTCTTTTTTGAGTATAGCCTTAAAAAGCCTTATGTACAAAATTACTTATTTCAAAATCAGCATAATTCCACAAAATAGCATCACAATTAAATTATTTAACCACAAAATAATGTCTTAAACGATGCTAATTTCATCAAATGCTATGCTATGCAGTCAAAACTCCATTGAGCTTTGAGTCAACCAAAGAATTGAATGCCAGCAATGAAAGTTATGAGATTCGGTGTAGGCGCGGTTGAAATAGGCAAACAGAAATTATAAAACTTGCATTTGGCACCGCTTTTGTTGATTCAAATGGTATGCGCGTGGTTTTATTAATACTTTTACCGGACTGCGCTTTTCAACCGCTGTTTGAACTATGCCCGTGCTTTTGATTAATTTTGTTGTAGTTTATGTATATGAAACACAGGTGACTATTGTGGTTTGGAATGTTGGTGAAAAATTGACATTTTTATTAGAATTTCGTCGACGTATATAATATGGAAACATAAGGCTGAAAGGGGTGAAGACGAGTCGAAGGTAGCGTATTCGGTAATTTAAAAATCTTATAATTTAATATGTATGTAGTTGTATCAGCTAGTGGCGGTACTTCCATACAAGCCAAAAAGCCCGGCTTGCCCTACATAATACGTATATACTCCATACTTAATACAAACTATTACATTCAATACAACAGTCATTTATTAAAAAACATCTAGCATTTAAATTTTTTGAATTTACCGCGCCGCGATTCAATGAGACGCCAGCGCCGAAGCGCCGCGTAATATTCATTCATTAAAACTATATTGAACTTGAAAAGACGGAGCACACAGCACATATATCTATCCTTTTCTCTCTCGTGTGCTTTTACGGGGCTTCTGGCAACGCGTGAACTGTATGGGGAAATGATATTACTCGATCGCTATGAATGTATAGCTATAGATATGTTATATAGCAGTTTACTCTGTACACGAAATGCCCGGCTTCGGCCTTGGTCATGTAAAAACATCGTGCGTAGCATTGTCGTCACGTGATTATTTGTTAAATCAATTATATCTATTATTATTAAATTAAGTTGGTTCCTTTTAGAAATTATTTCTAATATTTTTTTTAAATCAAATAATGAAGTTTTAATGTTTCTTTTAATAAATTGTGTCTTTTATATTGTTTATTTCACGTTTACTGGCAATACAGCACATATTTCTACTAACTTCATTTGTATTATGATTTATGAATTGTGAATGTGTTTTGTTTTAGGTTAATGTTTAGTTTTTTATGTTATTTAAACTTTTTGATACTATTATGAGTTGTATTGTTTTCTGTGATGGTTTGAGTGCGATGGTGAAAGCGTTCATTGCCGGTAAAAAGGTAAATTCATTCAATTATATTGAAAAATAAACCGGCGCGAAACCTATGCCGGGTTTGTACATTTAGTAAGTTGTGGTAAATCACAATAGACATTTCTTCAATTCAGTTTAATAAACTACGTACTTTTATTACTACATGCTCCCTTTAAAGCTATTAAACAATCGTGATTCATATGTTTTTAAACGACACGTCTTGTGTGTTAGATTGTTTGGATTATAATGCTTTAAATTTTCATTAAATTAGGTGGTCCTTTCAAAAGGCAATCTATTATTTTAAATTCAGAAAAACATTTGAACATGAATGCGTTAATAATAATTTCTGTCTGCAATTTCGATTAACCTCGAAGACGAACACGGCACCACAGAATAGTGACGGCAATAGAAATGCAATGAAAAGTTACGGATGCATGTTCACAAGTAATCTATATTAATTGTTTTAATCTTAATATTGATTGTGTGGTAGGTTTGCCGACGTATAATAAATTAATTTTCTTCGTTCTTAGTAACTTTGTGTTTCTAAAACAATATTAATTAAACGTAAAAAAAATATTCGGCTTGCCCTACTACAAAACCCTAGGCACGCCACTGGTATCAGCCCATATACATCCCACTTCTGGTCACGGGCCTACTCTACAACCGAGAGAATCGATTGAGAGTGGTTAGGCCATATAGTCCACCACGCTGGCCTAGTGCGAGTTGGCAATTTAATATACTTTAATGATATATTTTTTATATTAACTGGTCTAAATAAACAATGCTTGTTACGAATTATATTACACTTGCTGAACTGTACCTTCCACTTGAGAAATTTAATTTTACGATATAAATGATATTTATTTTCTTCATGTGTCCACATCCCACGCGAATCAGTCCTTATTTCCTTATAATAGAAGACAATAAGTGCTTGCACGTGGGCCGATTGTTATAGCACTAATGGCTATGAAATCATTTGTATTTTTATAGGTGTATTAATAGAATTACCAAGGGCCTGAGAGCTTTTAAACGTCGATAAAAGTGTTAATTTTTTTTATTTTATTTATTTCTTAAGACAATTGTGGTCCAATATATGTTAGTTACAATAGTACTTATTCTATGTTAGTACAATTTTTTTTTTTTATAATATAAAGTTAAGTATAGTGTGTTGGTTTTTGACAACCTCCGTGGCGCAGTTGGTTAGACGCCGGCTGTGAAACGCGAGTTCGCGGGTTCGATTTGTTTGTGTGATCCGCAGGCATTTGTTCTCACTTTAATCTTTGCAGGATCGTGACTTTTAAATTAATTCTCAAGCTCAGCTTACAGTCATATCACGCAGGGCTATCGAAAGTACTCGTATACTTTCAAGCCATTCAAAAATACATTTCTGATTGTATATTCCACAACATAGGTCTCGGGTAACAAAATTATCCTGACCCTATTATAATAGCAATACCATCACCGAACCAGATTGGGTCATATCAACCGACTGATACCTACTTTTATGGCTTTTATACAGTGGAATGCCAAGCATTGCTTTGTAATTCATGGTTTTGTTTGCTTTTGCAACTGTTCATGAGTAGTCGTATCGCTTACCATCAGGCGAATGGCATGCTCGGCTCGCTATTCTCAGCAATGAAAAAAAAAAACGTAAGAAGTATATAAATATACTGCTGTATTTAAATGTGTTTACTTACCAGCTGGAACTATCTGGAACACGCAGGGGTCGAGTTGCTTGCCCACGGTGTTGGTGCCCCGACAGCTGAGAGTGCCGTAATCCCTCTCGCTCTGAGGCTTGTAACTCAGCTCGCTGGTGCTGCCGTTTGCTGTTCCTGGATCAACATTGACTATAACACTATAATACTTCTATTTAATAAACTGAATAACAAAAAGCTGCGAAAATAACGAGCCTTGGTCCGATATGCTCAGTGAGATTATTATGTAGGACATTTGTATGTCCCTGGATGAAAGCAATCCTTAATTGGTACAAGCAAACATGTGGGTGCAAATTATTTTGAAAGTCAAAATTGTTGTAGTCCGCCCTATTTTACGGTACAGTAAAAAATTGTTGTCGGGGTGAATACAACATATTTACTTATTTAAATACTAGGAATTTTCATAATTAAACTAGTAATATAAATGGATTTCTAAAATTTCCTTTTAAATTTAAATGTATCACTCAAAGTAATTAAGGGAACATATTTTCGTACCAAGTTTACAAAATAATTTCATGTTACAAATAAGTTTTGATACCACATTTTGCTGGTACCTAAAGATGAATACTTTTGTAGACATATTTTCCTAGATAATTAAGAGAATATAGAAATCTAATTTTGTAGGGTTTAAAACTTCCTCTGTTTAACGAAAGTTTAAAAAAAGGAAATTAATGAATTTTTCACAAAAATATTCACCTTTGATTAATTCGTCAAAATATTTCCATTCGCACCGATTTACGGTACCTAGGACAGAAAGATTGTATGCACTTATGTACTTGTATGCACTTATATGGGACTGCTTTTATTAACTGTGCTGTATGTGTCTATAAGTATATTGTATTCTTACCAAATTTTAGTGGCGACACGTCAAGGCTCTCGCCGCTGTTGTTGAACTGCCAGAAGAACGTGACGTCAGGCGGGTTGGCGGTGACGGAACAGCGCACCCGAAGGACCTCCTCCAGTTGCGCTCCCAGGACTTGTGGTGAGGCGTGGGCACATACTGGGGCATCTGTGAAAATAAAACTTGTCAATAACACTTCGCAAAGGTATCGTAGTTCTTTTGTTTTGTTATTTTGGCCTGGCGATGACGGCACTGCGCTTAATGATGCAACGATCGTAGAGACAGAGCATCGATTGACAACAGACCAGAGTATCTTACTTCGCCTTATACCAGACTGTTCAATTGTATCTTCACAAAGTATTGAAGAACATACAGGGAAGGGAATCTGTGGGCAGATATATGATTTGCAAGATAAAAAGTTAAATGGACTCGTTAAAAGCCATTATTTTGTTACATCTGTCTTCATACACAGAAACATTCATATAGATTTACAAAACGTTTATATTGGCGTATTGATTTATTAGAGCATAAGCAAAAAATATACCTTAATACTAGCTGATAACAAAAATAAATTTCACACGAAAGTTGCCATATACGAGTATACGCCACGATATAAAAATCTTGTTTTATTCGTTCGGCATTGGACGTTTTCATTACTAGCGTAATTTACTCGAACAACACCTAATTTATTATTCTGTACTACATGAATTTTCTTATTAACCTAATAGGAAACTAAATACAGAGCGTTTTTTTATGAGTAGGAAAATAAATTCGAACAAGCTTGCTGATAGTTGATACTCATACCGTAGTAATTCAATATGTTCAATATGATATTTAATGGTGAAGGAAAACATGGTGAGAAAACCTGCATAACATAGAGATCTTACTGGTGGTAGGTCTCTCATATGTGAGAGGCCGCCTGGGTAGATACCACCGCAATGTCTATTTCTCCCGCCAAACAGCAGTGTAAATGCGCTGTTGTTATCCGGTTTGAAGGACATTGTAGCCATAGTAACTACTGGACATATTGAGACTTAACATCTTATGTCTCAGGATGGCGAGCGCAATGGAATGCCAAACATAGCCTTGTAATTCATGGTGTTGTTTGGTTTTGCTACTGTCCATGAGCGGTCGTATCGCTTACCATCAGGCGAATGGTATGCTCGTCTCGCCATTAATTGCAATAAAAAAAAAAAGATCTGAACTAAATTTTCCATGGTATGTCATAAATGTGTCCGTTTACTCGCATTCGCCCAGCAAGGTGGATTTTGACTTTAACCTCTCAAAACTCGTTTCCAGAGAAGTCTAGTACGAAACAATGCGTGATTATGACCTGACACAGTTAACAGTACAGAACTAATTCTATGCCAACCCGCACTAGGCCAGCGTGTCGGACTATATGGCCTAACCCCTCTCAATCGTACTATTGATTTTTGATCAGGCCCGTGCCCTGCAGTGGGACGTATATATGGCCTGATACAATGATACTAATTCTATAACAATGTCCCTAATTAATACAAAGAATAAGCGCGAATTCAGTTCGTTAAATCATAACAGAAGTTAGACGATATATAAATTTTATTGCTCAACTGTTCCCGAGCCGAGGCGCACTCGGCAACTGTGATTAATTTAGGTATCTACTTGCAAAACTGCGCTCCACGGCAGCCTTAGATTTTCATTAAACTCTCAAATATTTGCTCGTGTTAAGCAGCCCTTCCACAGTGGGATTACAGAGCGGGAATATGAAAATATGTATGTGGATTAATGTTACGACGATAGCACCGCGTGCGTACAACGTTTCTTTGCCTTGGCGTGGGCTAGTACGGAATCAATAAGGTGCGTTTAGCGTTGGTACGAACGGCTTGGCAGGAATACATATTTGCTAGTATATAGATTGAATAGGATGTGTGCTGTCATAAAATACACCATTTTATAATGAACACGGCTGTTGGCTTATATATGTATCTACAATATTATGAAAATACATTTTAAATCTAGCAGTAGAGGTAATTGTAAAATAACACGAAATTGACGTGTATAGAACACTACAAACTTTAAAAGTGGTTGCTGTCAAAATGCAGCAGTGATTGTCCGACGTTTAAAGTATTGATAATTCATAAACTATTTGAACCACAGAAATAAATCCTCACATTTTACCGCTGTTTTTGCAGAATTAATGTAATAACATTTGGTTCCCCTAGTGAAATGAAAGATTCACAACACTAGATACTTGTAAAAAGGTATATAAGTTTATGGCGTAGCCACGAGATATCGACGCCAAAGTATATCGATAGACGGTAACAAATAGGGAGGGGACGCGTTCATATGTCGCGGATAGGCCGGCCGCGGCGACGTGACGTAAATCATCCTGACTCCGTATGATTGATGCCCGCTCCCTGACTCCAAGTCTCCGAAATACTCGGTCTCAACGTCTTCTAATAGAATTTCGGTTGTTCGCCTCTCAGTAAATTAATCCCCGCGGATAATACTAGAGTTGTTCGTTTGATCAATGCGCTCAAAGAAGTTATTCGTTAATTATGAATGTTTGGAATGTTTGGCATTTCAAGTTCGGTAAATTTAGTTTTCAAGTTCATAGTTATTTCTAGTTAATAGTTTTGTCTTGGTCGACTATTAAAGCCAAATATCTTTGCAATTTTAAGCAACGACAGAAAGGTAAAATCATCTTTAATTTCGTCTATTTTGTTAGTCTTAAGTGTTATTATAATTATCTTCTACATTATATTTTGTATGAATATCATAGATTCTTCGTTAATTATTTGTATTTTTTCGTGCCTCAAAAAAGTATCGAAAACATCGCTTGGAATTAATACACGCTGTTGAATTTCGCCTTCGCACTTGTACTAGTTAAAATCATTTGAATGTCCGGCGGTGTAGTACGGTATTATTTTTGCGTATTGTCCATCTATGTCAACTCTGCTTTTAACCTTTTGTCTATTATTAACAAAATGAAACTTTACCTCGGTAAGTTCCATACATTTGTAACACAATCCCCACCAAAGGTCTTAATTGGCACGGTAACTTGGGATGTGCTATTTGTATGATTACCTTGTAATCTAGTGTTTACTTTGACAAACTAATTTTAATAAAGAATGCTATATTGAAATATAAGTACTTATTTTCGAATTTATTTTGGGTCGTATATTCAAGCTTTACTTCAAGATAATTCGTAATCCACATCTTTTTTTATTCAACACAGAGTTCTTTATCATATTTGCTCACCGATTTGTGTGGATATTGCGTGCACCAAACAAGTTCTTACAACCTTTATACCATCGAGACATTGTCACATTACCCCAAATACTATCTATACCTAGATCAGCCCATAAACATACGTCCCATTGTAGGGCACGAGCCTCCTCACCAATCGAGAGCACGATTGAGAGAGCATAGGCCACCACGCTGGCCTAATACGGGTTGGCAGACTTTACATACCTACCATAAAATTATTATAAATCGCTATGGTATTTTCCTTTCACCGTTATACCCCGAATACAATTTTACAATATTACCCCAAATACAATTTTACAAAATTATTTCATCAGATGGTGAAAAATCCTCAGTGTCTAAGTTACCAAGTTTACTAGCCAGCTAATGTAATTATTCTCTATTCGTGCGCAGTACGTAATTTTATTACGGAGCCTTGTATCGACCTTCGCAGAAATTACCTTCATAATGCCTGCGTATTCTGGCAGACCTTCGCCTACATTAAGAAGTTTTGTGTCGCAAAATTGTGGATTACTAATGTATTGATTGGCGTGATTAATGGTCAGGCTAGTGAAATTCTAATTTGAGCTACTGATTTTGTATATAGGGTTTATTTAAATTGCTTTTTTATATTTAAACGGTATAGTGACCTTGCTGGCGACTGATTGAACATTCCAGGTAGATAGAGGATTGTCAAAAAACGATTATGCCTATCACTAGTTTATACAATTATGCTGGTTTGTAATTACGCCTTTTACCCAGAAGGGGTAAGCAGAGGTACAACCAGGACACCCACGTATCGCCTTGTATTTTCCGTCCCACGATATGATAGGAGGCAAGCCTATCGCCATATCGGGCACAAATTCCTGACTCCGGGCTAATAATGAATAGAAAAATCCAATGTCACTTTGCCCGACCCTGGATCTCAGCTTTGCAATTATACTATCGTACAACTGCGCCATTGAGGCAGTCTTTTTTTTTTTTTTAACTGGCACGGCATAGTGACTGCATTGCACCTGATGGTAAGTGCTAATGCCGTCCAGATAGAGTATCGAATGGTATCAAACGGTAGTCTCATACCATTCGATACAATCATGCCGGTATGTTTCATTTGGTATAAAACGCATTATTCAAACACCCTTATAGCCTCCAACGCATTAGATGCTGCTTCCATGTAGGCGAAATAAAGCCTGGAAAACACACAATCATGCAGCACATTCATCTTCCACCCACGGTGATACATTTACCTTGATTGTTGTTTATTGTTATACGAAATGAAATTATTTTGCGTTCAATACCGTCTCACGCCGTTCATTGTAACAAATCTTTGTTAAGATCCGGGAATGATTGATACAGCAGTCGGCAAGCGACGAAAAGCCCCTCGCGGAATGAAAATATAATTTATTACCACTCGGTTTATAATGCCGGCAAAATATTTCACAATTTGCTAAGGCTGAAGTTATCATCGTAATTTGTTTATTGACGTGACCTTTTTTATTGGGAGGTTGATGAATGGAATCGTTTCGGAATGACAGCCTCCGTGGCGCAGTTGGTTAGACGCCGGCTGTGAAACGAGAAGCCGCGGGTTCGATCCCCGCACCGAGACAAATGTTTGTGTGAACCACAAGTATTTGTTTCGGGTCTGGGTGTTTGTGAGACCGAAAAGTCTCTCGTAGTTCCTGATACCCACAACACAAGACTCGATCTTAGTGTGGGGTCAGGACTATGTATGTGACTGTTGGGTGTATTTATTTATTATTATTTATTAATATTTTCATTTAATTGGGAATTATTTGCATTGCTATTGTTGAAAATAAATAAAAATCATAAATATAATTAACATGTAGTTTCCACGGCAATATACATTAGACAATAATATGTATTTGTTCTTTATATTCGCATGACAAGAGACATAGGCGAGAGATAGCTTTCTATCGTAATTTGCTAAAACCAATGAACGTTATTTATGCGAACACGAAAATCATATCATTAGGCGTAGGTTTTATGGCTTGTTTGTACTAGGAACTAGTACACACAAGCCATAAAACCCAAGCCAAAGACTTCTTTTTAACGTGTAAAACTCTTGCAAAATCGAAAACAGCAAATTCACTTGCAAGCTGTAATAAAACAAAATATGCATAATATTACTTTTCGCTTGTACAATCGATGCGGTCGCATTGGTTATTGCGGCGAATGGGTTCTGCCTACACTTTATTTTTTGAGGTACAAATATTCAACGATGTTACCAGCAAACTTAAAATGAATCGGGTGTCTCTAGGGTGGACGAGTCGATTTCGGTGTAAAAAAACATGCCGTTTGGATCCAATATCCTCGTACAAAGTTTGATCGAATTTGATTCGGATGCGCCCAATGCTTTGGCACAATCCGACGGTTGTTTCATTTTTTGCGAATATTTTTACATAAATTTAATAAAGTATTCTAATTCGGATTCGTTTCTTGTGTTCATTAAATTTTTTACTCGTCTTAAACATTACAACATGTTTTTTGAGAGTTATATATTTTCTCCTAATTACCCTAAATACCTTACAAATCATAGGTTTTATTTCATAAATTAGTGTCATGACACCAATTATGAGGCGATTAAATGCTTGATATTACAATTATCCGCAGAGAAACAGCTTACAAACGAACATTACCCTCGGTTCGACTGAACGACTTGTTCCGAGGCATATCCAAGCTAATTAGGTCGGTATTTCTTGTATTCGGCATGTGAATCTTGCAGAGATCCGCACATTCGGTTTGTTAGCTAGATGACTGCCGCAAACGCGAGGCCGCGGCACTTTCGGGAATTCTATCACGCATGTCATGAAACTCACGCGTCCACCGCCAAATGTCACATCGTCAGATGTAAGTATGCATACATACATAAACTCACGCCTTTTTCCCGGCAGGGGTAATTTCAATTTGGCAATCGAAACGTCAGGAAGTTACAAAATATAAAAATTAAATTTAAGTTTTATTTGAATGTGTAATTTTTGCGTAAATCTAAGAAACTGTTATTTTAAATTACTATTTTCAGGAAAACTAAACTAAACACTAGAAAAACTAACTTTACCACTCTAACACGATGATATTTAAATAATTGCAAAAAAAATCTACGGCTTTTTTTTCCAAAATTTTAGTTGCATTGTATGTGTTAGCACGAGAACTACCACCTGGCTGTTTTCGGTCGCAGTCTTGATATACCCGGTATAAAGTATAACTTTTTAAAATATACTCACATTGTATACTAAGATGTGTGGCTTGGCTTGCTGTTTCGCCGAGCGCATTGGTAGCTCGACAGGAGTAGTCTCCTCCAAGATCCCTTGTCACTTTCTGCAGCACCAGGGATTTCGTGCTCACTATCACTCCAGAAACCACGTTGTGGACCACTTGCTTGTCCTGTTTAATATACAATAGTAATATTAAGGTAATCGTGTAATTGTTTTCGTTGTCGGTTCTGCCCAAGGGTCCTCAAGATCCTCGACTAAAATATTTACGGGCTCTTTATTGACCGTTGTGTCAAGTGCCAGATCCAGAAGGCAGCTCGTCACGGCACGCATCTTGTGGAGGCTTGTGGAGGCACCCCAGTTTGGGGCTCTAACCACCTGTCCCTTGGGTATTTAGCTGCGCCATTTTAAGGTAAATTCGTGTTTTTTTGTACATAGTCCTGACCCTACAATAAGATCGAGTCTTGTGTCGTGGGTATCAGGGACTACAAGAGACTCTTCGGGTTCACAAACACCAGGACCCGAAATAAATAACAAACAAATATTTGTCTTTGAAACCCGCAGCCTCTCGTTTCACACCCGGCATCTAACCAACTTTTATCTTTTTTTAACAATTTATATGTAAAAATACAAATAAAAGGTATATAATTAAAATAGAGGCTATTATAATATTTTCCAAAGGGTGATTCCAAGAATAATATTCTTAATTAAAGACACGACTAACTTAATTAGCCTTTAGACGCTCTCCAAAACAATGCTGTTTGTAAAATATTTGATTGAATAAAAATATAATTGGATTATAGGTATTCAATTAATTTCGCTTCATTGGCGTTGGAAATATTGTAGTCGATGCCTCGAGTAACTTTTCCTTTTTTATTAATCGTAGCAAATCCATATCATTAACAATCATTGCGAACCTTAAATACTAGAGGTGAGGTGAAAAATCAAAAAAGATTAATTTATGGTAAATTCTTTGGGAGTGAAAAGAGAGAAAAAAGATACACTTTGCGATGAGAGGGTACGTTTATCAAAGAATGGACGTTTATATATTATACAGGGTATATCAAGACCGCGACCCAAAACGAAGCCAGGTGGTAGTCATAGCGGCTACAGACACAATGCAACTAAAAATTTTGCAAAATAAGCAACGGATATTTTTTTACAAATTTTTAAAAATCATTGTTTTCTGAGGGGTAAATACCTAGTTTTTAAAAAAATAGTAATTTAAACCCTTACGTACCATTGCGTGTTTAAAAATTAAGCAATGTACGTCATTATTTTAGAAAAACTATGTTTAATCACTCAAATACGACGATATGTAAAAAAAACAAAAAAAAAATTGACGATTTTTTTTGTAAAATTTTTACTTGCATTGTGTTTGATATCACCAATACTACCTCCTGGCTTCGTTTTCGGTCGCGGTCTTGATATACCCTGTATGTCCATTAGCCTCCAATACAGACAATAAAATGACATGGAAATAATGAAGACGTACACGACACAATTTACCTTTATTCCGGGAGGCTTATTCAAAATATTGATCGATTAAGTGGCAACAATCCGGGTCGAATTGCCTCCGTGTGCGGCGCGACAAAGGTCACAACTTCGTGTTTTGATTACAATGGACTTTGCTCCGACGTAATTTACCCACGTAAGACATGATTAGGGTGGTTAGCACTTACGCACTCTCAGAATTAGACGTTTCGCCCGACAATTGGGAACCGAAATGTTTTTCTATAATAATTAAATTAAAGCTCCCGAATTGGTTCCGAATTAAGGTAGATTCTTTTTAGGACGTGATAAAAAATTCAATATCCAATCTTGCCGAGTTGGAGAACTGTCTTTTTTTGTTAATTGTTCGGAGTTTAGGACGTAATTGGGATTTCATTAGAGATTTTCAAACGGTATATAATCTTGGATATAGGCCACCACGTATGCTGATGAAAAAGTCTAGTCAATTATTTAGTTTGTAAAGTCAATAATGCAGTTGTATAATTATTATCTTCATTAATTTATAGGGGCCGTAAAGTTACAACCTCCAGGTACATATATTAGATTTTTAAGAGTGGTGGTTACTTGCCATCGAGTGAGCTATTTACTTTGTTGCTGTTGGATGATGTTATCTTAAGCATAAGTACTTACATTATGGTACCAGGATATCCGATGCTCCCTGGGGTTGGCGCGCACCGAGCACTCGAAGTACACGTCGTCGCCTTCCTTGATGTCGTGCGGGTTGAGAGTACTGCCCAGGGATAGTGACACCACTGGAGGATCTAGGAGGAAATAGTAGGAAGGCAAGTCAGGTTAGATTATCTGAAAGAGGGTCAGTGACTAGAGGATGCATAAGTTTTGTAGGCGTCTGGGTTAAAGTAGCCGTAGGTCCCTAATATAAGACACAATTGTGCAAGGGTGCAGGATCAGTTTTCCTTATTCTTAACATTAAAATCACTGTTTCTCACTCCTTTAAATGTCGGTGAATGAAAAAAAAAACAAAAAAGCGGACACTTATTCACGTAAAATATAATTTTACGAGTCAATAATAACAAAATTTTGTCTAAACAGGTAATGGACAGTACGTTACGCGCAGATTTATCTTCGACGCGAGAGGGCGTTGACACTTTATTGGCCATTAAGACCTGTAACGACATTGCCCGCGGCCGAAGGAAACCGTACCAAATAAACATTTACGATTCCACCGTTTAAATTGTTGCCAAAACGATTCACGCCGAGAAGCGAAATTTCTCCCACTCTAAACGCGTTACGGTCCGTCGAGCAGAAATAAATACAATTTATTTATATTTGGAATTAATTTTGTCGGTACTAATAGAGTCAACTTGCTTGTGCTTTTTAGTGACCGTCCGCTCGGGTGACGGAATGAAAATGTTCCACAGTAATTTAGCTTGCGGATTATGTATTGAAAGATATTTGTAAGGGCGTATCTAATTGAATTCGTGTTTATATTTTAGTGCTCGTTAAGTTTGTCGTTTTAATGATGTTACCTATAAAACACACTTAGAATTAGCGAGTAAAAATGTAGTTACTGATGGATACATTTAGTGGTGTATAAGTTGTCAAACTTGTCCACATCAATCACCCCATACACGGGACATAGAGCAAGAAACACCCAGGTCTAGATAAATACTCATAGGCCTCATAAATGTTTATCCACACCCATCAATGCTAGCTTGTGGGGAGAAAAGTAACTGCTTATCCACTGAGTCAATCGGTCGTCAAATGTCTCTAGTCAGTCATTAGTGTGCCGATTGCTTTTCGTCTAGTTTTATCAGTCATTCGGCGGAAGGGTATTAAACTACGCCGATAGCATAATGTCACTGTCAGCATGTAAACGCGTATTTAAGCTTTGTATAATCCCTCGGAGCGTTTTGTGATCCCGACTGGCGGTAGTGGGTGTGTTCAGTCACAATTAGTTTTTGGCCCCTTCTCGGCGGATGTTAAGTGTCGTGTTGTGTTCAACGCTAACAAGGTTTTAATTACACTTTAGCTAGTTTCTCTTTCACATGTCTGTTTTAAAACGTCGTCAAATTCCGTCACGTGTTTACACGGTGTATTAGTGTCGGATTCAAGGTATATTTGGTGTGGATTTCGACAGTTTTGCCGCAGTTTCACACGTAATTGTGATGTGCAGGTTTCGTTCGTTTTATGTAAACTTTACTTTTTGGATGTGTGAGTGTGGTCGGGTTTATTGTGATGTTTGTCGTTAAAAAAAACTCGGTAATAAATGTAATACAGTTTTAAATTTTCGAGGGCAATATTTTGGGACTAAATACAACAGATTGGTCAAGCGGTCTGTGGTAGTTCGTGTATGAAAGATTTTGGGTTCATTCTTCGAAAGTGTACCTAAATATTTGTTTAATCTAAATATTTGTTCCGATGACTGTATGTGTCTATATACACGCCACACGAAGGTAGTTTAGAAGAGTAAACTTTTTAATAAAAATATTAAATTACAAATACACTTCATGTTTAAAAAGTTATCTTACATCATTTCAAAATATATTTCTTTGAATACATAAACTGAATGATACTGCTGAACTCTGATTCCGGTCTACAAAATTACAATTTAAATTGGTAAGTATCATTAGGAATGGCAGTCGTGACGTAAGCGTGCGTTTGGAAGCCCACGGTCTAAATTAGACGGAATTAGTTGGGAACAAGTTGGCCACTGGATAAACTGTCACTAGCCAAAGTTCGTCTCTGAAACGCATCGGCCAAGTCTCTAGTTGGAGTCCCGCCGCAGGCTTTGTTTTGTCAGGGCACGACCGACATGTTGGATAAACGGTTACGTAAGCCATTGTATGTCTCATTATACAGTCGGTAAGTGTATTCACTACTTAATGGCTTTATGTTAAGTCTTGTTCTTGAGTTATCCCTATGATGTTGTTTCATAGATTCGTTTGTGAGTGCTATTGGTGATGATATAATACAGTGTATATCAAGACTGCGACCGAAAACGAAGCCAGGTGGTAGTATTTCTGAATTCAGACACAATGCACCTAAACATATCGCAAAATCGTCCATTTTTTAATGTAATTTTTTACTTATAGTCGTATTTGGGTGGTAAAGACATAGTTTCCCCAAAGTAATAATGTACACCTTTTTATTTTTAAAAACGCAATGGTACGCAAGATTTAAATTACTATTTTCCCAAAAACTAGTTATTTACCACCAAAACATGATAATATTTAAAAAATTAAAAAAAAACTGCGATTTGTTTAGTTGCATTGCCCCTGTGACCACTAAAACTACCACCTGGCTTCGTTTTTGGTGGCAGTCTTGATATATCCGGTATGTATATTACATTTTTTTTTCATGTACCAGGTGTGTACAGGTATGTATTAGAAAAGCTTTGTTTATATTAAGGCGATGCGAATGTAATGATCTATACACTTGATGAATTCTTAAGATACAATTATATTTCCAAGCATATGCATAGTTGAAGATTAAATGTAAATGATGCTTAACATGGAATCATAGACCAAATGGCTTTGTGCCTAAAAATAATGGTCTTCAACAAAAGTACGAGAACGTTCAGTAAATAAAAAAAATAGGTATAGACATACTATCTGCCTACATAACTTACATAGCTTTCAGTATTGAGACACCTAATTAACGTAGGTGTAGTACGACATGCTTTGCTGAGAGTCGGGTACATTGACACAGGAAAATTATTTCGCTTATTCCATGGTTTTAATCAAATCCTAGTAATTTACCTTTACATTTTTATCTATTGGCGTCCAAATCTTAAAAAGAGGTATCTTTATCTTTTGTAGCTGGATAATACTTAAAATGAATATAATTTAATAAATATTTATTTTTGCTTAAAACATACACCTTGCTTCGTATTATCCGACAAAAAGTCAGTATTCATCATTTTAGCTGGTTTAAAAAATAAAAATCCGTTTTCATATTCCCACACTTGCCATACAGAATCGGTCCTTAGCGCAAGTGCGAACACGTATACGTGTCAAGAGGGGACACATTTTAATTATGTAACAGCGAAATGTATTTTAATTGTACACATTTTAATTAAGAACGTTCAGTGTGCCTGTTTATGGTCTCAAATAATAACGCGTCTCATTTCTCCGCGGATCTTGAGGGCGTTTGTGGAATCGGGTCTGAGTTCCTCAGTTCGGATTTTGTCTTAATTATACATACATGAATTGTGTGATAACTATACCTCGAACGCAAGCAATTGACTGTCTTTAATGTCGAAGTACTTCAGAGCTTGCAGGCTTTTTTGTTTAACTACGTAACAAGATTGGGAAATGGTAAAATATTACAGGTACACAACACTTTATTGAACACTACAAAGTACTGAAAAAATAAAGCATATAAAACTTAGAAATATGTAAGTGTACAATTGGCGGTCTTATCGCTGAGAGAGAGATGTTTATATAATAATAAATACACCCAACAGTCACATACACTGTGGATCACACAACCATTTATTTCGGTGCGGGGATCGTACCCGCGGCCTCTCGTTTCACTGGCGGCGTCCAACCAACTGCGAACTGCCGAATACCCAAACGCCACTTAAATATTATGTTGCACTCAACTACGCAAGTCCCGCTTAAATGTAATGATCAAGTGGGACGTAGATAGTTAAGTATGTATGTATATTGAAGGTATCAGCCCAAATATGTCCCACTGCTGGGCACGGGACTACTCTACAATTGAAAAAATCGATTGAGAGCAGCTAGGCCATATAGTCCACAACGCCGGCCTAGTGCCGGTTGGCGGACTTACATAAAGTTAAGTGCAACTTAATATTTAAATGGCGTTTGAGTATTCGGGCGGGAGGCTGCCATTTATTTTGTTATCTGTTTACTAAAGCAGCCTTGACAGGACCAGAATTCAGCTAGACTTGTAGCATTGTTTACCTTCCCACATCTTATATTCTCTTAAGGATGCGAACACGCCTAAGATTCCAGATAAAATAGATATTTATTAGCATTGATAATCAATATTCATCAATTAAGCCTTGCTCGTTAGTTGCCTTAAAACAACATCTAAAACCTTTTAATTTCATATCATTAAAACTTTTTCAATTTCAAGTAATAACTAAAAGCGATATATCAAGGCTACATTTACATGAAATAAATACGGTTTGTTATATACTGTCGACTTGACTGGCGTAATACAAAAGTTACCACAAGGGACGGACAAAGAACTCAAATCTAAATACCAAGTTTTGTACGACATGAGCCCGGGGGCATTAGAGGAAAAACATGAAAGGAAGAACTCGAACTACCCTGGAATAGTCTATGTTTAATCAACGGACATAATGGAATAAAGGTTGTAACATCGGAAATAGTCTATGTTATATTCAAGGATGGATTCATTTTAAATTGAGTAGCTATTGCGATTGATTGCCGAGTTGGGAGAGAATCGAACTGCCGAGTAGAAGTTTGACTATAGTGGATCCGTTTATCTAGATCAACAAGAAATTCGCTGCTGAACACACCTATTACATCAGCAATGCAATGTACAAATTAGTTGTAAATTTAGCGTTAATTAGCACTCACTTTAACGATGAAGTAAAAGATGGTGGAGAAACGGCTTTGTATCCTTTGCACGAATTTCATAAGAATCTATAGATCACCAAACCGCACAAGGCCGCCTGTGCCCAGCGACAATATTAATATAATATATGGGCGAATACTAACATATAGATTTGAAACTCCGGTAAAGCTGGGGCTTCCTGTCGTATTTGGAACTAAGACATGAACGAGGCATCTGTAAATACAATGTTCTATTGTAAAATAAACACAGTATCATAGAATTTTAGTTGGAAATTTTTGGAAGGTTTCTTGGTGCTACTGCGCTGTAATGCCGCATGAATAAGTTATGTTGACGAAGGGAACAACTTCCATTATAACCATTGGTGTAACCTACCATATAAATGATGTCTTTAAGTGAAATCAATTATTTCTGTATTTTATTGCTAGCTGTGCTTATTTCAAAAGTAACACAACTATCAAAGAGACAACAAAAGCGTTCATAATGAAGTTCTTAAAAAACAAGGACAAAGGAAAAAACTTCATTACATCTCTCAAAACACTTCTAAGTGATTTTGTATTTTTGGGTGCTAATTAAACTTCAGTTCAATAACCTCTCCGTGTATTGATTCGAAATTCGGATGTACCAAATTCCTCTGCCAAAATATTCTCCAGAGACATCCAAGGACGGATTACTGAATAGATTAGCAAAACGTGTACAAAATATGAACGAGAACCTTTATTAATTATAGTGGAATTATTATCTAAACTTCTCGGCGATTGATATTCTATAATGAAACTGGTAACAGCAAACATAATTTAAATGTTCACATTGTTTGTATAATCAAAAAGCAACTTTGGAACAATACCGAAACAAGAATTAATGAACTATTATAATCGAAGTTTGGAGACATCCAGTTTTACCGACGAAGTTATTTAAGTTGCTTATGTCAATTTTCTAAACGAGCCGCTGGTTTTAATAATTTTGTGTATAATTATATTGGCTTCGATAACGAGTGTCTTTGTATATTTTTTGTGGCTATGTGGGCAGATGAGTTCGTGTACTTTGGCAATTCCAAAGGCACAACTGGATGAAATGGGGTTGCTGTGTTGGAATATTCTATTTAAGGTTTAGTTGAAGAAGGTTTATTTTGATCTCGTTAATAAAATGACGTTGATGGGCAAACAGAGATTATACAGGGTATATCAAGACCGCGACCGAAAACGAAGCCAGGTGGTAGTATTAGTGACTTCAAACACAATGCAATGAAAAATTTCGCAAAACAAACCGTCAACTTTTTTTTGGTAAATTTTTACTTATTGTCGTATTTGGGTGGTAAATACATATTTTTCCTAAAATAATGATGTACATCATGTTATTTTTTAAGACGCAATGGTACGATAGGGTTTAAATAACTATTTTTGCAATAATTAGGTATTTAGTACCCAAAAACAATGATTTTCAAAAAAATGCAAAAAAAAATCTGTCGCTTATTTTGCGAAATTTTTATTTGCATTGCGTCTGTAACCACTAAAACTATCACCCGGCTTCGTTTTCGGTCGCAGTCTTGATATACCCTGTATATTATTAACACTCCTGAAAGCTCATTGTAATATCGAATGAAGGTAATGGAATGGCGACGACGATGAGTCATAAAATAATAGTTAGAAGATATTGGAAGCTAACAAGATCCAAATGACCAGTCAATTGCAAAACTTAATAACACACCACATCAAAAGCCTAGCAATTAACAAAACACAGAAGGAAATCATAAAGACGAACTAGTAGAAACGTACAGTCTTATTACTAGACACAACGAAGGCCCCTGCAAAGATGCAAGCTTTTATTAAAGCCAGGTTTTTACTAATGAGTCAGCCGTTTCGTATGAAGTCTGAGATTTAATAAAATCCCCTGCTGTTGTTACAGCCGTGTGTCATACACGGAGCGTTGTGTGCAAAGCGAGTGCTTAAGTAGCAATAATAATTAAGGTTAACGATGTAAGGGATGTGCAAACTGGTTGAGCGGAGCCCCTTTATTACGTATTTTGTAGTAATATTCGTTTAGAGAACGAGTCTCAGCGAATTAAGAAGTTTAACTAATTGTGCGATGGCGTCTGTATTATTGTCGGATGATTTATGCAATTGTAGCTTGTTGGGGAAATGTATATTGGCTGTTTGTTTACGAGTTGCGTGGAAGGGTTTGGAAAACTTACACATATTTTGCAGGTTAGTTTGCAGTGTTTTTATGAATTACGTTATTAAGATTATTAAGGTCATATTGTTAATTCGAAGAATGAAACGAAGAATGAAATATGAGAGCATTTTGATAATTTATTCAAATAGAGAAGGAGAACACGCAGAATTTACCAGGTTTACCATTTGCCACAAAACTTTTGTATAGCAAAAAAATAGTACCTAGGTATTATTTTTTCCATCTTTATTTTATTCTTTGATAAAGAAATACCTACAAGTTATTCATTCTAGGACGTTGTATCAATGTGAAAATGGGACAACCGAAGCTTCCCTCCGCCAAGTGCGAATTCCACAACTGTGATTTCCAGTTCCGATAAGAAATGCGTGAGAAAGGTTGAAGGTGCCATTTTCACGAAAAACTAAAAAAGGACAAATCCAAGAAAATCCCATCGAGATAGCCTTTACATTATAATTCTTTTAAAAATAGTTAAAGCGACGAGTGTCTGTTTCAAGGAATTTTTTATTCTAGTTTATTTTACACTGCTAATATTTCTCCTGTTTCTGAAATGTTACGATATAAGCCCTAGGAATTCTAAACTACTCTGAAAATATACGGAGGTATCGATGTATTTCGGGGGACAACTATGTAAAGCCACAAAGTAAATCAATACCAAAAGCTTTTCTGGATTAACTAGTGTACGGCAGTGTTCTATGCAGGCACGCCCATTTTACCGCTAAGAGAATTAACTGCTTTCCTAAAAGGTAATAAAAGTTAGATCTCAGATGTAAAGTGACGTATGTAAAAAGCACATGAAACTTAATTGCTTAATGAATTTATAACAACAGACTTGATAGATTGGAACACAAAATTTTGCACAAGAATTATATATAATATTATGCATCCTAGATGATAGTAAACACGGAATTCAAACAATCATTCCTCGCGAGGTTTAAATAAGGCATGAATTATACTGAACTTAGTATTACTTTGAATTGAAAAAAAAAAATTCATTCCCCATTCATCCATTGCGTTACGTGGTGAGTTCTATTACAGCGTGGTATTTAACCCAAACTAAGCTATATTGTCATTTAAATACATATAATATATAAGTGTTATGTTTAGCTTCTAATGAAGATCTAATCGCCCTGCACTCTATCTTATTTATTTTCAGTGCCTTATAATTTTTTACAATTTAAAAGTTAATAAAACCTGCACATCTCAGCACGATTTTAGAAACATTACTACGCCCAACGCTTATAAACAGCAAACGCGCACTCACAAACGACGTCGAGTTTGAAGGAGTCCTCAATGCTCTGCCCTGGGAGGGCGCTGTTGTCCGCCTGGCACTTGAGCTGCACCCCGTCGTCCTCTGGCATCGGCATGAACTGCAGCTGGCTGCTCACCCAAGTCTCGTTCAGGGCTTCTGTTATCTGCAAAATAAACAATAGAATAGAATAAAGTAAACAAAACTATTCCTTCAATTTAGTCACAAAGGACAAGACAAGGTTAATCTTTAGATCAAGAAGAAATAACTCAGCCGTCAGCGTATGCTGATCGGCAACTTAGTACCGAATAACGCTGATTTTCAGCCATCCCTGTCTCCATATGTTATGCGGGAGCCAGGCAACACTGGTTCGCTTGGAGACATAAGAAAACCTCTAATTTAAAAATTTGAGAAATATATTTTTGTTTTTTTTATTATTTCAGCGAATGGCGAGACGAACATGCCATTCGCCTGATGATAAGCAACACGATTACGTGGTTACTTTACATTCCACAGAAATTTTTGTAGTGCATCATCAATAATTATTTACATATACCATATAGATATACTATATTGTGAACACTACTATCCGTGTTAATAATAAACGTGGCGTAATTACGTTAAGGTTAATTAATCATCCGTTACCCACAATCCGATAGTACGCAATGTTGAGCATTGTTCTTTTTGGTCATACGTATAGCATTCGTGATTATTTGAAATTACCAATCATACCTACTACCGGCTTCTATTTGAATATTAAAATCTTATTATATTTTTGCCCTTTTCATGTAAATACATTCTCGACATTCTGTATTGTCAGAGATTGTCTACTGTCTAGTTTTTTTTATTGCGGTGAATGGCGAGACGAGCGTGCCGTTCGCCTGATGGTAAGCGATACGACCGCTCATGAACAGTAAGGCAGTGTTTGGTATTCCAATGCCCTCGCCATCCTGAGCAACAAGATGTTAAGTGATAAGTCACATTATGTCCAGTAGTTACTCTGCCTACAATGTCCCTCAAACCGGAACACAACAGTGCATTGACACTGCTGTTTGGCGGGAGAAATTGACGTTTCACTTAAGGGCAGTGTACAAAGGAATGTATTTTACTAAACATTATTTTTCATATTCAGCATTGATTTATTTGAGTACCCAAAGTGCTGAATAAATAAAAGATGTTTGGTATAAATAATGATGTTTTAAATAAATCCGTGCCTAATCTTGTGAAACTAATTGGATTGCTGTTTTACGAGATGTAGATAAATCAGGTTGTATGTTGATTAGCAATGAATTTTTATGACGTGCTTCGATCTGTGATAGATACATATTTATTATTCAACTTAGTAATAACCCATCAGGGTTTTAAATATTGAGATTTTTGTTTCCATTTTGAAGGTTTTTCCTGCTCGAATGAACGAGATATCAAACTCGTTCATTTTACAAAAGAATAGCAAATAAATGTACGAATAATATCAGATGAATGCATCAAGAATTTAAAACGGGCAAAATATTAACGAAAATTAATAATATTTAATGGATGGTTCTTCGCATATTGGTCAAAATCCACGCTTCAATGTTCTGTAATATTAAGTTCGGATATTTCAAAAGTTTTACCCGCAAAAAGAATCGATAATTAATTATTCAAATTACGTCGAGCATTTCGAAATTTTAATTATTTAACATTGTTTCAAGACAAAGATATTACAGACTTTGTGTTTGTTAAAAGACAGCTTTCACATTTTCACTTTTAAAAAGGCGGCGGTTGTTAAGCCTTATAGTCATGGCCTAATTTTTATATGAATAGTCTGTCAATTAGTTAAAACCAACTGTAATCTTTGGTTTTAGTCAAGCCTTCTATTTCCTAGTCTAGATTTTAATTAGGTACTTTATAGGTAAAGATAATTCTTCTTATTTTCCTCTAGCCATCCGCTTAATCGGCCAAGCGGGTCAATTGATCAACACATACGAACACCTGTCACATGTACTTGATTGTTTTACACCATTGTAGATAAAAATACTGACCAGATACTTAATAAATTTATAGACTGACCTGTAAATAGAATCTAGTTGACCATATTTAAAAAAAAATAATATTACCTACTTTAACAAACAATTCATCTTATTAACTAGGTGTGGTAGCCTCCTTTTACGCATAGAAATGCCTATGTTAAAAGACTTATACTTTTATATCCGAGTACGACAACAACAGTGCACATGACGCCTGGTAGTAAGTAGAGTGTACATAACAGAGTATCTAAATGCCAACGTGTTTACAAGAGGATGCACGGAAGCTGAATCCGAGACACGGCGCATTTGTCTGGCCACTATGACGGATTTTGTCCTATCGTGTTCTGCGGTCGCCTGACATATGCGTTCATCCTACCACGACCTATCTCACTCTTTGGAAAACGAAACAACAAGATCTTATTCCTTTAAAACTTTTAATGTAACTAAACTCTTCAGCAGTGGAATATTTTCGTCAGCAACAGCACTATGAACATCAGCAGTCAAACATTAACGTCAGCAACGACATACTGAATAAGAACAAAGTACATCAGCAGTGAAACATCTACGTCAGGAACAAAATCCTGAATAATAAGCCTGTTATTTACCTTGCCTCGTTTAAATTTTCTGTTATCTTTGAACCAAGTCAGTTGCGCGGTCGGCCGGCTCCCCTCGCACACGCACATCAGAATGACGTATCTCTCGGAAGATAAAGTCGTTGGTTTGTTCAAGATCTGGATCATGTTCGGCCTCACTGAAACAAACTTTTAGTTTTTTTCCCACAAATAACCACGGTGTAACGTTGCTTGGATACAATGTGTTTTGTTTTTTTAGTATTCCTTTAGGCATCGGTTGTTATTTCTTTTTCTATGGGTGGGTTAGAAATAGTATTAGTCTATAGGAAATATTTCTAGTTATCCTTTTGACACATATAATTACATCAAGTACACACAAGTTTTTAGTTTGTTTTCAGTGCATAGACTAGTTAAAAGTTTCTAGGATTATAATATTCCTTGACCAATCAAGTTTTAAATTAAATAAAATAATTTTGCCAGATTTTGGTTTTTATTATAAGAGTGGACCAGGAACAACATACTATTATATCAATAACAAAATCCTTTGAAATTAATAAATATGAAGTTAAGGTATTTAAAAAAAAAAACATTGTTGTCATCTACATTATATGTTTAATATTTCCCAACTGCTGACACCATTCCCAGCATATGTTCTTCTGTGAGATATATGCAAAGACTTTTAGGCATAAATGCACACTAATTACACTCACAGTTCATCTCCAGTCTAACAGTCTTCTCCTGCGGGCTGACGAGGTTGGTGTTCGACGCTCTGCATTTGAACGTGGTGTTCAGGTGGTTTCTCTTCACATGTGGCAGCTCCAGTTTATTCACTACCACGTGCGTGTCTGTCTTCTCTCCTATATACTGCGGCGCTGGAGTACCGTCTATCAGCCACATCACTGTTGGTGCTGGTCGGCCTGGGTATGAAGATATATGTTAATATTTATAAATACACCCAACAGTCACATACATCGTCCTGAACCCACACTTAGAGTCTTGTGTCGTGGGTATCAAAAACTACGTGAGACTTTTCGGTCTCACAAACACCCAGAACCGAAACAAATACCTGTGGATTACACAAACATTTGTTTCGGTGCGGGGATCGAACCCACGGCCTCTTGTTTCACAGCCGGTGTCTAACCAAATGCGCCACGGGGGCTGTCGATTTAGTCCAGGAGTTTTTTGCTATGTAGGTTCATATTATATAAATACACACAACGGTCGAACATTTCCTGAACTTATGCTAAGATATAGTAATAGTATCGTTGGTATTTGAAAATGCGGAAGACTTCACGGCCTTAAAAATCCACGTAGCTTAATGTTAATGGGTGATATTAGTCCACGTTTAGTAATATTAAGGTTTAAGAATGTTCTTATAGTACCAAGACGGGTTCGTGGCTCGCTTCATGGTAAGTAATGGTGTCATATCTGCCCTTAAACTGGGAAACGGATCCCAGTAATTATTATTAATTAACACTGCATGGTACTGCACTGTATTGATCCCCGAGATAATAGTTGTTAGGTCTCTCAATGTCCGGTAATCACAGGTTACAATGTCATTCAAACCAACATACAACAGTGGCTGCACATTGTTGCTTTGCGGCAGAAATAGACAAAGGAGAAATACCTAACCAAGCAGCTCTTTTGTTACAAAGAATCGACCTAGTCGAATGATAAACGATGATGAGAAACGCTCATACATACATACATAATTTCAAATACAATAAATTCAACCACGGTAAAGTTCTTCATTACTAAAACACAAAATAACAGTCAATGTTATTACAAAAAATAATTTCCTTAGAATTCCCAAGAAAACCACACAAAACCGTACAAAACTGTTCAATGATTTAAATAAAGAATTAGATAAAGTCCTATTGTAGGCATTTAGGTCTAAAATCAGGTCTTTATGGAGCCGAAATCTATTCACGCGTAGGCTACCGAAATTATTCTCGGCTTTCTTCGTAAGTTCGGTATAAATTAATCAATCATTCATGTAAATATGTTTTCAGTAGCACGTTTCGCTGTTACGTTTATTTTTAGTTTAGCTAACAAAAAGTTTTATAATATCTATCAGAACCGCCACGTGCAAGCGTAATTTATTGTGTCCCAGCTGTGTGTATATTCGAAAATCTTTCCTTAGGTTGCGTTTGTTTTTCAATATATTTGATGACAAGTGCACCATGCCACATGCCATCTCACCGGTTGAACTCGAAATGTGACTTGCATGGATCACGGACGGACTTCTTGTCTGGTGGTCTAATATGAAATTAATAAAACCAAAATAATACAAATTAATTTTCCAACCTGATTATTAAGTTCTGGTTTTACGATTCACAATCTACAGACGCTGCCTCAGCAATAAGGCAAAGCTTCAGTATCCGCACAAATTGCCTTCAATATTACTTGTTTAAAATAATGATATTAAAACTAAACAGCATTTTAAAAGCGCCTCGCAATAACAAGCTTAGCGCTGCGGCTCAAAGCGTTTGCGTAACAAAAATAAGGAAACGCAGTTACATTTCTTTTGTCTCATGAGTAGGTACACTGAGTAGGCGAGAAATCTTATTTACCCCACTTCTATTTTGTACCTGTTTAACAAGATTTATTTTTAGAGTTTCATTTAAAATATAACTTAAATTAGTTTTTAAATAGATAATGTAGAATGGTTTATATTTCTACATTATACAGGGTATATCAAGACCGCGACCGAAAACGAAGCCAGGTGGTAGTATTAGTGACTTCAGACACAATGCAAGTAAAAATTTCGCAAAAACAACGACAACTTTTTTTTGTATTTTTTTATTTATCGTCGTATTTGAGTGATATTTACATAGTTTTCCTAAAATAAAGATGTACACCTCTTTATTTTTAAGCACACAATGGTACGTAAGGGATTAAATTAGTATTTTCCCAAAAACTAGGTATTTACCACCCAAAAAAATTTTAAAAAATCTAAAAAAAAAAACTGTCACTGTTTTGGCGAAAATTTTATTTGCATCGTGTTTGTAACCACTAAAACTATCACCTGGCTTCGTTTTCGGTCGCAGTCTTGATATACCCGGTATACGCAAAAATATACACACTAAGGACTCTAAGAACCAAACCAGTACCGAAACAAAAGCTCACGTTTTAAAGCTCATGAACGTTGATAGCGGACCGATGGAAAATAGGATTTTAGTGCCGTAAAAATGATGCTGCTATTTACTATGTTAGATAATAAACTTTTGTCGAAATTAAAATCTAAGTCCTGTATATTTTACATAAAGTTGCCTGTAATTTAGCTAAGCGACGTCCCAGCAAAGTGGAACACGTTGATAAAATTGGATAAAACGGGAAATTTTAGTGTATAGGGAGGCTAATGGATATATTATAGCCAGTCTACCTTCGTGACTCGAATATTAATTACAAAATTACTAATATTACAAATGAGAAAGATAGTTCGGATGTATTAAAGATTAAATGGGGGAATAGATTTAATACTGAATTAAACGTAGCTTGACTTTATTCTTAACTGGCAGTTATATAATTTTCTACATTTAGATTAGTCAAATAGTTTATATAAGAAGATGACATCGTATTGATAATCTATCACGAAATGTGCATTGCCTAATTATAGAACCGAATCAAGCACCTCAAAGATCATACATTGCGTAAACACACTTAATAACCTAATCAAGCCTTATTGTTCTTTCGTTACATTGGTCATACGAATAAGGATGCCAAGGACAAGGTGAAATGGCGAAGACTTCGTATGAATGCGGAACTTAAAATCGGTGGGGATGAGAAATGGAATAAATACCTTCGCTAACAAAAAAGTTGAAAATATTATAAAATTGTCAAGTATAGTAGCATTTTATAGACTTTATACCGTGCTAGATTCAACCTCTTCTGTAAATAGACCGAAAATGTAGACGCAAGATTATTTGCAGACGAAAATTTAAAAACCAAAGTAATAATTACATAAAGACATTGTCCGAAATTATGGCTTTATTCAGTGCGCCAGTTATGTAGGTAAGTGGAACGGTATAAAAGCTGTTTGGAGTGAGTCGGCCGTCTTGGGCGAGGCTACAGCGGTAATTGCATTATCGTGGCGGCCGACTCGCCCGGCAATATTGATCATTCTACGTCACTTATTCCAAACTTACAAACCACTATTGTGGACGGTAGCCAGTGGAATATTTTGTGACGGTAATGCCTGTTTGGAGTTGTTTATCGAAACTTTAGCTGCGAAATTTGCTTACTTCAATTCAATTAAGGTATGTTTTTGCGTTATGGATTTTACTTTCGTAACTAGATTATTTGAATATTAATGTAGTATTTCAGGTATAATTAGCAGACAGTAGATGATATTAGTAGTTGGAATTGAATTTAAAATATATTGTCATACACAAAAATAGTATAAAAAATTCTGAAATTTGTTTTATTCTTTCAACCTAAAGGATGCAATTATAAGTTCCTGACGGTATACAAGTCCTATTCGTTAACTAAACAGCAACAAAATCTTTATAGCTATTGATGAATTAATCAAATCACTAAATTAAGTTTGGGCACTCTACCTACCTACCCCTGCATAGTAATGGAGAAAGGGCTTTGTAGTTGATGACGCTGGAGGACGAGTGATTAGTAAGATCGGCAGGCGACGCTTTGAATCTTGAATAGACAACGATCAAGTAAGTGGCTCAAGACTTGAGTGCGTTCGTCTTGATTGGACAGCAACCGAAGAGTAAGGTAAATTGTTACGCTTCAACTCGTTATGTGAAATTTGACAACAGTTTGGTTTTAAAAAACTAAACAAACAATTTTTTTAACTGTGATATTATAACCAAAGACATTAAACTCATTACTACTAAGAATTTACACCAGATATGACTTAAAGCAGTGCGCCGTATCAAATCCGATCATGCCATGTCAAAACCTAATATCCATATAATTCCATATTAGAAAAGCCCTAGACCTATTAATCTTTGAAAAGGTTTCATGATTCTACGTCAAATCCCAGAAGGCTACAAACAATGCCTAAAGCGATTCCACGAAACCAATCCTTTAGGCATCCAACTATTTGTTTGTGCATTCGACGATGAAAATGATTTACCAAATTCGTTGGCAGCAAAATGTGGGATGACAACCGCTGATCCCTCGGGCTATGCATAATTCCATCTCGAAACATTAAGCGTTTCGGGGGATTAGCAGAGGCTTATACAAGAAGGTTTTCAACTTCCCATCGTATTATACGTAATATTGCTCACGCGAAAGTAACATTTATTTAGCATTATTATGATTTAAGGCGTCGAATGTAGCAAATTGACAGTTTATTACGAAATATGTTTTTGTTTTTTGTTCACCTATTGTGTTTTTACAAAAATTGAGTTTCTTTAATTAATTATTACTTGTTTTCTTTTGTGTATTGTATCTATTGTGTTGTGAGTTTTAAACAAGACCGAGGTCTTTATTAAAATTTTACGCTTAAGCGAAAGTATCGATTTTTTGTCAATTTATGATAATTAATACAAAATTTTAAATGAGCTTGAGCTATACAAAAGAATTTAACGAGAAGAAAATTAAAAATAGGTGATGATAGGTGCAATTATGCTTCACAAATGTTACTTGTCACCTCATAAATTTATATACAGATTTTTCTGTGGGATGCAATAAGTGAATTTGGGTTTCATAAAAACAAACTCCTGTTAAACGGTTTTTGAATGCTGCTAAAAAGAGCTACCTTTAAAATTTTTTGTACAGTCCACATGGAACACTTTTGTAATTACATCTAATATTTCTTGATGAAAAGCTCATAAAGTCGTCTCGAATTTTTTGCCTTTGCTAGACATTTTTTAAAATTTGTTACAAAAACATTTGAAATTCATGCGGCCCTGAGTATTTTTTCATGTAGCAACATCAAAAACCTTTTTTGTACATTCTACTGTCTTTATTTCCTCGCTTCACTATTTCATTCGTTTAAGAAAATAAGATTTTCTCTCCTCAAATTAATTCACGTGCATTTTTAATTTAACTAACATTTGAAACGTTTTAATTGAGCTGAAATTAAAGTAACGCCTAGAGTGTAGAACCAAGGAATATAACAAAGTATTCCAACGCGACAGTGAAATAGTACTATGTTTTTCTTAAAATAAAGTGTTTTTGAGTGAAGTTTTACCATATTTTGAGTAATGAATTCACTGATGTATTTTTAGCCCTTTGTATACTTTTTGTGAATTATTAATTTTAGGTTTATATTTCTTTCTGTGGTTTGAGACAGTTTATGTAAAACAATTACGGCATCTTGAACCGAGGAGAAATTAAATTCACCATTATTGAGGTTAATTATTTTAAAAAATCCGTCTTATCTGCTATTAAAACATCATCCAACATTTATCCCCCACTTTCAACTATCAAACAAATTAAATTCCCGATGAAGGAACGCTTATCGCCATAAAACCTTGGGGCTGGAGCACCGATAATTTTGTGTTTGACTTGCCCCCCGTGTCTCGAGGCAATGGATAACTTTACACCGAGTGCCATTTGGCGCCGATCTCTCAGACTGACTTATCGGCAAGTTTAAGCGCGATATATCAATGTAATCGCTTTAATTTCTCATCTCCTTGAGGACTTATGCTTATTTCTGGCTGATACTGTCATGATTTGTTGAGGGCGTACGGTGTTAGGTGATTATTTGCTCCCTTTGAGTTGGGTTAGATGAGTGTGTGTATCGAAGTTTGAACTTTGCTGATTGTTCCTTTTTTTTTGGAAATTTAGATATGTAAGTAAGATAAGATATGCTTATGTTTTCTTTTGTTTATTTTGGCTCAGCAATGTAATGCAAGCAAAATCGATTCCATCGATTTGAAGCAAAATCCTTCACAAAGGACATTTTACCAAACTTTGCACCTCTTGCTGCAATTTGAGACACAAATGATGGAAAGTTAGACAATTAATAACATTAACTATTAAATACTTTAATAGCCATTCAACAGTAAATATTATAGTTTTGGTTGAATAAATACTATTCATTTTAGAATACATTAACTAAGGCAATTTAATAACCACAAAGGGACATAAATAGATTAGCGGTTCAATATAATATATATCGTGTTTATTTTGAAGTAAAATACAAAGACACATGACAAAGACACATTAAAAAAAGACGGTCGCGTTTTAATAATTGGAAACGCTACAACATAAGGATTATAAGAAAAATCTATCCCAGATAATTATTTCTGATGCAGAAATTCTTGATTTAATCGCATCGCTTTGTTTCCGTATTCGTATCAAATTAATTGGAAAATAAACAATAGCTGGGTAGTCTTCAAAGCTGTTCAATATTATGTTCTATTCTTTTTTATTTAGCCCACGTAGCAGATGCAATACTAATTAAGTCCACAGCAATTTTAAATTATTGTTTTATGCTTAAGTATATATCATTTATGTCTTTCGTTATACTGCTTGTATTAATAGTTGTAGAGTATTGTTGTTAAACGAAGCCGGGTAGTGACTATTTGTAGTAACTTCAGATACAATGCGAAAAAAAAAGATCGAGACAAAGTAAAGATATTAAAATTTTGTTTTATGTATCAACATACGTTTTTGCTGGCATAATAACTTTAGGCCTTTGCGCACCATTGTGTTTTTAAAGATAAAAGGGAGTACTAAAGTGGAATGCCATAATGTGACTATGACAAAAAAGAAAGCTTATATTGTTTGATTGTATTGAAAGAATAGATGCGTATATTGACAATGGGTTAATAAATACAGGTATCTGCAGAGTGCAGACAGCGGTCATACAAAATATCGAACAAATTCATAGTAAATGCAAAGAAGATTTTACATTGAACTATTTGGCGCTGCCACTGCACAATAAAACGGACCGAAATGTGCACTACATGTACATACATGCGAGTATAATATATAATTTTATTTTAATTTGTAACCATAATTAATTCGTACTTATCCCTATCTCACATACATTCAACTAACAATGCTTTGTATAGTCTGATATAAAATCTATATCTCATTGAAGTTCAGCACGATTTATTATCACATCTGAAGCAATCGCACATTTCCAATTTCAATTCTGTACAGGAAAGCCCTGAACAGTCCTTACTACCTTACCATATAACGGGAGGTATCGCAAGATCTTCAATATTAACTCTTCGATCAGGCGAATTAAGTGCAGTATCAATCACGACCACTTACCTCCTCGAACCTCGCAGACTAGGACTAATTCGTTGCCCTCCTCCAAAGGTCCCACCACTCCCGATACATCCCGCCCGGACTTGTCGTACAGGATCAATTGATGAGGTGGCACTGGAACAAACGAGGCTGATTAGAAACGGCTTCCTAATTAACACCTTCGTGGTTGAGAACTGGCTGTGAAAAGAAGCGGGTTCAATGACTATGACAAAGTGGACCAGTTATAGCCGATTACTTTAAGCCTTAAGATTAAAAAGAAACTATTGTTCCACAATAGAATTATGTACAATGATGACGTATACAAAATAGATTACAAACGTTTAGACCTTGTGAAATATCTAATATTTATTCTTGCGGGCCAGAAAGTCGATTTTGACATCTATGACTATTGAATATCAAGAGCCATGGTGCATCCACGCCACGGTTACTTTTCTTTGAACAATGTTTCCAAATGTTACTCAGCAACATCGGATAAGAAAATGTAATTTCTTGTCAGTACATGTTGCCGTGTTCGTATTTGTTGTGTGATGTTACCTAACACGTGGTAAAAATTAATACCATTGTTGCACAATGCCAACTGCCTCGGTGGTGCAGTTGTACTACAGTATGATTGTAAAGCTGAGGTCTTGGGTTCGAGTCCCGGGTCGGGCAAAATAATTAAGATATTGGACTTTTCTATTCATTATCATTCCAGAGTCAGGAATTCGTGGCCGATATAGCGATAGGTTCGCCCCCTATCACATCGTAGGACGGAAAAACAAGGCGAAGCGTGGGTGTCCTGGTTGTACTTTTGCCCCTTCTGGGAGAAAGGCGTGTGTTTATGTATGTATGCATGTGTTGCACAATCTTGCCCCACAAAAGGAACTACGATGGGAATGCACCTCATAACACTCACATCATGGGCAGGACGTGAACGGCCTATTAATAGAGTCATACATTCAAACCTATAAAATAATTTTTAAATACCATTCGAAAACCATTCAAAATGTACCACTGTTTATAAGAATACGTGAATTATGCCAGTGGTTAAATATGATTGAATAATTTATCATTCCATTTCGACATAATGTGACATAATTATCTGCCAATCGTACGATTTATCATATTAAAATACCGCGTCCCCACGAGAACAAACATTTGTGTCAGCAATTCCCTCACGAGTTAAATTATTAATAATCTCTGTCTGACTAATAATATTATTAGTTGTCGCATCTGACTTTATATTTAAAGTGTGGTATGAAGTTGACGCAGTGTTAGTTTAATTTGGTCACAGTTATGATCCCACATTGAATGACAAGTCTTTTGCCGTGTTTATCAGACACTAAGAGCTTCGATCAATAATACAACTTATCGAAGACCACGAGAGATTTTTCAGTGTCACAACTCCCCAGAGCTATAGATCGTACAACGAATTGTCTCTTCGTGGAGCCACCGCATTAACCAACTAGATCACGAAAGGAGTCCAAACATAGCGTTTGAATGAATTAATCTCAAAACTTAATTCGAGAAATAAAGTTATTTCTTAAAAGTAAGGGTCTTTATAATATTACAATTTTCTTTTCAAGTAACAGGGAAAAGGCCCTCATCAGCGATCTATAGAAAATAATGGTGGTGTGTAAAGGGACAATACTCATTATGCTGACGTCAATAGGAGACTGCTTGCGAAGCGAGAACATGTGTGAGCCTGGCGACACCCGCCTCGGCTTATTATGTAACTTAGATTGGAAACTAGACGTAGATGCTTTAATTGTATTAGTGTTACACGATTAGTCTATTTACCCCATTCAATGTTCAATTGCATTGATCTTCTCTAAACGGGGTTTTGGAATTTCGGTTTGTGATTGCAATTTAATGTTCCATAACATCATTATATTGCGAACAAGTCTGGGTTTAAGCATAGGCAAGTCAAAGGCCCAAGGTTAGGTAAAAAGCGATAACTTGGTGTCAAGGTAGATATAAGAGCTAATGGACTATTGATGACGTCAAATTGCGAAGATCAAACAACAAGATACATTGCCGCCTATGTTAATAATGAGAAAGAAACAATAATTAAAGAAACATTAAGCTTTCAGTGAATTCAAACATCAGATGTGATGATTCTTTTTCTGTAATATTAATTATTAAATATCGCATCTCAAGACTTTAATATTAGGTAACGGCTAAAATGAACAGATGACCTAAAAGCGGTTTTAGGCTACTTCGTTCGTAATTTTCTTTTATCTGAGCTTATAAAATGTACAGCCATTTAGGACAAACTGAGAGAATTGCTGATAAGCTTATTAGAAAGGGAAATGAATTTTTAACTGAAGACCATCACGCCTCTTAGCTTGTTTAAACTTAGGTCATTATTTTTAGGTATTCCCCTTTATTTAGTGTTAGTCAAAACATACTTTTTAAGGTACGTACAATGGTAGGAGTCCCATCATTTTATTTTATTTATTTAAGGATTTCAACGAAGGATTCACGACATATAATGAAGACATATAATCATAGTTATTCACTTAAATATATTTGTGTTCTGTGTTCCATTTATTTATATCATCTAAGATATAATTGTGCGATTCCTTTAAATCTCTAATCCATTACACTTGTCTCCATTTCAAAGAAACGCAGCCCAAGTGGTCGCTTTAATTTAAGAAATATTTGCATTAAATATATCCTTGTAAACTTGTATTTTCTCAACATTCTCCCGGGTAATCCTGTAATCCATTACACAAACTATATGATAAATGTTGCTATTGGATACTCAGTTATGCGGATAAAGGTAATCAAAGTTTCATATTTATCCGTTTATTTGTTTTGTTTAATATAAATAGTTGGATATTGACTGTAGATATTTTAGGAAATTGGGAAATTTCAATGTCCAACTGCCTATTTGGATTGGGAAGAATTGTTTAAATGGGATTGGGTTATAATTTTATATTTTTTATACTACCCTCGCACAACGATTTTCTCACAAAATAATAAAATATTAATTGTAGTTTTGTTTGTGTTTGTCTGAACAGTAACCAATACATGTTTCAGTAAATGTAAACACCATTCATAAACATTCGCACTTGACGATTGTACGTGTGCCGAACTAAATGACGAGTGACAAATCAGCAATTTCTAAATTCAAATAAAAGTAAAAACAATCCAATAAAAATGGTATTCGCCGTGTAACATAATAACCGCGAGCATACCCCTCGCCCCCACTTAGGACCGTTTATAGCGGGTCCCCTATCACTTGTAAATGCTTTGTATTACACATACCGCGCTGAAAGGCACCCGTTTCCCGCAATATATACTCGCGTAGGCAATTGAATAATGCATCGGTATATGTCAACACAATAGGAGCCTTGCTAATGTCCTCCCTTGAGCAGGGTTGTGCAAAAAACATGGGACGGAATTTTGGGTTAGATATGATTGATATTGATATGGTACGGAAGGGTTATCTCGGGAAGATGCTCTCCGAAATAGAAGATCTTAGCCACAATTAGGGTTGGCGGATATCTTTTCGGGTGCTGTTTGTCGCAATTTCGATGTTCGGTTGTTTGTGATGGGTATTTTGGGCCCGTGCCCCGGCTTTAACGCGGCTTAGGGATGAGAACATTTCTAAGTAATGTACACAATATGGTTATGCAATGATGCTTCTATTAGGATTTTTATCTATAAAGATACGCTGTATGTAGAAGGTATATTTTGTGGCCAATTGTCAATGTTTCTAATTTGTTAAAATCAAGCCAAAGTTATGTTCTATATGTGTTTTAAGTAAACTCTTCGACGTATAGACAACGTAAAAACTCAATAGAAACACAACCGTAAAGTAATTTGAAGTGATCTCGTAATCAACTCACTAATGGTAGCAAACGGTGGCTCCGCTAACAGTCTAGACGCTTAACCTTGATTTGTAACTGATTAGGAAAACATTGTTCCTAAGTTAGACAAAACAATTCTATGTAGTTATTTTAGGTGCCTCCTAAAACTAGAGCTGGGTGGTTTGCGCCATATTACTGCTTAAATGAAGATATAACTATTTGATCTACACGTGCTGAGTTATTACTTATTTTGTCTTTTTAAAATATCGCTTCTAACATTTTTATTAATTTCTGTGATTTGATTTTCTTAGCAGATTCGCACGGTAGTTAGTTTCGCTTACGGTATGAACAGAACTACTCGATTGGAGTGGTACCATAAAAACCGACTTGTAATAATTATCTTGAAACAAAAATTAAAGAGTGATTATAGCATTGAATACAGGACGAAAGACAAAATTGGTGCCGGGGAACGGCGCGTCGCAGCATTTCCAACTTTCGCTTATCATCTTGCTGGTGGAAAAAATGCGATAGTAAAGTTTTGTGTAAGTTTAAGTCAATTTTTATGATGATGAGATGTTTGTAGTTCTACTGACTAAATCGCCTCAGCCCTTTCGCGCTATAACCAAGCCTGTTTATGGCTAGCTTTTATTAAAGGAATTTTAAAACTGAAAACATGCTTAAAATTCATCGGCTGCGATCTGAACGAATGTAGTGAAATAGCATACTGAGCACTCAAGACCGCTAACACAAAATAACAAACGGTCCTAATTACGGTCGTACAAACAAAACAATAGTTGGGGAGCACGCACCAAGACTGGGTCGACCGCAAAACCGAATCGCTCCGAACCCTCGTAGGCCGTAGTAGGTAGAAATGTAATGCGCCAGTCGCCGCCGAATCTATCTAGTCGGTTAATGCGAAAGATTGTATGCTGTGGACACGATGGCTGAGTGAGAAGTACTGACCCAAATTTCGGTCTTGATACTATAATTATGATTATTGGTTATTTTGTCTGGATATATACGAGGAGCATTAAAGCGGACTCATCTACCCGCCAGGATCAATGAAGTCTAAGCAGAGAATGCTATAACCGTAAGTAATACAAGCTGTTCATCCACGTAGACCATAAATTTTGGGCAAATCCAGGGCTTCACAATCATAGATCGTTGAAACGAACTGGAAGGAGATCACAGAGTGATGAAGCGGTTAGAAGCCGAAAGAAGAGGCCTTTGGTCAGTATTGGGACACAGAAACAGACGAAAAGTCACCAACTTCTATTTAATTCAGTTCCTTTAGTTTCAAAACTTCCCTATTTTTAATTACCAATGGTATATCTGGATATCTACAATTTGTGTCATAATAACGTCTCGATATTACCTACCTATTATTTTAACAATCTCGTCTGAAATTGAGAATAAAGCAAAAACCCCACAAAGTTGACAGAGGGATGGCATCTCTGTAGCGGCTGTGTTGTTAGTGGTAATTACTGAGGCGGCGTGGGACCTTGGCTAGAATCACTGGCCGGCAAAACACTATACAATTTAAACGGTATTTCATAGTCGACAACCTCAATTAAACAGCTCTCGGCAGCGATATGACGTTTGCTTTGGCTCCGTAAATTGTTCCGAATCAATTTGCTTTTCACTTATTGTTCGTGTTAATTAATGCTTTTATACAGTAGTTTGTTTGTAGGCTTCGTTTAGACTTTTGACTTCTCTGAGTGATGTGTGTTTGGTTTCATATTGGTTAGCGCTGGTGTATGATCGGTGGGATATGAAATACTTGGGCCTTAGGTCAATTATCAAGCTGATCAATCTGTTTTGTATTAACTATAGGTACTAGTTGAATTGGTTTTTGTTTTGACTACAGGTCTGTCCTACCGATGACCCATCGCCGATGGGTCACGAAAATTAACGTAGACATCGTTCAAAAAGTGACAGCATAATTGCTTCGTATAAATCTAGTACATATGTATGTAGATATCACGATCAGAATATTGTATTGTATCAGCCTATATACGTCCCACTGCAGGGCATGGGACTACTCTACAATCAAGGGTACAATTATTAAGAGCGGTTAGGCCATATAGTCCACCACGCTGGCCTAGTGCTGGTTGGCGGACTATTATTAAATTAGTTTTTTTTAACTCCGTTTAAAGTATTGTATACAAAATACTGGTTTTTAACAGTAGTAGAGACAGAAGTTTACTATTTCAACAAAAAAATATGATTCTCCATAATCTAAAAAGGCTTCTTATAGTTGAAACTCAAAGTGCCTTATTTTTAACCTGTGATATTAGCATAACGCTGAGTTATACCGTTACGGTCTTATACATAGACAGGTTTAAAACCTATTTTAGTTATCGAATGTTTTGTCTTCTACGCTCAAACTGAATTCTAAATTCGTTTGAACGGGAAACGATTGATGACTAAAATAGGTTTTAAAACTGTCTATGAGTAAGGCCGTTAGTATAAAACTAAATGTGTTGTTGGTTTTGCTTACTACTTGGTCAAAACATGAATATATTTGGTTTTAAAAACGTTTCCGTCTTACGTTAAATTCTACTCATCTTTCAATATATTGCTTTATGCGATAAGACCGCCATTTGTACTGTTTTTTTTCTGTTTCTGTATGTTATTTTACTTTGCACAATAAAGATTTAAACAAATAAATATATTCAAATTCAAATCCTAAATGTTATATACCAATGGAAGGTAGTTTCATGTTTTCCTACCCGCAGAATGAATAGTTTGAAGTATAGTTTCGGCTTAAATCGCGTAGCGCGTGCTCCGCGCAAGATTTTTCGATTAATTTCGGAAGTTTTGTGGATATTTTAGTGCAAATGGTGGTTAAAGTTGTGAGTGGTGTTGCTTTTGTTAATGGGAAATGACCCTTAGGAATAACTTGCTCGTCTAGTATTGTATTAGCCTATATACGTCCCACTGCAGGGCACGGGCCTCCTTTACAATCGAGGGAACGATTGAGATGGGTTAGGCAGTATCAACACACATATATTAGGATTCACATTATTAAACTAAATAAGTAAAATGATGTATGGTGTGTTAGCTTTTCATTCGTGACAGATAAATAATAAATGAAAAGTGTGGTGTTTAGTGTTGTTGTGTTTGACTTTCATTGGCATCGGCGCCGATCATCCAGTCCCGAGAGTGAGAGTGGTGAGTAAACTGACTTAATTCCATTTCATTGAATTATGATTCGTTGATTTACTCCCTTCTGTGTGAATTCCTTTCGTAGAGTGTATGTAAATATGCAGAATTAAATTCAACTACACGTAAAATATTGATTAATTCAGAAATCGAAAAGTAAACGTCTTAGGAGGTAACTAATTTTTAATCTAAACTACTCATAATGGTTTCTTAGATATACGCGAATGTTATATTATGTTATAGACATTTAAATAAAACATTTTTTTACGGATTTTATCGTGGAATTGGTTTAATTTTTTTGAAATGAAATTAAATTCATTGCAATTAAAAAGAGTAAGGTTGAGCTAAACACACATTTACATACGGTGTAGCCTGAAGTACCAAAATAACGGTAGTTTTAAATATTTAAGCTATGAAATGATGCTGTAAATGTTAAGGAATATCTGTTGTCTTTGATGATGATATAGTAAATATCTACTGACATTACGAATTGACTATAAGATAACTTATAGTAAGAACAGTGAATTCAAAATCGAGCATACACCGACGAGATATTTCTTGAGTCTTTTCAGTGGCGTTATTATGCGAGCTTGTTGGAAACTTCCCGGTATTCATTAGGGACATTGGACACTATTTAAGGTATGTGCAATGTTTATGTAAAACACAATTATTTATAATATCGGCTCGTTTCTCCACACAACGTCTTCGCACCGTTCCTGCCATTCGCAACCCCCTGTTCTCTTTCACACCCGGTTTGCGTTGCGTCAAGTTCGAGGCGACAGATGCACACAGTATAAACATGTCAATATACTACAGGCATAACATTGCCTATTTTACTACTTGCCCGACTAAACCTCACTTGATATGAGAATGATAACATTAAAATACAGAGCTATGAAATCAATTTCAGTGTATGTTAGCCTTTAAATGACAATGACAACAAACGAATTAATGGTCTCAAATTCTTATATTGAAATGTTGAACTCGCAGTTGAACTCATACTCGTAATATATTTTATACTCGTGCTATTTTGTAGTAAATTTAATCGAATTTGCAATATTACTGTGGTTGGAAAAGCAATTTTGTCATCATATTAAAGTATAATTTAATATACTTTCCACTCATATTTTCACAATGAGCGCATCTTGTAAGCTAACATTTTGAGGATTTTAATATAATTTTAATCTGTATCACTTATCACTATTATTTGAAATTTTCAAATCTATGATAGATGAGATTTTTGAATCAGTCTTGCTTTCATAAATCTGTTGGACATTTAAATTTACTTTCCGAAATATTACGACAAAACATCATTCATAACTTCTTAATTAATATCTACGAATATATATTAAGAAAATACGACTTAGTCCAAGTGAAAACACTATTAAATTAAACTAAATGAGTACATCAATTTAATTAAGTTTGCATGGTATGTCTTTCGCGTACAGCTTATACAAAAGTAAAATTTTCTTGTCCAAAACCAATATAAACACTTATACCAAACAATATTATGTCAATATGTATTTTATAATATTAACGCGTAAGTTATGAGCAATTGACGCGGTCTCCACAGCACGATAACGCTCGTTTGATGCGGCGATAAATCGTGTAGCTAAAACTACAACAGAAATTATGGCTTCTGAATTATGCATAAACCGCTACGCGCTAGAGGTTGTAAAACTGTGTTGTCGATGGCTCGGCCACTAGTGGTATTAGCTAAACTTGCGATCGCGACTCTAGTAGTAGCCGTTATATAACGCGTTCCATATTTGAAAATTTTATCCTGTGTGAACTGTAAAGCGGTTTGATTCTGGAATAAGCTTTGTAAACGGCTTTTGAAATTAGAATTTTGGCGACATAAGATAAGTACAAACTATTTTTAACTTGGCGCCGTTGTGGTCGGGTATATTATGCCTGTCAATTTTTAAAAGCTTTACTTAAAAAAATTACATCATACGTGATGGTGGCAAAATTGGGGTATGGTAACACCGCAAATTCCATAAAAACAAGAACTGAACTAAAACTCCACAAAAAAGTGACTTATAGCATTATTCAATAGTTGATTGTTTTTTTATTGCGATTAGTTTATTAATGTATATAACCTTACCATACAATCACGATGTACCTAATTATAGACTACTAAATTGTTCCTAGAAATAAGAAATTGTTAGTTGTCAGTCGCAAGTTTAGAGAATAAGTGACTCGAGCGTCCGATCGCCGGCAGTACACAAATGACTTCTAGTTTATAGCAAAATCAGTTTATACGGGTAAGTATATTGCATTCTTTACGATACTCCTTCAATATGAGCCAAGAATTTGTCCGTGAGGAGCTGAGACTAAACAGTTCCGCTTTACGACGAACGGGTTACTAAAATATCGAAGATGATACGGCTTTGTATATTTTATAAATAAAATTTTCTTAGGATATTGACTATTGTAAATTTGAATGTTATATCCTTAGGTTATTTTAAGAGTTTTTAAAGAATTGAAACAGAATTTAAAAGTGCTTCTATGGAATCATTGTCCCGACTTATTGCTTTAGATTGTCGCAGCTAATGATCGAATAGAAAGTTAAGTATTATGCCTTTTATAGCAGCAAAGATTTTTACTCATTTCAGTAAAATATTACTTATATTGAAGAGTTTTAAATGGAATAATGCACGAGTAATTTGTATTAAGAGAACAAATATGTACAAGTAATTGTAACAAATTATAATATTTTTAGTTCCAGACATGTTAAATAATATTCTGTATCGTTTACCCTAATTTCTATACAAATATATTTTAAAATATATGTAACAACCAAACAATAAAAATATTACAGAATTTGGCTTCAACAATATACCCTCCTTAACACTCCACGCGACGATTCTTCGCGCAGTAACGACAAAAATAATAGTTTTTGTTGCTCTTACATCAGTTTGTACTCTCGTCACGTAAAAACCACGAAATGTACTTATGATAATGCCGAACTGTGCTGGGACGTCTCAAGTCTAGCTACAGAGGACATTGCTATGGAACTTATCGTAAATGCGAATGAAGACTTGCGGGTAAAGTCGATTGGGAGACCCAGAGTCTTTCTTCTTCTTTTTCTGTCCGTAACAACCAACCTGTAGACCTCTTCTGGATCACGCCATTCTTACCGGTTCCAGGCGAGTCTTATCCACTGCTTGTCGATATACTTCTCCCGATTATTGAGCAGGTGGTCTGCCTCTAGTTCTTTGTTGTAATATTTCTATAGGGTTTGAATGTGAGTGTCATGATGTTAGGGATCGGGGTGACATCATATACCGAATTAACAGTCTTTCCATGATTGATGTTGCTTATAAGCAAAGAATTAGTGTGATTTACTTATAAATTAATATTTAATGTAGTCACAAACAACAAATCAATAAAAATAAAGCTATGACATATTCGACTATCTATATTTAGGTTATAGTAATTGCAGGATACATATTTTTTTACAGATATTTAACGACAAATTACGAAATAAATAGAAATTCTTTTTTAAACGCAAAGTATGGAATGATACAAACCAATGTTTTGTTTTAACTTTTGTTTCGCTGAAGATCAGACGGCTCGCCTGATGTTAATTGGTTACTTCCATAGACCACAGCTAATCCAGACAAACCGACAAACTACTACTTGCCAGCTTTCACTTCGTTTGAAGGACACGTTAATTGAGTTGTTAGAGTTAAACAGCCTTATTCGTAGACAAATTTAAAATCTATTTTAGCTATACATGTTTTGTCCCTTTCGAACGACTTAAGAATTCAATTTGAGCGAATAAGACAAAACATTCGATAACTAAAATAGGTTGTAATGTGCCAATGGATAAGGCCGTTAGGAAATAAAAAGTGGGATACAGCTATAAACAAATAAGCACAGATTGGGACAGCAAGCAATTTTATTAGAGTGAATTTGATACAAAGTATAGTGTAAATCAAATAAGAGTAACCACTGATGAGACGTTATCTATCCCTCGTTAACGAAACAATAAGGTCTTTTAGTAAACGAATGTAAAGATCGATGTATATTGTATAAATTGTTTATTATTATTTTATTAATTGTACTTTTAGCTGATATCGTTGCCCTTTAACAGTTTTAGATTGTTTGATATTGCGTTGTCTAAAAAAGTAATATTTTGGGTCGTACCCGATACTAAATGTCAAGCTCATTAAAAGTTTCCAAAAATTTTACCTCATAAATAAAAGTACCAAAATAATAAGTTACTAAAAGATTAAGTTACAATATATAAACTTCATTTTCTTCTTATCGCCATTTAATGATTGTATTCAAGACGCCACAGGCGATGAGTCCGCCATGCTTTAAACTAATACAAGTACTTTAAATTTAATTTCTTGTGGTATAATAATAAGTGTTTAAATTCGTAGAATATAATGATGATCTCTTGAAAACGTGGGTTTAGATTTCCATTCTAAGAATAATAAAATGTCTTCGCCCGGACTTATAATTGCCTAAAATTGTTAAGAACAAAGAAGTTGTTGGCTGTGGGACGTGACATTAAAAATCAAATTGTTATTAACTTGAACTGTAATTATTATTAGCGCATAATCGCTTCAACACGGTATTCCTCAATAAACAAGAGTTTGATTGACAGGGCTTAGTCCAGAGTTCACCATGCTGGCCTAGTGCGGGTTGGCGGAACTCTCATGCTTATATTATTCTCATTCTCTCATAATTTAAATATACTTCATTATGTAGACTTTCATTAAATTATTTATGAGTGTTGCATTGCATTATGTCCATTCGAATCTTGAATAAAACCAAGTTAATGGCAAAATATCGAGTGGACTCTTGCCTTTAAGTGTCAAGTCGTCAATTGATTGTTACAATTTCTGAACAGCAGTCATTGAAAAATCGGCCATTTCCGAAGTGCCTGGCTGGCTTTAAAATTTTTACAGTGAGCCGGGACTAGGCTCGTAACATTGATCTGTCTTTACATCTACGTTGAGTCATGTGATGGAATTATGGCATCGCAAAATGTTGTGCTAAATGTTTCACTAAAGGTGAGTTCTGTCCAGTTGCGAATTATGATTTTTACAATTGTGTGTTATATTTTATTGTTCAAAGATATTTTTTATCTCTTAAATAGCTTTAAAACATGTGTCACTTGCATAAAAAGGTTTAACATTAAATGCAGAGTAAAAAATGTTTTTTTTTATTATTCACAAATGTCTACTTCATTGGTCAATAATCTCATTGGTCAATAATCTTTATGAACTGTGAACCGAGATTTTCTGGATTCGACTCCCAGGTAGGCTATTCTACTACGGTTTGATAACACTGGAATTTGTCTACTTCATGGCCATGGTTTCGCCTCTATCACATCTTGGTGCGGAAAAAAAACTCTGAAAATTGTTGATGGCTTCAGTAGCACTTCGGTCTATCCCCTCGGGGATACAGGAGTGAATTTATAAATACTCGTTTATATTTTATGGTTCCTCCAATATACATGTATAAGGTGTTTTAGGGATAACATTATAATCGTTAAGGATAACGACTTTTGTTCCAAGGCAGGTGTTTACTAAAATGAGTTTTCGCTTGACTTAATACGCTTTTGTAAGCCAAGTTTTTCAATAAACGATACTTTATTATGTTGTGCAGTTTGATGAAAAATAAGTGTTTTTTGTTTATTTTGACAGATTAAAAAAATATCGTGTGGTATATATACAGGGATTTTTGATCTGGGTATGCATTTTTTAACAGGAGGTTCAGAATCATGAAGATAAGTAAAATAAAAAGAAATATATTTTATTTCAAAATATTCCACATTTTTGTCTTCACAAAACAAAATAATTAGACATAACAAATACACACGCGCGTTCAAGGCTGTGTATAAAAATTATCGGCGACCGTGCTTGTAGCAGATGTTGAGTATAATTTTTACGTTGATTAGTATAATAAGAAATGTAAATAAATGACTCGTAAATCAGAATATTTTTCACCACGTGTTAATGAGTATTATTCTCTCGAGTCCAATAAAGAGGTCAGATTTTGAAAAACAACCCGTATATATGAAAATTATTTTAAGATTCTTAAAAGTCCACCAACCCGTATTAAGCATGCTTGCGGTACACAATGGGCTCTGGGTGGCATTGCACTTACAGGTATTTTAATCGCTTTGACTACCTAGGATTAAAAAAAATCATAAAAGAGATCTGTGCCCAACAGACAAGAAATATTACATATTTTTCTTGTTTTTTTCAGCAGTTCTTGAGATAAATATAAGAACGGTGCGGAGGGAGCCTTGAGTGTGCTTGTGGTTGTCAAAGGGCAGGATTGTAACTTGTGACATATATCTCAGCAGAGATGTGTTTCTTATTTCGAATTAATTATTTTTTTTCTTAGTATTGCACTGTATTTAGTGCGATACTGAGGTATTATTACAATTTCTCATATCATTAGATAATATTATCTTAAAACATACGGAAACATATTCGTGGGTGCTATTATTTTTATTTGATTATTCTGTCACGAAAAAGTAACTGCAATAGGCTCGCCCCGTATGACATCGTAGCACGGAACATACAAGGAAAATGTAGGTGTTCTGGTAGCACCTGCCTACCCCTTCTGGGAAAAGGCGTGAGTTTATGTATGTATGTATGTACGAAGTAACTGCACTGCATTAAGCATGATGATAAACACGATGCCGCCTAGAAATAATGCTGATGACCTACATATATTTTTCTCCCGACACTCGACACAATTAATAGCTTATTTACCTAATACTTCAAGTTGTGGCGTAGAAAGACCCGAGATTTTATATTCGTCCATGTGCGAAGATTGATACCGCCGTTCCTCATTCTACAGTAGGTTAAACAAATGCGCCACGAAGGCTTTATCTAGCAGATCGTACACGAGTTAAAACGGCATCACTCGACAACAAGCTTTTAATACCCTTCCAATAAATGACGGGACATTTTCGCAATGTAACTAATATAGGTTGGAAACTTGGAGATCGTTTACATAAGCATGCAATATAAATCGGAATGAGCGGGGTACGCTAACGTCGGTTATTCTCATAAGAATGCGATCAATACGCCTCCGCCAGCCAACTTGTTTCATTAAATTCAAATTTCGTGTTTCACTTATTAATTCAGGCAACGCTTGGCGCGGGCCTTAGCTTTTTATATTCCTGTCGCTCCTGTATGGAAGTTTCTCGATTGTTTCAAGGTCTTTGGAAGGGTTTTGTGGTGATAATTATTATCCTTGTACCTTTTTTGAATACACTACCTAATACATCACTAGGAATTTATATCTTAATTTAAGCCAAGAATTTAGTATGTGAAGTCAAAAGCAATAAGCCAGTTTGGTAGATTAAATTTGGTAGACTAGTATGAAAATTATACTGTCTTTGAATTAAAGTTAAGTTCTCCTATGCCTAAGTTATTTAGTAATTATCGTATTCCCGAATTTTGTTGATAAAATGGTGAGATTGCTAAAGCAAAGTTAATAGCTAAGCCGTTTATATTAGAACAATTAAGTTTTACAAGTTCATGTAAAGCAATTCACTTAAAGTTTGCTACATAATCACATTTCTCCGAGTAGAAACTTGGACGTGTTCTGACGCGGCTCGGTAGCCACAAAATATAAATGAAACAGATAGTTCACTTGGGAGCTAATTTTGGTCGATATACCGACCCACTCTCTGAGTTAATGAGTTCCTTGTGTTTGGTATGTTTTAAGTTGTTTTTATCGCACATTCTGAACCCAGATTGACGTAGAATACGCCATCTCGTGTCAATGATTTGCACAAGATGGTTACTAAATTCAACATAGTAGTAAGTATTAACCAAATGGAGTATCAATTATTCGGACTGGTCTAAACTGTTACTAGAAAATTGTTTCCCGCAAATAAGCAAACGGTTTTTGCCAATAGGAATTAATATTTGCAATCTTTGATTAACATCAATATAATCTGACATCCATAAAAATCAATTTTGTATGTATAGTATTTTTTTATTGGAAATACAAGAAATCAGCAGGTTCTTTAAAAATGTACTTTAATTTCAAAACAAATAAATACTGTAGACGAAATCCGATTACACAAGGTGATTCATTCAGCGAAAAAAGTTAAGAAAAAGGGTTATACAAATAAAAGTACTGTAAAAACGCTTGATAATCGTGAGTCTTTATAATACTTTCTTAGGCTTCTGTTCATAAAAAGGGCATTTGCGCTTTACCGTTTCATTTTACTCCATTGGGTTTAGTTGGGTTTTCTCATGTGAGTAATCTTGTGCTGAAATTCAACTAGTAATGGGTTTTCAGTTTGGCATAGTGTCTGCTGTCTATGTCTTTTACCATCCAACTGATGACTTCTTATATTCGGGAAGACTAGAGGTTAAATAAGGATCACGGCGTATGTCATGTTTATACAGAGTATATTAAGAGTGCAAGAAAACGAAGCCGGGTGATAGATAGTATTAGGGTGTCCAAACATAATGCCATTAATAAAATCGCAAATAATGCGACAAAAAAAAATCACTCATGATCTTGTTAGAGTGGATGAATGATTCGAATTCATATTTAAAAAAAAATTCCTTTCTTTTGTGATATGTAATGATGAGCTCCAATTGCGAGAAACTTCCATGAGTACTTGTGGCGGGTCCTTAACCAACGTTCCGTGGCCTATTCGTACACAAATACCCTGAACACCAGAAAAACAATTCCTTATTACATGTTTAGTTCTTATGTTCGCGAAAGCTTGTTTACACTGATTCATCGGCGTTCGCGTGGAAGCGATGACTTACGATTACGTCGCTGCAACCCCCACTTAACTGATACATATTGCTTTACTTAACTCAAAACCCGGCCTGGAAAGTATTGCTGCGGAAGTGAACGCCCAGCGAAGACGTTTGCGAAAGGTCTTGCACGAATAAACGGTATTAAAAGTTATGTGAGGCAAATTGTCTTCGCAAAAACGTGGTGACACTGTTATTAGTGTCTTCCTGTCGCTGCGGAATTTGTAATACTGCATTGAAGTTGTTGTACTCATATTTCTAACTGAATATGGTGTTTACCCAGCAATGGATGTTGCATATTTTTTATAAACTTAACAACTAGAAAGACGATATTATAGTGAAATATGAATTTATTTTGAGTAACTTATGATTGAATTAAGGCAAAAACTAATGCATTTACGACACAAAGGCAGATGCCCCACTAAAAACTGCTAATTACCTTCCAACGCATAATTTGGGCGATATGAAATTATGCGCTGCTCCAAACAAATGTAGCGTATATTCATGCGGAAACTGAACCGGTATTTTCAAGTGGGGCTCGTTTACAATTTAAAATTCTACGATAAACATATGTAGATAAGCCGGGGCATAATAAATTCTCGGCGAGGCGGTACCGGCACTAGGGCAGTGGAGTTAATAAAATCACTTTGTTACTCAATTCAACGTTGCTCGTGGATGTCATTATGTAAAGTTAAAATTCAGATTCATTATTCACTCGATACAGAGGGAATATGCTGAAATTATCTTAGATACTGCACTAGATATGTGGACTAAGACCTAATACTGAAAAATAGAAGCCGTGTCCACAAGTGGTAATACAGGTGATAGCAATAGATTGCAAAACATCGCAAAATACGTATTTTTTGAGAATCACATCGCTCCGTTTTTACAGTTAGTAAAATTGCGTCTACTGTCGAGTAATGTATAGGGGGAAAAATAAAAAAGTATATACTGAAGTGCGAACAATATTTGTAAATTACCTAGGAACGTCAGGGCGGGGCGGCCGGCGGGGCGGGGGGGGGGGGGGGGGACTTCCCGTCGCAACTCGCAACAGAAAGCGGCACCACTCCAAACGTGATATCGCAGTACATTATTGTAATAACAGCACTCGGCGGCCTCTTTGACTGCTACGGGTCGTGTGTAACCTCTCATTTTCCTTACCGAAATTCAAAGGAGCTCTAACAAAGCTTTGTTTTGCATCGCGCGCTCGACGAAAGCCGCTGAAAGGCTGGCTTTTTAGATAAGGTTCTCTTATAAATTTTCAGCACAGAGCAGACATTTTGCGCTAAAGTTTTTCAGCGTGGGAATGCGAACATCTGCTGCGATTCTCATTCTAGTTTCGAGGGTCGACATTTTGTGGCGCCCGAGTTATTTGCGAAACCGTTTTTCCCGTTAAAGGGGTAATTATATTTAGAGTGTAAATGGAAATGTAGGTGAGATGCGGCGGGCCGTTTGAGACGCCAAGAGCCGTTCGTTTGTGTTGGAATAATTGAGTCAAGTAACTTTTCAATTTTAAGAATTTCTCTTTCTAAATACAGTGTTCCTAATTTGTACCGAACACAGACGGCCTAATGTATTTTCGCTTTATTTATTTCCTAAAACGAATTATCATAATTGTCCCTCGTAGGCTCTGCTTCAGCTTGTATAAATATAATTTGGATACTTGTCAAAAATATTGTCCATAGCAACTATTTTTCGTTAGTAATTTTTGCAAGCGCAATGTTTTTGTTCGTTCAATTGAATGTTAGCTTAGGATGGAAAAAGTGGTTCGTATTGTTATTTTAAACTGTTATGGTTATTATACAACATTTATTTCAATTCGTAATATATTGCCCTCAGGCTTTGTTTTGGTATATCAATATTTTAACCTTATTTTACGTAGTACACATTTTGTTCTCTTAATATTAAAACCTTTGAATCGCTTTGTCTGTAAAACGTAATTGGTTTTATCATTCACTCACAATTCATTGTATGCAACAATGCATTGTATGCTTGGAATTTTTCTTAATTCTTCAAGTGAGTGTTTATACACATGTACGTATGTGGGTACAACAAAAAATAAGAGTATTTATAATCTGACAGTAACTTCTAATACAGCTAACGGTATTGCAGATCGCAAATACAATCCTAAATATTACGTGACCCACAAGTATTTGTTTCGAGTACAAACCTTGTTGCGTGGGTAACAAACAATACTTCAGACTTTTTTATGTGTAGGAGTTAGTCATTTATAAAAAAAGCACTCACCAATGACAGCCAGTCGTATCTGAAAATTGCGTGTGGGCGAGTTCTTAAAGTCAACCCGACATCGATAGACCCCCTCATCATCTAGCTGTACTGTATCAAGGGTGAGTGCGGCCGGGCGGGCCACTGTCGCGAAGTAGGCGCGAGGTCCGAACGCGTTCGGGTCGGACCACTGAAGAGCTTTGTTGAACGAACGCCCTCGGACGTCGAAACTGGAACAAAATTGCTATTTAGAATATTACGGGTCGTTAATGTATTGAATGTGTTGGTAAAGTGGATTGACAATTTATTGGGCTGTATTCTGTGGAGGAACTTTTTATCATTTATATTTGAAAACACAAAAAAACAGTTACATATATTTTTCTATTATACTGTATCAGCCCATATTATACGTCCCACTGCAGGGCACGAGCCTCCATTACAATCGAGCGTACTATTTTATCATGTTACACTAAATTTCAATACCTTGTTTTAACTTTTTATTTAAGGACATATTATGTACTTTATAATTCATATTCGGAAATTGATAGCAACTCTACATTTATTGGTACACAATTGGTATTTATCAATGTTTGATCTCCAAAATTCTTCTATATGTATAAATCATTCAATATTAATCACTGGATCAAGTAGAAAATCATTTTTTATAATGTAGGTTCGCCCCAATCCTGACATACATAGACAACGTTAGAAAAGATAAAAAAATATAATTTTGCAAACCTACCCTCTAAAGACAACAATTGGGAGAACAATTTTATTATTATTATTATTAGCCTTTTAATTCCCACTGCTGGGCAAAGGCCTCCATCCTTTCCTTCCATTTCTCGCGGTCAGGTGCTAATTGCGGCCAGTTTGGAAGATACTGATCCAGTTCGTCCCGCCATCTCCTTTTAGGGTGTAAGGGGTCCTACCAATATCTTTGGGATCCAAGCCAACCTCACCTGCACGCGGTGCACCCTGCTGATCAACAAACGAGGCTCTGGCCACCCACCAACCCGCATTAGACAAGCGTGGTGGGTTATATATTGTCTAATCCCCTTCCTTTCCTAACAGGAGAACAATTATATTATATTATATTATATCTATTAAACCAATCATTCTGAAATAACACAACTGCCAATGTTATTCCAAGATTTGCGTTATAAAATTCGCGTTAGTTTCCAAATTCCAAATATTATTTTGGTGCCTACATATTTCTGTCTATGTTGGGTGTTAATTCGATTGAATGGTTCGCTATTTCAATACTCTAAACAAATAACTCAAATGGTTTTATAGACCGTTTTGAAATAGCGTAGGCAAATTATAAAAATAGAATTTCTTTGTCATATAAATTGTCGTATAAAAATATTCGTTCATGTTCGCAGTTTTTTATGAATGTAAAATTATTATTGGTTAAATAGAACGTGGCTTTCATATGTATCCTATTCATCACATCGATATGGGGTCTGAGTTGGCGACCATAATTCGGTATTTCACGTCTGGTCCGTTAAGTTAGTGCATTAAGTCTTTGTGTAAACATCCACGATGCCTTTTCTGTCTTTACTGAGCAGTATTTTTATATCCCGTTTAAAATAATTTACTTTAAATCAGAATGAATACACTAATATTTGTTTAAAAAATATCAAAAAAAGATTTAATTTCAATGCTTGAAAATCTTCAAGTCGTAGGAATTTCGAAATACCGCTCAGACAATTTCTACGAGAAGAAAATTAGAATGTAATGGTATTGTTATATTACGACCACCGTAAACAAACAGTGGAACGGCGAACTTTACAAATCATGGACATTTTTTCAAATCCCCATATTATGCAGGTTTCTTAGCGATGTTTTCCTTAATTCTTATAGTACGTGATTGACTATCAATACACACACTCCGAAAAGTCAGAGGTGTGTCTTGGAATTTGGACTCGCGACCACCGTAAACATGTTGGCATTCGCGTCTGGTCCGTTACCAACGCCCACCACGCACTTCGCTATACTTTATCAGTATAAACGCCAAAAATAAACGTCAAGAGCAAAATTTAAAACCATAATGTCAGTAAATTTGACATAAAGCCTTATTTAACCCAAATACACAATACCAATGTGCATGGCGAAATGTGGGTGTCCTAGTGGCACCTCTGCCTACCCCTTCGGGGATACAGGCGTGAGTTTATGTATGTATGTATGTACACAATACCAGTGAACGATAAAAGAAACGAAACAGTTACAAAGTGGCAAAGTCGGTAAGAATAAGTTGAAGTAATATTCTCCACGTGCTATTTGTCTAACACGTCTAAATAAATGCCATCTGAGAAAATCGTATATATCAGAGCGACCTAGTTAGGTCCCAGACGTGTTAGACGATCTATACTTTATGCTACTTTAGAAATTGTAGAGGCAATTCTGCTTTATGGTCGTTGGTGGATTTAAAAATAAGTTGGTTGAGGTTTTGTGTTGGGTCATTTTTAAGGTTGTTTTGACGAGCATGCCATTCACCTGATTGTAAGCGAAGTAGCAAAACCCAACAACCAGGAATTATAAAGCAATGCTTGGCATTCCACTGCGCTCGCCATCCTGAGACATAAGATGTTAAGTCTCTTTATGTCCAGTAGTTGCTCTGGCTTCAAGGTCCTTCAGACCGGAACACAACGTGTGGAAGTAATTGTAGCTTCCAGTCATTGCATTTTAAATCGACGTGGTTATAATGAAACTTCAATATAGGCGAAGCTTGGCAACTATTCTGTGTAACTCATAAAATATCGTATGAAGCGCGGGAAAAAATATTTTCCACCTTCGACGGATTTATTATCCAGATTTTTCGTGGTCGGGTTTTTTTTTTTTTCTGCAAACTGTGTTTAAAACTTTCTACGTATATCATTCAAAATAATAATATTTATTTCTAAGCAATAAAGGTTTTATCAGAAAAATACCGCGGAATTTAATTTCACCATGTTATTATGTTGGAGCTACTAAACTTGAACGTCATACACCATAAAACTGTTATAGTTGCCATGCATCTTCCGGCCTTTAATGAGAAACTATAAAATAGCAATTAGCCGAGCAATTTCTCAAAGTATATGGTGTGGGTTGTAATTCCGCTCGAAATATAATTTGCTTGCATGTAAAATATTACCTCAACTGAAGCATAGTTTACGTTCCCATACACTTATTTTTAGCTATACGCGTTAGAAATAAGTATGGTATATACATACATTTATAAAGCGAATCTTGTATAGTTAGTAAGCAAAGTTAGGTAGATACTATATAAATATGATATAAATAAACATAATTACTCCCAACAGTCACATACATAGTCCTGACCCCACATTAAGATCAATTAAGTCTTGTATCGTGGGTATCAAAAACTACGAGAGACTTTTCGGTCTCACAAACACCCAGACCCGAGACAAACATTTGTGTGACTCACAAACATTTGTCTCAGTGCGGGGCTCGAACCCGCGGCTTCTTGTTTCCCAGCCGACACTAACCACTTCACCTTGTATACTCTTGACATAAGTCCCATAAATTTCTTCACCCATGCTTGTCAATCTTTTCATACATTATTATCGGTTATATTCTATAATAACACCCTCCGGTTCGTTTACAGGGCACACACCTCTGCCATTTGAAAGTTTCGTATGTATTTGAGGGCAATAATAGCTCGATTTAAGGTGAAGGTCACACAAGCCGGATCACCTGCTTTGGGGTAGACAACATAGATTTATAGGTAGTTAATGTACGCTGCAACTTTTTTCAATTTTAGCGTGGTTACGCGAAACTTGACAATAAATGTTGACATCCGTAGTGTAGATGTTTATGATCCTGCAAAAGGAGAGGCCGATTGGTTTGATCCTCGCAATCAAAATAAATGTTTGTTTCATTCACTTTGTTTTCGTGTATGGGACTTTTAAGACGGAAGTTTTTAGAGGTTTGTGATGCAACAGATTTCAATCCTGATGCACAGTTAGGACTATGTGTGTGTATTTATATGTAAATTAAATACGGGGTTTTAGAAGCCGGCCAGTACATGTTTGATGACGTTTTTACATTATCAATAGAAAATAACTTTATAATACATTAAGAGCACAGACAGCTTACATACTTTCTGAAATATGCCTTTAAAATGTTCCAAAGTCGAACCAAACTTCCAGATTTCGTAGGCTTTGATGTCTTTGTCTAAACTTATTACATTTTTTTAAAAGTATACTTGCCAAGTTCTGTACGTTATTGAATTATGATGTCGAAGATTCCTAAGTTATTGGACCGTGACCGGTATGACACTATGTGCTAAAGTCAAACAATTTGTGAAGTCATTTATTACAAAAATTGATTTTGGCGGCTCTCAATACTTTGTCGAGTTGTAAATATTCCTTTTGTGTTTACGTTCTTGATCGAATAAATGTGTAGGTTTTGAGATGTTACGTATTTAATGTCTATGCAAGTAAGCTTCAATTAAATTGACACGCAGACAAATTGAATATGTGTGGTCAATAAATATTTATTTTGAATTCTGGTTCGTGTGTTCCTCAAAAAGCTTTATTAATTTAATCAAGTCTTTTTGGCTAAGGATCACAAAAGAAGTATTTACGTATTGGCTTAGTAAAACAAAGCTAGGCGATAGGAATTGGCTATAAACAGCCTCCGTAGCGCTGTTGGTTAGACGTCGCCTGAGAAACGAGAGGCCACGGGTTCAATCCCCGCACCAAGACAAATGTTTTTGTGAACAAGTATTTGTTTCGGGTCGGGTGTTTGTGAGACCGAAAAGCCTCGTAGTTCCTGATACCCACGACACAAGACTCGATCTTAGTGTGCGGTCAGAACAATGTATGTGACTGTTGGGTGTATTTGTCATAGATTCCAAACCAGGATAGAGAATCCACGTTGGTATTAAAAGTCTATAGTGGTTACGTTCCTTACATAAATTAGTGATGGCATTGCGTAACTTTAATTTAGTTGTGGCAATGACACTGAGTGCTTTAACAGTTTGTTAACTAAACCAGTAAATTGATGCAAATACACTACGGTCATGGAAACTTATCCTAATAATATTAAAGTTATGAACTATTACCCAAGTGGGACAGCAGAGGCTTAGTGCATGCGGATATAGTGGGATGAAGTGGGATTTAGCACATTATAAACATTATTAAATTATTTGAAAATTATGTTGTGGCATAGGTTCAAAATTAATTTCTCGCGAAACAGTTGTTATTATGTAATAAGTTTGAGTCAAAATTCAATTTGGGGGCCATTATGTGAGAATATACATTATATATTATACTCTCTCTCTCTGGCCACAAGAAGTTCACTGCTGAACAAAAGCCTGCCGAATGGAGAGGATTATAATACTGCGTATTTATAATTATTGAAATGGACTTTGTAAGATTTTTAATTGCCTTGAATCCTACCTCGTAAAAGTACTTATTTTCATATTAAAAATAAGGAAAAAAATATCTTGGCAAATATACATGGCGGGTATATCCAGACTACGACCGAAAACGAAACCAGGTGGTACTTTTAGTGATTACAGACACAATGAAAATAAAAAAAAATAACTAATCGTCGTGTTTGCGTGTATACCCTGTATAATATTGCTTGTTTGACTCGAAAACAAATTAAAATATAATCTGGTAACATTGACTCTCGAGTCTTCTTAAATGTGTCTATAAATAAACTCACTTCCTACGTAAGCAATATTAGTGTACAATCGTATAGCAGAATCCCCGGCCTCGAGTTTCACTGAGGCGATACGGTACATCATATTGGGTATTCCCAAACGTACTACATCTCGGATTAGCACGTCAAACTTCTAAATTAATTATTCCGACCGTGTTAGTGAATACATGTGCGTTCAAAGCGTTATTGATTAAAATTTCTAGTCATTGTTATTGAAGTTATTGATTATATTATGTTTTTGGACTATGACTGAAACTAACTGAAACTTCTAATATCTGCAGTTTAATGGCTTCTCAATTAAATTAGCTTAAGCAATGGGCTATTATTTTTATTATATATATTTTCCCTTGGAGGCCATATAATTGGCCTTAATTAAGACACCGATTAGCGAGTTAAGCGCGGAATAAAATGGTCTTCAGGACTGATCCAGACGAATTCAGAACACTTCAGAAGAAAACAAGAAACTAATGGCTCAGATAAACCAGCTTAATGGACCTATAGTTAAACATTCCCATTGTACATGGAAACTTATTAAGCCCATATCTGCACTCTACAATTCAACGCCATACAATTGTGAATTCCATTTTCAAACGTCCTTTATCTGATGAAGCTTAGTGCGGAATTGTCAGAGACGAATGCGCGAATCAGCACGGAGCTGTAAAATGTACATACCCATGGGAACGTTACAAATTGTCCAATCTATTTAAACGGAAACCGTTGAGTGCGATCAAAGAACGCGATTTGCTACGGTTCAATTTGCGGACAAGTTATCGCCCTTACGCCTTTAGTTTATGGCCGATGACAGATGTTGTGCAGTTTGAGTTTAATGTGATTGTTTTGAATTTTTGTTTGACACAAATTGTATGGTAAATGACGTGCTATTCTTATTTCATCATCATCATCATCATCATCATCAGCCTATATTAGTCCACTGCTGGACATAGGCCTCCTCAAAATTGCGCCATTTCACCCTGTCTTCGGCTTGTCGCATCCAACATCTGCCAGCGACCTTTCGCAAATCGTCACTCCACCTAGCTGGAGGGCGTCCTACACTACGCTTGCCAAGGCGCAATTCTTATTTACGTAATTAAATATTTAGAAGATAATAAAAGTACCATAAAGCTTTTACTATAAGCTGCAATAAATAAATAAATTCACCCAACAGTCACATACATAGTCCCCCCATAACCCCACAGTAAGATCGCGTCTTGTGTCGTGTGTATCAGGAACTACTTGTGGGCCTCACAAATATTTGTCTCGGTGCGGGGATCGAACCCGCGGCCTTTCGTTTCATAGCCAGCGTCTAAGCAACTGCGCCACGGAGGCTGTCTTTATTTCAATTATCATCATATTCCCCAGTCCCAAGAAGTCCATTGCCGGACATATACAGTATACACCTCTAAAGATTTCCACAACAGCCTCTTAATATCGTATCTATCAGCCACTTCCTACTTCAGGTCACACTCTTCATATACTTTCTCCCCTTTTAAAACCAATTTCAGTAATCCACCTTTCGAACCGCGAGAAGTTTATTTTCAAAGCCGTCCGCGCCCAACGCTAAATGACGTGGATGATTAATGGGGAATGTCTCATTGACCCTCGTATAGGACTACTTAGCACTAATAGGGTATCATATTGCTGTATAAACAATCAACGTGCAGTTGTTAAGGATGATGTATTAGCTAAGGGCTTGGTACTTAGTCTTAGAAATATGTAGTTGGTATAAAGTAATAGGTTTTAAGAGGCTATGGTGTGGTTCAGGTTTAATTTCCAAATGAGATATTATTATATTTCACTGTTAAAAGAATATTATCTTCTATTGTGTAGAATACTACAATTTTGATAAATAATGATTCTCTATTAATAAAGAAAAATTTGGTTATTTTACGTAGCAATATTCCACGTTTGCCTGATGGTCCAATTCCAAGGTTTTAAAACCAACAATAATTTAAATATTTTTGATTTGTCAGCTTTAGAATGAAAGTTTAGATAACATTACATTTCAATACCGGCTGGTATTAAAATTAAAACCTAACTAAAATAATTTTAATTACAAAAATAATTAAACCAAAGTACAAATTATAGGGAAATCTCTTTAAAATTCCATCTGACGTCACGGGTCCGGCGCAATATGCCTTGAATGAGGTTTGAACATGAAATTAGTTTGGAAAAATTGTACGCGACATTCGCGCGACAGCAGCGCCACTAATAGACCCTAAGAGCCTTTTAGTTTTCATAATAAAATGGCTTTGTCTGGTTGTTGCATTCGAGATTGTCTTCACTGAAAATAGGATTCTCTGACAGTCAGAAAGAGAATTTAAAGAGAAATAAATTGGTAAAATGAAGTATATATTAAATACAATTTTCTTTATTTGAGTCACAACTACTCAAAGCATAATAAAATAATAATTTTGTGATGATTGTCCCCATTCAAGTTAGAGTTTTTAAGTATAAAAATAGTTTAATAAATGTCTCCATGGCTTAGTGGGAGAGAAACCGGCCTGTATTAGAGCAAATAAGAGTTAGATTTTCGGACGTATTTTGGTATGTGAAAGTTAGTTGAATTAATATTTTTTTTTATTGCAATGAACGGCAAGACCAGCATGCCATTCGCCTGATGGTAAGCGATACAACTGCTCATGGACAGTAGCGAAACCAAACAACACCATGAATTACAAAGCAATGTTTGGCATTCCACTGCGCTCGCCATCCTGAGACATAAGATGTTAAGTCTCAATATGCCCAGTATTTATTCTGGCTACAATGTCCTTCCTATCGGAATATTACAGTGCATTTACACTGCTGTTTGGCGGGATAATTAGACATTGCGGTGGTACCAACACAGGAGGCCTCTCACATATGAGAGACCTACCTCTAGTAAAATATATAATTTTAATCTAAACCTATGTATGTTCTTGAGTTGAGTGATGCCCATGCTTTTCTTAAAGATTTCCACAGCGATATTTCGAAAAGGGTCTACATTCTCAATCCACTGTTTCTTTGTCCGAGCGCATGTCCAATAACAGGTGAAAATCTAACATTGCCAATACGTGACTGCTAAACAACATGAAGTATTAATGTATTATCAATTAACTACTGTTAATTTCCATCGGGGAAGCACTAACACATATAGGCACGTATTGAGGCCAAACTTGCGGCGAAAACATGCATAAATCACCCCATTATCATATAATAAATACCAACTAGCGGATCTAATTCGACGCATTTGCTTTTGTATTTGATAATCAATTTATGTGGGGCCATGGGTGTGCGTGATACCGAAGCCACAGCAGGCACTATTTACATATGCAAGATCGGACCGCTGGCTGTAATCCGTAATGCGTAACATCCAATTAATATACCTTTTGTTCGCTTTCCTGCATAATATAATGGAGTGACTGCAATAAGTAGTACAGTACAGTTGAAGTATTAATATATAATAGCGACCTAATTGTATTCGGATAAACACAAAACAAATCCGAAACGCGACCTAACACAATGTGTTTAAAACATACTCTTTTTATCCTTTTCTCACATCCATCCCGTGGTTGTCCACAAGACATTGCCTTTTAGCGATAAGTCTGCCAATTGTTCTTTTTATGTATGTAATTTTCGTTGAAATTATTTTTTTATATGTGCACAATCATATGTATATTTAAAATAAAAAATTGCGGCGCATTCTTAACGAGAGTTTACGGAATTCGTTCTCTGAGCGAGTATGGTTTTTTATTTGTTTTATTGATAATGTTGGCAATGAAATGGCGCTCATGAAAAAGTCAATCTTAAATGTAATGTAATGTAAATAAAGTAAAATGTCCTATTAATTATTAGCGAAAGCAAAGTAAATTTGAATAATATCCCTGTTGTAAGTTGTAATCGGATTGGTTATTGGAAAGTTTGCCGGAAAATTGTGTAACTATACGAGGGCAATTTTATTGAGTGCACTCAAAATCAATTTGAGATGAGAAATTATGCTTGTGGCTAGAGCATAGTTTGGGTTCATAGCTTAAAAATAAAAAATGACAGCAAAATTTTAAATTTTGGTGATGGGATGTAAAAAGTAATTTGTTAAATTTTGTTTTACCAAGCATGGACATTTTGAGTAATACTTGTATTTTGATAGATAATTATTAACAAAATTAGAAGCTAAATTTGAGTGATAATGTATCACCATTGGAATGAATAGTAATTTAAAAGCTGAACGTACGGAGATTATATTATGTTTCATGACTTTCTATGTAATGAGCAGTTATTATTTATTTATATTAAATCTGTACTTTATAGTCATGTAAAAACTGAAAAAAAAAGCACGTGAAGTACTTAAAACTCCTTTATGCTAGAACAATTGGCGGTATTTTCGCTATGGACATCTTGTCGATATCTTTCAAACTTTGCATGGAGTAGAATGATATTAATAATGGTAATCGGGTGATATTATATGTTATCAAGTTAATGTATGTTCACCCATAAAAACATCTTCAGTTTTACCAAAAATCGGATACCACGAATTTTTGTTCTATTTTTACGTCCAAGAAATAAATACACATCATAAAACGTAATAAAGAATATTGAAACACGTGCTTCTGCAAAGATTTTCTAGGAAGGAAACTCGAAGACCGGGTTTCCTTTTGAAATTATTCATACAAACCTAATTATGTAAAGGTACAAAAGTATTTATCTTTATTTAAGATTAAAAGTATACAAACAAGCTGAAATATACGTATTTTTTGAAATCGAATCCTTTTCGAGTACCAATTACGGAGATGAGGCCGGCTCTCAATATTTATGGGTCAAAGTATTTTCGTTGCTTGTTGGTCACGTCACTCGAAACGGGGTGAGACGCTTTCTCTGAATAAAATGTTTTATAAGTGAAATTCCTGAATTTTAACCAACAAAAGTGGCTTTTAATTTTGGTAATTTAAATAGTATTTTATTCGTAAATTTAATGAATTTTTTGTTTGCTGGAATTGTTTTATTTTTTGTTGTGTTCCTTGATGTTCTTGATCTCTTTGCCCGATACGAGATTTGAACCCGAGACCTCAGCTTTGTAATCGTAACGTAGTACAACTACGCCACCGACGCAGTGAATATATTAATGTAATATAATTTCTACGGTATGTAAGTCCGCCAACCCGCACTAGGCCAGCGTGGTGAACTATATGGCCTAACCACTCTCAATCGATTCTCTCGATTGTAGAGTAGGCCAGTGGGACGTATATGGGCTGATATAAATAGATAGATATATAGAATATATGTACTGGTGGACATGTAATTCTGATCCCATGTTGACATAACATATTATGTTGTGAGTACTAGACAGTATAGAGGTTTTAGTTTACAAAGTGCAAAAGCTAGTGTCAAAGTGACCTACGCAAATGCGTTGCATTACAAGGTGACTTCGCACAACCAATCTCTTGTATGATCCCATGTATCTCAGCCGATATTCAACTGAACTTCACTTCTCATTGTTAAGTGTATCACGTGACGACAGTAAAAAATACAAAGATCTTTGAAGTTCGAAACTGCCAAATCCAAAACAAATATTAACAACGGCACAAAAAGAAATCGCCATTTTCCACCAGTAGTGTGGTTAAATCAGAATTTCTGCTGTGAATTTCAAACAACTTCCCTACGAAATGTAAAATAAAAGCGATTTTTCGCGGCTTTCAATATATTCCTCAATATGTCCGCGACATCGTGTATCATTTAACTGTATCGTTAAACTTTGACAGTATGGATCGCGTCCAAGTAATTACATTGACCACGCGTATCTGCGGCAGAAGAATAACTTCATAAAATATGAAAAATAAGCCTGAAACATTTACTGATTCATCTCGATCCAATACTTCAATCCACTCCGGGTTTGTGCACGCGAAAATGGAGTTAAGCCCAAATATAATATGTACCGTTTTTGACTGACGAAACATCCAATCGTCAGACTGGGTCAGTTGTACAGCGCATCTACGTTATAAGGAGTAAGGTTTTACAGATGCGACAGTTCGGATTTCCGAATAGTATTTAGACATATTTACTCGCGATTATGCTGATAGTCAATATGTACCTTTAACCTATAATAGCTGTATTTTTTTAAATATCAACTCATGAAGTTTTTAGTTAATACACTTATTAGTCATACATAATGCTGAACCTACATTAAGACACAAGTTTGTACTGGTTACCATAAATTGCGAGATTACTCGGCCTCACGAAACTCAGATTCAAACAAACACAGGGTATATCCAGAGAGCGACCGAAAACGAAGCGATATGGTAGTTTTATTGATTACAGACACAATGCAATTATATTTTTCGCAAAAAGCGACAGTTTTTTTTTGCAATTTTTTTAACATCATCATTGTTTGAGTGGTAAATACCTAGTTGTTGCGAAAATAGTAATTTAAGCCCTATGACGCAATATGTATCATTGCGTCTTTAAAAATAAACAGGTGTGAATTATTATTTTAGTAAAAAATATATTTATCACCCAAATACGACGATTAGTAAAAAATTACAAAAAAAATATTGTCATATTTTTTTTGCGTAATTTTTAGTTGCATTTTGTCTGAAGTCACTAGTAATACCCTCTGGCTTCGTTTTCGGTCGCAGTCTTGATATACCCGGTATTTGTGGATCATAGTGTCTTGGCGTGGAAAAGATCGCTATCCGGACGATACCTACATATACTAGAAAACTGAGATAAGCTTTAAGGAGGTAGATATTAAAATTATTAGCTAATTTCGTGACGTCATTTGTTATACTTCATCGTTTTGTTAGCAAGAGAAAATATAGTAATTAAAAGTAAGTTCAAGTTAGATTCATAATCATAATTATTTCTATCTTGTGCTACAAGAAGGAAGTCCGCTGATAAGCCTAACCTAAAACTGAATAGAAGAAGCTATACAACCAGCATCATCTTAAAACCTTGTCTAGATTTTTAGATCATTTACTAGTATTATTCATCGGTTAAAAGTCTACAAACCCATACAAAAATAACAAAAGAGTTCTAATTCAATCCCCGTACGTTAACCTGTCCCCTTTACGCAATAAGCATAGAACACGGAATCGGACATCCGAGATCCGACCGGCCCGGTAAATCAATCCGACATTTGTCCGATCCTACCTAATATTTTGTATTTACCTCGGCATTAGTGCGAATCTATTTGTAAGGAAGTACGTAACTTAATACGATATGTTTCTTTTGTTATGATTGGATGCTATTTCTGTTGGGAAAATGTGTGGAATCTAGGGCAAGGCATTTTTATATTCATTTAGTAAGCAAGGGATATATATTTTTATCCCCATTGTGTGACTAAAACTTGAATAGTGCATTGATCAAACAATACTTATGGTTCCATAAATACTTGATTCAATGATAGCTGAGTAAAATAGAATTGCTAATTAGTTCCTGGATGCAGGCCGCTTCAAACACGTGGATATGCATATCATTGGAGGAGGCCTTTGTTCAGCAGTGAACTTCCCGTGGCAAAACGTACTAACGAAAATAGAATTTATCTTGATAATACAATAGAAACAAATATGAAGTTAAAATTAAATTAATTATTTTATATTTATGAACACGATGAATTGTTTCTTATTTCTTGATTTGTTGCATTTCAGGAAATAAATATTAGTATAGTACCTACCTCTAGGAACTACAGTGGTTTGTCACTATGTGCTACGAAATTAAAATTAGCAAGAGCATAAATACATTTATTATAATGTTACACAATTACTTCATCGTTGTACAGCTCATTAAGTTTATATTTTATTGGGGTCAAGCAAGCCCAGACTCGAGATACTGAAAAATCTAGCTATGACCTCCAACTATATCATAGTTTTTCTACCCGAGGCTGGCTAATACATACAAATTATATTACCATAAACAAGAAGTAGAGTTTCTATTATATTTGACATTTTAAAGAACATTGATTCTTATTAAATTACGTAGCGAGTCAATGTTATATTTTTTTATATGTTCAATTACTTAAAAAAAAAGGAATTAGTATGTGTTTTGATTTTCACAGTTTTGTGTTAAATTAGCTTTTAGTAACCTCACTTTGTGACAAATTCACATATAAATAATTTATCAGATAAAACTAAATGAAAGAAATCAGCATGAAAATCCTTTTTATTCAGTCCAATAATCGTCAAGCAGTGTAGCCATGCGTTATTCACGAGTATCTTGTATCGGAATCACATAAATTTGTCACTGAATGAATGATGTTTTCACCGCACAGCTTATCTGCCACTTGCTACTCCTACAAATTGCTTGCAGATTTATTGACCTTCAAAATAGGGGTTAATAACGCGATGAATCTTGGTGTTAATTTCTTGTTAGATTGAGTTTCCGAAACTGAACATTATTTAGGGGTTTAGTGGCTTAACAGTTAGTGTTCATTTAACACGACCTAGCAGATATACATATTAAAAAGACAGACATGTTCAAATTATTTTTTTATACTCACTGCAAACATACATTAAAAATATAAAAATACGCGTCAGTAAAAAAAATATATAATTATGTTTATAACAAGCAAAAACATTTCTATCAAATATATTTCAAATGATAGACTGAATTTCAAACCTAAGTGAAAAATACGAAAGGTATAATCAAATAAATTCCCGATCTAAGTGGATATCTACGAAAAACGCTACGCCACTACTACATCAAATGTCGTAGCTCGTAGCAGGTGCTACGATGGCATGTTATTCGTAATGCTTAAGAATATCAGTATGAAATGATTAGCGTGACGTATTACTTTTAGTGTAAAGGAAAATATCGGTATTGAAGACAATTAAAATATCAAGGACTGCAAAAGTCTGGCAACATTGACCTTGACGTCTAAACCCGCATTGGCGTCGCTTTTAAACAGAATTTGTGATGTCGAGACGCCAATGAAATCAAAAACCTCACTTACAAAACCATCCTGCCTGGACTTCGGTATATTAAGCTTGACCAGCCCTTGTGCGTCGTTTTTAATTAGTCCACGTAGTGAACATAAAAATACTGCGTTGCTTTTGAACATTATATGTCTAAACTAAATGGTTTACTGGTATAATACGTAAGTACGTACCAAGCAATCCCAAGGAATATTAAATAGAATTAAATTTCTAAGAATTTATTTTGATGAGGTTCAGTTACATCTGAAATATCCAGTAGGGTCTTATAAACAGTGTCTTTTAACTGACATGATTAGGTTAAAGATATATAGATATACCTGTAAATAGGTTTCCCTCCAGTAGCCTTCCCTGCTCTGAACCACAGCACCATGTAGACGCGGTCCTCGTTCGCGTCAGGAGTGACGTCACACGGCAGTGACGCTGTGCGACCCAGTACCGCATCGACATCCACCGTCGAGACTGAAACGAAAAAAAAAATGTATTTTGTAATACTGATTAAGGAAATAATTGTAAGGAAATCTGCTTGTAATAAAAATGTTAAGAAGATTTTCTTTAGTATGTAAAGTCCGTCAACCCACACTAGGCCAGCGTGGTGGACCGTTGTTAGGCCGTTCTCTCTATCCTCTCTCTATCGAACTCTCGGTTCTAGAAGAGTTTCGTCTCAGCAGTGGTCAATTATAGGGGATAAAATACAGTAAATGTATTATATTAATGTCAGACTTTATTTTTGGTTCGTAGTAATAAAGTTAAAGAATTACGTAATACTTCAGTCGTAAAATGCAAAGTGTATGAGCTCGGTTTTAATTAAAACTATTGTGAAGAAATAACTCTTTTTTAAATTTAGTATTAAACCGGCCGTTAGACAGTATATTAATGATTATTCTAGTTTACTTTAGAACTAGTTCAGAACCATAGCTTGCATAATTGATAATTTAAAAATCAGAAAATTATATGTATTATACCATTTTGGTCGGGAATCGAATACACAATACTATTCTGCATTAAATTCGTTGAGCCTTACATACAGTACAAATTTTACTCATTTTCCGCTGAATACATTTTCATATTAAGCTTAGCAACACTAAAATTATGCATACAGATACAGATCTTAACTAGTTGGTATGTATAATGTATATAGGCTGTGTCTAAGCTGCCCGTAATGTTTATTCACATCAATTTAACAGTTGGTATTTCAGTTTAAGGAATTTCGCTTTCAGGTATTTAGCATCCAAACGCTTGTAGGTATTTTGCGTGTAAAAAGAGTAGTTTAAGTATTTAATACCATACATACAGACAATTTAAAATTAGTTTGATGGTTTTTGTAGCGATCATAACAAAGAGACTATACATCTGATGGTCATTGTAGTGCTTATAAAAAAATACAACAGCGAAGGATCGTTATTAGCACTATTTGATCGACATCACTTGCATTGCTTTCTTGCTTTTTATGCTTAAAAAGCATCTTCATGATTTTTGGCCAAGGGAAACTGCTATAAAACTTCTATAAAAATATCGCATTATAGTTTCAATTTAACTTATCAGAAATATTATAGGTACGCCTTCTCTTTCTTTAGTCACACGCCTAACCCTCTTCATTTTCATTTTACAATATCAATTCAATTTATCCCAAAATATAAATTCAGTTATTGAAAAATATTACTGACCTAAAACACTAAAGAATAATCATAACCCTATACGCCACTTACTACTAGACCTGGAGACAGCTTCAAAATTCGACCTTCATTAACTTTCACCTTGCCTGACCTCTACAGGGGCTATACTTTAAATATGTTATATTGTTGCCATTCTCGGGTGTGAGCCTATCATTAACCTGTCTATCTGTGAGATCTGTATGATTTATATTGATTTAGTTATCGAGGTTATAAGTGCCAATGACCCGTTGGCCTTTATACTTCTGATAAGGTAATTATTTTTAATTGCGTATTTGAAGTTGTTTAAACACTTTTTGTTACTCTGATTGATACTGACAATGAAGTTAAATAGGTTTTTAACTAGATTTTCTTTAACTTGAAATGATGTATGAAAAATTTGAATGTGTTTTTATTTATAAGCATGCACGCAGCACGGCCTACGTTTTCTGTTATTTACTACTCGTAATATATGAATAATAAATCAATTTGACATTTACAACGTAAGTCTTCAATGACAACCTGAGAGAATATCCCAGTATAATATATTCGGTAGATTATCTATTACGATATACTTGATATTAAGTTCACTGCAATCCACACAAAGTATCCATCGGCGAATGATCATCCTTTCAACAGTCTACACAACTAAACCATACATACATATATTAACTCACGCCTTTTTCCCAGAAGGGGTAGGCAGAGGTCCTACCAGGACACCCATATTTCGCCTTGTATGTTCCGTCCCACGATGTGCTAGGGGGCGAGCCTATCGCCATATCGGGCACAAATTCCTGACTCCGGGCTGATAATGAATAGAAAAATTCAATACTTCTTTTTCCCGACTCGGGATTTGAACCCGTCTCAGCTTTGTAATCGTACCATAGTACAACTACGCCACTGAGGCAGTCTAACAACTAAAGCAGCCTGTCACAAATCGGTCGACAGACTATACCCGAAACGCGGCACACTTGTTTGGGTCATTATGTCGAGGTTCTCATCTCGTGTACAGCGCTCGCTATCCGGCGAATAGCATTTTTCTTATTTATTCTGATTTGACAATATTCTGAGTGAAAACCCAAGCAAAGAGGATCTTACAAACTCGGCGACCTAGAAAACACGACAAGTAGAACATGACTTTGAGATCAAATATTCACAAAGAAATTTATTAAATGTATAAACACACGCCCCGAGTGGAAGCCTAGCTAGTTCAAAGAAATCCTGTTTATATGATTACATTACTTGTGTATCATTCGACGCTAACATTTCGAAAAGTAATATTTCATAGAAATAATCATCTTTCATATTTTCCCGAATTACAAAGTGATTTCGCTTGACCTTTGCAAGTCAAAGTTGGAAAGAATGTTTTATTAATTAGTATGTAAACAAAAATATCATATTTAAGGCAATTTGTAAGTATTTATCTTCGAAGCTCAAGTAATTTATTTTGAAATGGACCCATTCTGTCGTGAATAACATTATTTTTGTTTTTTGATGCTGCATAACTGGATTTCAGGCTTTGTTAATTTATATTAAAAGAAAAATAGGTACAAAATCATTATACCCCAAGCAAGCCTCCATACTTATATTAGGAAATATATAATAAATTTCGTATACTATCCCTAATATAATAAAGAAAAACCGAGCTCTTACCAGACAACGTCCACACATTACTAACATAAAAGAACACGAATTTCTCATAAAATATACAAAAGCATTCAATTACTTCTTGGACAATTCACGGGAAAATCCTTTGAGAGACATAAATATGACAGTACACATTTTTCTTTCTCTCATCGCGAGAGCAGCCGTTGTGTTGTAATATAAGCGAAATTCCTCTCTTGTATAGCAACCGCGATATTCGTTAGATTAAAATGCATGCGCATGCTTGGATGTGGCGGGCGGGAAGCTAATTTCGAAACCCCAAATCGTATTCATGCATGCACGTAGCTGTCAAAATTTTGGTTTTGGACGGATTTTCTTTTGACCCTATCTGCTGAGAAACTTAAGTTCTTCATTCCCAAGTATAGTAAGACTTTTGGTTTAAAACCATTTCTTGGAATTTGAATAATTCTCGGAAACGTCAGGGCGCCCGGATTGCTTTGGGCTTGTATGTTGTCAAACCGCAAATTTCCTCATAGTTTCTGATGCAACATACCACATATGTCTTTTCCTGGAGTTACACTTTATTATGTAAGACTATTGGTAGAGTCAAATGCCGGTATACAGACGCATTCACACAAAAAAAATGGTAGCTTTCGTAGCACAGTTGGTTAAACGCCGGCTCTGAAAGAAGAAGCCGCGGGTTCGATACACCGAGACAAATTTTTGTGCGAACCGCAGGTATTTGTTTTTGGTCTGGGTGTTTGAGTGAGAGAGTGTGAGATCGAAAAGTCCCTCGCAGTTTCTGAGACTTCATATATATCTATAATACTTAGTAATTACACTCAAGCAGCTAATAACAACATATCGAAAAATCTATTGCCTCAGTATTTCATCCGAATACATTAACTAGTTTGTTCATATAAAAATCTTGAAGGAAAAATACAAAAGCGAATATCGCGCTTACGGTACAACGTTATGATTTTTGCTTCCCACAGCGATAAAGACTCCATGAATATAAATAGTCGTAATATTAAAACGCTCCGTTTCCACGCGGCGTGAAATAATCCTCTTTTCTTTAAGGGAAAACTGTCACTGTTGGGGCCAAGTAATGTGTACCATCAGTCATACTTAGGAGGAATTTTCAATTTACTGTGAAGACTACTCTTAATAAAGATGGATTACGCGGACGCCACTAGCGTATCAATTTACTGGGCTGTATAGTTTATTTTTGTCTTTTCTCTTCGCTGATTAACTGACAAGTAGGTGTTATTTGTGGCTTTGCTCTGATGTACTGGACTGTTTCAGCCTATATACGTCCCACTGCAGGGCACGAGCCTCCTCTACAATCGAGAGTACGATTGGAAGGGGTCAGGCCATATAGTTGCTCTGATAAAATACGTATATTAGTTGTACATGGTTGTGGTTCTTTCCTTCGGTTTCCTTCTCCTGTTTATTCTAGTCCATTCAAGGGTTGTCTGGAAGAAATCGTTAGCGATAAGACCGCCGTTTGTACTGATATTTAGATCAAAGTCACTTACACTTGTTTGTGTAATTCCTTAGTTTATGTTTTTGTACAATAAATAATGATACATAAAATAAATAAATAAAAGTATTCATGAACAATTGTGACATTATTGGTGTTAAAACGTACGTGTTACATAGCAGACCCAGAATTCTTACTTTCAAAAGAATTGCTGAAGTATTTTGAACGTCTCGAGACACTAAATGAATTGACATACTTTGCAATGTTGTATTAAGTTTTACATTTGGCATTAGATTAAGAACGATCCACGCCGTCGAGACGGAGGTTGTAATTTGAAATTTGGCCAATAAGTCACTTATTTTCTGTTGGCATGTGGCGAAATTTGAAAATACGAACAAAAATAAAAAAATCGAGAGGCCACGGGTTCGATCCCCGCACCGAGACAAACGTTTGTGTGATCCACAAGCATTTGGTTCTGGGAGTTTGTGAGTCGAAAAAGTCAATCGTTGTTTCTGACATCGAAAACACAAGACATGTATCAGTTTGGAGTGAGGATTATGTATATATTGGGTGTATTAATTTGTATTAGGTACCTATTTGAAGTAACCTCAATTAACACCCGTTATGTGTTGTAATACTATTTTTCAATATAACGTCATTTGCTCGCCATACATTAGTTCCATTGCGTCTACTTTACGAGAGACAGTATGAAATGTGGTTATGAGGAGGCTTTCAGTCCATTATCGTACACTAGTTATGACAGCGGGGAAAATTCATTCCACTAGTGCATCTAGTTTAAGTGTACCTTGCATCACTTTTATTCATTTTAAGAGTGTATTTAACATGTTATGGGCTTTTAAGTGCACATCTATAATCTAGACACCTATGTTTAATATGGTATAAAAGCCTAAGACCGAAGCTAGTAAAGCAGGCGCACTGTCTAGCCTGCTTCCCAACTTCGAAGGTCCCGGAATGCTGTGATTGTACGCAAGAGTCGCGCGATCGATTGCCACATACGGATTTCTTGTTTGGCCTGAATCTCTGAGCAGACTGTGCTGCTCTCTTGCATCAACCGCAACGAGTGGTGGCGCAGCGGATGATCAGGTAATCGCACGAACTCCCATGAGGCGTAGGCGGCCTGCGTTTTGGCTAATTACCTTCCCTGAGACATCGACGCCTAAGCCCATGGATGTATTACTGACGGGAGGAATCGTCTCGTCGTGGGGAACAGAATTTACAATGTAAAATATACTAACAAGTAGTACCATATTTATATTGTAGTTATAAGAGGAAATTGGGTACATGTATTCCAACCTAAACTATTTATTTCAGCCGTATATTACACAAATCCAATAAGCACTGAAAAATTATCAGCATAACATTTAATGTGAATATAAAGAAGTAAAGTTAACCGGCAGATTTAAACTGCCGTAATCGTAAAGAAAAAGTTGCGTTGAACGCGACAAGCTCGCATTAAGATAAAAGCGAAATGAAATGCCAAATCGGTGCGGCCCTTTCATTTTGATGCCATAGCAGAATGTTTTTGGGGTATCTGCGGGGTATTTTGATGGAGAACAGGGCTGTGGGATCCGACGATAAGCACTCATGTCATTACATGTGTAGTGCATTTTTTCCCATTTATTGAATGTTGGGAAATGGCTCTTGATTTTGGGAGTTGAAATTATGGACTGCCTTGGTGGCGTAGTTGTATTACGGTACGGTTTCAAAGCTGAGGTCTCGGGTTCAAATCCCGGGTCGGGCACAGCGATATTTAATTTTTCTTTTCATTATCAGCCCGTTGTTAGGAATTTGTGCCCGATATGGCGATAGGCTGGCGACCTATCACATCATGGGATGGAAAACACACCTACCTACCCCTGCTTGGAAAAAGGCGTGAGTTTTATGTAAAAGTAATATAAAGATATTAGGTTTTTAGGTTGTTCGTGGATCTGGATTGCTCTCACTCGTCAGGAGCGATAATGTAGTACAGCCAGAATATTAAAAGGCCATTTTTGACTTAAGCAGTCACTTCATTTAGTGCTATGAATACCATTATATACTAATTACCATTATTAAAATCTTTGACAATGAAAGTGTTCTGGGCATTGCTATATTATATATATTTATCACACGGAAATGATACGTCTTTTATTTTTATTTTATATATAAAATAAATATTAGCATTATTCTACAACGAGAAATCAGAATCAAAACTTAATTATCAACAATGTACAATGACAAACCCTCTAGACAAAAACCAACATTACTAATAGCCAAAATGGCCTATCACAATACAAACATCCTCACAGTAACACGATAATTTCATATAAATTACGAACGAATGAAGCACCACTTGAAATCTATCCGTAAACACTGAACATCGATTGCAGAGGCCGATTTGTCAACGATACAGTAAAGCTTTCCGCCACATGTTGTGTTCCAGTTTGAAGGACATTGTGGCCAGAATAACTACTGGACATAATGAGACTTAATATCTTATGGTTCAGGATGGCTAGTGCAGTGGAATGCCAAGCATTGCCTTGTAATTCATGGTACAAGTTGTTTGGTTTTGCTACTCTCCATGAGCGGTCGTATTGCTTATCATCAGGCGAATAGCATGCTCGTCTCGCCATTCACGCAATAAAACATGCGTGAAACCGTACAAACCTGGAAAAAGGATAGCAACCATATTGCCAGGAATATACTGAGAAACAATTAGGTTTTTAATTTAATTGCATGTTTTCATAGGGTTCAATGGAAGGAGTTTAGGGGCGTTGAGGGATTTGTAAGTGTTCGTATTTTTCTATATCTATAACTGTCCATGTACACGTCCCACTGCAAGGCACGGGCCTCCCCTACGATTAAGAGGGATTTGGCCTTATAGTCCACCATGCTGGTCTAGTGCGGGTTAAACTAAACCATTGTTGTACTCAAAATATTTCGTAAGTAACAATAATCACGACTATATTTACGATGACGTTAATATTAGTGTTCCGAGGTGTGTTAGTCGACGAGACTATCGTTATTCCTGACACATTTCAGAAAACTCGCATGGGATTTTTCAAACCAAATTTCAAAGAAGATAACACCACTTGGGAATATAATCGCAGCCAGTGCCTGAATAACGCGAGACACCACTAAAAAACACACGAACGTGTGAAATATACTCGTAATTGTCGCGTATTGAATGTACGAGATTTTTTCGAAATGTTTATTTCAAAAAAATCGTCCGTCTCGTAAATATGAGTTTTTTACAATCAAAACGCCGCAATCAATGCTGGCCCATTTATAAGAGCCAGCTGCGACCCTGCTTTCAATAATAAATGCCACAATAACCCTGACAAAGCTTCAGCCATCGAATACGCGTAATGTATCGAAGTATAAATTAGACTGAGGGTTAAAATAATGGGTACACGCGAAAAATTGTGTCGTGTTTTAGCGCAGTAAAGAAGTGGCCTGTTCATTATTGTTCCCGAATGTGGTACGCTGAGTGGTGGTGGTGGGTCACGTGATTTCACCACGCGTGTCTGCTTCTATGAATATTATAATATCTTTTTTTAGTAATATTGTGGCCACAGTTTTGTTTCAAAGTTTATTTGTGATTTTTGTTTGGTGATATTTCTATTTATCCTGACATTGTTTATAAATAGGAAATCAATAACATAAATAAATAAATACACCATTACATACATAGTCCTGACCCCACACTAAGATCGAATCTTGTGTCGAGGGTATCAGAAACTACGACAGACTTTTCGGTCTCACAAACACCCAGACCCGAAAAAAATACCTGTGGATCACACAAATATTTGTTTCGGTGAGGGGATTGAACCCGCAGCCCCTCGTTTCACAGGCGGCGTCTAACCAACTGCCCCATGGAGGCTGTCAATTCAATATCTGAGTAAGTTTTGATAGGATTTTCATGACAATGCACTTTAAAACTCAAAATTCTAATTTATCACCCCTAGGATAGATTGTTATTTCCTATTGTTTTCAATACGCAACAGCAGTAATTTGCCAGTCTGAATATGGATTCTATGAATAGCTTTCAAACATTAGACTATCCATTATACAAACATAAACCTCAGAGTTTTTTTATAATAGGAAGACCAATCTACAATGGTTTTGGTATCCATATTCAGTATTAATATCTGATTCATAGAACCGTTCCAAATTTAGCGCTAGCATTATTAGGCCAGCGTTACCGGATAGCTTTAATTATTACATAGAAAACGGACTGCGCAAGTCTGAATTTGCACCAATATACTGGAACGTATGTGGGCAAATACCTGCGCAAACTTCGTTCCAATTGTCGATTCGCGACTGGTGCAACTCGCGTTTGCGGAAACGCACTTGAAGATTGCTGATTCTCTTAGAAAAGCAAGATTATCTTTAGCCCGCTTTAACGAAGAAATTTGAATGAAAATTAGGCTTGTTAACAAATGTCATACATTTATATATGCATAAACTCACGCCTTTGTCCCCGAAGAGGTAGGCAGAGGTGCCAGGACACCCACATTTCGCCTTGTATGTTCCGTCCCACGATGTGATAGGGGACGAGTCTATCGCCATATCGGGCACAAATTCCTGACTCCGGGCTGATAATGAATAGAAAAGTCCAATATCACTTTGCCCGACCCAGGACTCGAACCCCAGACCTCAGCTTTGAAACCGTACCGTAATACAACTACGCCACCGAGGCAGTCAATTGTCATCAAATGTCAGTAGAGTTATTAGTCCTTAATGAGTTCATATTGCCCCTAAACTTAAGTAGCACCGATCAAGTCAAATACCCGTAATTTATAGTTGGAGCAAAAGTTTCTCTTCTCACTAATCAATTAGGTACCGAATAATAAATTACCAAACCGATCTAATTAATTACTAAAACTAACCAATATGTGACGTTACATTTTCACTCCGTTAAGTTGTATAATTATACAAGAGAGTGACACACACACACACACACACACACACACAGAGAGAGAGAGAGAGAGAGATGATTTATTTATTAAGCAATTGCCTCGTCTTTGTATTGCATTTCCTTGGTTTTCAATATTTACGACACAGGACACAATATGTATCACTATAGGCTTAAACTTTCCGTGATCTTTCTAAATGTCAACGAATTTAAAATATTTTTATAAAAGCTATTTATCTTTGTTACAACTTGCAACCAATACTTTGAACCATTCAAAGTCTGTAGAATATTTCATTCAAACTCTGCCTACCTTTTAGTTGATATAAAATTCACAAAAACATAAACTCCTTTATAATAAACAGTGACCATCCGAATACCTTTACAACGTTCCTTCTATCTTTTGATTAGTCCTGGATCAAAAGATACTATAGAAAAAATAAAAATACCATAACGATTTATTATTGTGTGCCGAAATTCCTGTTTCGACGGTAATAAGTTTAAGAGAAGACTTCCAGACTTCGTTAAGTGGTTGTCAAGTAGTAACTTAATAAGTAGTTGGTCACAAATAAGTTGCAAGTTTGTTTTATTTAGTTATAAAATGCGGTATCGTAGCTAAGTACTGCGGACGGTAACCGAATAGTTAACGCTATTATGTTTCATTATTCATTCAATATTTGTTCAATACTTATATTGGTTTAGTAAGTTTTCAGTAGACATTTTTTACTATAGCAAAGCAGGGATATGCTATATTGTACCTCATTAGTTGTAAAATGGTAACGACAAAAGAATAGATGGCCTTTCAAGAATAGATCTCTTATTTTCCTTAAAGGTAGACAACACACCGATGATTTCACATATATTGTGGATGTTTTTACGCGACGGTTACCACTTATCATGAAGTCGCCCGTTTGCTGCTTCGCTTTTATTCTATAAAAACCTTTACCGCCTGTTTAAAGTATCCAAATCAAATTCCATATTATTGCCATAAATATACTTCCCACCTTCAATTTGAACTAATCTTGCCGCAGTGGTATAACGAAAATATTCTCTACCATCTATGCTGCGAAACTACAGTCATAAATGTGATATACTAGAAAAACATTCTTCATTCAAAGTCACCAATATTGGCTCGGCCTATATTCGTTGGATATTTTTAGCTCCGCGGCTCCACAAAGTGACGAATTTAGTATGAATTTTAAACGTTTGCTTGTGAAACCTGAAAAGAATGTAAACATTGTTTTATGGTGGTTCTTCTAGGAATTTCTTAAACAAAGCTTGTAACTTAGATAATACAAATTTTCTTACACTTTATTATTTTATTTGGGTAAGCTAATAACAAAACAACAACAAGAAATTAAATGCGTTACAGGTACATCATTGACATGTAGGAAAAATAGAAATTAAAAATGTTAACAATCTTAAAACTATTGTATTATAAATCTCTTTTATTAATACTATTTAAAACAGGCACTATTTTAATCTTCTTACTTTAGAAAGCCAATTAATAATAATTCAATAAATTAATAATTAAATAAATATTAATTAACAGAAACAAATTGACTTCAATAGATTGTAACTATGTCGAAAGAGATTATTTAAAATGAAATATTTATTTCCAAAGTTATTCTTTGTCTATTTTTATAATCCACGAAATAGTACTGCACGAAATTATATTTATTAAAGCAAACAAAACTCGCAATTTACTAATATCATGAACATGCTATCAATTTTCATTTATCTTTATTGATTAGAATAGTTCGAAATTGGGTTACTCTATAGAATATAAAAACTTGGTATTAGTATAATTAAAGTACGTTTCTGTTGTTACATTAGATAGATAGATATTTATTACGAATGTCAATGGGCTAACTCCTACTCACGAACATTGTACTACTCATCAAAATACACATTCTGCGAAATGAGATCCTAAAAATATACTAAATTAGATTTCTTACGAAGAACGTAATTGGTTACTAACAATAACACATGTAAAACTGTCGCCCACGATGTTGACTCGACTTCAGTTTGTTAAATATATAAACATATATACATACATACATTATTATACTCACGCCTTTTTATCCCCGAAGGGGTAAGCAGAGGCGCCACCAGGACACCCACATTTCGACTTGTATGTTCCGTCCCACGATATATAATTATATAAACATTCAATTTTTATTGAGCGTCCCTTATCCCTACATCCAAATTACCGCTGGATTTATTTAAGCAAGATTCCAAACGGCCCTGTTTACTGTCCTAATCAACTTTGTGAAGTGCGAGGCAGCCGTAATGGGAGCGGATGGATAGAAAAACAATTATCTTGTTTGAAAAGGCTAACTTTCCGGGAAACGCGAAGTAAAACCTTGTAACGTTAAGTACACTAAAAGACGCTAAACTCGAAACAAAGGACGTCTTTGTTCTTGCAATATATCATTTTTTTTCTTGTCGTTGTGTCATATGGTCTTGAGGTAAAGAGTACGCATTGTTTATAGGCTAAGGGCTTGTGGGCAAATAAGTTATAGGTTTCGAATTTCAGGCCCGGGTGTGCAATTATTAATCTGTGTTTTTCGATTTGGTCATTCTTATATTGTGAGTTACCAGGGACTGGAATTTATAGTAAGCATGGTGATACCCTGAGACAGAAATAAAGTTGGTGAAAAATGGGTGGCAATAGGGGCATCTTATCCCAGAAGAAACAAGCATGAACTATGTATGTGCTTATTATTTTAATAATCTAATTACGGAAGGGGGAGCGCGTGACAGGGGGTAATCAATGTATTGTCAGCTAAACACGCGTTTATACTTCAAAAATATATTCTTGAATTCATTGAAAGTGGAAACTAATAAACGGAATGTTATTTGCAATAGAGGGCAAAGAACTCCGAGACTAAAATAAGGTTAAACAACTTGTGTATTTAATATGGGAAATTTGATATTCGGCGAGGTTGAAACAACACTGCTACTCGGCAGTTCATCATACATTGAAGATTCCAAGAATTTCTCAGTTATGCGACCTTAATTTTATATTCTATGGGGAATACACGCGCGCAATGTAATGTAAATGAATTCTGATATTTTGCGGAATGGTGACGAAATACATTTTCTCATATTTACCTATTTAAAGAATATAACTATATCTTGTGAATTATTTAAATAATCAATTTTTTTTTTGAGTAATATCCATGTTAAAGACCTTAAGTTAACTTGCGTGTGTGCTGTTTGTGTCTGTTTATGTGCGTCTCCGCGTGCTTGTGTGCGCGCGAGCGTGCTTTCAGGTATTGTTACGTTTCTTAGTATTTGAAAATATTGATCAATTTTCTATAAATAACGCCAAGCACTCAAGTGGAACTATTTAAGCATGACGTGTTCAAATAATTTGCACTGCTATTAACTTGCACTTGTGAAGTTCTTGTACACTACGAGGGGGATGATTTATCGCCCTCACTGTTTGCACGCCGTGATTAACAACCCTTAGTCACAATTTTTATAAACACAATCCCTTGTTAGGTGATTTAAATGCATCGGTGTTTCTTTAGTAACCTTCTTATGTATAAATGGGGGATTTTTAAAAACTGATTTTCCAAATTAAAATCTTATCATGATTTGATCTTTTGTATGTTATGAGTGAATTTTGGGTGTATTCATCTACATAAATTTATCCGAGGCTGAAAATTTGTGCATGTTAAAGTCTAAAAATGTACGTATTATACTCGTAAAAGATCAACGAAGCAATGCAGCACAATGTCAAAAGACACTAAGAAGTCATGACAGCCGGACTGTCAAACAAACAGAGCACTTTAATGCCAGACACATCTTTTAACATGACTTATCAAGTTATACGAAATGAAATAAACGAATCATGAAAATCTGTCTACTTGGAAAGCGTTCCGCGGGTGAAATGCGAGAAATAAATCCAATGGAATAAACACCCAAACAGAGGCAATACATTAAGCGTCTGTTATTTATTGTTGTCGAACAGAGCGATACCGCGCTCAATCATCAACGGTTTCCAATTACATTAAAATTTCAATTCATTCATCATGTTCACAGTAACGAGCGAATTCTTTTTTCGCCTGCCTGCCCTTTGATTAGATTCGGTAGCGAACAAACCCATCCATCGCGCAACCACAATAGGTCGCCGAAGCCACCTCCGCCGACTCTCGTTTTCCATTCGTTCCGCTGTCCAGAAATTTTCGCAATAAAATTAATCGTTCCAATAAAATTGGAGCCGAATAGAGCCACCCATGCATGAACATTTTTTAATTGGGTCGCTCTTTTTGCTCCTTTTGCGGGCAACCAAACGAGAAATCGAACTTGAGCGAAATCTCCCTTTACATTCAGACGTCTCAACTCCCTTCACTTAGATGTTAAGCGTGTACTTTCACTTTGAAACTTTTCTTTGAGATCTCGTGGGTGTATTTCCAAGAGTTATCGTGGCCGGAGCTGCGGTTGGTTTAACTATTCACTTTGCTCAAAAGACATTTTAATTGCCATTGACAGCGGCCATTCGGTCGGTTTTATTGGAAATGTATTTTTTAATTGTATTATGTATTCAAAATTCATAACACAGATTGTAAATTCATTTTGGAAATTTTTGTTTAAGTAGCTACCCTGGTTACTTGAGACCTTAGAAAACACATACAATATAAATACAAAAACACATACACTATAATTGTAACGCCTGTCTTTCGTAGGGGTAGGCAGAGTTTCATTACCACCATTTTGCTCCAGCCAGCTGTATCACTTTAGCTTCATTCATTATCATCAATATCTTCATGTATTCTCGTCGTTTTATGGTGCTTCTCATCTGGCCTTTGTTGAGGATGTGACCGATATGGCTTCAACAAGTTTGACGAGGTCGACCACTGTCGACTCTTTTATCCACATTCGCTGAATTTCTGCTTCACAATCAGGCATGGCTTAACCAAATACAACTATTGTAAAATGCTCGTCATCAGAACCTATAAAACTTCATACGACTGTGGTTTTCTCCTCTTAATTACATTATGCGTTGCTACGATTGAAATCTATCACAGAATATTAGAATATTTTATTATCAGCAATTTAAAACGATCTCAATCATAATATATTAGCAGAGACCTACGCGATTTCGTACATCAGGAAGGAAAATTAAGTTAATTGTTGCTACGGGTACCTATATCCGTAGCTAATAGGTCATGTTTAGCATCCAATATCCTTCAGCTAAACCATGATAGATAATATCTCTTTACTGCAGATATTTTATATTTTAATGGTGGGAATAACGTGGAATTTTGTTCCACTTTAAATATATTTTTGTTTCAGCTTTGTCCAACGATATTTCTAGGTAGGTTCGGGTACATAGTATCGACCTTGATACCAGAAGGGACCGTCAAGTAAAGAGTCATCACTCCAAGGCCAGGTTTGAGACGTTTCTGGTATTTGTTATTCTTAAAAGATGGTGACCGCTTACGTTTACGTTATTTTCATTTTTAAACGGTCTATTAAGAATACTATAAGAATCTATCTATATCTATATCAGCCCATATATGTCCCACTGCAGGGCACGGGCCTACTCTACAATCGAGGGAATCGATTGAGAGTGGTTAGGCCATATAGTCCACCACGCTGGCCTAGTGCGGGTTGGTTGGTACTATAAGAATACTATTTTGTAATTAGATCAACCTTTTGCTTGTTATCCAACTTTAAAATTATAAAAAAATTAACACGAGTTTCATAAACATGGAAAACACTCCTTGATTTTCAGTCACTGAGTTGTAGGATAAGTATTGAAATTTTGATTATAAAAAACTTTTTACTTATCTTAAATTATATTTTTATGACAAGGAGATAGAATACGCAATTACCAAGTAAAAACAGGCATGAAAGAATGAAAGTGAAAACGAACCTGTGACAAATTGTCCTCTATTTATGGGATTTTTAAACCGTTTGTCCTTTAGTTCTGTGGTTGTATAAGCGCAGTGCGATTAAAATAAAATCCAAATGACATACTTGCCTGCTTGAAACCGGTCATAAACAGGGTGAAACTAAAACGCGACACACTTAGGTAGGTCATTGTGACGGAATACACTACCTTATACAGGCGGTTACAAACACTCTACCACTATTTACAACGTATTGGCATTGTACATACATACATAAACTCACGCCTTTATCCCAAAAGGGCTATGCAGTGGCGCTACCAGGACACCCACATTTCGCCTTGAATTTTCCGTCCCACGATGTAATGTGATAGGGGGCGAGCCCCTCGCCATATCGGGCACAAATTCCTGACTCCGGGCTGATAATGAATAGAAAAATCCAATATCACTTTGCCCGACCCGGGATTCGAACCCGAGACCTCAGCTTTGCAATAGTACCGCGGTACAACTACGCCACCGAGGCAGACGTCACCGAGGCAGACATTGATATTGTGAGTAAAATACACACCGCTATCGTTTACTTCTCATCAATCAGGGGGCGTCTATAGGAACCCCAAACAAAACACGGTGCGTTACATCCAACGCACTCAATCAAAGTGAGCAATTTGTTGCGTGTAAACGCAGCCTCCCGACGGATTGCATAAAAATCACACAAAAAACAAGCTATAACGATCCATCGTACAAACGAAAATATATATGCCCATTTTCATTTTCGACAAGCAATCGCGTTTAATGGGTTGAGCTCGATTCCCACTTGAGTTTGTTCGATTTTGTTTCATTTGATCGGTTCAGCGATTCGTTGAGGTGTGGCGCGGCGGGCGGTGATAAAAATGCCACGTCCCATTATTGGGCCATTTACATGAATAAAATTAACTCGGCCATTATGAAAAATGTGATTTCACATAACTGCTAAGTGATTAGGCGCGCCACGTGTTAATGTACGAATTTGTGGACGTATTAAAGTAGAAGCTTGATTACGTTTTATTTCTGCGAATATTAATGTAGTTTTATTGTCGTTTGTAACGTGCCTATAAAAGATATTCGCATAAATAAAGCCCCACCTGTCTCTCCGAAGGTTGCCGCTCACATCACCTACAGTTCACTAAATGAATTCACAATTCCCTCCCAAGATGTGTTAGGGAGGCAGCTTGTATTCATCTCTTCACTTCTCTTTTCAGCCATAGGAAGTCCACTGCTGAACATAGGCCTCCCCAAGGGTCTCCACATTGACTTGTTGGAAGTTGCTTGCATCCAGCGAATTCTTGCAACCTTAACCAAGTCCTCCGTTCACCTTGTAGACGGGTGTTGGACACTGTACTTGTAGTTATAGCGAGTACTAATTCCTCTCCTATATTTGAATAGTTTCTTTAATTTGAGGGAAGAGTTTACTGTATCGACGTGATGAACATTAAATGTTTGACAGTTGCAAAACCTATGAACATTTTGTATGAAGAAGGTTCACTTCAAAAATTAATTAAAAAATCATTTTCCAGTGGACCAAATTCACCTTTTTTACCTTTTCTGGACTTCCACAAATAATTAAAGACCAAAATTAGTCAAATCGGTCCAGCCGTTCTCGAGTTTTAGCGAGATTAACGAACAGCAATTCATTTTTAAATATACAGGACAATATATACAAAAAACCGACTCAGGACCTCACGGCTTATATTTGCTGCCACTACCTCAATATTACTACAAAGCCAAACTAAACATTGACGCAACTTTGCCGGTCGGGCATTAATAATTGAGTCACTAATATGAAACATCAGTGTAACTCAAGTCTCTGTATGTATATAGTGTTACTGCACTTAGTATTAAATGAGCCTTCAGGGACTCTGTTATTTATACTTCTTATGTTATGTAAAAGTGACCTTAATTTAAGCGATGTGACTTTGAATTTTGTTTATGCCATAAATACTTATCTCTCTCTTTCTCTCTCTTCAGCCACAGGAAGTCCAATGCACATAGACCTGTTGAAAGCGGCCTGCTAATACCTATAGCTTACATAAAATATTCAGAAATAAAATAAAGATAAAGATATTTATTTTGTGAAACTTGGGTGTCAATTTCGATCAAGATCTTCAGTTTAATAAAGTAGCTACATGTATTGCCTTTTATGGCGTACAAAATTTATTATTTAATTTATTTTATATTAAATATAATTGGTTTAAATTTACCTATTCCTAAACTGGATTGAAATCACATTCGTATCATTCAAACGGTAGGCAATGTTGTCACCAGAATCAAACACCGTTCATCGAGTTCCGTATCATAGATTATAATTCCTATCCAGGAAAATCATATAATTTCACGAAAGATTCCACGCACCTACTCTCAGATGCGTTTTGATTTTTCATATCAATACTAAAACGAAACTTTTGGAAACGGAGCACTTCGATATGGAAACCTAAGTGGAAGGTTTATCTTCAGCTGTGGACTTCCCGGCTATAGTTACTTATGGATGACTTTTTTTTTGTCAAAAGCTATTAAGCTCCCCTTTCGGTACCTCGGGGGAGGCCGAAAGGGGTATGTCAGTGTCTCTGGCCTTCCAGACCGGCACGCTGCGGATTGTGACCGGGCTGGGTCCCTAACAGTACCTATGCCAGCATACTGACTAAAAACCCCTTGGTGCCCGTCACAATTATGGATGATGTTAATGCTATAAATCATAAGGGCAATTATAAATGGCCTTACCCAAGTCCTCGGCATCCTCACTCCATTCCCCCTCCTGAGCCCAGCAGGCCGCCAGCATCACCAACAACTGAATCCACTTTACCGCGCACATTATAACTGTCTTACGTCATGTCACTGCACTTAGCTCATACTGCTTGGTAATTATCACTCGTCTTCAATTTTTAGTCTGAAGGTTCTTTTTGCCTTCATTGGTGTGGTCATTGGTTCGTATTTTACCTGTAACAATTAATAATCACATTATTTATGTCTAACCAAATGTATTTTTGTGATAGCGTTTATTGTTTTTAAATTTATTTCGTTTTCTACAATTTTTTTGTTCGTCAGTGTAATGCAATCGTATCTGTATTAGTCCATATACGTCCCACTGCAGGGCACGGGCGTCGTCTATAACCGCTGGCTACGCTGACCTAGTGCGGGTTAGCGGAATTTACATACCCTAGCTTTTGTACAAATCGCTACGGTATGCAGGTTTGCTCACGATGTTTTCCTTCACCGTTATAATGCGTGGTGATTGACTATCAGTACTGTACACGGTACACATGACTCCTAAAAGTCAGCGGTGTGCCTTGGGATTTGACCCCGCGGCCACCGTGAATATGTTGGCAGCCGCGTATTGGTCCGTTACCAACAGGTCACCACGCACATGCACACGTATTGCAATCGTACCTACTCTTTATATATTTCTATAGCCATTTGGAACTTCTATCCTAATTTCTGTTTCCCACGACAAAAAACTTGTATCTTAATTGGTCAGGACTATGTACATACATACGTAAACTCACGCCTTTTTCCCAGAAGGGGTAGTCAGAGGCGCCACCAGGACACCCACATTTCGTCTTGTTTGTTTCGTCCCACGATGTGATAGGGGGCGAGTCTATTTTCATATCAGGCACAAATTCCCGAATCCGGGCTGATAATGAGTAAAAAAATCTAATATCCACTGCCCGACCTTTTACTTTATAATCATACCGTAGTACAACTACTCCACTGAGACAGTCATCATGTGTCTGATATATTAATTATTATTTCCTTTGACAAAAGTTTATGTAATGATAATGCACATTATTAGGTAATTTGATTCCCACCTCCAGCCTAATACTGTGAACAATGGGTTGACATAACTCCGATATTGAGCGCGTCACGGCAGCAGATAATAGGACGCTTACGTAGCAGATTATAGCAAAGCAGCTTTAATACTCATCGATATGGACAAACATGTCACGTAATGTATGTTACAGATTCGCCCACTAATTAGCTATCTGTCTAGTTCTGGCGGGGTATTATTTTACCTACGTCGGCTTAGGTAAACATCTAGTTAGGTATTTAATTCTAGAATAAGTGTTGGCACTGAAGTCTGTATGTTGTAAACATCTTTGTTATTGTTGACGTATGTGACTGTTGTCGAAAATAAAATAAATAAATAAAATCTTACTTCCATATTGGCACGATAAAGTAACCGACGAAAGAAATTCTAGAATAAGTGTTGGCACTGAAAGTCTGTAAGTTGTAAACATCTTTGTTTTTGTTGATGTATGTGACTGTTGTCGAAAATAAAATAAATAAATAATAAATTAAAACCTACTTCTATATTGGGACGATAAAGAAACTGACGAAAGAACGGTTTTAGTGATACAATATACAATTTATAATGAGTTCTTTTGTAAATATTTTAAGAATTTAATATTAACATGGTTCTCTCTCTCTCTAAATCGTTCCCTCACTGCTGAGGATCGTGACTCCGTTTGATTCCGTCAACCAGTTGTCTCCATCGGTTTCGATCTGTAGCTTGATGGAGTGCGTCGCTGACAGGTATTTTTAGTTCCTCAGATATTTGGTCCGACCATCGTTTGGAACTTCTACCTCTAGGTCTTTTCCCTTCGATTTTACCAGTCACCATTAGACGTTCTAAATTGCTGGTGTCCCTGCGTGCAATATGGCCAAAATACCGCAATATTCGTTGTAGGCAGGTTGTGGATAGACGTTGAGTGTTTTCTATCTTAAGTTGCTTTAGAATAGATATATTGGTGCGGTGGGCCGTCCATGGTACTCGCAGCATGTGACGCCAGCACCACATCTCAAAAGCGTCGATTCTCTGCCTATCTGCGGCTTTGAAAGTCCACGTCTCTGCACTGTAGAGAGCAATGGAGAAAACGAGGCTGCGGACCAGGTGTATTTTAGTCCGGTGGGTTATGTTACGGTCCCTCCAAATTTTGCTCAACTGGGTCATTGCAGATTTTGCCATGCTAATACGCCTCCGTATTTCAGGTTCGCTACTTCCTCTATTGGTGATCATCGAGCCAAGGTATTGGAATTGGCTTACGGTTTCGTAGTCATGTAGGAGATTGGTGCGCTGTATAACTGCGAACCGATCAATGATCATGAGCTTGGTCTTGGATTTATTGATAGCAAGTCCCATTTCCATACTGATGGTTTCCAGTTTGTGAAGTAGCTCCGCCATTTCATTTTCCGATGATGCGAAGAGGGTGGTATCGTCCGCGTATCTCAGGTTTGATATTTTCACTCCGCCTATCTTTATACCACCTTCCCAACCATCTAGAGTTTGTCGCATTATGTGTTCTCCATAGATGTTGAAAAGGATGGGAGAGATTATGCATCCTTGGCGAACTCCTTTGTGGAATTTGAAACGACTTGATGTTCGATCTCCCACAGTCACAGTGCCGTATCCTGACTTATATAGCTAGCGAATAAGCATAACGAGGTGGGCTGGTACACCTGTCTCGGATAGAACTTTCCACAGCCTCTCCCACCCAACACAATCGAAGGCCTTTTGGTAATCCACAAAACACATGAAAGTTGGGGTGTTATATTCATTGGTCTTTTCTATGATGAGCCGAAGGTTTAGAATTTGCTCCCTGGTGCCCCTCTCCTTCACAAAACCGGCTTGTTCTTGAGGTATTTGCCAGTCCAGGTAAGTTCTTAGTCTCGCATTTATAATGTATAGTAAGATTTTACTGGCGTGAGATATTAATGCAATAGTTCTGTAGTTATTACAGTTCCGTACCGAGCCCTTTTTGTGAAGAGGAAGAATAGAGGAATGTACCCAGTCAGATGGCCAATCTCCGGTCTGCCATATCTTATTACATATATTAAGCAAAGACATGGTTCTAATAATATCAATTTTCTATAAAAGATATAACATAACAATATGGCTAGATGGTTATTCAACAGGATAAAACTGGCTTGGTGATAACCCTGGAAAACCATACAGCGTTAAATATAACACGTACGCATAATCCAACCTTTGACCTTTTTGTTCCGAATGAACCTTGATCGAAAAGGGCCTGAAGATTAAAATGAATTGGCCGTTCCGATATTTTATTGGCCTTAAATAATAAATTTTAAACAAGGTACACATGTACCTATATCGCATGTATGTTTCAATTCGGGTAGAAGCTTCCTTTTATGAGAGGATTTTAGGCTTTATTCTTCTAGGTAGGCTTAACAGAATTATGTTTTATATTGATGAATTTATTACGAAAATGGTTATGGTATTGACAATAATGAAAGAGAAAATCAGATATTTAGTATCAAAGAATCCCTATAAGACTAAGCCCCTATCATGAAAATATCTGTTAATATTAAATTATTATTTGAATTTATGTGGCTGCGTCGGTGACGTAGTTCTACTACGGTATGATTACAAAGCTGAGGTCTCGGGTTCGAATCCCGGGTCGGGAAAAGTGATATTGGGTTTTTCTGTTCATTATTAGCCCGGAGTCAGGAATTTGTGCCCGATATGGCGATAGGCTCGCCCTCTATGAAATCATGGGACGGAACATACAAGGCGAAATGTGGGTGTCCTGGTGGCGCCTCTGCCTACCCCTTCTGGGATCATAGATAATACATGTCTGGGATAAAGGCGTGAGATTATATGTATGTAAATTATTTAAGGATACACGCAATAACTTAAAAAAGCCACTTCTAAGTTTCGAGCAGATGAGCATTATGGTATATGATGGCACGTCAAAAACACTGCCACGTTACAGTAAAAAAAACTATAACCTCTCACCACACTATATTTCAAATAAGGAACAACCAAAAAACAGCGCGACTCGTTTATCTTCCACACAAAATTAACCAACAAAACGACAAAACTACGAATTCCGCGGCCGGACGCATCGACTGTCTCCGAGTCCAATTGAGCTGTCATAGCACCGCTAATGATGCGTCGGACATGACGAAATTTAAAAATCTTTCTTGATTTCTACTATTTCTGCGGTTATAAATGTTGGCACGGTATTTCCAAGTTTTCTTTCGAGTTTTGTGGTTTATTTGTTTGTTTTTAAAGCTTTTTAATCATGTGTGTACCGCGATTGTCGAGTAAAGAACTTTCTAACAATCGTATTTATAGTCAGTAGGTGTACCAGAGCGGCTGTATTGGATGTTAATGATAGGGCGTTGAAATTGTTTTACACTAATTGTCTTTCACAAACTGATCTTATTGTTAAATGTTCCGGTAGCGAAAACTGCACGCGACAATAATTATTACAAATTAAAATAAACACATCGTTTGCCAAATTGCTTACCAAGGTTGTGTCGTATTATACCGAGTGAGCTTTTCTTTCAAGTATCTATTAATAAGCATATTTACTAATGGAGTACCTTTGGCCGAGTTAGAAGGAAGCTGGACTTGGGAAATACCGCAAATATGACACTTGCACTGAGAATAAAGGCTACGTTTGTGACCACCTAGATACCCCGTCCATAGTATACTTCATATCCCACTCTGTAAAACAAACCTAGGGCTGAACTCACCTATAATAAGAATGTGTAAAGAACTTAATAAGTTATATAAGTCTGTACCTAGTGTGGATGTACATGCTGATACGCTGTACTCTTTCAAAAAAGCAATATACCGGACAAATGTAACGGTGTTGGATAACTAAATTTTATTATCACATTACTAACATTTTTCTTTAATTTTTTGTTAAATTTTGTTTTATTTTATTTTATTTTGTAGCATTTAAAAAATAAGTAACTGTCCTGATTGTGTTTTTGAATTTTATTATTTGTTTGTTCCTAATTTTTTGTATTATTTTGTAACGATTACGTATAGTGTTGATTTGTTGAATTTTATGAATGTTGTGTACGACTGTAATTGGCATGCATATCAGTGATTTTGTATCCTTTATTTAATGTAACTGTACTGTTAAAGATGTGTTTGCTGTTGATGTACCTATATTAAAATAAAAATAAAAATAAAAAAAAATAAAAACCGCCATCGTATGTATATCAAGCTTGGTGTCTGATTAACACTGCCCCATTTTCCTCCACCGTGTCTGCAGGGGCTACTAAGATGACGAAACCTCGACAGTCGACTCCAGCGCGGCTTACCTCTTAATTATATTATACAAAAAGAACATTACAATAATGGTAATGCTTACGATAATAAGCGCAATGTGAATATATTCAAGTAACATCAAAAGGTTCCCCAATTAATTTGAGTGTATTGGCGAGACTCAAAGGGAATTAATTGTACATGATATTCATATCTCGCCACGTATGCTTGAAGGTTTTCAGTCCCCTGTCAGAAATATAAAACTTTGACGGTTCGTTACGCGTACACACTGGTAAATAATGTCTTTTAATCTGTACACAAGCGTCGACCCTTATCCGGGGAAATAAAAACTTTGCAAAAAGGTTGCGGGGCGGTAACGCAAAATTTATTTTTCGATTATGCTGTATAGCCGGTCAGACGGAAAGGGGTAAGAGTGGCCGGGGTATACGGTGTTTGAATTTTTGTGATTGTTAAATTTTTAATTAAAATATTGATGAGGGATTTCACTTGGATCTATTTCATAACTTTGTAGCGGGTATCGGCATTGCCTTAAAATTATGCCAATGTTGAGCTAAAATAAAAATGAACTAACATCGCAAAATTCTTAAACATCCATAATGTTTGGTTTACCTATAACTTATACTAAATACACCTAAATCTGCACAATATCAGCTATTTTCTATAAAATAAATATCCCTATAAAACTAAGCCCTTAACATGAAAATTATACTGGTTAATATTAAATTATTACTACATAAACTTACGCCTTTTTCCAAGAAAGGGTAGGCAGAGGTGCTACCAGGACACTCACATTTCGCCAATGTTTGTTCCGTCCCACAATGTGAAACAACACAAACTCCTGACTGCCCAACCCGGGATTCGAACCCGAGACCTCATTTTTGTAATCGCACCTTCGTACAACTACGCCATCGAGGCAGTCGAGGCATATTAAATTATTATTTGAATTTATTCCTTAAAACCAGTGTTCTTCTAAACCAAACAGTACACTTAGAATGCATTTATGAATTTTAAATACGTAAAAATTGTTTCTCTGTTTATTTGCCTACTCAGCGCGAGGGTTAAAATGTTTACCTAAATATTGAAAAAGCAAATACACATCCAGGTCGCGCATTAAATCTATCCGCATTTTCATATAAATCCGTTCTATTCTGAATTAAAATTATCCGTATTACACTAAACTAGTTTATCCCCGGTTCTAAAAATTCAGCACTTAATCCAATCAACTATTAATCCTTGCTTTTTTACAGGATACAAAGTAAAGTATCTTATTGTACAAGCTATAAATTCTATCCATATTTAGAATCTTATTCAAATGCAAGAATTAAATATGTGTATCAAATCGTCTTTTGACAGTGAAGGAAGAATCTCGTGAGGAAACATGCATTAATGAATGATTTCTACAAAATTCATAATATGTATGTGTACACTGTACACCTCAATCTTGCTGTCAGCGTGGTGGACTTAGGCTGAAATTTCTCCTCAGACAACCTCCGTGGCGCAGTTGGTTAAAACGCCGCCGGTGAAACGCGAGGCCGCGGGTTCGATCCCCGCACCGGAACAAATATTTGTGTGAACCAGAGGTATTTGTTTCGGGTCTGGGTGTTTGTGAGACCGAAAAGTCTCTCGTAGTTACTGATACCCACGAGACAAGACTCGATCTTAATGTAGGGTCAGGACTATGTATGTGACTGTTGGGTGTATTTATTTATTTATTCTACCTATTGTAGATGTAGTGTTCAGTAGCAGAAATAAAATCAGTTTTTGGTTCTTTATTCCATTTAGTACACATCGATTTCCCATGAGTCAATGGTATCAGTACCATTGAACCGAACCATTAATATTATAGTAGTAAGTAAAGACATTTCTACTAATACGTGCATTATTTGCTGGAGGAAGAATTTCTGAATTCGTCCGGGGTAGCGACCACCATACGCGATTAAACATACGTCGTAGTGACACTCATGAATCGCTTTTCGCGCTTACCATCTTAGAGCTTGTAGTCATTTTGTTTTGACAATGAAAAAGTAAACCAAAAAGTCAGCTTTAACGGAGCGCCAGAATGAAATTAGAACGACTTGAAGTTGCGGGAAGGGATATGTCGAAACCAAAATGTCGGGGGAAAAGTCAAACAAAGGCAGATCGTGCTAGTGAATTTTGTGCGATCATTAGCATATGCAAGTTGCTTTCCGCCTTATGGTGAATGTGAGCGGTCAGTCAAACCACTTGTTTTAACTTCTATAAAACAGTAACATTAGATCTCAGTGTATACAAAGCTATTTATTAAATTATGTTTTTTTAATATAAGGTTTGTAAATAATACCTTCTTTATTTATACGCAACCTATCAGCTCCCACTACTGGAAGTAAGCGTCAAATCATCAAGCGTCAAGCATTATATTAATAACTAGCTTCTTGCGCAAACTTCGTCTGCGTGATTAACTTTATTTGGAATTTCTCATCCCGTCCCGTTACATCCCGTACGTCCCGTCTCATTCTCACTCAAAGCATGTAATCCAGTCCCATTCCATCCCTTTGAGGATAAGTAAATAATAGTTTAAAAAAACGAAAAAAATACATTTTTATATAAAATCGTTCTATTACGTTAATACGTTCTATTACGTCATATTAGTTTTTCTCATTTATCTTCCATGTACAGACATAAATCGGTTACATTATTATAACATGTATATAGTACAGATTTCATATCCATTACACAGAATTGTAGAAACTTATCTCTTGTGTGTATATTCTATCTATTCTAAACAGCGCGTGCCATTAGGTGTATAGCAATCTCTTTGTAATGCAGGTACATTAGCAAATCAGGTATTGACTGGACAGTGGACATATTAAACCTTTTCCAAAGACATGTACATTTCATAATTAATTTCTACCTCGATTTCGCAGCTATTATTATTTATTACTATTTCTGAAAATATAATAATACGCATAATAAGCATATCAACTCGTATGAAGTCCCTGTGGCGCAATTGGTTTGACGCTGGCTGTGAAACAAGAGGTCGCGGGTTCGATGACCGCGCCGAGTCAAACGATTGTGAGGCCCACAAGTATTTGTCTCGAGTCTGGGTGTTTGTGAGACCGAAAAGTCTCTCGCAGTTTCTGATATTCCCAACACAAGATGGATGGATGGATGGACTGTTGGATATATTTATTATTAATATGATTAAGTAGATTTTTCCGACGCTATCTGTACTTTTTCGGAGCAGCCTAATATGTTACTTTATTCTAGGTCAATTGTATTAGTACACTATATTTTTTGTCACATATCCATCCATCTTTCTAGAGGTATCCCTCCTTTAATCCATCATCGCATAATATTTTTGTCACTTTTCTCATTAAACGAGTTTCGCTTTTGTCATAAGGTGTCTATTTCGTTCTGAAGGAAATTACAGCCTTATTCGACTAGGGTATCCGTTCATATTTTATATCCGAAACTAGAAGTAGTTATCTGTGATATGATATATTTTTCAAACATCTAAAAATTTTTCATATCTGAATAGTAAATTCTTGTAAAATGCTACGATAAATAATTCTAAAATAAACATAAATCTATATATATATATCTATACCAGCCCATATACGTCCTACTGTAGGGCACGGGCCTACTCTACAATCGAGAGAATCGATTGAGAGTGGTTAGGCATATAGTCCACCACGCTGGCCTAGTGCGGATTGGCGGACTTACATACCGTAGAAAATCTTTAAAATCGCTACGGTATGCAGGTTTCCTCTCTATGTTTTCCTTCACCGTTAAATAGCTTTACCAAATAATCATAGGATACAAGTGAAAGGTACAGAATATAGCCTTATCCTGTATCTCATAGCTGGTGCTACATTATTAAAATTCGCTTAGCGACCACCATAGATGACGACTAATTCGCCGACACCATTGACATTTTTTCCCGCACTCTGAGTGAATTTAGAGAAGTGTAAATGTTCATCATTTGTTATGGTAAGAAATAGATTTAGGTCAAGACATTGAGAGAATATCACAGGATAGTCAACACTACTGTATTAGGGCCCACTATGTAAAGGTAGTTGTTAAGTGACTAAATAAAATGTTGGGTAACCTTTCATAGTGACCCACGAAGGAGGTCGGGTTCATGGTTTTCCCTGTATTTTCAATTTACTTACCATGCGGAGCATTCCCATCCTTCGTCGGGCCAGTATATTCAAGCACTTTTATTTTTATGTGATTTTAGACTGCCTCGGTGGTATAGTTGAACTACGGTACGATTGCAAAGCAGATATGTCGGGTTCGAATCCCGGGTCGGGCAATGATATTGCATTTTTCTATTCATTATCAGCTCGAAGTCAGGAATTTGTGCCTGATTTAGCGATAGGCTCACACCCTATCACATCACGGAACGAAACATACAAGGCAAAAATTGGGAAAAGGGTTTGAGTTTATGTATATATGATTTAAGAAAGAACTAAATGCAATACTTAAATAATTAATTCATTTTACTTCGCTAAGTTACATCGTCGGCCCAATGGTCTTGCTTCGTCTACCAAGTTTTACACGATCACGTGAACCCGTGTCAAAGCTATTAGTTCTTATAATAGCTCTTACAACTTCATCGGTTTTCTAAATTTAATGGTCATCCTTACTTTTCATATCATAAACGTCTTATTCGACGTTAAAAGAATTTTTTAGCACAATTTTGTTTCAAGTCTTTAGGTATTTGCAAGTTTTACAGGTTAATGTTTTTTATTTACCTATATACCTATTTATGTGATTTTGATTATATCCTAATTATGATTGGTAAGAATTTATAGAGTTATGTTAGTTTATGTCTATTTCTCCCTCCAAACAGAAGTGTAAATGCACTGTTGTGTTCCGGTTTACAGGACATTGTAGCCAGAGTAACTACTGGACATAATGAGACTTAACATCTTATGTGTCAGGATGGCGAGCGCATTCGAATGCCAAGCAATGCTTTGTAATTCATGGTGTTGTTTCGTTTTCTACTGTTCATGTGCGTTCGTATTGCTTACCATTAGACGAAAGGCATGCTCGTCTCGCCACTCATCGCAATAAAAACGTTGCAAGTTATTTGAAGGACTATGGCACGACACTAGACATGTATATTAGACTTCGAATTGGCATTTATACGTACCACCATCAATGCATTATAATAGTTTACCATTCACAGAAAAGGTTCCCAGAGGAAAACCATTACGAAAATACAGCGCAAACACAAATTGGATACATGTAAGCAAATCGAAAGCACGTATCAGATTTATCAATAAACGTGAGCACGGGAAATGTTTTGTTGCAAAAACGTAAATCTTGTAAGTGACTGTATCGTAAGACAATTTAGTTTATCTCATTTTTTATTGAATATAAAATGCCTGACTGCGTACCTTTCTCTTATCCGATCGGGTTATTTATTGCACAAGTTTGTTTTTGACCGCCTCACGTACTTTATAGGGCGAACCTTTCCTATCCCGAATTGCCAATTGCTATTTGATATATACTTTATGCTGTAACTTTTCCATCTCATATTTCTTAGATTTTTTCCCCTGTTTTTATATACTTGCATAACCGTTTTGTGACTTTGTGTTTGTTTCATTAGTCTTTTTTGTTTTATATTATTGTTATATCTCGTATTTACACAATAAATACGGTAAATTCCATACGGACAGCCGATTATAAAATCATAATTCAAAACTTTTTTCACAATGCCTACTTATCATTTTTTTTATTGTCATGAATGGAGCGACAAGCATGCCGTTCGCCTGATGGTAAGCGATACAACCGTTCATGACAGTATCAAAACCAAACAACACCATGAAGGCAATTCTTGACATTCCACTGTGCTCACCATTCTGAGATATAGGATGCTAAGTCTTATTATATCGAATAGTTACTCTGGCTACAATGTCCTTCAAACCGGAACACAACAAAACATTTACACTGCTGTATGACGGGAGAGATAAATATTTCTATGGTACCAGGTGGCCTCTCACGTTAATATGTGTTTATATTAAGGTCTCATAATTGAGACCTTAATATGATGATGATTACCTTCCACTGGAGTAAACTTCAAAAATCAGTTACGCTTTGCAGATCTCAATTCTGAGCTACAATTATGCTCTTGAGGCTATGAAAATCTACTTTCAGATTGTTTTAATACACGACCAAACACTGAAAACATAATATACTTATCGATATACGATTCAGCAATTCCACTGGCATAGAATTTGGCCCACCTTACACAAAACATTGACAGGCGGGTGCTGGTTGCAAAAAATGCTTTCGTCGTACCGTATTTTCGTTTCGTTTGGAGGTTCGTTTTTCATCTATTTTTGCTTACTCGGCTGGTACCCGAGGGCCGGTGTGTTCAGCGTTATTCCGACATCAACTTTATTGTGTTTTGCAAAATATTGACATAATTTAGTAGACAAATGTTGATGTTTATCTTTGTAAATTATTGTACGGGATTATTTTAAGGACTTGGTGCGGAATTTTTTGGAGTTTAAATTTTCTATCGATATTCAAATCGTGATAAATGGTCATATTTTTAGTACCTACTTACAATTTGGATTGTCTAGAAAGAAACATAGTGGTTAATAAAGGATAATTCGTATTTAAAAGAAAGCCACAAAGTTACTACAATCGTCAATGATTAGATCGTTAGCAAAATATCCTTTTTCTCTCAATTTATTAATATTTTTAGTTGGTCGAGATATTTTTAATTCCTTAAAAGATATAAAAAAATATTATTATTATAGCTACCTACCATATAAACGCGATAAAGCCAGGGATGACGTATAAACGAGTCTGATAAGTAACATAAGCATTACATAAAGACAAATTACATTGATATACATCATATTCCAGTTTGATGTATTCATATCTTACGCCAGTAACAAAAGGCTAACACGTAAATATAAATACAAATGTTACATTAAGCGATAACCCTCTAAGCGTATTCTCTTTGTTTCCGCGCAAAACATTAACGTCCCCATAAACGATAAAGCTGATAATACCGTAAAAGCAAAAAAAAAAATCGAACGAACAAGCACGTTATGTTCCTCGGCCATGTCCTGCGATTATGACGGGTTAAGGTCCGATAAGACCTCAAAACCGTACGCGGCCCGGTCAGAATGGGCGCCCATGCCTCGAAAAGACTCCCTCGCAACGACAATGCTGAATCTTTTATTAGTTTCGTGAATGGACGGCCAGTTGACATAACCGTCGGCGACATCTGTTGTGATATTACGCCATCTTTCCAGTGCGGAGTTCCATCGATCCCCGCCCGGATCGAGTATTTTTGTGCACGTGGAATTTCTGAGAGGGCCGAATTGAATTCACCGGTGTGTAGGTGTTGTGCGGAAAATTGCGAGGCTCGAAATGCGCCGCAGTCATCAGGTGACTTTTGTAATGCGTTGTTGACACGACATTGGAGAATGCAAAAGGTTCTAGAATTTTGCTGTTTACTTTTGTATTGTAAAGGGATAGGTGACTCGGTTTCGCGACATTATAATGTTTACTTTGTTTTATAGCACACAGCTGAATGTAGAGTTATTCTTGTTAAGTCTACATTTTGAAGGTATGTCTTTGTTTTACAGCATGAAGATGAATGAGAGATTATTTCTATTACCTCTCCAGGTGTTCGTAAACCCGCAGTAGGTCAGCCGGTGGTCTACCGCCTAAAATCTAAGGCACCTGGCCATATACCACATCATTAAAAAATCTACTAGGATCATCTAGATTTCATTCTAATAATAAGGATTGTTCAATCAACATAATAAGATCCGCTTACTCCTTTACCTGTGTGTTTGCGGCCAACAACCTTTGTCAACTTTGAAAATTTACCATAAAAACACGATATATTAACGGCAACAATTATTCCTCCATTTGAAATGATACCCCGCGGGAATCCACGTGATTTATGCGCAAACATATTTATGTTTAATCTGTACGTTTAATAAATTGCAAAAGGACAGCCAGATATCATGAACGAGTTAAATAACCGTCCCAAAGGGTTTGCGAACGTTTCCTATCCTTTCGGTTGTATCTGAGAGTTTCGTGCCCACAGGAATAATTAGAATAAAAGAGTGTTAAACTTTCATCCAGTGGTCGGTATGGCCTATACCGTACGTCCCGTGAGAAGGTTCAATGGTAATTGCTTGGAAATTATTCGCTTTCCGTGAAGGAAACACTCCTGCCTGGTGTGCTGGGCATTGTTTATTTTACTACACTTTTTTTGTTACGACTACAAAGTTGAGGTCTCGGGTTCGAATCCCGAGTCGGGCAGTGACATTGGATTTTTCTAATCATTAGATATCAGTCCGGAGTCAGGAATTTGTGCCCGATATGGCGATAGGTTCGCCCCCTATCAAATCATGGGACGGAACTTACAAGGCGAAATGTGGGTGTCCTGGTAGTGCCTCTGCCTACTGCCTGCCTGGATAAAGGCGTGAGTTTATGTACATATGTACTTTTTTTGTTGTAGTTAGAAAACTTTGAAATGTAATATAACTGACGAGTCAGTGTTGTGAGACTTTAAACTCCCTAAGCCCACAACACAAAATCGGAGTGCTACTCTATCTACAATAGCACTGCGTCTGCTTATGTGTATCTATCATTTAACTTAAGTTCTGTAGCTTGATACTTATATTTCGTTTTCGATTTGATGGTCCATGACTTACTTATTGGTAAGTCCCTCAAGAAATAATGCAGTCTATGGCAAATCATTTAATTTAATCCAAAACATTTACGGAATTGAACTCAATACTACACAATACAGACCGAGCAATTAATCACGGGACCAATGAAGCGACAGGCTAAGCCTCGTAATCCTTTTTATTTATGGTCAAAAAAGTTAAGTTCATCTCGCGAATAAGTCTCTAGGACAGTCGAGTGTCATTAAACCTCCGGCCACATGGATTATTTTTATTTCTTCGCCAAGATTTATTTTCCTTAGATTAGCATTCCTCTTATTTATGCTAATGTAATTTTAATGGCGTCGCGTTTTTCGGCTAATTTCATTTTACGAAAAACTCCGTGGATTTGTTTAAAAACCCCAGCTTAATAAGGCACGTTCGGTGACAATTTTGCTTTAATAAAATTTAAATTATCGGCCTAATTAAGGGATAGATGGATCTTTATCACAAGATTAGACGGGCCATTACGCTCGCTAAGAAATCTGGTATAATAAAATTATGTACTATTTTTAATTTTTTTTAATAAATTTTTAATAAGCGTTAATAATGTCATATTTTTTCAGCGAGAAAGCATTATTATACGAGATGTTTTCGTGGTTTACTTATGGTAGTTGTGCCCATTATGATTTGAATATAAAATGCGAAATATTCGGCATCTTTAAAAATATTACCTACAGGATATTAGATATACCATGTCATAGTGAACTGAGAAATCTTTATTACAATCTTAAAAAGGCTCGGGGTTTCAGAATAATCAAATGTATTAAAATTTATGCCATCTTTGGAGACGCTTTTTAAAAAACAGGCAGTTCGCCACATCCAATACAGACAGTCAAACATACATAAACTCACGCCTTTATCCCAGAAGGGAGGTAAGCAGAGGGCCTGGCAGAGGCGCCACCAGGACACCCACATTTCGCCTTGTATGTTCCGAGCCATGATGTGATATGGGGCGAGCCTATCGCCATTTCGGGCACTAATTCCTGACTCCGGGCTGATAATGAATAGAAAAACCCATATCACTTTGCCCGACCCGGGATTCGAATCCGAGACCTCAGCTTTGTAATCCTACCGTAGTACAACTACGCCACCGAGGCAGCAATACAGACAATACACGCAAATATTAAATTGACATCGCTAAACCACACGGCATCACATATCGGTTTCCAAGCGATGGAAGTTTTACACAGCGGCAAATAAGCCGTGCCCGTCTTGGATTGTCAACATGCCACCGAGCCGGGCAATAAGTCAACACGCCCCTGTGGGTAAGTCACGGAACGTGTATCGGAAAATTCGGATTGAAAGAAATTCTGTAGTCTATCGAGCCCGACGCGGACAAACAGCCGAATGAACGTAATTGTCATCCACTACCACGGTGATCTTTTGTTCACAAATGCACTTATCCCTGGGTTAGTCGACTCGTTTACTCGACTTTCGGAGTACGAACGAATTCAAAGCGGATTTTGATGACATTTTAAGTTCTGTCAAATTGAGACGCGCGTGTGTGTGGGATATCGGGTTTCTTTGACATGTAGCTGGATTTCATATTTTTTCATATTCATGCTGTTTTTATTGGATTTCTGTTTTATCACACAACAAACTAACGGGCTAGCCTATTATTTTGGTGTAGAGAACGTTTATCAAAGAGAGAGTGACATAGACCATTTATTCTGAAAAATACGGGTGTCCTGTATGCCGTGTTGTTTCAAAGACTTTGATTTTTATGTCAATTTTGCATCAGTTCGTCGGATTATTTAGCTTGGTATTTTTATACTGGAACGAGGGAGTGAGAACAACGTACGAGGGTAAACGCAGTGCAATCCAATGAAGTATCCACGATAGATGGTTATCTCTTGCCGGTTCATACAATTACGCTGGTATGGCCGAAACCGGATATAAACAAGATGGACCCGAAATGCAACTCACTTGGGCGGGTCACTGTAACCGGTTTAACACCTTTGTACACAGTGATCGCTTTTCTACCGTTCAAAACTCCTAGTATTATATTACAACTGAATACAAATCTACGTTGGTTAAAAATAAACGCATTGAAACTTTCTAATCTTTCCAAATTGTCAGGATGTCTTTCGATATTATGAACAGGCACCTAAATGGAATTCGCCTTAGAAATGTTATATCTGGCTAATTAAAAATTATATTAAAGTTTCCAACAATTGTGAAATCACAAAGCCTTTAAAAATAAATCTCAAATAATTATTATATATTTACTCCTCAAAATTACGTAATTGTATATTGACTCTTATGCTTTCCCCAATACTAAATGTCTTCTTATCTTAATACAAATATTATTTCTTGGATAAAGTAAATTACTTTTCTATAACAGAAACTCAATCTCCTGATATAATCCAGATATTGATTTCGTCAAATAGATTCTGGGGATTCGTATCATACACGTATTTGGAGTTTAGTTTATACGACACATATTCCAGCACTTATCTGGAGATGAAAAAAGCTTTTCTTTATAAAAATATCGATACAAAGACAAAGTTACCAATCATTTTATTGCTTGTATTGGTAATAAAAGCAACTTCTTTTACTTAATTGCATGGTGCTAATAAAAATTGTTTCAAATGGGTGTCCAAAAACAGCGTTAAGTATGGATATTCAGGCCCGCCACATTGGAAGGACCGGCAATGGTTTTGCGACGGGCGGTTACACGACGTAAATTGGGGCGCCTTTCGCCCTGGGATGTGCGGTGCCACTCATAATGCGTGTGACTGTCACCGAGGGGTTTAGTCAGTATGCTGGCATAGGGTAGGTGTTTTGTATCCCAGAAGTGGGATACCGTAGACGATGGTGACAAAACTGTTGAGTAACTTGACAATGGAAACTGTATCTGTTTCGCGCTGTTGTGTAATGTGTCAGTATTAAAAAATAGGCGTTAGAGCTGAACAAAGGTCTTAGACGTTGAGCAACAAGGAGGTAAATTAAAGAGAGATAAGTGTTAGATAGGTTATGAGCTAAAATCTATGTAATGGTCTTACACGATTTCGGATAACTTTTCTTTCGGACAGAACATTAGGAGACCTTGAAGACACGATGTCATTAATATTGGCGGACGAAATTATCAGACAGTAATCGAAAGAAAAATAGTCTTTGCTCAGCAGTGGAGAAGTACAGGCTAAAAAATTCATGGTGATAAAAAATCGAAAATCCGTAGTAATGTTTGAGTTATTTATTTACTGCATAAACTGTTGTACCTTTTTTAAAACAGCCATTCGGTTGTCGACTTCAATTTTGCGATTCCGTAGTGGTTCGTTGACGAAGTATCTTTTTTAAAAGGTTATTACTCCCGCGAGCACTTTTAAAGTAATCAACGTGATGTTTTTTAACTTAAATATTATAATTTAGGTTATTATGGAATTTCATTGCCCATGTATTGTATTAGTACGTATAGGTTTTGTTTTTATTTGTGTAGATAATCTTTACGTTTTATTATCAATCAATATTTAAACGGTTTCCTAATTTATGTTCATACGAAGGGTACAGAGCAACCTCATAATTTAATGTTTCTAATGGTTCAAAGTAAATCTACACAAAGAAAAGTCAATGCATACGCATAATATGATGTCGCAAAAAAGACCAAAATCGATGAATTAATAATTGTTTTATACTACAAATCATTTGTATTATTTGTTTAAAGACAAACCATGTCTTTTTTTGCAAAATTGGAACTTCATCAATGTTCACTTTAACTTTAAATAAACAAACTTCATTTTCACAATTATTTATTAGTTAATACGACTTCACCAAACCTAATTATCTGATCAATTCGTAAATGTTCGTTCATTTGGAAAAAGACTATGCGGTCACACGCTGGACAAACTTTCCGTCCCTTTAATTCGGTTGGCAAGCAAAATTTTCGGAGCTGACCTACTCGCCAAAGCTGCTACGAACGACAATTATTTTCAAATAAATTTGTTTTTACTCAACAGGATTTTCGAAGTGTCCGGTATTGGATTCTGTTTATTTTAGATTTGACAAACGCTGTTTTTGTTGGTTTGTGTATTTCGAATAGTATAGTCACGCATTTGATTTAATACATTTCAATATTCATAGAGAATAATATTGATAAACCAAAAGACAAAAGTACAATACACCCAACAGTCACTCACATAGTCCTGACCCCACACTAAGATCGAGTCTTGTGTTGTGGGTATCAGGAATTACGAGAGATTTTTCTGTCTCACAAACACCCAGACCCGAAACGAGTACTTGTCATCCATCCATCCATCAGCCAAAGGACGTCCACTGCTGAACATAGGCCTCTCCCAAAGATTTCCACAGTGACCTGTTGGAGGCAGCCTGCATCCAGCGACGTCCCGCCACCTTTACCAGGTCGTCTGACCATCTTGTGGGTGGACGTCCTACGCTGCGCTTTCCGCTACGTGGCCTCCATTCGAGAACTTTTTGGCCCCATCGGCCATCAGTTCTCCGCGCTATGTGCCCCGCCCATTGCCACTTCAACTTACTAATCCGCTGGGCTATGTCGGTTACTTTAGTTCTCCTACGGATCTCCTCATTTCTGATTCATTTCTGATTTCTGAGTACTTGTGGTTTACACAAACATTGGTCTCGGTGCGGGGATCGAACCCGCACTGTCAAAAGTGAGTAATAATTAAAACTATACATTCTACAAAATTTTTGCCCAGAAGGGGTAGACAGAGGTACTAGCAGGACACCCACATATCGCCTTATGTGTTCCTTCCCACGATGAAATAGGGGGCGAGCACAGCCTTGGTAGAATTTTATCAACAACATGATTGATTAATGAAATATTTAAGTGGATTAAATTCTAATTTTGTTATTCCCCTTAGTCATTTAATACTTATCGGAGAAATGTATACAGTATTAACATATCTAATGTAGATATTTTTTTACCGCTATGGCAAATGAATTGCTCTGCATCAGATTGTAATGCTATATTGTGTCGCCAGAAAGGTTTCTCGTATCTTCAGAACTCAGAAATATGTAATATGTGACTTTCGATAATAATGTGCTAGAACGTTCAATTTTTTAAATTATTTAGATCGCTATCACGTGGAGTAATATTAACCAACCGAATACATAAGATTTTTGAGTATGTTCCATTGCGCCATGGATACTTATACCTACTACTCATTAATTTAGTAAATAAAATAACGAATGTTATGAAATAGTTTTTTGAAGTCTGTGTTGATAGTAGAACTAGCGGCCCGCTAACGGTAAGCGGCCACTAATTTTGCAATACCAAGAGCACAGCAAAGATGCCTATATATCTCTCTTTCTTTTACACATACCCTCTCTCTCTGTCCGGCTTTATGAAGTCCACTGCTGAACCCAGGCCTCCCCCAATGATTTCCTTAAAGACCTGTTTAACAGCCTTATTCATAGACAGATTTAAAACCTATTTTAGTTATCGAATGTTTTGTCTCTTTCGCACGACTTTAGAATTCGTTTTGTGCGAAGAAGACAAAGCATTCGATATCTCCGTCTAAGTCTAAGTAAGTCTAAGTCTCCGTACTCCGAAGATGCGCATATAGCAATTAAATAATTATTCAGCCGAGTAATAATCCGCGTAATACGCATTCCTCTTCCGATGAACATAAGTAGCTTTTACGCCTCAATTATCATCGCTAATAATTATCAACTACGTAATAGTGCCTGGTTAATTTATTAAGCGAGTGAATACATTCAAATGATATATTTAATGATAAGCCAAACCGTTAATGTTAGTATTGAGGTGGCTACGTTCAGCTTAACAATTTAGCTAAACATTTTGGTTTTGATGTTAAATTATACGAGTAGATCATGGTTGCGTGGATGAGTATGTGAATTTATACACTAGAATATGCGTGATGGTACATTGCAATAGTTTATTTTTTAATTGGCATGACAAGACAATACATTGTCACTATCCCATAAACTCTAACCTCTGTCCCTTCCTTTCATTAGAAAAAAAACTACAATTGTCTAAGAAATGTCTAGTATAATAAGATCACTATTTTATCCTTTTTTATGTACTTTTAATGTCATTTAATGCTCGGAGTACAAATAACATAAATAAGTAAATATTTGGTTAGTCAACACAATTATTGTCTGTGTCCCCGCATCGCAGCATCTCATGATCGTGCTATGAACATCTATATCTATATCAGCTCATATATGTCCCCCTGCAGGGCACGGGCCTACTCTACAATCGAGGGAACCGATTGAGAGTGGTTAGGCCATATAGTCCACCACGCTGGCCTAGTGCGGTTTGGCTGACTTACATACCGTAGAAATTCTTCAAAATCGCTACGATATGCAGGTTTCCTCACGATGTTTTTCTTCACCGTTGAAGTGAACATGCTAGGCAAAATACAATACACTTACATACGTTTAGAATAATTCCTTATTATTCTATGTAAAGTATCAATTTAGTGAAGGAATGTATATAACTAAAGATTTTTTCATTCTACATAGTGGGCAGGGAACTAATCTATGAAAATTCATGTAGGTTCCAAATATCAGGTATATGCCCTGATATCCGACCCCAGATATCTGTTGTAGCAATGCGTTCCCCTGCCAAATAGACTATCGCTCGCTTTTTAATACCAAGTTGGTAAAATGTTGAAAAATATATCTCCGGAATTATAATTAATATTACATGTGACATAAATTAATGACTGCCTCGGTGGCGTAGTTGTATTACGGTACGGTTACAAAGCTGAGGCCTCGGGTTCGAGTCCCGGGTCGGGCAAAGTGATATCGGATTTTTCTATTCATTATCAGTCCGGAGTCAGGAATTTGTGCCCGATATGACGATATGCTCGCCCCCTATCACATCGTGGGACGGAACATACAAGGCGAAATGTGGGTGTCCTGGTGGCGCCTCTGCCTACCCCTTAGGGGATAAAGGCATGAGTTTATGTATGTATGTATGTATGTATGTATTAATTAAAGAATTTTATAAATTTATTTATTATATTACTTTATTAAATTTGTATTAATTATTTTCTTATGAAATAGAAGGCAACATCGTTAATAAACCACCTTATAGTAAAAACTACAACATCAGAAAGTCGACGTTGCATTGCCGGCCTTTAAAATAAGTGTACGCTTTTTTCTTGATGGTTAACGGATAACGATAAAATAAGGTTATCGATGGCAAAAATACTTGTAGAACATTTAGAACCAAGTAAATAGTCATTTTCGAGGATATGAATAAGAATTCTATTTCTATTTTTATTCGAATAAAATTCTATTTCCTGAAAGTTTAAATAGCTTAAATTGTTTTGACGAACTTTATTTTAATCCAAATGTACAATACACTCTATCTCATGAATAAACATTTTTGTTTTCGAAGCAGTTTTGTCAGGTCCCTTATGAATTAATTAGGACGACATGTTCATCAAAACGTGATAAATAAGGACACATTTCGTCATTAATTTCCAAGCTTGGTTTATAAATGAGTATTAAATATGTACGGCTTATTAGAAAGGCTTTGAGTTTTCCATTAAATTTTCCGCGAGTCCAATTTTATGTTACGAGTACTTAGTCTCATGTCTTCCGGTTCATTGTGTACTTTAGTTGAATTCACTGATAGTATTAAAGTTTTATCTAAGTAAATTCTGAATGTCACAAGACTAGGTGAAAAGTTTATTTTAGTTTTTTAAGTCTAATTGTTTTTTTTATTAACTAAAATATTAAAAATTGTATTTAAACTATGTACCCTATTTGGCTTTTTCCGTCAAGAGGAATTTTATCTTAAACGAAAACATAAAATAATATATTTAATTATATTAATTAATTTTTAAAATATAACATTATATGTGAAATAATTGACAAATGGATGACGTATATGTCTATAACATATTTACTAATGGATTAAGCGTCAATGGCAAAATAATAAGTAAACAAAAAAATGCATGCCATATTTCAGCTTCTCATAAACTTAAATAGAGACACAATTAATTCACTCCACAAAATTAATTTTATTTCTTAAAACATTAACTTAAAAACCTCACCTAATTTAGCTACTCTGTTAAATATTTTAAATGAAGGTTAATTTTGGCTTTTAGGCCACGTTTCAGTTCAGAATTAGTATTCCACGCTCGTGGTAGGCTTACTGCCATAGATAAAAATGTGTTAACAAGCTATTGTCAAGAAATAAACGGAGCCGGATACTTTTATAGACTACAGATTTATTGTCGGACCTTGGGACACATGAAAATAAAATAGGGTTGATTCTGTCAACGAAAATCAGGCCTTTTTATTCCTCACAAATTGAATTTATTAATGCACGAGGATACAGGAATATTATTTTCATGTGCGTAATATGTATGGTAGAATGTTTTTACTTAATGCATAGGTACTGTTGTATATTATAAGCAAAATCAGGCTACGTTTTTATTCGTAACAAATTGAATTTATTATTTCATAATTGAGTTATTTTTACATGATATATCTAGGAAAAAATTAGGTCCAACATAGCCTTAAAATATCTCGCTATTTGGTTAACTTGCTTATGTAATGTTATATTTTTCATAAAAAAGGAACGAAACAACATGCAAATATTGTTCGTTAATATTTTCTGTATAATTTTAGAGAGTATTTTAAAACATTATTCTATGTAAATTCTGTAATCCTCTATTCTAAAAAAAATAAAAAATAAAACATTATATATAGATATGAAATATTAATGAATTACCTTTTAAAACATCGTTTACATATTACCATAAAACACCGATTTAAATGCAAAGAAAGCACACCGCGGAACAGGCTCAAAAAATTATAACGCGACAAAATTAAATCGGCTGCGATCAACAAGTGGATTGTATTACGTCACAGTACACAGAAAATAGACGATTTATTTTATTTTCAGAATACGCGCGAACGTATCAATCACCCGACGTTACTCACAGCCATTCGCTTTGGCCTGCGAGCGAGCACTGATTCGGCATTGGACGATGTTTTTCAAAGGTGAGGATTTCGTGCGTCCTCGGCCGCCGTCGGCAGCCTTCGGGAACTCATCCCGATTCGATTGTGAAGAATTTGATGTTTTCGCGAAACATTCTAATTGAAATGGTTCTAAACTGTTTCCAATGGATTGTTTCGGCGTGTTTGTTGTGTGTTTACATGCCGTTTTTCGGTTGGATTTTATATTGGCTTCTTTGAATTCTTAATACTCAAGAATGGCTGTGGAAAAGGCTTTTACGATGCTACATGTACATTACATTAGAAATTAATGTTTAAAGAAGAAATAATAAATATTGACAAAGTATAAGGAGGACTGTTAACTTTTCGCTTTGATATTAAAATCACGGTAAAAATATGAAATAGTAGTGTTTAGACCCAGGGTACATTTTTTGCCGAGCCTAACAAAAGTGTGGGTTGAGTTTATGTAAATTTATATAATAAATAATAATAATAATATTTATTTATTGCATCATATTAAAGACATACAAAACACTTAAAATAAATCGTATGACAATTATAGTTTATGATATCATAGTTAATTCCTCAAGACAGATATGCGGTTATCTTTAAGTAAATACACTATAAACTATTATGCAGGTACTATGCTCGTCCTGATGTCGGAAGTAAAATGACGATACTAAAAATCCTCGATATGTACTTTCTCGCATCTTTTCGGTTTTCGCTATAATAATAATAATAAATAGCATTATCGTTAATGAATGGAATATAATCAAAGTGATTTAATCTTAGAAGCCTAAAAACTATTAAACAATCCAGGTACTACTTAATCATTTGACAGAATGAAATAATTACTGTCGAAATAAGCTCATTACTAATTCATTGTAAAATACAGGTTGTGGCCAATACTGGCTATTATAGTGTGTAACCTACATTTAATATAAGCGACCTTATTCAGAGACAGTTTTAAACCTATTTTAGTTATCGAATGTTTTGTCCTTTTCGAACGACTTTTGAATTCAGTTTGAGCGAAGAAGAAAAAACATTCGATAGCTTAAGTAAGTTTTAAACCGTCTATGAATAAGGCCGCAAATATTTGACAAATTAAGGCCGCGTTTCCACTGACGCGGAGCTGGGCGGAGAGGAGCGGAGAAGAGCGGTGAAAAGTGGTCAGTGTTTCCACTGAAGCGGAGCTGGGCGGAGAGGAGCGATGAAGAGCGGTGAGTGGTCAGTGAGCGGAGCAGAGCGGAGTGGAGCATACTTTTGGAATCGCGCATTTTTGCACTTAGTTACACTCAATCTCTCGGAAAGAGCATACATCATGTTGTCGCTTAAAAAGAAAAAAAGCAATCATTTTATATCTTTCTCTACTTGAAGACGAAGATAACGAATCAGATGAAGTAGCATTGACTGTTGCGACTTTTTTGGATTCGGAGAGAAAACATAGAACCGCCCCGCTCCGCACCGCTCCGTACCGCCACGCTGTCCTCCGCTCTGTACCCCAATGCTCGCTGTCCTCCGCACTGCACCGCCTCGATGTATGAATATCCGCTCAGCTCTGCTCCACCCCGCTCGTGCTGTTTCCATTGAAGCGTAGCGGATATTTCAAGCATAGTCATTGGTCAATTTGTGCACCGCTAAGCTCCTCTCCGCCCAGCTCCGCGTCAGTGGAAACGCGGCCTAAGTCTTCTAGTTATGCTACATGTTAAATTCAAAATGCGTACATCGGCAAAAGAACTTATTGCATAATAATAAAATCTCAATCATTTTGAAGAGCTTCAAATGTATTGAAAAAAGGCTTAGAGTTGCCAAGTTTATGAGAAATTAATTATTTTTATTATATGTTATGGAAATTGTAATAGTCATAAATATCTTTTTAATTTTTACTTCTTTAAAGTAAAGTATCTATAACGATCATTTCCAATAGCAAGGTTTTTTTATAAACCTTGGCAGGCAAGCGAGCATGTGGCCCGCTTGATGGGAAGTGGTCACCGCCGCTCATAGACCTTCGCAGGGGCCCAGCACAACCAGGTCACTGCCTTTCGTAAAAGTTGATGTCAAATTATCTTTTAGATTATTTTACTTGATACTTTTAATAGAATAGGCGTGTATTATAATTCAATTTGTTTGTTCGAGCGCACCCGTACTGCGGTCGGCTTAGGGGCGCCGTTTGAGATTTTTGGCTCCCTGTGTACCGAAAATATTATAGGATGAACTGCGATGAAATTTTAATCGAAATATGTTTATTCTTAACTCGAAACGTCGGAAATACATTTATGTCACAGATCGATCTCACTGTTTTCATTACAAACACGCGGTTATGGAAGTTTCATCAGAGAAAAAAAAAAATTTTACACAAATGTTATCCTTGCGCAAGAATAATACGATCTCGTAATGGATAAAAGGCTAAAATATTATGTTATAACTTCAATGTTTTAGTTGGTTATTGGTTTGATATTTGGTACCAATCTTCTATCTCTATCAAAAACCACTCAGAAACATTGCGAGTATAATAAAATAAATTATTAAGGACATATACGCCCACTGATAAGTACATATTTCTTGGTAATCGCCAGAGAGGGCTTATACTATTCTCCATCACCCAGAGCTATTTACGTATAATTCGTGAACTTTCGAATTCACAATACTCTGAATATTCAGAATGTCTATTGACATTCTTGTAGCGATATCTATAGAGTATTTCTTTTTTATATTGTTTCCTTCATATTTGTCGTAGAATTCTGACAATAGTATGGGCGTAGATCTTTAAGAGGTATCAATGAAAATTTAATCAACCATGAATGACACACTTTTCAAATTGTAAACACCAATACCCACGACAGTTACAAGCTCAGGATTTTAGTAACAGAAATTCCGCAAACCACATTTCTATAACGTGTTCGATTTAACACGTTTGCCACCTACATTCCTATACGAAATGTTCAATTAAATTACCATTCGTGCGTATTCGCAAAACATTTGATCGGGAGCCCAAATATTTGATGGAAATAGTGGAAACTTCGTCGCGTAGGCACTACAAAGAGACGGTGTGTTCGGTTAAATTGTTCTGCGGAATTTTTGCTAATACCATTCATGATTACGTATGTATTGATGTAAGTTGGGGGCCTTTTGTATTTCCTTTTCTTGGATCTTCGTTATAAGTTTGTAGTGAGGAGTTTTGCTAGGTATTTATAGTTTAGAAAAATTGGACGTTCTTCTAATAGCTTTGGAAGACAGGTTTTCTCAAGGACTTTTAAATATTTTTTCAACATTGACATTACTACTTATTATATTATTATATTAGCCTAAAAGATCCCATTGCTGGGCAAAGGCTTCCCCTAACTTCTTCCATAAATCTCTATTGAGAATCTCTCTCTCGCCTTTATTTCTACTAAAAACATAAAAGTCAGCAAAATTGTGCTTGATTAGATTAGTTGTATTTAGTACGCACATGCACAACGCATTCCTTATAACTATTTATGCATGCAAATAAATCATGTATGTTCCAAACAATTTTAAAGTGACGCGACAAAGACAAGAGCTTCCATTTCAAATGCTTTAAAACGCACTTGCATACCCCTCGTGTTTTAAAATGAATATATTACTCTTATTATTACAAAAATAAATTACCAACGCACATTCTTTAACCAAAACGATATTCAAAGCATCAAAACATAAACAAAAGCATCCGCCATTCGCCACTTAATTGCGTTATACATATACGGCTATCACCGAACAGCTGTCTCACTCCCAAGACGTTATCTCCACAAGATATACGCGGTCCTATCTCTGGAGAAAAATCGGCGGGCTTGTCACAGGGCGCGGGGGGACCATTTCTCACGAACACCGGCAGCATGCGTGTAACGATCTGCTGATTATGGCAAGGTTCATTGGGTTTATGGGCGTAGATGGGTGATTTGATGATATCGCTTGAAGTGAAGTTGAAGATTGAAAATTAGGGGTAACATTTTTGAGAATCCTGATATATCTAATTAATCTAAATAAATATCGAATAAATATCGATAAATATAATCTAAATAAAAATAAAATGAATAAATAAAATAAATAATCTACTTTTACAATTTGTATGCATTGTATGAGTCTCCTGACCTCACACTTGATTATGGTGTGTATATAACTATCCCTATTAAATTATTATACTGACTGCCTCGGTGGCGTAGTTGTATTACGGTACGGTTACAAAGCTGAGGTCTCGGGTTCGAGTACCGGGTCGGGCAAAGTGATATTGGATTTTTCTATTCATTATCAGCCCAGAGTCAGGAATTTGTGCCCATTATGGCGATAGGCTCGCCCCCTATCACATCGTGGGATGGAACATACAAGGCGAAATGTGGGTGTCCTGGTGGCGCCTCTGCCTACCCCTTCGGGGATAAAGGCATGAGTTTTCTGTATGTATGTATGTAAATTATATATTTGCAACAGATATATTTACCATATGTATGATAATGTTGTAACTGTACCTGGGCTGCTATGAAAACATTAAAATATACATTTACAATAATCTCTTTTAATCCGCTTGCAATTATTAATTGTTAAATGTGGTAATGATACAATAATTACGATTCCTAGAATATTATAATTCGGGAGCTTTGGTTAGTCCCCTGGGATATTTTAAAGCTTTCAATGATTAAACCGATAGTGGCATGCCCCGGCTGTAAAATTATATTTGGATTAATATTGAATTCTGTTCAAATCGATATTGAACTTAATAATTATCGATATGATTATCTTATTCATAGTTAATACAAAAGGAAAATGAAAAGATGTGAATGAGGAAAAGTGAGAAACGTAAAAATGAAATACCATGAATCAGACACAATCAGTGCCTTTAAATCGTATCGAAAACGTTTTAAAAAAGATTAGAAATTGCGCAAAAATCATAGCGCGAAGAATTGATGGCCGTTGGGGCCGGAAGGTTCTGGAGTGGAGGCTACAGACGGGCAAGCGACTAGCACTGGTGACTGACTTTCACTGGTGGTAGGTCTCTGATATGTGAGAGGCCGCCTGGGTAGGTACCACCGCAATGTCTATTTCTCCCGCCAAACAGCAGTGTAAATGCACTGCTGTGTTCCGGTTTGAAGGACATTGTAGCCAGAGTAACTACTGGACATATTGAGACTTAACATCCTATGTCTTAGGATGGCGAGCGCAGTAGAATGCCAAGCATTATTTGTTTCGGGTCTGGGTGTTTGTGAGACCGAAAAGTCTCTCGTAGTTTCTGATACCCACGACACAAGACTCGATCTTAATGTGGGGTCAGAACTATGTATGTGACTTTTGGGTGTATTTATTTATTTATTAGCAGCTACTAGGAGGACTAAACCTTATTATAACTTATTAATTTAGAAGGTTAAATAAGGCCAAATAAATTAGTAAAGAAGCTAAATATACGCAGGTAATCATGTCACGATCTTTGGTAATGTAATTTACTTCAAATTGTTTTTTGTTTGTTTCCAACACGTAATAAAACCAAATTGGTTTTGCTTCGTGATCTTAATTCGTAGCCTATCTTTATGTCGTGGCCTATCCCAATTAATCACTGTGTAATTGACTGCATTCACATAAAAAGGAGTTCTACCATCAGATAACGTACTAATTATTTATTAGATCCTTGGACTAAAATTAAGGCCGATCTTTTGGTATCGCCATCAGGAGATAGTAAATAGTAAACAAAGTGATATTGGATTTTTCTATTCATTATCAGCCCGAAGTCAGGAATTTGTGCCCGATATGGCGATAGGCTCGCCCCCTATCACATCTTGGGACGGAACATACAAGGCAAATGAAGGAACATACATGCCATTCGCCTAATGGTAAGCTATACAACCACTCATGGATAATAGCAAAACCAAACAACACCATGAAGTACAAAGCAATGCTTGGCTTTCACTGCGCTCGTCATCCTGAGACATAAGATGTTAAGTCTTATTATGTCCAGTAGTTACTCTGGCTACATTGTCTTTCAAACCGGAACACAACAGTTCATTTGGACTGCTGTTTGGCGGAAGAAATAGAAATTGCGGTGGCACCTACCCAAGTGACCTCCCACATAATATGAGAGACCTACCACCAGTAAACCATAATTGTTCTATCCATCTGAGACGGTCAACTTTGAACGATATTTAAGAACATAACTCAAACGAATACGTTAAAACTAACACAGTACTATCGTCATAATAGAATATTATTTAAAAATCTACAATACGGATCTACCACATCCAATAATAATTTTAAATATATTCATCTTAAAAGCATAAGTGTTAATTAATACCACTCATGAACGTAAATTAAAGTTCCCTTCAATTAGTAGAAATTGCCTTTACGTAAAATATTGAAGATTTACTTATAACTCGAGTGGCTGTTTAGTTTGAAGGTCGGACTTAATGTCTGTCGTGGCTCCGTGCCTTATCTCTGAACCGGCACAAAGCTGGAATTCGCCTATTATTATATATCGTAGGTAATTTATTGCTTCCATTATGAAATTGTAAATTGTTTCGTGTTATAGTTTTTATGGTAATTAAGGTTGGGTTGTCTGTATTCATTTTGTATATATTTACACTGTTTATGTAATTTTATTCCATGAAGTATGCATTGAATATATCCAAAATCCTTGCTTTTGTGTCATTATGAGCCCACTTTTTTCGGTGTAAGAAATCTGTACCTTATTTTTTTTACAGGCAAAGTATCTGCACTGAGATTGAATGGTAAATGCGCTGCAGGCCAAGTACCTACCAAAGGCAGATATTTTCGATTATTCATTACCAGTAAAAATTTGCCAACCCGCACTAGGCCAGCGTGGTGGACTATATGGCCTAACCACTCTCAATCGATTCTCTCGATTGTAGAGTAGGCCCGTGCCCTGCAGTGGGACGTATATGGGCTGATATATATAGATATAGATAGATAGTAAAAAATTATGCTGATCTATTCGAAATCGGATACACACAGGGTGATTTCGGAGCGCGACACATTTGGTAGTCATTATAGCTTGCATTATGACCTGTGCACGGTGATCGCTTTACGGTTAGATAAAACAGCCCACCACGACGAATTTCCGTGCTTTCCGGCGTTTTTGCCACACTCTACTGGAATCAAGTATAACAACTCAATAACAGGTTCCTTAAATAATGGATTCTTAGATTTACGCGAATGTTACACATTGAACTATTTATTACGGATTTTATCGCGATTTGGTTTAATTTTTACATTTTTTAACTCCGCGATGTTCCGACTACTTTACAGCTTTCGTGGTCACAGGGCGGACTATTTCAAGGTCCCTTAAAAATAATAATATAATTAGATCTGTGGTGCTTTACAGCTGACTTTTCTGGCTGTAAAAGTCTTTACCCGAAGTTATGTACCTCTTTAGTTCATTGTATTGTCACCTGCTTTGCTACAGAGGGAAGTGGACAAAAAAATTTCCCAGTCCTAGTATTTTAACTTTATGACTAATTTCGTTGCGGATTAAAAGATAAGCTAGACATTTCCGAAGACTTGTTGAGCTTCAATGCTCGGTGTCATTGAAATGCGTCCCACTGTTGATCCTGGCTTACAGGAGTTGCAGTGGCGGGTGTGAGGGCGGGACTGTCTCAAAACTACCCAACACTAGCGAAAAGTACTTAATGTAAAGTAAATCAAAAGGTGTTTCAGTAATTTGATATTTAAACTTGTAAAGTAGTTTGAAATTGTGACGCGAGATGTCGCTTGTATGAATTGAAGATGAAAATCTAACAATTGAACTAAACTTTTATACACAAATTGCATTTGTTGAAATTGTTCCACATATCGGAGAAACAAGAATACAACTTATTCATCTTTCAGATTGTGACGCTTAATAATACAAAGTGCCACTTTTCGTAATCTCAAAGCGCATTGAAAAGAAAATTATTTATCAACAGACGGCTTTATTCCGTATTTGGATAGGAAATAAAATTTTATACCAAACGTACAATTCCTTTGTTTGAAAGCGGGCAAGACGGTAAGGCGGCATGCAACAATAGCTTCGCGTGATTATTGGTCCATTACGTCACGAACTTGCTGATTTATTGCGAATAGACACAAATGAAAATGTTCAACTTGAACGTCTTTTTAACTTCGTGCATGTTGACAAGGTTGTTACGAAATATGTTTGAAACCATGTACAGAATCGTACAAGAAAGATTATGTTTCTGAACTATCGGGGTTTGGTACGAAATATATCATTTATAGAAATCGATTTTTACTTTGGTAGTATACATTAACACACCTCCTAACAAGATCCATTATCTTGTATTTGATCCCTGCTGGTTATAGCTCTTTTCAATAATACCACGTTGAGAGTTAAGCAAAACAGGTTGGCCCATATTTTCACATGCTGGGTTGGTGGAGACCTCTCGAAAATTACACTTTTAGATATCACTAGCCCTATAATTAATCAGTGTGATGTATCGGATTATAATACCATCTTCAGACCGGTATTAAGCCTAGCGTTTCTATTCTCTTGTCTCTCTGTAAATATTGTCACCTTGCCCTACACCGATTTTTTCGACAACTTCCCATATTTCTTATTACCTTTTCTTTTAATCTAAATGAAGGGGTAATGAATAAAGCAATAGTCGTTATAACCCAACATATCCTCAGCCGAGAAATTCTAAGCGTAATGACCGTAGTTGGCCGCTTTCTAGACCAATAAAAGCGATTAGACGATATTTCCACGGGACTTTTATTTTGCACTTAAGGGCTTTAATAAAAGCATTCCCGGTGCGGCATGACGTGAAAACTATTTAGTTTTGATAACATTTAATACAGGTTGGATTCATAAATGTAATTATTGGTCTAGTTGAAAGTTTATCACGCAAACACCTCTGAATTAACTTATAATGTAAGTCATATCCATCACTAATATCCCTATTTTAAAAAGTATCACGGTATCTTCATTTAAAGTTAGGATAATTTCTTTGTTTTGTTTTATTATATATTACGGCAGACGAGCAAACAGATCACTTTATGATAAGTGATCACTGCCGCCCATGATAATCCGTCGTATAGAAGGGCTATATTATTTCTAGTATTTCCTTGGTATCCTCTCTGACAAAGCTGCGAGCATTAGATTTACAAAATTTGAAACCATTTGGGCTAATTACCGACAAGATTAACCTTCTGGTACTTTTTTAGAAACGTGACAGAATGGATTTCTCGTTGTAAGATTAGGAATTGATTAATTTGATTGATAGAGATAATGTAATTTAACTTTTAATTCGCGGTCGTGAGATGGGCTAAGAAGAACTTATGATTTTCTTTTTTTCGAAATGATCGACGTTATCGACGAAAGCTAATAAGTTGCATAGTATGTTTAAAAAGATTGGGGGTTATTTTTCATTTTAGTTTTTAAACTTAAAATCGATGTACCTATGTTAGTATTTATAACTAGATGTACCCGGTAATCGGCATGCGTTGCAATGCCAAATAAGGTTTACATTTTTTTTAACGAAATTAATTTTTTACCAGATTTTTATGCCAAATGAAACAGATTGTGGCATTAATGCATACAAAACGTCAAAATTTAAGGAGTTAACGATCCCATAGCAATACAATATTTACGATCTTGTAATAGAATTTGATATCAGTTGTATAACAATCTCTTAGATTCTGTGCGAAATGTAATTAAATGCCATTTTTGATATCTCCCTCGTGAGTCGTTGTTATTTTTATGTCCGATGAAGAGTTGGGAAATGAGTTGACTTCGAAACATGTTTTCGTAAGTTTTAAAATTGCAATAAATATATATTAAGGACAATTTTATTACGTGTTTTATATCACTCCATAGCCGCCCACTGCTGAGCTTCTCTGTAAAATAGATAATACCATTGAAATTAACTATTACGTGTGTTTGTGTACATATATGTGTCAATTAAGATATGTCTTTATTGTTACGAGTATATTACCACAATAAAGTGACTGAATGGTTTGCTCTACCTTGGCGACTCTTTTGAATTCGCTTTCATGGGATCTGGTATAAATAGGCTAAAACGCAACGCTTTGCGCAGATTATTATAGCGAGTATTTTGGGGGACTCTAGTATTATCTCTACCTACCCCTCCCGAAGATACTACCTTGAGCTTCTAAGTAACAAAAGCAATTCTTTATCAAGGCAGCCTGGCGTACAAAAGAACTCTACCATTATTTTTTCAGTTATTACGAACTCAAGTGATCAAAATTCGACGGGGAGATCATTTACATATTCCTCGTCAATAAAAAACAGTCGCAAATCAACAAGTTTATAACTGTTAAAAAACGTGCAATGCGGTCGGAATATCGTCCGAAGTGGGGAGCATTCTTGAATTTAAATTGGTCACCATGCAGTCAGGGTTATTTTTCCACTCTGCCGGCAGTTTTCTTTGCGGATTAGCCCCTCCACTTTCGATCAAAAGCCTGTAGTTTTGCGGCGGCAAAGCTGAGGCTTTCAATGTTTTCGTTGGGGTAATTCCGGCCGTTCGGACGGTTTGGATTATTTGAGTCTATTTTATACGGTTATTAGCGTAATGATCAGTGATATTTATTTGTGGGCGTTTACTTTTAAATTCAATAAATGCTGAATAGTTTTCTTTGGTTTCGGTGACGTCTCATTTATCAAATAGTATTGCTGAAGCTTTTAATAATTATTACGTAAGTTTTGAGTTATGTTAAAAATAAGTCGAATTAAATTTGTTTTCCATACGTCGTACGTCAATTTTATTACAAAATTATCAAGTTTTGGTTTACAACATTTACGCATTGATCCAGTTTCGCCACATGAATTTAACTTTGAAATCTGCCTTCAAATTTACGAAATACTATTCCCTTAAACCCGGCCTTAGCCTAGCTAAATCTGGCCGTCCAAAAGCCATCCGTTTCGACATTTGTCACGATAGCAGCTCAAATATTTGTAAAAACGTTCGCAAGACAAATTATGCTCTAGCGGTGTCAAGGATAACTTAGCTGGGATGTATACTGTATATTTCGAGCCATGTTTAACTTATGCTGCCAATTAGTTACGATGCCAATTAGCAAAACTTTCTTGTTCCAAAACAAAACAAATACATTTAATGAACAGGAAATGGGAGGAGCGTCCTGTTTTGAATATTTAATAATCCCACCCGACCAATTAAGGTATTAATGAATGTTGAGATTTAAAGATTAATTCATGTGCTTTTGATGGGATATTTGGTTCAGGATTAATGATTACAAATTCATCAGCCCATTTGAATAGGTGTAATGTGCGAAGCCCTCATAGTTTCCAACAAAGATGAACGACCCATATGTGGCGTCAGTACTTAATGTTGTATTTTATTTCTTGTTATTATTTTATATTGTATGAAAAAATATATAAATCGTACAGATTTAACTCACACAAACTCAACTGGCCTTTTGAATATGGCGTGGTAGCTTAGGTATTTCCTTGAACGTTTTGACTTATTATCCAAACTATTCTGCAAAGTGTGTTACTTTTCTTCTACACTACAATAAACCTTCTATTAGATATAGGTTAAGCTTGAAATATACACATATACCTATACTTATAAGTAGTAAAAATTTTCAACCCAATTAGGTACCAATACACCCATAACTGCCGCGGTGGCGTAGTTGTACTACGATACGATTACAAAGCAGAGGTCTCGGGTTCGAATCCCGGGTCGGGCAAAGTGATATTGGATTTTTCCATTTATTATTAATTATCAGCCCGGAGTCAGAAATTTGTGTCTGATATGACAATAGGCTCGCCCCCTATCGCATCGTGGGACGGAACAAACAAGGTCAAAAATGTGGGTGTTCTAGTTGCACCTATACCCTTTCTGGGAACAAGGCGTGAGTTTATGTATTTATGCACACCCAAAACCAGCATAATTGGCCTCTATAATAATAAGCAGCGTAATCTAATGATATTAAATTCGTTAGGAACATTCATCTTGTTTACAAGTGCCATAGTGGCGGCCGCGGCGTGCCGTATCTCCGAGCCATCTGACCCGCTCCAAGTGCCTACAGCGACGAGTGACTACGACTGTGCTCATTCTGAACCTATGTATCAAGGGCTTTTGGGAGATTTTAAATATTGCTGGTAGTTTTTATTTTATGTTAGGGATGTTAAACTAAACGACACTCCTTATGTGGTATAACTGGTAGGTCTCTCAAATGAGAGGCCGTCTGGGTATGTACCACCGCAATGTCTATTTCTCCCGCCTAACAATAGTGTAAGTGCACTGTTGTGTTCCGGTTTGAAGGACATTGTAGCCAGTGTAACTACTGGACATAATGAGACTTAAGATCTTATGTCTCAGGATGGCGAGTGCAGTGGAATGCCAAGGATTGCTTTGCTGTTGTTTGCTTTTGCTACTCTCCATGAGCAGTCGTATCACGTATCATCAGGCAATTGGCATGTTCATCTCACCATTCATAGCAATAAAAAGATATGCGGAGGTGAAGTGTCTTTCAAGTCTCGGTGGTCGAGATTTAAAAAATAATTATTATATTGGTGATGTTATGATATTATATTCTGCCATTTGTCAGGAACGTGTTTTGAGCTTCTTTGGACACATCATGCGGTCTCCCAGACATGAATTAGAGAAGCTCATAATATTGGGACGAATAGAAGGCAAGCGCGCCAGAGGCAGAACACCAGCCAAATGGTCGGACATTGTGAAGAAGGCGGTTGGTGGTAGCCTATACCACGCGGTCCATGCCACCCAGGACCGAACACGTTGGAGGAACATCACATGTTGTCGCGATCCTCAGTAGTGAGGGAACGATGATTAATTGATGTTATGATAAAAACGGTGATGTAATTAAACTGCCCAGCTGAAAATGTGTTAGACACTAGCTTCAGCTATGACTGCGAAGAGAAAAGCTTTAGTCTAAACCTGGCTTAATAAGGTTTTATAGTCTTCACATACCTTTGAAATTCCTTTAAACTAATTCATATAAAGTGAGGGGTCTGCTTATAAATAAAGTTTTATTGCCGAACAGGTATATGAACGGATAGACCTGCAATCATCTATATTTATTGAGCTAACCTTTAAGTCCAAATTCCTGAAGCGCTTCGCCGGATTCCAGTAATCGATAGTAGTAATAACCCTTGATTTTCCACGGGTATGATGAGATGTATATTAACGTAAATGATTATTATTTAAGATGTTATATTTTTAGATTAATTTTAAAACCATATACATCAAATGATCTGGAAATCAAACCAATGACACCATGATATCTAGCTCATATAGCCTTAACCGATGTAAAAGTTAGTCAAGTTATTCACATATTCTTTTTATTTGCAGCAATATTTTACGGCCCGCTCCATACAGCTTATTATATAATTGCATTTATTAAAGCTGTTTTACAGTTTATTAATTGTGTAACATTTGAATAATTCATGTTCAACAAACAGTTGAAAATCACGCGACAATCCTCTGTCAACGAAATATGTACAATTAACAATTTAATCTTTGAATTCGGCGCATATCCCTTAACACAATCGAGTTGACTTTCAAACAAATACTTCAGATTTGGCGAAATAACTCAGCAACTTTAGATAAAGGGATCTGTAGTTAGCCGTATCAGGGCCGCAGTTCGTGATTTAATTAGAATTTCTGAAGAGGAATTTCACGAATGACTTTTGTTTCTATTTAGTCGTTATGTAAAGTGGCTGTAGTGGGCACGAGTTTTGTGGCAAGTTTGGTCGATTTATTCGTGTAGGTCGGTATATGCGTTGACCCTACTTTATTGTGCGGCTATTGGGAAATTAAATGAAAGTCAGCCGAATGTTCGGAAGTTTTAATTACTTCTCCTTCTGGTTTGAGCTTGGCTAGAAATTAATTTTAAAACGTTATAGGGGTTGTTTTAGGTTTTGTTAGTGCTTTTGTAGATTCTGTTTTATTTGTGTTATAAAGTTTTGCTGTATATATAGCGGATAAATTATTTATTCCCTTGCTAAAATGTAAATATTTCACTTGGAAAATTTAAAATTTTAATTGTATATATAATTATTTTCATAGTATAAAATAGAAAAAAATATATAATCAAAATCTAGATGTTTACTACTGACTCCAGTCTCAAAGAATTAAAATAATTATTATAAAAATATTTGACTAATCATTCATTCATATATTAGTAACATTGATGCGGTAGTGAAATAACCATGTTAGCACTTTGTCTTATTTGAAATTGCGTTTCATGTCAATAATTCCAGGAGGTTAATATATTTTGCAATTATGTGTAACTTTTCCGTAATAGTATGCCCTTCTTAAATAATTCTCATAAAATACAGGTGGTGTGAGTCATCACCACGCTGAAAAACAGTCAAACGAATGTGGAATTCGGTTCATGCAATGCTTTCACAACGCGAGGACTCAAAGAAAGGGATTCCACAAATACCAGCGGAAGGTAGGCTAAGTTCACTTTGTATAAAAAACTGAGAATTTAAGGATTTTATAAGTTTAGATTTCAGTACCGCGCGCTTTTCCTTTGTAGATAATGCTTACTGAAGGTTTCATTAGATGGTTGGTTTTTCATTTTACGCATGTGTTATAAAACGTAAATCCTTTTTTGCATTCCAATTCAATGACAATGTATTTTCTAGTCGGCTCTATTTATAAAATGCTCATTACTCATAAGCAACGCCTGCATACCTAGAAGTAATAAACACATCATCATCAACGAATTCCTTTTATTACTGAAATATTACAACGCTGCCCCAACTTTCATTCTTGGTTCCCATGGTTGTCTGTCAGAAATAGCCTTGTGCGATAAGACCGCCAATTTTACTTTTTTATTGTTTATTGTCTACTTGTTTTGTTGTTTTCTTGACCGCCTCGGTGGAGTAGTTGTACTACGGTACGATTACAAAGCTGAGGTCTCGGGTTCGGATCCCGGGTCGGGCAAAGTGATATCGGTTTTTCTATTCATTATCAGCCCGGAGTCAGGAATTAGTGCCCGAAATGGCGATAGGCTCGACCCTATCACATCATGGCGAAATGTGGGTGTCCTGGTGGTGCCTCGGCCTACCCCTTCTGGGATAAAGGCGTGAGTTTATGTATGTATGTTTTGTTGTATATCCGGTGTAAATAAAGCTTTAAATAAATAAATATTATTCAACCATAACTCTCCCACAAATTCCTCAATAACCAAACCGAAAATTGAAGACATCTACGATGCTGTCTAATCTCAATTTAGCGCCATCGGCACGACAGTTTAAAACAGGTAAACTGGCGATGCTTTCAAAATACGCCTCCTGGCGGCACGTGAATGAAACTCGTAAAAATAGTGAATAGTTTTGACAGCCTCCGTGGCGCAGTTGGTTTGACGCCGCCTGTGAAACGAGAGGCCGCGGGTTCGATCCCCGCACCGAAACAAATATTTGTGTGATCCACAGGTATTTGTTTCGGGTCTGGGTGTTTGTGAGACCGAAAAGTCTCTCGTAGCTTCTGATACCCACGACACAAGACTCGATCTTAGTGTGGGGTCAGGACTATGTATGTGACTGTTGGGTGTATTTATTTATTTATTTATTTAGTCAGTGAGCGCGCACCTTACTGAATTCATACTTTACGTGATACCACGCTTAAGAACCCGCTAGAATGCGAAGTTAGATGAAATATGGCGCTGTGAATGGCGAAACTGATAGGTTTTGCGACAAAGGATGTATTTGGTAGTTTTTTGTTGAAACAAAACTATGTAATAACAATAATAATAATAAAAATTGTTTATTAATCTTTCCTTAACCTAGGTCACAAGCAAATTTTGAATTAAATTAAAAGTGCTTAGGCTAAGATTTTTTAGTAGGTAATGAGAAACGGCTGGTGCTTACACTAGGTTAGCCCTGTACAATAAGCACCAGCCACCATCTTTATGTGACGGATTAAATCGCGGACCTCGCTTAATTTTTTACATTTTAACTTCCCGTTTCGACTGCTTTAAAGACTTTTGTGGTCACGGGGTGGACTGTTGTATTAGTCATCCGCTCAGTGACTGTTACAATTAACTGTTAATTCAAAAAAAATGGTAAAATTGTTTTATTTCAATGTGAGAGAATCGCGTAAATTTTAGAAACCTTAGTGTTTTTTGGATTAGGTGTGCTATCTGAAGGTTTGGTTGTATCTACGATTGTTTGTAGGAGAAAATAGTGCGGAGGTAAAAATAGGCCTTAGTTTTAAGGGCTGTATTAGATTGAGTTTTATTTATTTTTTGTTTTGTACATACTTTATTGGATTGTTACCTAAAACCAAATAAATACTTACATAAATTACTATTGTACGCTGAGGTTAGACTACAAAAAGGCAAGAAGAAGACAAATCGATAACATCTTAATTATGATTGTTATACATTCTCACTTAATTTAAGCCTTTAAATTACTGGAACATTTACATATTATACTATTTCAATTCAATTTTAACAAAAATCTATATATAAAAATGTCCCGTACACAGAGCACGGAACTGTCGCAACACAAACTTTAAAGATATAAAAATAAAATCTACTAGAATACGTGAGAAGCTGCAAACTTGAAAACATCGGAGCCACTTGCTATAAAGCGTATATCTAGACTGCGACTGAAAACAAAGCCAGGTGGTAGTATTAGTGGCTTCAGACACAATGTAACAAAAAAAAGCCACAAAAAGAAACATATTTTTTTGTTTATTTTCCACTTATGGTATTTGAATGGTAAATACAGTAGGTATACCTATAATAATTATGTCTACCTTATTTTTTTTAAAGACGCAATGGTACGCAAGGGTTTAAATTGTTATTTTGGCAAAAACTAAGTGTTCACAAAAAAACAATATATCGATTTAACTGCGAATTTTTTGTTGCATTGTGTCTGTAATCATTATCGATATCAATGTTACACTAGATAAGACATTCAGTACAAAATATATGTCCCACCTACTTGCGGTGCATGCACCGCACATGAATCAGTTTGCTTCGTGACAGTGACCGTGCAGTACGTCTTATCGCATACGTTTAAAAGTAATAAATGAATGTTTCGCCGTCAAACCGAAAGCAAATCGTCTGAAATAACAATATTAAAAATAATTATCAGATAAGTGATGTAAAATTGCAGTGTGTTTTTAAAATACGGGGACACTTTATTTCTTTGACGTGTCTCGTCTATCGGTAGAATCTATGTCAATGGTAATCACTAAAACTACCACCTGACTTCATTTCGGTCGCAGTCTGGATACACCCTGTAGAGTCGACCAATAGTTAAGTTCGCGCTTGCATATAAACAGGAGCAGCAATTTTGTACTCTATCAGCCCATATACATCCCACTGCAGGGCACGGCCTCCTCTGCAATCGAGAGTACGATTGAAAGGGGTTAGGCCATATAGCTCACTACGCTAGCCGACTTTAGATATAAGTCTTATAAATATATTTTTAATTTTAATTGAAATAATTTGGATGCAGTACAGAAAAACGCAGCGTTGGACATTGAGCCTAAGCTGCATGAACGACTATAGAATATATAGCCAGGGGTTCCTGGATGGGGATCTCTTACTAAAATACATCTTGTTACATTCTTAGCAGTGTGACTGAATATAATCACGATTAATAACTCATTATTATAATTTACGAACAAAAATGTAGAATTAATTTTCTTTAAAAATTACACAATGTAAAAAAAGACTTTCTGGTAACTTAGCACCCTGAATGACAATTTAATATTACAAATACAAATATAAAAAACCAAATCGCTCAAAATAAATATATTACAAAGCCCTAACAGCCCATTACAAACACAAAAACTAAGTTACATGGCCAATAAAATAAAGCCGAAGTTGAAGTTTTGTCCACTCATAAAAAGCATCTATTGTCATAATACACCTAAAACACCTCCGGCGGTATAAAGGCCACCGCTCGGTTGGCACTTTCACAAGACACTTCCACCATAAGAAATCCAATTTAACTTTGTCGTCGAACAAAATGTTCCAATAGAAATAATTTCGTCAAGGACTACCAACAGCTGTACAATTCAATCAGAATTGAGTCTACTGTTTTTTTTATCTTCCCCGCAGTATTTTCTTTACGCGTCGTAAAACTTAGTTAATGTTTCCGATTCTTTTAACGCTTGTAAGATGGCTGACTGTTACAATTTTGCTATCTGCTGCTGGATTCACAAATTGTTTTTTTTTTCTTGTTGCCCGCTAATATAGTATGGAATTATTTATTTAAAAATATAATTTATGAATTTGCTTCGTTCTTATTTTTACAATCAGGTATTTGTAAATTGTTTTGTTCTTGTTGTGAACTTTGCTAATCACAAGCAATTGTATTTTAATAACCTCAGTTATATCTATCCAAAAAAGGGTTTAGTCAAGTAAGTAATTAACGTCAGCCTTTCTCTAAATCAGGGCTACAGGACTCTCAGAACTTTGTAAATACAAAGTTTCTAGAATTCTCCAGAAAGTAGGTTGTTCGGATCTTCATCTTAATACATCTTTTGACTTCAAAAGTTTATGTCATATACTTTTTTAATTTTGTGTAGCTCAACCGCCAATTTTAGTTTTCCATTTATTAATAATCGGTATATTGACACGAATGTATTTGTTGCTGAGATTCAAAGTTACCCAAATTGTTCCAATACTTCATTTGTATTCCTAATGGAATTCGGATATTGTAATGTGTGCTACTCGATCATATGATACCACACCAACTTTAAATTTAAAAAAATCATGTATTAATACAAGTGATAATGTTACTACGGAATACCACAGTACAGACATTCTTAGTGGCGCAGTTGGTTAGACGCCGCCTGTGAAACAAGAGGCCGCGGGTTCGATCCCCGTACCGAAACAAATGTTTGTGTGATCCACAGGTATTTGTTTCGTGTCTAGGTGTTTGTGAGACTGAAGTCTCTCGTAGTTTCTGATACCTACGACACAAGACTCGCTCTTAGTGTGGGATCAGGACTATGTATGTGACTGTTGGTTGCATTTATTGAAGTGAAACTTCTTTATCGGGGTTGGAAAAAATTTTTCGTTACGCGTCACATTCTTCCGTTACGCGCCATCTTTTTTTATTTAGTAAATTAGTACCCACTTCAGTAAGCCACACCCCCAACCGTTTCCAAGCCCCCCCCAAAATTTTAAGTCCCACCCACTTTTTTGTAATTTGATCCTTACCCCCCCCTCTGGCCTTCCCCCACCCTAAATCCAAAACAGTGCCCAATAGCCTCCCCACGAAACCTCCCCCCCCCCGCTTACCCCCACCCTAAAAATTTTACCTCACCCCCCCTACTCATATCTCCGGCATTATCCATCGTAGACCCACCGACCTTGGGTTCATTGGAACCGGCTCGGTGAGGGCTACAATCCTGCCCCAACAGAATTCCCGAATTCCCCCTCCACAACTTTCCCCACCCAAAAATATTTTAAGGTGCCCAATAGCCTCCCCACGAAACCTATGATGTCATAAAGAAGTTTCACTTCTTACGTGTGTACACTAATACACACATTTTTTTATCTTATCCCGAGCATAGAAACAGTGGAGAATGTAAAAAAAAATTCTGTGGTGGGTCTGGGTGTTGTAAGATCGAAATGTCACGTAGCTCCTGATACACACGACACAAGAGTTGCATATGAACAAGGGGTCACGGCCACGTGTGACTGTTGGAGGTTATTTATTAATATTTTATTTTTCACGAAAAAAAGCAATTTAGCCAATTCAAAGCCGAAATAGATTGTTTGAAAATTTCGACACTAAAGTAATCGTTTGCACCAGTCAACCAAAAGGAATAAATTAATGAACGTTTCTAAGATAAATCATCGAATAAAAACTAAGACGAAGATCCACAATGAGAAAACTGATTAAAGCTAAAGTTAATTATGCCAGAAAACCTACCGCCAACTTGAGTTTCATTGAAAAACTTTGATTATTACCACTGGCGAATTTTATTTCGTGGAATCTCATTATAATTACCAAACATCCTTGTGTTCTGATAGTGTCTGATAATTGCTGAGTTCTGCCGAGTTCCCTGACTTCCAATTAAGAGTTAGTAACTAGTAACTACATTGGTATTGTGCTAAGCCCAAGTTAAACCAAATAATTATTATTAGCTTAACGTTTTCTTATATAGGTAAATTGGTTTTGTAAATTAAATTGATTTGTTTTTCACTGATGGAATTAATTGCGTATTAATATAAAACAGATTACGTACAACGTTTATATTTTTCAGGGTATTAAATGATACGTAAACATTAAAAACTTTTTTGTAAGCTTCAAACGGTCGCACAGTGCAAAACTATTTTTTCAAATCCAATTGTTCGTTCCAAAAGCACTGCGAACAAAAAACACCCTATAAAGTTTTATGAAATTAGTATATAAAATAAAACATGCTGTGCATACCCATAATACAATTTAAATTGGTATACGATATACAAACATTTTACCAATAGAAACTTGTTCAAAACAAAACGCCTCGCGTATGTTATCAATTTTAAATGCCACAGATTTCCTGATGCTAAAAGAGAGCAAACATGGAGTCGGCAACGGCGAAATAGGTCGACGACATTCAGAATATCCCGTAGAAAAAAACAAGTTGCGATTGGCGCGAGATAGGAGCTTGTATGTAAGAGGCATTTCTCTCTAAATGGTGGGTTTAACGACAAACTGTAGGCAAAAAAGTACAATGAATTTTTGAAAGGTATTCGCAGTTGTAGTTGGAAAAGTGAACGGTAGGGGAAATACTCTAAGTACAATTGTCAACAATTTGCTTAAGATGATCAATGGAAAAACAAGAAGTAAAAAATCTATTCAAAGATTCTAGTAAAATATTTTTATTTATTTTATTTATTTTTATTCTTTACTGCACACACAAAAAAAACAAAAGGCATACAATATTTTACAGATAAAATTAAAAAGTACAGTTGGCGGTCTTATCGCCCTAGGCGATTTCTTACAGACAACCTTTGGATGGATATAAAAAAAGGATAAGAATAGAGGGCAGTATAGAATTTAAAGAAAAAAAAAATAGTTTGATATCAGATTTTTTAAGCAATAGTACAACGTGATTCCCCAAAAGAAATTGTCATTTACGGTGAAAAGGAACTCGAGTAGTCTTTCAACTTTAAAGAAAGACATATTTTTTGTTGTTGATATCAGCTTCAACAACCTCGAAAGCTTTTTTGGACTCACTACAAAAAACCAAAGCAAATGCTTTTGAATCCCACAAAAAGTCTGAATGCAGATATCAAACCTGCTTCACATTCTACAATCACCTACTCTTAAATGGAGCCACGAAGGCCGTTAAATGTATTCTCCCAATTGAGCTTCGATAAAATATAAGCTTGTGAATATAATATAATAAATTATCCCTCGACAGTAATACATTTACGTCATTCCCAATTCTGATTTATTGATGCGACCTCGAGACGGCGTTATGTCTGTTAACTTCATAAGTATTTTGGTCATTATTAAACAAAATATTTTATTATTTTACGTTCAGAACGCATTCATATTATATCTGATGAAATTGGATTAGATTCAAACAGTATTTATAATTATAATGAAATCGTCATAATTATTTAAAAAATATTACAGTATGATATTTACGAATATCACATATAAATAAATATTGAAATATATAAATGCCAACAACATAACATTAAATACATAGTCCTGACCCCACATTAAGATCGAGTCTTGTGTCGGGGGTATCAGTAACTACGAGAGACTTTTCGATCTCACAAACACCCAGACCTGGAAAAAATATCTGTGGATCACACATACCTACGTATATTTGATTCGGTGCGGTGTACAGGTTTCAGAACCGGGGTCTAACCAACTACGCCAGCGAGGGTAACATACTAAACAGTTTAAATAAGTTTACGTATATGTTGCCGAAAAGCTAAGCAGGATTCCCACTAAGCCGCATTGACCTACTATTTTTTGAGGATTTTTCTGTCCCAAGATGTGGCCGGAAAGAAGTCTATTTTCATGCCGATTTCAAAACAAATCCCGAGCAACTTATTACAGATACTTCAAATTTATTCCTGAGCCTTACTGTTCACATTAAATACAAACTTAAAAACTCTCTTTTCCATTGCAGGAGGTCCACTGCAAACATAAGACTCCCCCAACGATTTCCATTATAATTGTTAACCACAAAACTATATTAAATAATATGTGTTTGGAAGTCTCTTTTTACACGCTTCCCCTATTATTCGTTTAAAATATTATATTTTAAATGAATTATGAATGCATCTAAAATTACAGATATTCAGAAACAGAAGAAGATTTTACTGTATTCAGTGTTTAGTTTCCGTGTGGATGCATGTCTGCGGGAGGCTTGACAGGTTTAGAAATGCAACGGCTAATATACATGAGTTGGACAGTGCGCAAATTTACCAGAAAATATTTAAAATATTTGGTTATTAGTTAGAAGTTAAATTGATACATTTTTTGTGTGGGAGATCCATGCTTAGTTAATAAAGTTTCCAAAGTCTCACATATAGCTGGCATGGCAACTAAACTACTTAGAGGTAATTTAAAAACGCCTATAATAACTGCTCTTTCTCTTGCCTTATAATCGTTTACATTCTTAACCTTTCCACAAAGATTGTAACTGCGTCTATATATACGAGTATATATATAGTTTTTGGGTGATCAGCAGTGATCTTCTTTCGTATCAGGGACCGAAAACCGCTATGCATTACGGTACCGGTATCGACGAATTTCGGTTACCTTTCTGATTTAGGTAACCGCTATTACGATAACCAATATTATAAAGGTTACCCTTAAATAAGATTACCGTATTAATACCGGTAACCGAAAAATGTCCTTGATTGCAAGAAAGAAACGGAGTATCGCGTAGAAAATAGTTTCACCATTGCATACCAGACGAATATCATTCTTGTGTTCTTTACGACTTACGTATAATCAATGTAATCGGGTCACTTTTTGCGGTGTAATTGTGTTGAAAATAAAAGGAAATGAGTAAAGGATAAACTTATATGTGGTAGTACCATACTGTACACTGTACGTATAGAAGAAAGATATTTTTATATCTCAGTTGATATTATTTAATGTTATTATTTTATATTAATTTTTTGTGATCTAATATTATTATTGTCATTCAAATCTATATTTTGTTGTTTTATCCTTTTTGTTGTTGCTTATTTTTATTATGTTTGATTTATTTAAATACAGTATGTTACTATACCAAATAATTAGTTTTAAAAAATTGATTAATGCAATTAGCTTTCGACTTTTCAATTGAATAAATAAATAGATAGATACCTAAATTCACATAAATGATATAATTTAGTACAAATTCCCGATACTTTTAAGACATTAAAATTTTAAATAAGGCCCTACTCCGAGCAAATGACCTTGAGCATTCACGTCATACTAAATCCGATGGCCGGCGCGCGAGTTAGCGCTGCCAACTCCCTTGTCCCTGTACTCTTTCGGCCTTCTGAATTCTTACACACAGGCTTCATGACAGTGCACAAAAAGAAAGCAGGTCCTTCAGCGGCGTATAACCCCACCACCGCGTTCACTATGGAGTTCGCCAACATCCGCGGACTCCATACAAACCTTAATGCCGTCCACCACCTTCTTGAGACGGCCCGGCCTGCTTTGCTCTTCTTGACGGAGACGCAGATTCGTTGTCCGGCCGACAATTCTTACCTAATGTACCTCGGTTATTCGCTTGAAGGAAACTTCAAGCCAAAAGCCAGGGTATGCTTGTATGTTCGGTCGGACGTCTGCTGTCGCCGTCTGCGCTGCATGGAGGACCCCTCCTTCCCCGCACTGTGGGTGCACGTGGATCTTGGTTCCCTGAGCCGCATCTACGTGTGCCTCTACAGGTCACACAATGGGGACGATGAGATGACTCGGCTGTACAGATACCTTAGCCAGGCGGCAGATGACGCGCAGGTGCAGTTCCCGTCAGCGGAAATGGTGGTCTTGGGGGATTTTAACGCACATCATGAATTATGGTAGGGCGCTTCCAAGACCGATCATGCTGGCGGAGCTGCCTATGCATTCGCTCTCACACATGACTTATCACAACTGGTGAACCAGCCCACCAGGATCCCGGATGTGGCGAGTCATGCGCCGTCTCTGCTGGACCTTCTGCTGGCGAGTCACCCGGCCGGGTATAGTGTGACCGTTAGTGCTCCTTTGGGCACTTCCGATCACTGCCTGGTTCGGTCCTTGGTACCGTTCGCTTCACCTCCACATCCCGTGCAGGTTAAGCTAGGGTCTGGCATTACTTGTCGGCGGATTGGGATAGCATGCGAGAATATTTCGCATCTATCCCTTGGCGGCAGCGCTGCTTTAAAGGAAAAGATCCTTCTGCGAGTACCAACGCTATTGCTGACGAAATCAGACTAGGAATGGAATATTACATTCCTTCATCTGAGATCAGTAAAGGCCGTGGAGGCTCCTGGTTCAATCGTGCATGCGCCGATGCTGTCGGTGACAAACAGGCGGCGTATCGCGCTTGGATCAGGGGCCGCGCTAAGAATTATCCTAATATCAGTTCCCTCAAGGAAGCCTATAATCGAGCCGCCAAGGCCTGCAAGAAGGCCTACGTTAGAGCGGATTCGCAGCGCGTTTGCAGGATTGGGCGAGCGTTGGCCAATCACCCAACTAGCAGTCGTGCTTATTGGAGATTGGCCAGGGCCGTGCAATCTAACTTCTGCCGTCCAGCACTGTCCAAACTTCCGGCATACGGTCTGCTCGACAACTTGTGTTCGTGGATTTCTGGCTTTCTGCATGGGCGTATAATGCGTGTCGTCGTTGACGGACAAGTTTCGGCGTTCATGTCGGTTAATGCAGGAGTTCCGCAAGGCTCGGTGCTGTCGCCCACCCTGTTTATTCTGCATATCAATGATATGTTGTCGCTTGGCAACATTCATTGCTATGCAGATGACAGCACGGTTCATGGGCGATACTGCCATGGGCCCCCAGGTTGCCGGGTCGACACTGTAAGTGGGCGCGAGGATCTTGTCATTGAGCTCAATCGGTCCTTGGGTCTCATTTCTTCATGGGGCTCCAGGAATATGGTTGAGTTCAATGCCAGGAAAACCCAGGTGTGTGCGTTCACGTGCAAAAAATCCCCGTTCTCTCCGCTCCCCATTCTTCAGGGTATTCCCCTCTCAATGCGGAATGACAATGGATGTCCGTTGTGATCTCGATCCAAGGAATCACATCGAAGGCGTAATATCTGCCACTTCCCGCAGGGTTGGGGTTCTGAACAAGGTGCGTCGGTTTTTCACGCCCGGTCAACTTGTATAAAGCACAGTTTCGGCCGGGTATGGAATACTGTTCGCACCTCTGGGATGGATCCGCCCAGTACTTGCTCAATGCCTTGGATGGATTGCAGCGGCGGGCCATCCGCATTGTGAATTATGCAGGCAACTTAGAGTCGCTACAGTTACGGAGGGATGTCGCCTCTCTAAGCGTGTTCTACCGTGTTTACAATGGCGAATGCTCTGAGGAATTGTTCAATTTGATCCCCTCCTCTCCTTTCCTTAACAGAACCACGCGCGCTGGCTTGCGGAGCCATAGCTTGACTATTCAATCCATCTCGGCGCGAACCAAAAGGTTCTCTTATTCATTTTTCTGCCGCGCAGTCAAGCTATGGAACGGTTTGCCATCACACGTGTTCCCTCCTTCCTATAATCCTGGGTCCTTCCGCCGTAGCGTAAAGAGGCATCTCAGCGGGCCGGCATGATTGTATGGAATGATATGAGACTTCCGTCTGATACCATTCTGGGCGGCATTAGCACTTACCACCAGATGCAATGCAGTCTCTATGCCGTGCCAGTATAAAAAAAAACGAGACACAATTTCGTTAGTAAATTTTGACTGTTTAGAGAACAAAAAGCCATCTATACATATAATCAAAATGTTAATGGTCGATGTCTGTACATGGAAGATATATTAGAAAATTTGGATCACTGAGTCATAGGGACACCCAGACTTCCATTTTGAGATCGATCGGACCAATAACTAAAAACTTCAAAATGGCAACCACTATTTTCAATTTTTAATACAAAGTCAGCCGATGGCGATGTCTAGAAAGACATTTCAATCGCTTCGTTTTTTTAACTTGATAGAAATCAAATAAACAAACAATTCAACACTCGCGACCGTACTGAATGAAATTTCAATTAAGAAAAAAAATCGCAAAGGACGCGTCAGTACCAGTTGCAACATGCACCCATGCGCCAGCCGGGGCGGCGGCCTTGAGTTGAGGCCCGCGCTTTGACTTATGCCGACGGCACGTGTAACATAAAGGTAATGCTTATTTCGGTTACCGGTATGATACCGGTAAAATCTGTCAAATTTAATGATTGATGGTGGATAAGGGTTACCTTTTAAAATACCGGTATTTTTTTGTTTCGGTTGTAACCTAAAAATTACGGTTTTCTCGATACCGGTTTCGGTCCCTGTTTCGTATACCGATCTTCTTTATTCTATAGTTCCAGCCAACGATTATTCGGTTCATCTAATAGATGTTCTGACCATTAGTCCGTAGGTGGTCTCTCCAAATAGGAGAAGAGAAAAAGAAGTCAAAAAGATGGTAGGAGTACCGGGCTTCCTAAAACTCCATATCAATCAACGCAAACCCATCACACTCAAATCACAAGATAGAAATTTAGAAGGAAAAGCAATTTTTTTTGTTCTACATCGTTACCGCGACTCGTATCGAGTGCACGTGACTGTGGCAAGCGTATTCACTTGCAGGTACTGTTACATCGACCACCCTACACCGTACTCGGCGGGACACGTTCGGCAAAATCATATTTTACGTGATTCCATTCTGAGATAACTTCGGCATGGATCTTAGCTTTGCATGGTTAAGTGCCCGGTGAGTTTTGTACGCTTCTGTATGCTTGGATTTTTGGATGGTTTATTTTCTCTGGTTTGTGTTGGTGTATCGCAGTTGCATTTGAGATTCTACTTTGTGTTCATCATATTACTATCGAGTATGCCTTGGCAGTAACAATCGTGAAGAGCTCTGACTCGGATAGTCCTCTATGTATTCGATATGTAATTAAAATTTATTAAAATAGGAATATTTATTTAAGTAATCTGAAGGATTGGAAATATGCATGCCTTGTGGCCCAAAATAAATTAGGTTCGAATTGCTTATTTGTCTTTTTTCAATGCGATTTTTTCCGCTATAGAATAAATTCCGCTTGACTAAGCAGCTAGCCAGTCGTAAAACTATGAGACAAGGTTCATCAAGACCATATTTAATCTAAGCGTATTAAGGGCAACTAAACCAAAAAAATGAACAAAAATCCATTAAACATTCGCAATTTCCGAGCCTAAATAAACAATTCTACCTCCACAATCCACGTGTAGCACACGTAAATTTTCATTGGAATATAGACGAAATTACTGGCAATTTGATTTATATAAATTAAGCCCACGGTTCGTCGGCGGCAAATGTTATCAAAGCGTATCTTTGACTAGGTCAACTGCCTGACTCCGGGCAGGATTTGATGTAAACTTGCTAAACTGTTCCAGTCCGTTGACTTTTACAGTGACCTTGTATTTGTACGACTAAGGCTCGGATGACTAGCGACCTTACCATTTGCTACACGTCGGTAACTCGCTTCACTTTACATTTATGATGGAGCGACCTTTTAGCCGCTGATGTTAGAGCTTTCCAGTCGTTTGTTATGGTTATTTTATATGATAGCGTGCCAGCACGTGTCGTGACACGTGACTCCAATGCGACTTTGGGTAAAATAGTTACATCATTACCTATCTCTCGACAAAGAACGTGCCTGCTAGTCCAAAAGCAGGTACCAGATAGAAACATTACGTACTATCGTGGGACTTATGAAGATTTTTTTATTATTGCTTACGATGGTAGTTATTTATCCGGATGGATAGGATATGAACAGCAGTCCTTTCCCAATCTCTCCGCTTTATTAACAACAAAGCATCAATCAATTGTTGTTAGTGTTTATAGAAAACTGTCAATACTTGCCATGAGAAATAATCTGGACGAATTGGGAGTGGCACCACTACTTAGTCTCTCGAAGATACAGGAGTGAGCCTAAATACTCGTATATGTGTGTTATAATTTCCTCAACCTGCACTAGGCCTGCGTGGTGGACTAACCCCTCTCAATCGTATTCTCGATTTTAGAAGAGGCCCTTACCTTGCAGTGGGACGTATTTGAGATTAAGACCATGCTGTGGCTGAATATAATATGTTGTTAAAATAAGTAAAAATTAAACCAAATCCGCGATATATTCCGTAAAAAAATGTTTTATTTTAATATAATGTGTTGTTCAACACATTTAATATAATCCAAGCTTAACTTGTATCTAGAACACTAAGTAATGACTAAGGTATGCGACACAAACGAACCATATTTAAAAGGAAAAAATAAAAATCAAAGAAATCTCGTTCCGCGACTTCTACAGGCGTGGACGGAATATTTTTCTCTCCCATTCACGTTTTATCTAAATTTCCTAACTTGGTTTCAATATTGCCGTAATATTTGACTATTGGTCTACATTCCTTCTGAAAGATAATTATACTGTGTAATATATTTAATATTCTAGGTTAGAAAAATATGAGGTATTGTATATCTTACTTCCATCAGACTCAATGTGTTCTCATAACACGTTTCCGCTCAAATATCAAATAAAATTATTATTAGCGGACACGTTTTAAATTAAGGTTACGCGTAGGTGTTTATTTTTTTATAATTGTATCCTGAAAGATATAAGGACAATATTTTTGTTGTCATTGTATCATGATTGAACTAACATTACATTTCTGAAGGTATTTGAATTTAGAATAAGTATTTTTACATATTTTTTTAATTATTTTCTATTGGTGATAAGATATTCGTATAATTTCACACTGTTGGCAATATTATAGTGGCCCACGATTTTACCACCTTTCGGGTTCAGATATACACAATCTCGTGTCGAGCAGGCTGGTAAAATTGTGTCAACTCTAAATATACAGCATTTATTATCCAGGTAAATTTTAGTAACAATGCCGCCATAAAACATTAAGAATAAGAAATCCTTTTGGTTCAGTTCAAGATAGATGAGACTACGAAGCGGTCTTTCCAGGTTCATTTAGCTGGTATATGTAGATCTGGAAACCAAGTTGATGTATTGGAGACAGTGACATACCCCTTTCAACTTCCCCCGGGGTACAAAGGGGAGCTGAATAGCTTTTTCCCTTCGAAAAAAAAGTACGTTGTCCTAAAGTATGCCCTAAAAAAACTAGAAGGTTTCTACATAAAAACTAGATCTACTATCCCACAAATCAAGATCAGCTATCTCGCAAGACGATTGTAACACTCGTTCGTGAACTTTTGGTACCTCAATTAATCCCGTTATGGAATCCAATAGCTCAAACTTAGTATTAAATTATAAAGGTTTTCATTATTTGCCTTTGCAAATATTTGATCGGCTACAATGGCTCTGCCGCCTGCCTCGCTTATTTGTTTAATAACGATATTTGATTGTTTATTGTGCGCGACAGATATAATTTCGTTAAAATCATTTTTGCTACAGTAGTATTATGATGTTCGGCCAAATGGAATATTTTAAGTGTTCTGATTTTATTTATGGCTCCATTATAGAGGATTATTGGAGCCGGAATAATTATTTTAGATTGAAGGAAAAGTAGATAGTACTCTCGATTGTAGATGAGGCCCGTGCCCTGCAGTGGGACGTATAAGGGCTGACACTGATACCGAGGGAAATTCTGGATTTTTTATAACTTTGGAGCATCTAATAAAATAGTGATAAGAGCCACCTACGCGCTTATATACCATATAGAGGATTATTGGAGCCGGAATAATTATTTTGGATTGAAGGAAAAGAAGATACTAGATGAGGCCCTATAGTAGAATGATACTGATACCGAGGGAAAATTCTGGATATTTTATAACTTGGAAAAGTTGGCAGTGGGGTCAGCATCTAATCTAATGCTTTGTGATAAGAGCCACCTACGCGCTATCTCGTGATTGTCAAATAAAGACTGGCGATTGATTTCAACGGTATTTTCATTTAAATAAGGCAATAAAGCCAATTGCGCCCACATATATACCATTGCATTTAAATTTATTTAAGTACAAGATAAGATAAGAACAAGCGACATATTATGTGGTTATTACACGGTTGATCTTTTATTTATTTCGAGAATTATACATTATAGTTCGGACGACAATGTCCAGCTATAGCTACCACGATAAAAAAGCAAAATGCATTTAATGATACTACTATTGTTGCATAATACGTGCATGGTGGCGTACCATACGTGGTGTACCATAACGATTCGGAAGAAATACTATGGTATGTAAAGTCCACCACTCCGGCCTAACCACTCTCAATCGTACTTTCGATGGTAGAGGAGGCCCATGCTCTGCAGTGGGACATATACTTGTATTTGCTGATACAATGTTGTATAATAGCTACCATTAGGCGTATATTCAACACGATTAAACGTAGAATTACTTTACATGCTAAAAAGATAAAAGGGAACAGATAAGCTGGCCTGCAATAACCAGGCAACAAAAGATAAAAAAGATTTTTAAACTAAACATTGCTTACGAAACCAGGCTAATTCAATTCAAACTGAAGATAAGGCTCGGCAGTAAACGTAACAAGATTATGGAATTACAATAATGGTTATGATAGGTGGGTAGATAAAAGCAGGAAAAATAAAAATAAATTAACAAAATAAAACGGGACTTGACTCTAAATAGCATCAGTTAATCGAGGGACAAATCCAAATGGGCCCTGTTAACCAACTTGCGTAATAAGAACTGTCTAAGAGAGTAATTTTCATACAATGTAGGATTGGTGTGCTTATTCCTCTACGTGTTCGGAAATAACACTGTTCGACTAATATAGCACTTAATGGAAGACCGTTTGGAAGGTGTTACAGCTTACTAAATAAACATAAAGTATTTTCTTCAATGGGCTGTGGTATAATTTGGCCGGCTCAACTGGCGTGGTAGTCTTTAGTGTCACAGAATTAATGACATACATACAGAAACTCATACCTTTATCCCCGAAGGGGTAGGCAGAGGCGTCACCAGGACACCCACATTTCGCCTTGTATGTTCCGTCCCATGATGTGATAGGAGCCTATCGCCATATCGGGCACAAATTCCTGACTCCCAACTGATAATGAACAGAAAAATCCAACATCACTTTGCCCGACCCGGGACTCAAACACGAGACCTCAGCTTTTTAATAATTAATGAAGTAGCAGATTTACTGTTATTTCAAACAGTGAGAAAATCGAAGCTTCCACTACCTCTACCATTGAGTGTATTTATGATTCTCAACCTACATGTGATGGTAGAAGGATCATATCGTCCTGGATAGCAAACATACAACTTTTACTGATAGTAGATCTCCCATATGTTAGAGGCCGCCTGGAAAGTCTCCCACCAAACACCAGTGTAAATGCACTGTTTTGTTCCGGTTTGAAGGACATTGTAGCTAGAGTAACTACTGGACATAATGAGACTTAATGTCTCAGGATAGCGAGCGCAGTGGAATGCCAAGCATTGTTTTGTAATAAATAAATAAATAAATACACCCAACAGTCACATACATAGTCCTGACCCCACATTAAGATCGAGTCTTGTGTCGTGGGTATCAGAAGCTACGAGAGACTTTTCGGTCTCACAAACACCCAGACCCGAAACAAATACCTGTGGATACACAAATATTTGTTTCGGTGCGGGGATCGAACCCGCGGCCTCTCGTTTCACAGGCGGCGTCTAACCAACTGCGCCACGGAGGCTTGTTTTGTAATACATGGGTTGTTTGGTTTTGCTACTGTCCAAAAGCGGTCGTATCGCTTACCATCAGGCGAATGACATGCTAGTCTCGCCATTCACTACAATAAATAAAAATACTGACCTTTGGGGCTCATATTTTATGGTATGTGAAGTCGACCTGCATTTACCTTTTATTGAAATCCTCTCAATCAAGCCCTCAGTTATAAGGAAGTCCCATACCCAGCAGTGTATATACTATAATCACAAGCTATAATAACCACGCAAGATTTCCAAGCAACATTTTCCGTTGTAAATTGTCGTCACGTCTCATCAAAGGTGTGTGTACAAGTAAATTCGTTCCCCATAACTTGTTTAATTTGGAGCAGTCAAACGCAGTTTCCTCACTTTGGCTGAAGGAGGCACCGTTTAATTATTGCTGCAAGACTTCCCTAATTTGATACTATGAACCATTATTGTATATTGTGCTCGCCGAGCTGTGGCTTAATGCAGAAACTCGAATGAGTGAGTATACACGTCTATTGATTGACATTAACTGCGTACCCTCGTGGTGCTATTATGGTGTTTACGGTTGTTTCCCTGAGAATGTAATTAGAGGCATTTGTATGAGGCTGTCTGGGAACATAATTTTGATACAGAATTCTAGGAAATAAAGATTTTCAAGTGATTGACTTGGAAAGGCGTTTCCAGTATATTGTCTAGCTGAAGACACGAAACGGTTTTAATAATTTAATGTTATTGTAGTAATTATATTCAATATGTTCATTCTGTGCATTTAAAGACTGAGTCCTCATTATTATCATCAGGAATAAGAAATGCTCTGGTAAACACGGGTGTTACCCAACTAATTAATTATTACGCCGTAATATATAATAATAGGTATATCTAGACTGCGGCCGAAAACGAGGCCAGGTGGGAGTTTTAGTGACTTCAGACAATATAACAATGCAACTAAAAAATTCGCAAAAAAAGCGACGACTTTTTTTAATTTTTTAAATATTATCGTGTTTGGGTGGTAAATACATACTTTTTTAAGAAAACCGTAGACATGTTGGCGGCCGCGTCTGGACCGTTACCAACAGGCCACCACGCACTTCAACATACTCGTATGTATAAGCAACAAAAAAAATATTGATGCAACCTCACGAACCCTGAAATTACATTATGCCATCAATCGACACCAAAGTCATAACCACCTAGCTCACAATCATATTAAGTATACGTCACACCCACAATAGATGAGATGAATTACTCAACAAAGATGTGGGCCGTCACTCGCGATCATTTCCTAAGGGCCATATTCACGATACAGCACGGATCGACCCGCCAATAACCTGGGAGTGCGTGCTTGCTTGAGAGCTATTGCATTTGCCGCTTTCAATACATGTTGGATGTTTTGACCTTTTGTAGGATGTTTTGACCTTTGTAGCGTGTTATTGTAAAAGAGAGATAGGAAAATAGCACTTATTATCTAAAAGATAAATACTAATTTCTTACAGGTTTTATGTAAATTAAGCAAATTGTTTTTGTTTCATAATATTGATAGTTTGATGAATGTAAAACTTGAGACTACAAGATAGAGTTACTTGTGTAATTAAAATCAGTTTAATGTTAGGGTAATGTGAGGTCATGCAGTTTTTGATACCCACGACAATAGATAGGTTTAGTAATTTTTACTACACGGGTATTTATTTATTTTAAATCCCCATTGCCCTAATATAAATGCAATACTAAGGATTAAAAACCTGAGCACATCAATAGCTCAAAGCAATGGGAACAAGACACAAAACCTTTGCTGTTATCGTTCCTAAAAATAACGTTACCTCAAATTTAAAAACCGTGTAATTCCCACACTACATTTTCATAATGGCTAAAATGAGTCTTTACAAGTGAATAAATCACGCTTCGTGAGGATTGTAACACAAAAAGCGCCACCGCCTCCCATCGAGACGTGTCGGAAATATTAACTTGAGCATTTGAATACTTTATGATCAGTAAAAAGAAAGATTTGAATCGCAAATGTGTTCGCATTTTAATCAAACATCCAGGGGAATGCTCACGGTTTTGTCGCTTTAATATTATACATATCAAAGAACATTGCGACTGAATCGTATTGTTTATTTTATGCTTTGTTTTGTTTTCTATTTCCGGGTCCATTTGTATTTCTTTTTTTATTTTAGGCAAACGATCCAGTTATTTGACAGATAAACTGTTACGTCACATCAATATTCTTTGATGGTTCGATGAAATTTGTCGTCATCTCGGTCAATATACAGTATGTGAAGTTTCCCCGACTGAGTTGTAATAATTAACAACTGATAAAAATAGTCGATATTCAGCATGCAGAGTGCGGGAACCGCAGAACAGCTAAATATGGACTATTCTGTGGCGAGAACTGAATCAACTTCTTATAAACAGAATATTTTTTGCTCTTCGCATGTGACTATCGAATAGTGAAAAAATCTAACCACACCTACATTTTTTTCATGTACTCCAGGTGACAACAGAGCGGTAAGTCAGTTTTGCATGATTTCTATTATTTAAAGTGATTACAGTAGACTTCGTTAATAATGTGATATTGGTAAACTGGCTAACGAACTGTAGGGAAATTTTCTTAGGTCTCAAAATGTGTTAGATAGTGAAAAGAAACAGCAAAGGAAACTCTCACAGCCATATAATATTCAATATAGTTGTAATATAATTACTAAGTGAAACCTAGAGTGAGAGCATTACGGGCATCGTCTATCTCAGACAACTTTCCTAACACTATTCCATTACAAATTAGATTTAAAATATGATATGCTAGTGTAACTCCGCACGCAGTTAAGATGTCGGAGACTAAATAACTTGTTTCATTTTATACTAATGTGTTATTTCGTTTTATATTAATGTGAAATGGCTAAATTAAGTTACATGAGTTATCGTTACTTTACTATTTTCTCATATTTTCTATTAAATTAGTTTATAAACAGAATATTCATAACAAATTAATAGTAAAAATAAAATAGCTGAGCTAAAATGAGAATTTAACGAAATTATATTTTGTCAGTGTCAATTTAATAATTTCAACGAGCGTGATCTTTTGTGAGCTTTTATATTTTAGTAAAACTCATTTGGCATACCATTATTTTATGCATTAGACATGAAACGGCTTTTAAAGAAAACAGGCTGCGATTTTAAAGTTATTTTTAAAATAAAAATAATAGAGTAATTTTAATTTTCTGCGTGAAAATCGTACTCAGGATTGTGTATGTGGTTGACGAGGTTTAATTTAGCATCAATAACTATCATTATAAAAATGAAAAACGAACGTATTATGTTAATTTAATAATCGATAAACACTAAAAGTAATTCCTCGCCTCTAAAATACCGTTGAAGATGATGAATCATTTGATTTCCAAAAAAACAATTTCAACCATCAACAAAGGAGTTTTTGATATTAAACAGGTTTATGGAGCAAATATGTTTTGCTTAGCACAGTAGAATAACTTTCATGTTGTTTTACAAAAATCTTATGTATTTATTTGGTATTAAAGGGGCTTATGTTAAGTTTCTCCCGATACAAACGGCCCCCACCGACAAGACTCTTGTAAGAAATACAATTTAACTTCCTCCCGAACACAAAATGTTTCATTTGAAAGCGTTTCCTGAAGGACTGTAACAAATTGAATCTCACGCCCGCTCAATCCTTTATTTCATAGCGTTCCCTTAATGCGAAGAAAAGATTATTAATCGAAAATTTTCCATCTTAGTTGAAATGTTTGGAATAAGTTATTCTGATTTATCAAATTATTGTTCTTTGACTTATATATTTTATTGCTTTGTTAATTGGGTTTTGTAACTTTTAACAGGAATTTCAATTTCAACTCAAATCTGCTTCGTAATTGAATAATTTATGTTTTGCATAATTCACGTTGTTTCGACAGGATTATGACTGCTGCTGAACTAAGATTTTAGGAAATAATTGTCACTAATCATTTTGTAGATTCCATTTTATTGTTAATTAAATTTCATTTTAGAATTAAATCATAACTTTTTAATATAAAAGCTTAAACATTTTAAGTAACTAACGCCGACCCATAAAATAAATTAAAATGAAGCATTTTCCAAACACAAAAGTCACAAATACACAAACAACTCCAATTTAGCTTCAAAATCACTCAACATGCACAAAGTTAATATGAACGCGCAGAGTACACTGGAAGCTGAATTCCTCAACGCAAATAACTGAATACCGTTGGCATGTTATATTTCGCAATTCCCCACAACGGCCAAACTACGTAATAATATTGTGCTCGGGCTACACATTCGGGGCAGAATCATCGATAGTCATTATCGGAAAAGCGGGTTTAAGAGGCGTCCCGCTCCCGGTGGGACCTTTACGAAGGACTCATCCAACGCGTTCGATAACTATGCTAATGTTATTTGCGCCAGTGGGTTTGAAAACGACGGCATCCACTAACTCGGCATTCCCAAGAACATAGGGCTCCCTTAAGGTAAGGTTTCAGAATGAAACATCTTACTTTACGGCCCATAATACCCATATTGAGAAAAGATTTGCTATTCCCAAAACTTATCGGCTTGTGATTTTGTGTTTTTGTTGACGGTGCACGGTGTTTTGTTTGTTCGAGTTGTGGGATGGTTGTAAACATTGTTTCTGGACCTTAAAATATTTGTTATGAGCAGTCATTTTTAAGTCACTCTTAAAGGAACGCAACTTATGACTTTAGCGATAGAATATATCAAACATAAATGTCATCTTATTGTATTATTAAAGCCTCAGGGACTTAAATGTACACGATTGATACAAACTAGGCTATAAGCCCACCAAAACGGCCAGCCAAGATTGAATTTTATAATTCAGGATAAGCTCAAGAAGTGAATTCTATTTAAAGGATCTCATCTCCTCTAGATTTTCCAATAACTGTAGAAAACTCTTCCGGAGTTATATAATCAGCTTATTCCCTTAGTGTTATTGCAGACAGTCGGCAACATTCAACGGTAATGCAATTTAGCTGACAATTTTGTGGTGCCATATGATCATTCTGGTTTCCACATACATGACCAATTGTGACAATTTAAATGTCAATTTAAACACTTTAAAATTTACTGGCTTACTGAAATAAAGCCTAAAATTACTCGATATACTTTGGGGAGATATAAATAATAAATAAATAAATACACCCAACAGTCACATACATAGTCCTGACCCCACACTAAGATCGAGTCTTGTGTCGTGGGTATCAGGAACTACGAGTGACTTTTCAGTCTCACAAAAACCCAGACCCGAAACAAATACTTGTGGTTCTCACAAATATTTGTCTCGGTGCGGTGATCGAACCCGCGGCCTCTCGTTTCATAGCCGGCGCTTAACCAACTGCGCCACGGAGGCTGTCAAACAAGATAACTAGATAGTTTACTACTCGTAAATATAGTTGGTACATAGTATTTATTGTCCAAGCTCCGTCGCGTAACGACCGACCAGAGGCCCTGGATTGTATTCTTTCTGGGACGCAACTACGTAGGTCGGGAAGACTACCTAGAATTACTAAACGTTTCTGTAATTATTTCTAGGATAAGTATTAAGTATACAATGACTTTCTTTATAAGTAGCCCCAGACCATGACGTTTTGTAAAATTACGCAGAGAAAGATAATAATTTTCCAATCGAAATAAAAGTTCTGACCCTGACTTGTGTATCGTGGTCAGGATCATAGATTCGCAGTGCATTCACATTTTCAAGACTAAATAGAAAAGCACCAGACTTGACAAAATATTATAGAAAATGCGAAAATACCTTGTTCTGATGCTAGGATCAACATTAAATCTCACGTGATCACACAAGAAAATATTCCTGACCTAACAAGCCCGTCTTTCTTCGTATATGATCAATTCTTTTACGTAATGTTGCTAGTTCTCTCGGAATTACTAGTATTTCTCATTCCGCCGCCAATGTTACCTTCTCTTCGTATTCGTGTCAATATTGATTATCTTATATTTCACATGTTTTCAGCACTTTTTGTCTACCATTTTGTATAGATGTTCAGGAATATTTTTAGTGAAGCTTTTTGAGATATACGTAAACTTACGCCTTTTTCTCAGAAGAGGTAGGCAGAGGTTCTCCTGGTAGCCAGTAATCAGAACACCCACGTTTCGCCTTGTATGTTCCGTCCCATGAAGTAATAGAGGGCGAGCCTATTGCCACATCGGGCACAAATTCCTGACTACGGACTGATATTAAATAGAAAAATCCAGAAAGATATATTTATTGCTAAGATATTTATAATATTTGGATAGTATTGTTTGAAACAAATAATCATGTTTCAGCATTAGTTATGGGCTACTTGAATGTGCAATGCGTGGCGAGCCCGAAGTCTCAGTTTGATCTCCAAGCACTGGGCTAGTTTGGTAGACGTCTTAATATCTCATAATCGTTTATGAAGCTTATGTTTGAAGACGTTATACGGTAGTTTTTTTACGTACTTAGCTATCTTTCGAAGATGTGTGAAACGTATCATCACAGACTGAGGGATGTAATTAGCTCTTATCCCTGGCAATTGTTCATGACAACCATGCTCTGAAGGTAAACATTAATAGATTTTTTCCAAATAAGTAAAGGCCCGAGAAACAATTTGCTGAACATAAAAAGGTTTGTTAACAGGAGCGGAATTGTGTACCTTCCAGACACGAGGTAAAAAACTATATAAGTAAACATTAATTTCCCGACATGTGTGTTTTGTTTCAAATTACTCCTACAGCTTGTACTTGTAAACATTAAAGCAAATTAAATAACCTTGATTTACTTTTTTTATACAGTAATAATGGAACACATATATGTACTGCATATATCTGAGGCACTCAGCCCTGATACAGGTAATAGCAAAATTCAAAGTTTCGAGTGGTTGGCAACAAAATTTCCGAGATAATTTTTTGGTCCACACCACCCAGATACCAAGCAAATATGTATTTGTAACTAAGTCAAACATTTGCCTTAATCGAGAACCAAACCCGTACTTTTTCGACTTATACCAAACCGCACCAAATCACTGTCAAATTGCTATTGAGGCTGCCAAAATACCCCAAGTATATAACTCAGCTAACATAACAAAAATTATAAAACACTGAACGTAAACAATAAACTATTTAGCCCGTCCAGCTATTGTGTGCGGAATAATAAAAAGGAAGACCATCTGTACACTTTATGCCCCACGTACGAAGCACTATTCAGAAGATCGAAAAACTTTTCCAATAGCACCGTCTCGCTGATGACAGAAAATACTTGGCCGCGGAACCTGTGTATGATTCTGAAAGTCGCCGAGTTTTATTGCAGCTTCACCTCGGGGTTATCGAGAGCTATATACTCACCGGCAATTGTGTTACTTTCACAACTAACGCTGTGTTGTAGTGCAATATTGACGACGTTAATATACCGGGTATATCAAGACTGCGACCGAAAACGAAGCCGGGTGGTAGTTTTAGTGGTTTCAAACACGATGCAAATAAACATTTCGCCAAAACAGTGACAGATTTATTTTTAGAATTTTTGAAAAATCTTCGTGTTTGGGTGGTTAATACCTAGTTTTTGCGAAAATACTAATTTAAACCCTTACGTACCATTGCGTGTTTAAAAATAAAGAGGTGTACATCTTTATTTGCGAATTTTTTACTTGCATTGTGTCTGAAGTCACTAATGCTACCACCTGGCTTCGTTTTCGGTCGCGGTCTTGATATACCCTGTATATTTATGCCAGACGTTGGTAGTTTATTTTCGATAATAACTATAATATCAGTCAATATACGCATAACATATTATTTCTTTCATGTTCATTATTTTTCATGTTTTTTAATATATTGCAGCATATTTTTAAATAAATACCTGACCATGCAATGATTTTCTTTGTTTGATAATAAATAAATACACCAGATATCAGAAACTACTAGAGACTTTTCAGTCTTACAAACACCTAGACCCGAGACAAATACTTTGGGGGTCTCACAAACATTTGTCACAGAGCGGGGATCGAACCCGCGGCCTCTTGTTTCACAGCGGTGTCTAACCAACTGCGCCACGGAGGTTTTCAAAGGCATAGCTAATTAGACCAACGCACGATGTAAAATACGAGTAATAATAATATTAATTAGTGATATTGCCATATTCCATCGCGTCATTTCATGAGTCATAATTACTGTGCTATACTAAAATTAGTAATAAAAAATAAAACGTTGGTTTAATAAACAAATGAATACATTACCGCTCAAAATAAGTAACTTCAAGTACACGTGTTTACAATGCAGGAAAACCTTCAGACAGCCTTTTTATTTGATTAAGTTTGATACATCAAATGGATATTTGGAACTCTTCCAGATCCCGGAAATATAATGTTGCGTTTATTTTATATTTTAATGGATATCTTTTAAGGCTGCGTGCACGTTTTTTGTCTATAACGGTTTTAACTTATTAAAAATTACGTGTAAATAAAGTACTAAGATAAGACACGTTCCTTTTGTACATATTGTCCTATTTGAAAATATGTTAAGATGAGTAAGATAAACGAGTTATCGTTTTATTTGTTTTATTTGACAGAACTGTTAAATTTTCTATGAGACAGCGATACCATGACTGAAGTCGATCCAATCCTTTCGCACTGTAGTCAAACTGGCTACAGCGATACTACCATTTAAAATAAACACGATATTAAACCACTATATTAAACTCAACAACTCATCCTGAAAATCTCAAATCCAATCCTTTCACACCATAAAATATCATTATAGCCAACAAAATTACAAGGAAATCTTTATGAATTTTTCATTATAGAAGGTGAAAAACTGCTTAAAAGTTAAATAAAAGCAACAAAAACTCCAGTGAAGCTCAATCTTCGCTACTACGGAATAAAAACTTGGATGGTTAAAAATTGTATGACTGGAACAAAGTGAAAGTCATACTTCAGCGGTGTTGTATTACCCGTTAAGGTGCGACCGAAACAATAATTATAGGTCAACGCACCGGGAAATGACAACACTATTGAGTTTCCTATTGTGATTCTTTTAACGATTCTTGGAAAACGGTCAAGGTAGATTGTTTAGGGCAAGACAAACAAATGAAAGACGTAGCGGAAAGCGCAGCGTAGGACGTCCACCGACAAGATGGTCAGACAACCTGGTAAAGGTCGCGGGACGTCGCTGGATGCAGGCTGCCTCCAACAGGTCACTGTGGAAATCATTGGGAGAGGCCTATGTTCAGCAGTGGACGTCCTTTGGCTGATGGATGGAAACAAATGAAATAGGTATATAAAATTTAAAGAAATTTCGAGGGGTTGAATTTAGCGATGGCTTACCGTGGGTTCGAATGGACACTGGTATCTGATATACCTATATTTAAGTTACAAATACATCCTGACATCTGGCCTTTTTCCTAAAAGAGTTTAGGCAGACACACAGGACACCCACGTTTCGCTTTATGCGTTTCGTCCCACGATGTGATAGAGGACGAGCCTATTGTAATATCGGGTACATCCTGATTCTGGGGTGCTAATGAATAGAAAAATTCAATACCACTTAGCCCGAACCGGGATTCGAACCCGAGATCTCGCCGTTAAAATCGTACCGTAGTACAACTGCGCCACCGAGGCAGTTTTTTAAATTACATGTTATTTATTAAGAATGATTACTCGCTTTAATAGTAATGAAAAAATCTTGAGAAAACCTGTATAAGTATATTTTTCCTAAACGGCTGGAAAAAGAAAACGTATGGGAGAAATTGCTTTTCAATTTTATAACGTAATAATTTTAGCATACTTGTTTAAAAATATACTTATTCCAGTATTGTAGCTCAATCCCTTGCAAATTTAATATTTAAATTGTTTATAATATTTCTCGAAACCTGCCAAGGCCAATATTAATTTATCAGATTAGGGCCCGTCGTAATCGTGTTATGGATATTATGTCGGCCAGAACTAGCATTATATTAGAGGTTTTAGGTCTAAGCTAGCTACGGCAAGCTTATACGGCTCACTGGATCGATGTTTCATAAACTTAACTTTAAATAAATTTATTTATTTTGAATTTATATTGACTGGCAGCATAAAATATTACAATATTATCACGAATCTTTCTGGTGCTTTATTGCATAGTAATAAAATTCGTCAATAACTGTAAGGTATATTTTTCAGTTTATGCTTTGTTAAAATAGCGTTTTATTCTTATAATCACATGAAAAAATAAAATAAATAACTACAGACTTTTTGAAGACGATTCTTTTTCTTCAGACAGGAAATTTAGTAATAAATACAAGCCACCCGAACAAAAGAAATATTAAATAATGGTTTCTTAGATTTACCCAAATGATTGAAATAAAACTAATTTTTCGGATTTCATCTCAGTTTTGGTTTAATTTTTGCATTTTTTAACTTCCCGACGTTTCGATTACTTAACAGCTTCCGTGGTCGCAGGGTGGAAAAGTCGGGAAATTAAAAAATGTTAAAACAAACCAAAACCATGATAAATCCATAAAAGTTGTTGTATTTCAAATATTAAATAAATTATTAAAGAAACTAATAAAGCTTTACAAACTCATGCAACTAAACTCAAACAAATACACAATTTATTTTACTGTATCAGTGCATATATTATAGTAATTTTTTTATGGTTTGCAGATTCTCTCGCGATGTTTTCCTTCACCGTTATAGTGCGTGGTACATGAGTCTTATATAGCAATATATAATACATTAATTTATATACTTTCACATAAAAAAACGAATTTAACACGCCATTAATTTCAGTCAGTGGCCTCGAAAGTTAGTGAGTCGAAAATTGCAAGAAACTTTTACAAAGATATCTTGAACATCTTCGCGACGTTGTGACGGCCGAAGTGGCCTGTGAAATGAGAAGTCCGGGACCAAGACCTTTTGGGAATATTAGTTTTGTCGATAAATGGATAGCAGTTTACAATAGTGTATTATTGAGAATACTAGGTCGGCAAATTACTTAAAAGCTCACTGTCTGATAATTCATATTAGTTAATTTAGTCTATTATTGTTAACCTTAAATATCGATCGAATATCGACTGCCTCGGTGGCGTAGTTGTATTACGGTACGGTTACAAAGCTGAGGTTTCGGGTTCGAGTCCCGGGTCGGGCAAAGTGATATTGGATTTTTCTATTCATTATCAGCCCGAAGTCAGAAATTTGTGCCCGATATGGCGATAGGCTCGCCCCCTATCACATCGTGGGAATGTGGGTGTCCTGGTGGCGCCTCTGCCTACCCCTTCGGGGATAAAGGCGTGAGTTTATGTATGTATGTATGTTGAATATCGATTAAAAGTAAAAATTCAGGTTAAAAGTACCCTGAATAGACGAGAATGCATGAAGAGGTTGATGAAAGTGGACGCAAGTTGTATGTCAAGATCGAGCAAAGGCAAGATCCATGGTCTCTGCCTACCCCTATGGAATACAGGCGTGACGTTTATATATGTATGTATGAATATCGATAGGTAGCTCTTAGGAAAACTAAGGTGCTTTTCTGGCTGAATTGGATATATGGTTTAAGGTAACAAGCATTAGGTGATGAAAAAGGGACGGGATTATGGTACATCCTATCCATGCTAGTTGTCAAAAATTATTTACTAATGAGTAATGAACATCTTGTTAAATCGCAAACGTAAAGACCGGATTCATTTAAAATTGTTATGATTATCATAAAAGAAAAGAGGTGTAAAAGATAAAAGATTTACAATGTATTTCTTATTTCTTCGATTTCATTCATTCAATTCTTAACATAAAGATGACACCCACCGTATATTATGATGAGGTATGTGAATACAGTTCCGTCTCAATCGCTACCTCTCTGTGGCACTGCAAAGATTTCAGCATTATTCAGTAATCCGTATTATTCAATGTACTTGTATTTACTGGAGCATGTAAGCTGTGAACCTTTACATGTTCCTCTGGGGTATAACTCGTAATTAATTTGCATGTATACCCCATGGATTTTATTGATAATGTGGTAATTTAATCATTGAAAACTTAAGTAAGTAAAATAAAATACAAAGTTGTGCGTTCTATCATATTCAAAGTCTATTATTTCATGCGAAAAAAATTATCGTACAAAATTAAGATGACTTTGGAATTGGTTTAGGTAAAAATTTGGTAGTGGAAACCACCCATAAATAATACGCCTTAATTGCCAAATTATTTTATTTCATAACAATTTGGTTTAATTTTTACATCTTTTAACTTTTCGATTGCTTTACTGGTCACGGAGCGGGCAAAATTCGTAAAAAATAGTTTTATTTCTATGTGTGACATTCGCGTAAATCTAAGAAACCATTATTAAACGGTTTTAATTTCCCGACGTTTCGGAAACTTCAATATTTAGGATCAAGGGTGGATTGAGGTGTTAGTCATCCCCAAAGTCAACCAAATAAACCTAAATTGGTATAAAATCCCGAACATAGTTTTATTGTAATGTTTAACGTTCGCGTAAACATAACAAATCTTTTAATTATTTTCTTTGACCTGTCGGTGACTTCGAATCTGATAACAACCGTGATGGGCTATTTTTCAAATTCAAGTATTCAAATTCAACACAGCAACTTTACCTTTCAAACTTATCAACCCTAAAACCAAGGAAGCGTTTACTATAACAAGTTTCCTCAAGCCAACTGCACATACATAAACAGGCCAATCGCGGAGTTCCCGAGGGCTCCTTGTAGGCGCTTGTGCGACGAAACCTCAGCGGGACGGGACCGGGAACAGAAGTCCTTTGTATTCATGACGTCCACGTCGGGTTCCGGGATAAACGGGATAAAACGTGTAGTGCACATCTGTATCGAGCCACATAAAGTTTTGGTGTGTCGGCACTACAACGGCCTAATCAAGAACGAGTTGTTTAGGGAACGTGATAGTTTTGCAGTATTTTGTGTCATATAGATGCGAGTGGATAATTGTTTCTGTAATACTTCTTTATTTAAATTTCTAAAGCGACACGCCTCCATATAAACACCAATAACACAACTCAGAGTTTCAAATTTTGTGATAACCATAATACGTATATGAGGTTTAAAATGCTTACATACAGCCTGCCACGATTTGTCACAATAATGTAACTCCTACTACACCGATAGTTGTATTTCAAAATCGATTAGAACAAACGCAATACCCAATATACAGGAAACTATAAAAGCTATTTTAAGGACTTCAATATAAAAAAATGATATAATAATATCCCATAAATTATACTCAAATAAAAGAGGCTTTAGCAAGGAGTTCGAATGACAATATTGTTTCGCATGACTAAGCACACTCATTCCGATTGTAGATTATTTCGATAATGGAGCTAATCGCGTGGAGAGCAACCCTTTCGCAGCCCATTGTGCTTTTTGTTACAATGTACCTACCCAAAATTGGGCCTTACAAAAACTAATTCAACAATAGCGGTCATAATTGAATGTTTCATAAAATAAACATTTATTTCGCGTTGTTAATGTTAGCATTTTTATGTGAAGCATGATTTAGTAAGGTGACGTCACAGGAAATAACTGTCGTGGGTTTGAATATTACTATATTATTTCCAATGAAAACCATTTAGAGTAGATAATTTGGCCTTAGAATTGAACCCAGTGTCTCACGCCAAATGTTACTATTAAACCAAACGTTTATCGTAGCAATTTGCAAAATAGCAAAAGTAATTTTATCTATCTGTATTCAACCATACTAAATCATGGTATCCAGTCAAAATCGCAATCTATCACTACATAATAAATGATATTCCCAAAAGGATAGGCAGAGGTGCTACTAATTCCTCAAATAAACATCAAAACATACAAACTCACGCCTAATTCCCTGAAGGGGTAGGCAGAGGTGCAACTAGGACACCCACTTTTAGCCTTGTGTGTTTCGTCCCACGATGTGATAGGGGACGAGACATCAAGACAATTCGTATAAAACATCGTAAAACTTTTGTAGCAGCTTAAACAAGATTCCAACGGATTAAACCAATACTATTGTTACATAAAATGTTCAATTGTAGGCTTTGTCCAAGATTAAACCCCGTCTATTATTCGTGGAACGATGTATACATTGTTGTTGCAATCGGATGCAGTGTTTGTGCAAGGCGTTCACGTCGGCGTGGACTGCAATACATGTATATTCGAAAATACGGATCCGATCGGCCGAACAAGGATTGTGCAGTCAAATTCATGGTGTTTTGAAAACTTCATTGGATGATTGTGGATATAATGGGCTGAAGCCGGTTTTTATAATAATAGTATATTTTTGAGGGTGGCGTAATGTTTATCACAAGACGTGTGGTTTGGTTAGACGCCGGCCTGTGAAACGAGAGGCCGCGGGTTCGATCCCCGCACCGAAACAAATATTTGTGTGATCCACAGGTAATTGTTTCGGGTCTGGGTGTTTGTGAGACCGAAAAGTCTCTCGTAGTTTCTGATACCCACGACACAAGACTCGATCTTAGTGTGGGGTCAGGACTATGTATGTGACTGTTGGGTGTATTATTTATTTTATTCAATGCGCTTTCCGGCGATCTTAAGTCTTCTGTTTAGACTATTCTAAACATTAATGTTTTCTTTCGCTATTTTTGCAAAAACACATACATATCGACTCATCTTTAGCCAAAGGAAAGACAAAACACCCCTAATGCCTATAGGAAAACCCCTAAAAACTCTTAGTAAATTTAGCCCACAATTATAACATTTCTACGTTAAAAAGATTAAAGTTTAAAAAGATTAATTCATAGAAAATAATTCATAGAAAACAATATCAATAAATATATGGCAAAAAAAATATAAGATAGACCTAATAAAATGCCATGTTATTGATCGATATCCTTGCTTTTCGGACACAATTTTTTATTTGAATTTTCACTATTCACAATTTTGTATGTGTGTAACGCATCAATAGGCTAAGCATTTAAGCCTGCAAACTACAATATTACATATGCAACCGAATAGACAATGGAGAAGCTGTTTGATTATACAGAACGTACTGAGACGTGAAGAGCAATACAGGTTCACACCTACCTTCCGAGTGGATCGCCTCCGACACAAGAATTATACAATCAATCACATACAGAATCTTGTGAAAGCTTTGAGCTGTATCTAAGCCTTACAAAGGGCTTTACGTATGTAAATGGATTGTTTACGTGTTTTTGGAACTGTATCTAAAGAGGATTATAAATTTAGATTAGTTTGTTTTAAAGATTTGAAAGCGAAGGTGGACCTAAAACTTGCTGTAGTGGCTAGGGTTGTACCTTTTCTGAATAAGCTAATTAACGCCAAGTAACAAGCAACATCGAGATACCATTACGATAAAGAGTGCTCAGCAATGGGCCTAAACATGCCCACGACCGCTCTGTCAAGAGTGCATGACTATGCAAAAAAAGAACTTCAGATCCGGAGCCGCTTCCATCAGGTCGCTGAGGAATTCTTGGAGAACATCACTTTAGCAGGCTATTTTCTGTGGCTGAAGATGCCGAATGAGCAGGCTTGTATAATTATGCCAAGCTGAGTGTCGGGAGGCGATAAATAGTTACCTCTTGATTGAATACCTGTATTAGATCCGACTACATTAACAGAACAAATAATCGGTATTGATATGTTAGGTGCCAACCAGATGCAAACTCGTAGTTCATGCCTTGAGGTGACATCTAAATTCTATCCATCTATCTATTCAGCCACAGCATATTCACTGTTGAACATAGGCCTCCCGACATCTAAATTAGATTATTAAAATTTATTCTGATATGAAGAATTATTTTAGAACATTATACTTATATAATAGACAACCATTACACGAAGACAAAAATAACACATAAATTCGTCTATAATGGGTTTCTGCTTAAAATAGACACATTCAAAACCTTATACTTACATAATAAGGTACTAATGTGTGGTCGACCCATTATCCATTTGGACACGTAAAAAGGCCTTCACACGCGCGACATTACACGAAGGATACGTGTGACTCCTCATAGATGTGATAAAAAAGCTTTTCCCAGCTCTTACCGGTCCATAATGCTTCAAACCCAGAAACCTTTCGTCCGCTACAGTATTAAGGTAGGGACGTTTTAGGCTAATAAAGTGTAATGTCTTTATCTATATAAATTACATGGTTATAGTGTAGAGTAGGTCATTTAGGATACTGGCTTGAATGGGCCGTTAATTTCTTTTTATTGAAGGATGTGTGGGTTAATTCGATAGAAGACCTATGCGGTCTTATTGTTGCTTAGTTCTAAGCTGCAATCCAGTGGATAACAAATATTCATACTATATTACTTTGTAATGTGTAATTAAAAATTAAAATATATAATTGTTTTACAAAATTTTTAATATAATTATTTCTATGTAAATTCTTTTATTTCAATATTTTTACTTTGTTTTCAAGTGTATTTTTTTTTATTTTATATTTCTTAAATGATTTATTAAACATAACATAATATACAATATACATACTCATACAATAGAATCTTTATACAGTCTCTAATACAATTTCTAATAAATATTCCAATATTATATTTATCTAATAAATATAATACTTTTTTTACTTTTGAATTTATAATACTTTTGATGAACCTTTTGCTGGACCTTGGACAAACTTGATGAATCTCCACTCTTTTTGCTCCTCCACGCAGGTCACTGGAAGTTGCTGGATGCGGGCCGCTTCTAACAAGTCAATGTGGCGATCTATGGGGAAGGCCTATGTTCAGCAGTGGACTTCCTATGGCTGAAAAGAAGAAGAAGAAATCTCCACTCACATCAGTGATATCTCTATTCATTGCTTCTTCAATGTATTCACCATAACATATCTTATAATTCCTTCCAGCTTATTATTTCGACTTGATAGAAGCGACCTGTAAATAAGGTGAACACGTCTAGGTTCCAAAACTGGAGGTAAACTGTCAGTCCATATGATTGATGTATTCGGAAAGCAATAGTTGTTAAATTACACTGTCGTTTGCACGTGAAGAGCAAATTCATCTGTCCGGTATTGAAGTAATTGTTGGCGAATACAATAAAAATATGTATAGGCATATAAAACAAATATAACATGCTACCTGTATAACTATGCCAAAAATTCTAAACGTCTATTTTATAGACAGCCTCCGTGGCGCAGTTGGTTTGACGCCGCCTGTGAAACGAGAGGCCGCGGGTTCGATTCCCGCACCGAAACAAATATTTGTTTCGGGTCTGGGTGTTTGTGAGACCGAAAAGTCTCTCGTAGTTTTTTTTTTTTTTTTTTTTTTTTTTTTTTTTTTTTTTTTTTTTTTTTTTTTAACTGGCACGGCATAGTGACTGCATTGCACCTGATGGTAAGTGCTAATGCCGTCCAGATAGAGTATCGAATGGTATCAGACGGTAGTCTCATACCATTCGACACAATCATGCCGGCCCGCTGAGATGCCTCTTCACGCTACGGCGGAAGGACCCAGGATTATAGGAAGAAGGGAACACGTGCGGTGGCAAACCGTTCCACAGCTTGACTGTACGGCAGAAAAAAGAATTAGAGAACCTTTTGGTTCGCGCCGAAATGGATTGAACAGTCAAACTATGGCTCCGCAAGCCAGCACGCGTGGTTCTGTTAAGGAAAGGAGAGGAGGGGATTAAATTGAACAATTCCTCAGAGCATTCGCCATGATACAGACGGAAGAACACGCTTAGAGAGGCGACATCCCTCCGTAACTGTAGCGACTCTAAGTTGCCCGTAATGTCTGCATCATTCACAATGCGGATGGCCCGCCGCTGCAATCCATCCAAGGCATCGAGCAAGTACTGGGCGGATCCATCCCAGAGGTGCGAACAGTATTCCATACCCGGCCGAACCTGCGCTTTATACAAGCGGTAGAGTTGACCGGGCGCGAAAAACCGACGCACCTTGTTCAGGACCCCAACCCTGCGGGAAGTGGCAGATATTACGCCCTCGATGTGATTCCTTGGATTAAGATCACAACGGATATCCACACCAAGGATACTCAGGTCATTCCGCATTGAGAGGGGAATACCCTGAAGAATGGGGAGGGGAGAGAACGGGGATTTCTGATACCCACGACACAAGACTCGATCTTAGTGTGGGGTCAGGACTATGTCTGTGACTGTTGGGTGTATTTATTTATTTATTTATTACTTTTATCCATCAATTTTTAATTACACATACATACATAACTCAAGCCTTTTTCCGAGAAGAGGTAGGCAGAGGTGCTACCAGGACACACACATTTCGCCTTGTATGTTCCCTCAGACGATGTGATAGGGAGCAAACCTATCGCCATATTGGGCACAAATTCCTAACTCCGGGTTTATATTGAATAGAAAATTCCAATATTACTTTGCTCGACCCAAGATTCGAACCCAAGACCTCAGCTTTGTAATCGTACCGTAGTCCAATTACCGAAGCAGTCAAGATTTTTAATCAATATTCAATTAAGCGTAGTATCGTATTAACGGTCGAGTATTCCCATTTTTTATATAAATTTAAGCATCAATTTAAACTATTTCCCAAAAATGCCGCAAAGTTAAGAGTCAATTTCAATTAGTACATAAAAAGCTGCCAAGGGAGGTTATATCAAACTTCAAAGGCGCGTGCCGCAGAACCACACGATATGTTAAAAAACTTTTCATATGTTAAAAATACAATATATTTTCGCGTTAGGGGTTTCTTAATTAAAACATCAAACGCAGAGGTTTCACAACATACTCATTATTATTTTAACACTCTTTCCAATACCTTTTAATTTGCGTACAAATATAACAGTCGGTTTAATTAATGTTGTTTTATTTTATAAACGGTTTGAATTATAATGCAGTATTGATTTTAATGCAATCTAGATTTTTTGGAATTATTAAGTGGTTCATTCTCTAGTTTAATGGCCGTTGAATCTTTCAACTGTGAGGTCATAGGTTCAACTTCCAAATTGAGCAATCAGCTTTAGGTAAGTGTTTGATTCGATAGATTTTGTTTACCCCTGATTGGATTATCCCCAAAAAGTTATACATCGGTCGCGACCTCCTTTAACCTTCATTAAGTCGTAAATACTTAAACAAAAGTACCTTTTTTATTGCAATGAATGGCGAGACGAGCATGCTATTCGCCTGATGGTAAGCGATACGACCGCTTATGAACAGTAGCAAACCAAAAAACACCATGAATTACAAAGCAACACTTGGCATTCCACTGCGCTCGCCATCCTGAGCCATAAGATGTTAAGTCTCATTATGTCCAGCAGTGCATTTACGCAACACAACAGTGCATATACACTGATGTTTGGCGGGAGAAATAGTCATTGCGGTGGTACCTACCCAGGCGGCCTCTCACATATAAGAGAACTACCAGTAAAACCAACAAAAAGAAAACATTAAACTTATTTCAATTATTCATTAACACCAACACAAAAAAATAGAAAAATAATCCAGCTTTGGATTTAATACGAAGCACGATAAAAGTGGGGTTGGAGTGGCGACAATAAATTCTCATCACATAATTAGGGTAAAGAAAGACAAACGACTGTTGCGGACCGAGTCCTTGTCCACTGTCAACCCGACGTTAACACTTGCATCATTTGTACGTTTTAAAGCCATGTATAGGATAGTAAAATATTCACATGGGTAATATACTAGTTTTTCTTTTTTGTTACTGTAAATACGTACGTTTTTTAAATGTTTTATATACAATATGCATTATCCGAAATCTAATATTATAAGATAACTTATAAAATCATGCAGATGTAATCGAAACTGCCTCGGTGGCGTAATTGTACTCCGGAACGATTGATATAAGTGATATTGGGTTTTTATATTCATTATCAGCCGGGAGTTAGGAGTTTGTGCCCGATATGGCCTCCGCTTACTCCTTCTGGGGAAAAAAGACGTGAGTTTATGCATATATGTTATCATGTTAGAATCATATCAAGCCTGGTAGTACATACAAGTAGATCAACTATCAAGTCATAATAACAATGCATTGTACAGCTGTGACGTCATCATACAACCATGGAATTCTCACCAAGTTCTATATTTATATTGGTAACGTATGAACCTGTGCCAGAGAAATCGATGACACTCTAAATAACAAACAAAAGTCATAATATTAGAAATGCTATGGCCAAATGAGAATGTAAGACGTGAACGAAAGTGGACAAAGCGAAAGGAATATGTCAGGATTGTATAAAATGGAGATCTTTAATCTTTGCCTACCCCTATAGTTTACATATAATCAGTATTATATTATTGGAATATTACTATAGCTTATTGCAAAACTTCAAGCATTCCAACCAAACAATACTATAGGACCACACTTCGATTTCAGTTCTAGGAATTTGTTCCATACCTCAGTATGAGACCATTCCGCACTAATAACTAACAGATCCACAATGTTGCGCTGCGGTTCTGCTTCTGATTTCGACTATAGTTTTTAGTTCTGAAATTCTACGAAATGCTGCAGACTAAACGATCTGAAATATCAGCTTTTAATTTATTTATAGCTGTTAAGGTGTTGGATACTGAGGGAAGCCAATACAGATACTAAAGCTGCAACACTTTATAAATTCCTTGCGGTGAAGCACCATCCAATTCGAATAGAGATTTGAAAACAATTTTTATGTCATTTACCTATCCTAGTGGTTAGGATGGTGGGGTATAAATCCTTCCAATCCCGCACAGGATGTTCGCGCCCTTTAGTGGGATGTATAAAAACTGGGTCATTTATGCCTCGTAAGACAAAACAAAACCACTCTAAATCGATTCTCTCGATTGTAGAGTAGGCCCGTGCCCTGCAGTGGGACGTATATGGGTTGATATAGATAGATATAGAAGACAAAACAAGAACATTCGTATTTTTTTTCGCAAACAATCAATTTACTCCAACCAAGCGACTATCCACGCTAGGTCAAAAGATTCCAAAAACAGCGACTTATCACCACACCCAGTGTCATAAATATCCCGGTCCACGTGAAGCTATATTATAATGTTTGTGTGCTCAAATGTTGTTAATAAAAAACAAACAAAGCGCGGTTTCACGGTGTTTTGCCAGTGTTTGCTGATGCCCGTCTCGACTCTCGACGCAAACAATTAGCTCTTTTGTGTACTTGGCCAGACTTGCCTCACTTTAGCGACGAGGGTGATGCACGCGGATTTAGCAAACTGGATGAGGATTGAAAATATTTTTTATTAACTTTTATAGTATAATAGTTAATGGCGAGACAAACATGTCATTCACCTGATGGTAAGCGATACGACCGCTCATGAACAGTAGAAAACCAAACAACACCATGCATTACGCAGCAATTGGCATTCCACAGCGTTCGTTGCTTTTTGGCGGGGCAAATAGACATTGCGGTGGTACCTACCCCAGCGGTCTCCCACATACGAGATACCTACCACCAGTAAAACTCCTTTAATAAGCTGCGAATATGTAAAGTTCGCCAATCCGCACTAAGCCAGCGTTGTATCTTATATGGCCTCTCAATCGTACTCTCAATTGTTGAGGAGGTCCGTGCCATGCAGCGGGACGTATATGAGCTGATGCAAATATAATAAGCAGTACAATAGATGGCCGACCTGCGTACTCTCTTTCATAAGCTTGACTCCTAGGAGAAAAGCAAGTAGGTAATTGAATAGAAAGTGATAATTGTATTGAGTCGTTTGTTGCAAAAGATGCGAGAATTACAATCAGATATATTGTTTGCGCTTTTCACCTAGTTTGGAAAATAAATCCGTTTATATTCAGTCATTATATGTTAGTTAATTCTAAAGTTCTAAAATTTTAATCCAAAGGTAGATTTCTAAGTTCTGACAAGAGACCCTAGTAGAGCTACTAATAAAATTACACTATAAGGGATAAAATAAATAAATGAAGCCTGCAAGAGAAGGCATGCGTTTTGAGTTTTTATCAAATATTATTCGAAATATTTTGTCGAGTCATTGTTTAGGCTATCTCGTCTTTTATTCTACCCTCTAGAATATAAAATTAACGTCTGCAACTTTTATTTCGTTTTCGTTTCATATTTTGTACTGCGCTAACAGCGAATTATTAAATTATTACCGAGTCAATTAGCTGAAACGCTATTGCAATGAATAAAGTCAGATCTTAAATATTATCTATTTGCAAAAGTTATGTATGTCCCAAAAGTTTTGACGATTTTGATTATAATTAGTTAATTCCTTTTTTTTACAATTGCCAAATCATAAGTTACTACATATTTCTTAAAACTAAACTTTTTTAAATTGAGTTATTAAAAAAATTATAAGATTAAAAAACATTACTAAACTGTTTTAAACCATACGTATAAAAGTATAAGCAGCGCAGTAGCTTGTAACTACTATGTGAAATCTCTGTATCAACTTCGACAATACTACTTGTATCATCTGATATTAAACTGAAATAACATTTTCAGTTTATCGCATTAAATTTGGTTACTAAAATTCTGAGATCACATTTTTATGTTTTCCACTTCCCTTCCTCCGGTATCCTCAACAATTGACAACGTATCTTTATACGTATTTTTTTATTGCGATGAATGGCTAGACGAGCACGTCATTCGCCTGATTGTGAGCGATACGACCGCTCATGGACAGTAGCAAAAACACCATGAATTACAAAGCTTTTCAAATTGGCTTTCCACTACGCTTGCCATCCTGAGACATAAGATGTTAAGTATCTTATTTCTCCTAATATAGTAAGTGTTCAGGTCCCTTCCAACAGGTTGATGTGGGGATACTTGATGCCTATGTTTAGTCGTGAACTTACTGTGGCTGAAAAGAGAAAGAGTTGGTGTTCATGTACATATATAAATACATATGAAAGTTTAAACTCTAACTAAGCGAATAGCCTAAAAATGCATTTTGAACTCTTCCAGTATGTTTAAATCGTAGCAAAGAGATAAAACAGTGTTATTATACACACACAATTAATATTTTTGTTTGTTCGGGTCACCATAATTTATATGTGGAGCAAGTCCGCTCCATCTCTGAAGATGCTTAATTACGTATGAAAATACCTATTTGCTGATGTATTATGGCAACGCGAACGTTTCATAATGTTTTTGTTTTAGATTTTAATGTATTTTAAAATAAATAAGTCACCGTTTTTGTGGAAAAAATTATTAACAAACTCCCACTAAAATTAGCTACCGGTCAATGAAAAAACCGGAACAATAAAAACAAAACGTTTATAAAGCTACAGAGGTACATTGCAAATTATTATATAAGTACATGCATACTTCAATATTGTATACATGTACAAATATGTATAAAAAAGAGAAACAGAAGAATTTATGACATCCTTCGTATTATACCGGTTGTCTGGAAGAGATCGCTTTAAGCGATAAGACCGCCAGTTATATCACCATTATTATTTTTATTTTTTTGTTATTGTTATGATTACTGTATGTTTTCTATTGTTCTATTTTAATTGTTTTCATGTTTAAGTTTCATGGTGTTATAATAAAGAGTTTATTATTATTTCTCTTTATTTATTTTACTGTTTTTTTACATTTTTACATATATAATAAAAAATCAAAATACATATAAAAATATAAAAAAAAGAGATTAACCCAACGATGGCGAGGCTCGAGACCCAAGCCACCGGTGGTTAGGACCCCAAAGTGAGGAACCTCCTCACTATACGTGCCGTGTCAAGCAATACTGCCTTCTGAATCTGGCTCATGACCCAACGGCCCATTGAGAGCCTCTGGAGATGTTGGTCGAGGCTCTTTGGTATCAATCCATGTGCAGAAACAACAATCGGGACAATAATTGTTGAGTCGACATTCCACAATTCAGTAACCTCGTGTGCCAAATCTAAATATTTTGTCAATTTATCTTTTTCTGCTTTAACGAGGTTATCATCATGCGGAATGGTGACGTCAACAAGTATTGCCCGGCGCGCCAATCGATCTATTATCACAATATCAGGCTTATTGGCAACAATAGTCCTGTCTGTGATAACAGACCGATCCCAATACAGCGTAGCATGACCATTTTCAAGAACTGGTTGGGGAACATACTGGTAATATGGCACTTCAAAAGTCACAAGTCCATATCGAAGAGCAATTTGCTGATGTATGATCTTGGCTACTAGATTGTGTCTATGCAAATACTCGCCGTTAGCAAGATACGAACAACCGGAGATAACATGCCTGATGGACTCGCCAGGACGGTGGCATGCCCGACAGATGTCGACGGTACCGTCCTTCAGGATGTATTTCCTATAGTTGTTCGTCTTAATAACTTCGTCCATAATTGCAAAGACAAAACCCTCAGTTTCCCCAAAGAGGTTACCGAAACGTAGCCAAGACACAGACGCTAATCGGTCCACATCAGGCCCATGGAGGGCCCGATAGAACCGACCATGCAGCTCCTTGCCCTTCCATATTTCCTCGCGATCTTTAATACCCATCACCAGAGGTTTCCGCCAGTTCTCATTCGCCAAAGAGAGCGGGGTAAATCCTTTATCTACCATCACTACAACCCCATGCATATCCACGTCGCTGTGAAGGAAATAATCCCTGAGATTGCACACCTCGCGATTATGCAGGTCCTTAGCATTAAGCATACCTCGGCCTCCGCATCTCCGCGGGATGTACAATCGCATTACTGACGAACGTGGATGGTGCATACGATGTGCAGTCAGTAGAGTTCGGACTTTACGATCCAGGGCGTCCAATTCGGTCTGAGTCCATCTGAGTATGCCGAAGGAGTACATAAGTACAGGCATAACCCAACCGTTAAAGGCGCGAATCTTGTTTCCACCTGACAAAAAACTGTTAAGTACTTTTGTCAGGCGGCTAAAGAAACGTTCCTTTATCGATTGTTTTACGTCTGCACCCCTAATACCTAGAGCCTCAGGCATACCCAGATATTTGTAGGTTTCCGTCGGCGAAAGGGATCTGAGTCTTACAGTCTCTGAGACACGTATGTCATCAGAGACCGCAACCACGCCTCGCTTTACATGGATAACCGCACATTTATCTACACCAAACTCCATATTGATTGATTTGCTAAATCTTTCAGCTATTTTTAACAACTCAATCAATTCAGATTGTTTTGATGTAAATAACTTGAGATCATCCATGTAGAGCAAGTGAGAGATAGGCTCAGACCCTCTCCGCAGACGGTAGCCTAACCCCGAATCCAACAACAGAGTACTGAGGGGATTCAGGGCCATACAAAACCACAGTGGACTCAGACTGTCACCCTGGAATATACCCCGCTTGATTTTAATCGGCTCATCATTCACCGAAGGATTGGTAGCGCCTGGATATTTAAGAACAGTTGTCCATTGTCCCATACATGCCCCAAGAAAAGTGCTCAATTTTGTATCAACTTTATACAAATTAAGCACTCTCATGAGCCATGTATGGGGCACCGAATCATATGCCTTTTTATAGTCAATCCAGGCAGCTGATAAATTCCTTCGGTTCTGACGAGCCTGTTGGCAAATGGCCATGTCAATGAGAAGGAGTTCCTTAGTACCACGGGACCCGCTCTTGCAACCTGTTTGTCCGGAATAAAGAATTTGATTAGTTGTAATATGACATTGAATTTTTGATCTAATTATCGACGAAAGTACTTTATAAATTGTGGGTAGGCATGTAATGGGTCTATAATTTTTTGGTTCCGTGGTACTACCGGATTTAAAGAGTAGGTGAGTGACACCTGTTGTCATAAATGTTGGGAGTGATCCCCCTTCAAGCGCATCCTGGAATTGTGTTGCCAATCGAGCATGCGAACTTGGAAACCATTTTAACCAGAAGTTGTGCAGACCATCTGGTCCCGGAGACTTCCAATTTTGGGTTGGACGAATCGCGGTCAGAACGTCCTCTGGACTGATTAAAATGGCCTCCATAGCCGGTATCACCTTGCAAGCTCGATCTACAACACTGAACCAGGGGGCTTCAGTGTGAGAGACAGGCGACGACCAGATATTTGTCCAGTACTCACGCATTTCATGAGCACTAGGTAGCCGCCCATCTACCACACTTTGTGGAGAATTCTCCCAACATCTATAAACCCTCTTTTGATCACTTTGGAACATACGATTTTGTTGGAAACGATCCCATCGCCTCCTGTAGCGGTGGATGCGGTTTGCCCACGCATAGACTTTTTGTTTGTAGAGGTCTATGCGTTCCGTGACGCAAAGTCTATAATTGCGAGGACTGGTGTTAGTCCCCGAAAAAGCCTGCGCCACAAAACGCATAATCTTCGGTCTACTATTTCCTTCTTTGAAGGAAATTAGCTTGCCGATGAGAGTTCGGGCCCTGTTGATACGTTCCTCAATCCTACACTGCCAGGCAGGCACAGCCGCAACATCTCGAGTGGCTCTACGTTCATTTGGGAAATTAACATGAGCCACACGACATGCTGCGACGGCTGCGCAGTAAAGGATCGAGTGCGTATCAACAAGATCCCGACTGGACTCCAGGTATATAGGTAACATGGAGTCCAAAGCTCCCATCAGCGCCAAATTTCTTCTATGCGTTGGCAAACGCGGAAGACGCGGTCTACAAGACGCCGACAAAGGCATGAATTCCGAAATCGCACGCTCCAAAGCCCCTCTCAGACGCTGTTCATCTTGGGGACTTACGTTGTCGTCCAAATTGTCCGTCACCTCAATAACAGCAATAGGTATTGGTGTTGGGTCTGCTGCTTGATCTCCACTGACGGGCTGGACATTGTTGTCCTGGACAACTCTTAAGTCTGTGCGCAACCGCTCAAGTGCTTCATCATCCAACAACTTACGCCGCTGAATAAATCGCACTTGATCCGACAATCGTTGGGATGATACTTCAACTGTTGGTTCCAAAGCCTGAAACAGAGACAGCATTTTAGCACGATACGCAGTAAGGTGAGTTCCTCCCCTTGTTGCCCCAAAGTAGGCCCGCATGACATTTTCATTTATTTGATGAGTCCATCTCATGCGGCGCACTACTCCACCGGTAGCGGGGACCGTAGGCGGGACACTCGGTCCCACTGGTCCCAAGCCCACCACTGGAGGGGGTCGTCCTCTTCGCCGCGCAGGTCTTGGTGGCGGCGGGGACGACTGCAGCTCGTCGCGTTGGCTCGACGCGTCGATGTTCGGCGTCACTTCGAATACGTCCGAAGCTGACGCCCACGACGCGGAGCTCGACGAGCTGGGAGATGTTGGTCGTGCGTGTTTGCTTCTGGCTCGTTTTTTCATCTTGTGAACATCGTTATATTAAAATATATTGGATGACATTGTCACTTTTGTCAAAATGTTTTCTTTGCTATTACGAGTACAACTATTGCTTTTAGAAATAAGTTTAACGTTTTTGTGATATGGCATTATTTAATTTGTTTGTGGACTAATTTTGTTTGATGGAATTCAAGTATATTGTAATATAAATTAAGAAAAATCGACGAAAATTTGACGTTCACAACTGATGATCGTTAGTGTTGCCAGTTATTATTATTATATCTATCCTGACTGTATGATCAGAATTGTCAAAACACATAAATTAATCCATAAATATTTTCAAACAATAACACGGGGCTATTAGAATTATTACACAGGGAGCACTCAAATTGGAAGCTTACGTACGCATATGGGAGCCGTTCTGGCGAAATGTAATATTACTTCGACTAACGTACAAGTAAGACAAACTGGTAGTTTGATGTTTAGTTAAGCCGTGACTACAGAATGGTAGAAAAGGAATATCTTCTTCTTTAAAGTATTTGATTATTGAGATGGACGTTTGATTTTCTGATCTGATTTTTATTTTTATTTATTTATTTATTAAAATACAAAGTTAGTAACAAAAAATAAATATTATTTCCACGAAACCGGGCTTCGGTTTGACAGTGGAGGTGGTGACGTTTAGACTCGATATATGTCGTTAAGAATTTCAGGGGAGTTTACCAACCCGTACTTGGCCAGCATGGTCTTAAGACATAACCCTTCAAGTAGAAAAGATTATTTGCTGGGCTTACATATAAACCGACATATTTTATTTATTTATTAAGTCTGTATTGTACACAACAATGAAACACAATATACAGAAATACAAAAATAATAAAAGTACAAGTGGCGGTCTTATCGCTCTAGGCAATGTCTTACAGACAACCATAGGATGAATTTAAGAGAAGGAAAAAGAGAGGGCAGTGTAGATTTAAAGTAAAGTAATACTAGTTTAACATATAAATACACAAACATAATATACATATTATGACTCATAAAAATATAAATAAAAATATAAATAAATAAATATACAAGTACATATATATGTTAACGGAAATGTGTGTAATCCGTCATTGTATACAATTCCTAGGAAATGTATGTAATTCCTAAAATCGCCCGGAAATGTGTAAAATAAATTACATTAGACACATTTCCTAGGAAATCTATACATTTCCTAAATAGTAATCGGAAATGTAAGTAAATGTAAGTATTTAAGATATTAATTAACATAAACTAACCTAACCTAATCTAACCTACCTACCTACCATTGGAGAACAATGGAGAATGTCACATTAATCTTGACAGGGAGCCCGAAATGAGCTTCTTGGACACCGGAAGGGTTATTTTTAATTAGTAACATAGGTAATATGAAGATACGAGTATTATAGAATTAACCGCTATGATTGTTACCTGTGATAAAAAATATTACTCTCATTTGAACAACGTGTTTTATTACAGAAACCATTATTCTTATACATTTCCTAATACGATATTGGAATTGTATACAATGCCTAGGAAATGTATACATTTCCTAGGATATGTATGTATAAAATAATTATTGAAAGAATATTTTATACATTTCCTAAATAGCTTCGGAATTGTATACATTTCCTAGGAAATGTATACAATTCCTAAATTTCATACATTTCCGGTAACATATACATACATTTCGAAGATTTCTATTTACCAAGGCTACCTTTAATAGAGCGAAAATTTAGCGAAACAAACTTAACGTAAAAGCTACATCATGATCGACACGACACTGTATGGTCATGTCATAACAGAATTAATTAAATTTGTGTGTTCACTAAAGATTACATGCGCCGGTCGTTGTTTGGAAACGAGTAAATCTATTATTAAAATCCGGCTGCACACCGCGACGGAATTAAAAGCCCTCATTGTAAAGTTAAATATTTCTGTTTAATATTTCGACTTTTGTCTGAAATCGAATTGTTCTCACAATACAATTATTATGTTAACTCGTGGAGAATATGTTTCATTATTATTAATGTGAATTGTTATTGCACGCTAATTATCTCTGTTGTAATTATTTAATACCTGTCTATCTGTAAATGGGCTGACATCGCTTCGGTTAAGGACCGTTGTACAACAAATTATGTATTAATATTAAGTTATTTAAAGTATTTAGCTAGTTATGGAATCCTGCATCGCAACCACCTTACACACAGATGGAAAATACGACAACGCGTTTCGAATGCAGGGGGATTACTGTATTCCACGACACGAAGTGCGAATGTTCGAACGTTCGACGTTCACTCAAAAGATAAATATTTTCCACTTCTAAAAACAAGCCCGATATGGCGATAGGCTCGCCCCCTATCACATCATGGGACGGAACATACAAGGCGAAATGTGGGTGTCCTGGTGGCGCCTCTGACTACCCCTTCGGGGATAAAAGGCGTGAGTTTATGTATGTATGTATGTATGTCTAAAAACAACACTATTCTCTATGAAACATATCATTCACTCCAAACTTACTCTATGGTTTCAACGTACGATGGAGGGTTCGAAAATGTTGTAGAGTATTAAGGTACAGTTTTACTTATGACGTTTGAACATTCGTCGTCATTTCGGAGAATGGAGTACCTCCCAGCTTATTTATCCGAATTCGGGTAGGCCGATATTCAGTCGATGGACGAGGAATAAATATCATCCCTTACCGTCTCGCATTTTTTCATCAGATGCAGTGCCGTCCCTTTATTGAGCAAGTGTATAAAACCTTAATTAGCCACAATATTCTTACGTCATAGATAAAATCAGCTACCACCGCTCGCCACCCCTTCCGGCCTAGTCACCCTTATAGCACGGGGTGGGCGACCTCACTAGCCAGTTAGCTTGTTAGCTCGTGATTTGTCATCGTTATGTTAATTTTATTTTGTACTGACAGCTCCGAGCTATTTTAAACTTAATACCTTCATTATGCCAGCGTGATAGAAAAGTCAATTTTTTGCCCTCACATCTGTCACTGCAACTTCTGTATATGAAAATGGGCATGTCTGAAAAAGTTAACGTGAGGCATTTGGCTGGTTATATTGCCAAATAATTTTGCAAAATTAAAAAAAAAAATGCAATTTGGGACGGAAAACTGGCAAATTAAAATGACGAGAAGAAAATGCCATTTGCCCGATGGTAACCAATACGTCCGCTCATGGTGGGTCGTAAAACCAAACCACACCATGAATTATAAGGAAATGCTTGGCATTGCACTGCGCTCACCATCCTGGGACATAAGATGCTATGTCTCATTATGTCTGTTTGTTTCCTTCAAACTAGAACACAATATGCTGTTCGGGGGAAAAATAGACATTGCGGTTGTACCCAAGCGGCCTCTCATACCACAAGTAAAGTAATTATTACAACGCCCGTTTCCGACTTCAGGTGTGAGGCCATACACGTAACTAAAGTTAATAGAATGCATTCACTCTGAGCATAGTTTGGTTGAGATCTTACTGCATTCGTACGGCGCAACAGAGTTGTTAACCTTTGTTTGAGCTTGTTCATTACTGCACCCATTAGAGCTGTTTGCGGAAGTTCTAGACCACGAACATTTTGCATCGAGCTCGCCGGCAAAAATACTGCTTTCTAACGGCCAAGCCTTCAAGTCTTAATAGGGGCGTTTTTTACGTTTCGGAAGTGGAGCAGAAATGTGCTGATAATGTGATTAATAAGAATCGATTACTGATTCAAGATTGAATTATTAATTATCCTGATTTTGATTTGTATTTTTGTAATTAAGGCTAGATTGTATCTTCCACAAAATGTATGATGTCGATTGTTAATAACTAAGTATATTATGTACTAAGTATAGTTCGACGACCACTCTATATAATATGACTGCCTAGCGTTCGTTTTTTGGACATGATACTGTCACTAAAAAACCACATTTAAGCATTTAAAAAAATTACCACACTTTTACTAACTTATGATCATGATGCATTCACTGTAAAATTCCATATCTGGTTCTGAATATTATAAGACCGGTTACTTAAATTAAACTTATTACGCGGCAAGAGAAAAACACACCGACGTGGCGTCGCTACAGAGTATATGTGACAATCTGAAGTTTAATCAATTTAGAAGATTATTTTGGTCTTACTCTACTTGCAATACGTTAAACTAACTAAAATCTAGTTTTAATAAACCTGTCAACTTTATCACAGGCAACATAAACCCTAATTATTACTAAATTATGTCAACAATAAATAAACATTGTTTATACGGTGTCCAAACTTACACAGGCGCGAATTAGGGAAGTGGGTTGTGAGTCACAACCCCCTTAATTATGAAAAAGTAGGAAATATTTTATAGAGTGATTACAATCGTGTCGGCCGTTAACCGATTATTTATTTTAACACAGCGAAATTACTTTATTTTTAAAATTAGTTTCTACCTACCATCGGGTATTTTAAATATAGTTGTTCATTAGTAGCGAAAGTTTTTAATCTCTCAGGATGGTGGATAAAGAAAAAAACACAGTATTTCTTTATTACCAGTACCAGTTAGCCGAGTCACTTAAGAGTAAGTGGCTACCGCTGTCTATCGTTTTTTGTCGATGCCAAAAATTGTGCTGACTCATTCATTTAGTCAAGTCAATTTACAATAATTTATCCGTTATATCCGTTTAATAAATGTGCGAAAATATTTCAGAATCCAACCCTGTGTCTAAGCCATGCAATATTAATTGTAATTATTTTACATACATTAAACTTATTTCGAATATTAATTGACTAATTCTGGCGGACTGGAACAAAGCGGGAAGCTGTGCAAAATTATTTGAGGGCAGTTAATCCATTTGCCAATGTGTATAAAACAGAGAGGTTATACAGCGTCAAAATGCATGTTGGCTTAATAGTTCGTGTTGAATATGCCTATAAAACATAATATTATGAATGTCATGTCTAAATTATTTAATAAGTTATTAGCTGTTACTGCCATAGTCATGTATCAGCCCGGTATATACATGTATCAGCCCATATACAGCCTCCGTGGCGCAGTTGGTAAGACGCTAGTTGTGTAACATGAGGCTGCGTGTTCGATCCCCGCACCGAAACAAATATTAATGTGATACACAGGTGTCTGCTTCGGGTCTGGGTGTTGGTGAGACCGAAACATCGCTCATAGTTCCTGATACCCACGACACAAGACTAGATCTTAGTATGGGGTCAGGGCTACGTACGTGACATTTATTTATTTATATAGGTCCCACTGCGGGGCACAGGCCTCCTTTATAATCGAGAGTACGATTGAGAGGGTCTATCACGCTTACTCAGTGCGGGTTGGCGGATTTTTTTTAGATCTTAGTGGTGTGCAGATTTCTTTGCAATAATAATAATATAATAATAAATACACCCAACAGTCACACACATAGTCCCGACCCCACATTAAGATCAATTAAGTCTTGTGTCGCAGGTGTCAGAACTACGAGAGACTTTTCGGTCCTTGTGTGTGTGTGTTGTGTTGTGTTCCTTCAAAGTTAAAGTGCATGCTTCAGGTATTATCTGAAATAAATTATTGAAGCTATGTAATGGTAGAGCACTTTCCGGCTCGATATCAGGCTAGTTGTCTTTGCAGCACGACTTGAGTAGAGTCAAATTAAATTGCATGGTATTGAAGAGATCTATGGCCATCAGTATGGTACAGTACTATACATTTGTTATACAGCTGCTAAAAAGTATCAATACACGTCCTATAAAAGTTTTCATAAAACAGTGAAACTTTCTTCATATCCACTGCTCATATAGCGCACTAAAAACTATTAAGAAAACTCCATAATTAGCCGTCTGAGCCGGTCCGAACAAAAACATAAAACTTAACAAGCGAATCATTTAACCTTTCACTGGCGGATCCTTCCGACATTCTGCACCGTAGGGGAGCATTAGACCGCAGTTTAGTGAGTTTTTTTTTATTTATGCTTTATTGCACACATATAGAAAAACTTATGGGGTATAACAATAACATACTAAAAGTACAATTAGCGGTCTTATCGTTCTAGGTGTTTTTTTTTCAGACTACCTTTGAAATCATCAGTATGAAATGACTACACTTAAATCGGATGCAAAGTTTTTAAAGGTGGGCATCTTTGCTTTTTTGTTATTTTACTTTGCTTTATATGGAAATAAACTGGCTAGCCGCGTAAAGTGACTCACAAAAAATATTCAGTAACATAGTGACTCATTTCTGTCTGTATACAAAAACAGTAAAATTCAGCATGTCAGTCCCTAATTGTAATTAATGACTGTTTATTTATATTCAGTTACGTCATAATACAAAAAAAACCTGGTATATTAATAAATAACACAAAACCAAATAACACAATAACAGATAATCTGTCGTAATTTCAAGCTCAGCCTATATATTCGGTTTCGACCATGCATCTTACTCTTTTAGGATTGCACTGTACTTACAATCTTATGTATGATACATACTTTATTGTGCCTGTATTAAACTGGTCTATCATCAAACATTAATAAAACTACTTAAAGTTTTTTACAAAAAAATCCTGTATCATCGGGCCCAATCGACCCCGCACTCCACTTAGGGTTAAACAAGAAGCTTGTTGGCTTGAAACCAAAAACGTGGCATCGAGTGGTGCCCCGGCGAAGCCACCGCTACATCTGATCCCGGTTTAATTAGACACAATGCCCGTGACTAGTGCCAAATTCGTAGAGCACGTTGCTTGTTGCCATACCGTTGTAGGCCGACACAATCGGCTTTCGATTGTTGTTTATTTGGCCGCCGGAAATGTCTATCGTTTGGCGATTAGCGCTGTGATTATGAGGCTTTACCGTTGCGGTGTGTGGGTTTTGTGTATTTTTGATTGTGATGTGTTGATGGGTATGCGGTTGTGTTCGTTGGTATCACGCAGCAATATAATGGAAAATAAAAATAAATTCAATGATATTCGAAATCTTGTTTCTAAGACAATGCTGGCCCCAATTGTTTAAGAATAGGAGAGGTTAGTTTTAAGTCTATTTTTTAGGTCTGCGGGTTTTTATACTTCATAATGTGTCTTCAAAAGTCTTGTGAAGGACTTTTATTAATACGGTTTTTTGAATCATGTTTACCTTCACCATGGAATTAATAAAGAAGAAAAAATAAACAGTAATAACGTAATGAACATCAAGACATTTCTATCAAATATTGATTCCTGTATTTTAATTAAATTATTAAAACATGTCTATAATAGAAGCGCCGTCTAATCCACCATCTCACAAAACCAGTTAAATTATTTATTAACCACATATCTGAACTTTTAGTTACATTAACTGGAAATTGCCATTGAAAGTTGCCAACTAAGGACAAGGGTTCAGTAAGACCTTTCGGCCCTTAAGAGGTGGTGCCAAAGGGTCACTAACCAAGGAAATGTCAGACGCAGGCATCAATATTAAGCCATTAAGTTGGGTTTGTTTGGCTAAGGAACAACAACTTTGACAGGCCCAAGTGAGATGTTGACTCCCCATGTTTAACTTAGAGATTAATCAAAGCTAACTATTAAACTAGCTTTCAGATATAGAATGCTTTAAATTTGATTTGGTTAGGCGGCACACACGCGCCCTGTTTGTGTTCACTGAAAGGACTCTGTTTGTGTTTATGTAATTTGATGTGGAATATTACAACGCGAGTTGAAGATTCTGATTAAAACAGAATGGTCATTTTAAAATGCTACATATTTATTTTCTGGCGAATCAATACCAATATAATATTGTAAAAATAACTAAATATCAGAAAGCAAAAGAAACATTCCCAGACGTCGCTGGATATAAGCTGTTTCCAACAGGTCTTGATCGAAGTCTTTGCAGAGGTCTACGTTTACCAGTACGCTTACTATCAATAAAATAATGATGATAGCAGAAAGCTAGAATATTAGCAAATATGTTACCCAATGATATATGGTCTACGTCGCCCTTAAACTGAAATATTCAAAGAAGGATAATAAAAGTTAGAGTTTTTAGAGCCCTTCATCGCTCAACTACAATTTGGCTTAATGCAAAAATCGTATTTGTGATTTCAACATTCCAACGTAAGTTATCAAAAATACATCAAACTAAAATATTCAGCGCGAAACAGAAGGTTTAGAAAATGTATTCAGCGGGCATAAATACAAATCTAAAATCTGGAAACTAGCAATGGCAAAACACTGTAAATTCAGTGGTTATTTCGGGAACAGGCACACGAAAGTATTGTCAGCAAACACTATTCAAACTCCATTACAGTGCGATGGAAATTTCATACGCCTTATAAATATTTACTCCAGTAACTGATACAGTTTATTTGCGTCAAAATCATCAATAAAATATATTCAAATAGCATTCGCTGCTGTCAAATGTTATGGAATTTTTATTGCACCCTCGTAAAGTTTGTCTGGATATAGCTAAGTGACGACTTCGTTTTATATAACTGACAATTTGAAATGCTATAGCGCCGCTGTATCCTGAGACGTTACGGAAAATTGCGTTTTTAATGATTCTTTATACATATCAACGTGTGGATAAGTAGAGCTCTGCACTTCGTGTACAGTATCACAGGCATTCACAATTACCACGAGTGAGAATGACTAGATAATATTATATTTAATCATCGTCAAATGAAACAATTTGTTATTTATAAAAGAATTTTATTCTTAATTATCATAAATAGTAAATATGGGTCCGATATTATAAAACCTATGTTTTATTTCTTTAATAATTATTTTCCTACTACTAAATAAAATTTAAAGCTTATTATTTTCCTTCACTTCGGTATAAATCGAGTATTTCCGTGGCTCACCACGCGCTTTAAACTATTGGTATCGTGTCGCAGAAATGCTACAGTCGTTAAGCCCTGTCAGATATCTCAACAGCGGTTTGATGGTGAAACATAAATACACAAATTACCTCTTTGTATTTTTAATATATTCGGAATGTCTATATTTGGTTGTCTGGAAGAGATCGCTTATAGCGATAAGACCGCCAATTGTACACTATTTTTTTTAAGTTTTCTATGTTTTATTGCCTCTGTACATTGTGGTGTTCAATAAAGTGTTGTGTATCTGTAATGTCTATTAACATAATATTAAATTATTAAGTATTAAATAATTAGTGGCGCAAAGTAGATTATTTTTGTTTTTATATAATGATCCTGGCTGTGATATGGTTTTAAATTGCTACTTATATCATGCTAGCTGCTTATATCATGTAACCAATCAAGGTTTTTTTTATAAATCTATTGCTGATCAGAACTAAAGCGCCATTTACACGGGGAGAGTTTTCACGGCTAGAATCGTATGCGATTATCGCATGACATAAATGCCATTAATTATCGTGTTCTGACAAATGTTTACACGATCCAACTTTTATTTATCCTTACGATAATCGTTATCTTCAAGGTGAGAAACTCTCCCCGTGTAAATGGGGCTTAATAATATAAGCTGCTGATAGAACATATCCTACAATTGGGTATTTGACTACCATCGAATTTTTGTATTATTTTACAGACAAATAGAAGTGCCAATTAAAACAAAACATTTTTGTGAAAACAGTGATGAAGTAGCTTGTAACATGAGGCAAATATTAGTATTTTAAATTCAATTTCACACCCGCACACTATAATGCATATTATGAATAGTGACGTCACTAATTTTGTTTTGCATCCCTTTTCTTTTACCCCCACTACAAGATTTAAAACGTTTCTAACTTTTTAAATTCTGAATGGATTTACAAAATTCTTTGTTTGTTAGATTTTGGTTATGGATACTTTTTGACGAATACAATAAAAAAAAAATGAGTCAAATACCCAATTCCATTCTAATTCGGATCTTATTTATTTATTTATATTCTTTATTGTACGCAAAATATAACAATAGGTATATCTATATCAGCCCATATACGTCCCACTGCAGGGCACGGGCCTACTCTACAATCGAGAGAATCGATTGAGAGTGGTTAGGCCATATAAGTCCACCACGTTGGCCTTGTGCGGGTTGGCGGACTTACATACCGTAGAAATTATTTAAAATCGCTACGGTATGCAGGTTTCCTCACGGCGTGCGTGCTCAGGTAAAAGTGCGTGGTGGCCTGTTGGTAACGGACCAGACGCGGCTGCCTACATGTTCACGGTGGTCGCGGGTTCAAATCCCAGGGCACACCTCTGACTTTTCGGAGTTATGTGTGTATTGATAGTCAATCACCACGCACTTTAACGGTGAAGGAAATAGGTAAATAGAGACAACAAAACAACAAAGTACAAATGGCGGTCTTATCGCACTAAGGCTATCTCTACCAGTCAACCATTGGATGTATTTATGAGAAGGAGAAAGAAAAGGCAGTGTATAATAAAGATAATAAAAGCTCAGATAAATAATACAATTTCACCACCTTGTGCATCGTTTAGCTATAAAACATTCTGCCTGCTCAATGCTCATGAGTTCCCTCCTGCCTGCAGTCTTGAATCTTTTATGTGAAGCATGAAGATGCAATTGAGAATGTATTATTATGTCGTGTGGCAGGCGTCAATCGTGTCTCGTCGTAGATACCTTTGTCTGAACTAGAACAAAACCGTATACTATTCATCATCATCATTACTATATATATATACTATACTATACATCATATAGTATTAGATGCAATATAATAATTTTTAGCGCATTATTATAATAGAAATACGATTTTTGGCATAGTTATAATAATTTATATAGAGAGAAAGTGCAAACAAAAAACATTAACTTATAAATTTAATAACACGTATTGTGCTGGATTCACTACAGAATTAGCATAACTATAATTATAGTCAGATGTCTTATAGAAAGTGCGATAAAACAACATCAAACATAATGATTACAAAATTACTCCAGATACCTATATAAAAGTCTCAATTGTGAAATTATAAACTAGACGAATTGAACAACTACAGTATTGCTACTAAAATAATACAGTGAACAACGCATTATTTCTCTTTTAAACAATTCAGCATTTTATTTCCAGATTTCCGTGTATGCACTGCATACCTAAATTCCCACTCAATGTGTACTATTTTTCATTCCACGTGGAATATCTATGCTCACGTCGTCCGTAACTCAATGTTCTCGATTGTGGTAATTGGAAGCTTAAAGGAATTTATTTTCAATTTCCTATGATATCACGTTTTTCCGTCTATCGCTTTCGTATATTTAATTTACTCGATTGCGTATTAAACATTATGTTAATTGAAATGGTTTTCTTTGTGTGTAATGTGCGTGTGTTTTTTTTTCTTAGCAAGAATGTAGAGACAATATTTCATTGTTAGCAGGTCGCTTTGTAGTAAGCCACGTTTTATTTACACGAACTACACCACTCAGAATATTCTATCATTCAACAATGCATAGCACTGCACTCTGCTGCGCTGGTCACATAGAAAAAGGCATTTCACTTCTCTAAATACCAAATTACTGGTCACAATGCTCTTGAACCAGAACATTATGCTTATAAACTGCTGCTTAATGATAGAAATAGACAAATCGGTAGTAAGTTAAATACCTATGCAAAAATAATCGTGGGAACTATATTGTAAATGGATCTCAACTCTGGTTAATTTATTATTTTCAATTCAAATAATTAATTTATGTTTTTAAGAATGACATTATTAAGGTAATCTGAACTGAATCCACATATTTATAACTCTTACATTAGGTTAATTCCGTAGGATAACGACACAGATGATTTGACCGCTCTGAAGCCTTATCTACTTTTTTCCCCGAAATAGTCGAGTCATACTCCGAGTGCCGGATTGGGGACAAAATGGAACATCACACATTAGTATGACTTGCATTTATCGGACCTTGTAGACCCTTACCGTGAGTAATCGACCGGAGAAGGTTTGCGCCCGGGATCGAAAGTGTCACTGGATAAACAAGTTTGTGTGACGTATGTAGTGGGTAAGTTTGAAGGGTTAAATTTATTTTGGTTCATAATTTGGGAAGAGATTTTGTATGTAAGTGGTTGCTTCATATTGTTCGTCAACGGAATACAACTTGTCTAGGGTGAACTTCGAACGTATTGCTGCGTTGGATGTCAGCAGCAACCTACATCCGCTTGCTATCTTCAGATTGGACTAGTTGTAACTTGGGATTGCGACATAGTTTATTATATACTCAGCCCATTGCCTTCCACTAAGTGCAGGTCCACTATATGGCCTAACCACTCAATCGATTCTCTCGGTTGTAGAGTAGGCCCGTGCCCAGCAGTGGGACGTATATGGGCTGATACAATACAATACAAAATAAAAGTGTAGGTCTCGTCAAGGAATGGCTAACCATCCCCGTCGTAAGCAGTCCGCATTCATCCATGAACTTTTTCTAGTCGTCTTAATGTTCTAAGTATCTACTTGTAAATTAATATTAAAAAGAAGATACTTGACTCTCATAGTACGTTGTACACGTAGAGTTTAATTAATAGTTAAGTTAGACTTAATATAATATGCTGAGATTATAATACCACTACGGCAAGAAAATCTTAATAACAGATTTACATTTCGGGCCAATATTTTAGACAAGGTCCAAATTTCTAGTATATTTTTCGTCATGCGTGCACAATGTTTAACCTGCCCGTCATTTAATTTAAGTAAATATAATATTACATACATACATAAACTCACGCTTTTTTCCCAGAAGGGGCAGGCAGAGGTGTCCTGGTAACAACCAGGACACCCACATTTCGCCTTGTATGTTCCGTCCCACGATGTGATAGGGGGTGAACCTATCGCCATATCGGGCACAAATTTCTGACTCCGGGCTGAGGGCCTAGACAAGTGGCTTTTACGTTAGTAGAATAGAATAGAATACGATAATCATTGTATGAGATTGACATTCGCCTTCGACATGTAATTGGATACCACATGTAGAATAGAAAATTTGTAGCCAAATGTCCAAATAATCTATTCGTTGAAACGAAACGACAGACTAGTACATTGTTCTTTATAGAAATGCTAGCCAAGTGGCACTTATGACAAACGTTTTCGCTTGCTAGCGTTCGACGCTTAGCGAACGCTAGGACCCTGTAGTTAACGCTACAAAATGGCGAATACTTGATCAGCCGGTACATTTGATGGAAGTGTTGTGATCGTGCTCGTGTGAATTTTGATTTATTTTTCGTAAAATGCATAAACTTAGATTATTATGGGCTGCGCATAATGAAGAAATGTGGCTCAGGCGCTACGAAAGGCGTATTTCTCGAGAGTGTTTGGAGCAAATTAGTGAAATGCCGGATGTTTTATTTCGGGCAAGATATCGACTCGACAAACAAAGTTTTAGGAAACTATGCCAGGATTTACTTGCTCATACTGTATTCCGAGGAACTAAAGAGATTCCTTTGGAAATAAAGGTAAATGCATTATTATTATCTATTTTTTATTTAATACACGCAATGTTATGTATGTAGATATATCTAGTTGATAACATTAACTTAATGTTATTAGTGTATGCCGTTTTAATTAAATTAAAATAAATAAATGGATAAAAAAGGCCTTTACTATTCCCATATTATTTTTTTGCAGGTCCTGTGTACTTTGAGCTTCTTGGCTACGGGGTCTTATCAAAGGATAGTGGGTGTCACGCAACATTTGCCGCAACGAACAGCAAGTCGTTGTATTAGGCAAGTTGTAGAGGCACTCAACAGTAATTATATGTTACGGTATATTCAATTCCCGAAAACACTTGCAGTGTTCGATCGAAAGATCGGGAATAAGACAGGAGTAAGTTACATTGAGGTAAATAATATAATACCCACTTTATTTATTATCCATATATAATACTTAATAAACTGATTTTAGGTTCCAAAGAAGATTTAATTTGCCGGGCGTTATTGGTTGCTTAGATTGTACACATATAGCCATTGTTAAACCGGACAAAGAAGAACATCTGTATTTTAATAGGAAAGGATACCACTCTTTAAATGTACAAATGGTAAGTTTAGTTTAGTAGTAGTAGTAGAATACAAACAACTAGGTCTATTTTAAAAATAATTAGAGCAGTTTAATGTAATAACGTCAGGCGAGTTTATAATATGTATATTATGATCTGAATGAGCCTTAACTATTCATTACTTTCAAAAGACTTAATAAAAAACTAATATTATTGGTTTTACAGATTTGTGACAATAATGTAAAAATTTTAAACGTAAACACCAAATATGGTGGAGCCACACATGACTCCTTCATATGGGGAACAAGCCAAGTCGTACCATTCATGCGTGGACTTCATCAACGTGGTGAACAAACATGGTTATTAGGTAAGTGTATGTGGTAAATTCGATAAGTGTACATATACGTTAATATTTGGTTTAACTAAACAATAATCTTCACTAAATAAAATCGTTTGTTTCAGGCGATTCCGGGTACCCTCAGAGGCCTTGGCTAATGACACGCATAAGCAAGAAATTGCATTGAACGATGTTTCGGTGTACTTAAAGGCGCTGGAGATGCTTATTAAAGCACCGAACGCTTCATTACCATCCTTATGTTGCCAGCCAAATAGTGTCAGCATGTTGTGTGTTGCACAACATTGCTTTACAATCTCAGGTGCTGCCACCAGTAGATGTAGCTGAGCAACATGATGATGGTGATAATGTGGCACCGGCAGCCTCTTCTGCTCCCAGCAGCCAACAAGATCTTATGCGTGGCAGAGCAATACTTGCCTGCTTAATAAATAGACTGTAATAGATATAATAGATAATAGGTTACATACATAATTATTTTAAATATACATATTTTTATCAATAAAAGACCTTTTAATTTATTATTTTTTTATATTTATAATCCTACATTCGTATTTCCACTACTAACTAAACACAGCTCAGTCTAATTACTTAGGTACATTTATTAACGCTATACTCGTATAATATGTGCCGGAGATATACACCACTATCACTCGATATGACTCTCCTAGACACGATCAAGGTTGAAAACAACAAAGCATACGTGCGATTTGTAAATTACAGAAATGTAATAAATCTCCGCGCATCACCTATTATACACCATAACGATCACAATCACAACAATAGGATCCTTGTCTATTAAGCCTGTTGTTAATATAACGTGCCAGCCCTCTGGATAAAATCCGCATCATAATATGATGAGCTCAATTAATGGTATATCAAATAAAATCACTCAATGAAACAGTGACTTCTAAATAAAATTTTAAATTGCTAAATCGAGTGCAATACTATTATGATTTACAAAAAAAAGACAATTAGTTGTAAAAACTATTGGAGAATCAAATTCTAATTACTTCCTCCACTATACAGGGTGTCCCACGGCGATGTCACATGGAGAGGAAGTATCAAATATATTATTGGTAGATAAATTAACTGAGATAAGATAATTTTAATTTTGAAAACTATTTAAACTGCATTCATACAATTTTGAATAATTGTATGTCTTAAGCGGGAGTCGAACCCGCTATGTGGTAAAAAAGAGAAACCATCATTTTACGATACCAATCAAAAGGCTCGATCATAAGGATTATTTTTCTTCATATAACACAGCATCTTAAATAAAAGGAAGACGGTGAAATTATACATTTATTCAAGAATTATGTACGTTTAAAATATTAAATAATATTTTGTATACATAATTAAATACTTTAAATATATAAAATATTATTAAATATGGACTGCAAAAAACAGAATTGCCATCCACATCCTAATCTAAAGGATCTGTGGATGGCAAACTGTCAACTGGTCGCTGTATTACATCAATAACCCGTTGACAAAGGTGGGTTAACTGATGTAGCAAAGTATTGTGAGTTCGAGCCACCTCGATTCTCTCTGCCTCCAGACGTAGTCTCTGCATCTCCCGTTCATGGAGACGCCTATCGCTTGCCACCTCATGCCGAAGGCGGCTTTGCTCGATAGCCGCTAATTGATCTGAGGCCCGTTCATAGGGACTGAGTCCCCTGTTCCTTCGCGCCCTAAGTAGTTCCCGACGTGGAGTAGGAGGAATCGAACGCGGAGATGCAGAGACCTGCCGTCGACTGTTTCGTGTCGGTGACTCTACCGACACGAAACAGTCGACAGTACACGGAGGCGGCGCCGGCGGCGTTGATGGTAGTTCTTGTGAGGGTGGTGGCGGGGGCGATGCTCCTATAGCTGGTGTTGCCGTAGCGACAATTACACGCGGTGTAGTTTGTTGCGTTTGGGATATTGCTGGTACGCGACTAAGGGCTGAAGCGGAAATAACTGGAACTGAAAATAATTGGAATTATTATTTTACCCATTATATAATTATTGTATTATATTAGATGTACTATTTTAAATTTACAAGTCATAAAAAGACTGGACTTTAATTCAATGTAGGTACTAATTCTCTATTATCACTGAGTTTCAACATTATTTATTAAATTACTTAAATAATACATCGTGTTTGATATTATTCTAAACATCATGTACATTGACTATAATTTTTGCTAGTACGATTTAACTTACTATTTTCGTTGTGGTGCTCTGGTTCAATGTCACCATAATTCTGTTGCTCCAATGCTATCTCAATGGCGTTTTCAGCATCAATCATTGGTATCCCCTGGAAACAGTAGATGGGTATTTATATGGATTTATACATTTCGTTTAAAAAATATGCAATATATTATTACAACAACTATTATAAAGACAATTTAAACATGACAAAAACACATTAACTTTTTATCATTCGAAATTGTTTACGGACATCAACATTTAATACGACATTGACTTAGCGTCATATGTAAAGTGTAAAATTAGGTACATAATACTTTGAAACAATTATTAGGTAGGTAATAGAGATTGCGACAAGTGTACAACATAATAATATAAAAGCATTAAAGCATTAAAGTAACTATATTCAAATAGAAGAGCTATTTTAGGTATACGTATATGTATAAGTTGTATATGTATTATAAAACTAACATTGAAACCTTGCTCCCGAATGCCAGCTTGCCCAACCACCGCAGATACTCCAATGACCGCCACCACCCTCTCCTCCAAAGCAGTTAAAATAATTCGGCTGCTTGGACCACCACCAGTGCCTCTGGCTTGTTGCTTTAGGCATAAATATTTTTTTTTTGGTTTTGGTTTTCCAGTCAGCCCAAACCTAGTAAATGCAGGTATTTAAAAGCAGTGCCCAACAACGCTGAAAACTATAACAGTATATACTAAAATATTTACCTTTTTCCATTTATCTGTTGATTTTTGAATACCACCACCGAAAGAATTTAACAGATTTGTTAATTCCTGCCACAACCGATTACTTTTAATCCGTCCTTGAGGACCGGGCTGGGGTCTTGAGAGGTCTCCATGTCTAAAACAAAAAATCTTAAGTGTTTGACAAACTTAAGTACAGTGCGTTGGTGATATCATTGTTTATGTTATAGTCTACTAACATTCCCAAGGTGTGTAGCAATATTGCATTAATTTACTGATTTATATAGATGACATTTTAAGTCACACAAATTTAATAATACCTCTCCATAAAGTCTATTAAAACAGAGACTTGTTCTGGACTAGCTCTTGACCGCGGTTCCATTACTAAAACAAAACAATAATAAAATACACTTAAAGATTAGATAAAATTACTAGGTGTAACAATAAAACCGAAATAATAAAATAATTAATCTATCTATATCAGCCCATATACGTCCCACTGCAGGGCACGGGCCTATTCTACAATCGAGAGAATCGATTGAGAGTGGTTAGGCCATATAGTCCACCACGCTGGCCTAGTGCGGGTTGGCGGACTTACATACCGTAGAAATAATTAATAATCAAACTAATATAAAGTACTTACCAAAATACTTTGAAACTTTTCTTCCTTGTTTTTGTATGGAAACTGAACACTGCTATCGTAATAAACACTGTAAGGCGAACTATCGCTTAAAATAAACTAGAAAACTTTAAAAATACCTAATATTGTCTTAGAAATAACTAGCAAAACTTATATGAATCGTCGAAAGTTTATATTTTAGCGCACTTTACAATGTTGAAATGACGTTCATTAGCGAAACCATAGAGATGAAGACTGTTTTTTTTCTAACGAACGAATCGACTGAGCGTTCGCTAAGTGTTTGTACGCTTGGCTAGCAATTTTTTATCGTTGACGCTGAGGCGTTAACGTTTATAGAAATAGAATCGATATGGAGCGTTTGCCACTTGTCTAGGCCCGCTGATAATGAATAGAAAAATCCAATATCACTTTGCCCGGCCCGGGATTCGAACCCGAGAACTCAGCTTTGTAACCGTACCGTAATACAACTACGCCACCGAGGCAGTAAATATCATCTAACCCGGTACTTAAAATACTTCAGTTTTTAATATAAATGCAGCGTCGTTATGAATATAAACATAAAATTAATTCATTTAAATGTTTAAGTTAGAAAGACTAAAGTAGACTACAATAATACAACTTAATTTTATTCCTAACTATAAAAAGAGAATTGGAGACAGACGTCTATGAATATTTTAAACAGATTGCAATCGTAAAGTGAAATTAGGGGTTACATACAAGAAAAACTATTTCAGATAATGTTGCTAGTAAAATCATAATTTTACGGACAATAAAAACATTTATTAGGGAGATATATACACACATTAAATACCTAATTAAATTTGCTTCTTTTTTTAACGAGAGGAACACTGTGAAATCCCTCTTTCTGATATCCCACAGAAGGTTCAAAGGGGTATGTCGGTGTTTTTATTGTCTGTAATGGTATTCCTACATAACCTTACGTTGGACAGTTGCAACACTATTGGAAGAGTTAAATGTTTGTCGAAATAAGGCTACAATTTTTGATAACCTTTAACATCAAATAAACACACACCTTTATTTTTGAACACTACGCCAGTCGCCAACACTGCTAAAGCTAAAAAAATATTGCCCTGTTTTTGCACCAAACAGCTCATAACACCTTTAACCTGACATCGCAAACTTCATCAAAACAAAAATACATTTTTTAGGGCTACTTTCAATACCCGGTGTAGTTGCCTTTTATTTTCACTAATCCTTGCATCCGTATTGGGTTTTTATTTAAGTGAAAACGTTTGGATAAAATTCCATTTTTGCCGTCGTGTGTAATATAAATACATAAGCTCTAAGCTTGTAAATATTTATAGGTAAATAAAGTGCTTCGTGTGGTCATGATTTTAGTTAGTTTTAGCCCAAATAAGTACATAAAAATACTTATATATACAGTTTATCGCTGGTATATACGTACATATTATGGGCTATGAATTGCATTTGAATCTCGGACCAGATAAATCATTCTGTTTGAGCTTTTGGGCAACAAGTTCGGTAAACTATAGATGGCATTATATCTCTGCGTTCAATATCAGGGATATTTGTATTTTAAAACGTTCTGAAACGTAGCATAAACTATTAAAAAATCTAAGTTGCGGCAAAAACTATGTGAGCAAATATATTTAGTTTCCTTCAGTAGTATCATAATCTCTTGGCACAGAATAATATTGCATAATAACGCAGACTTCTCAACGGAATAAAAATGGTAAAATAAACAATTTTTACAATTGTTTTCGTGCTACAGAATAACATAATTGCGTATACATTTTGAAAATACGCATGTAAACGTCAGTCTCGAATGGAATTTATTTGCCGTCTGGAACGAGCTATTAGTGATTTTTAAATACGAAATTGCCAACCTTTTCCGGGAAACTCTACGATTTTATGGCAACAATGAAATGTGTTTATTATTGCGCTGTTTTTATATGGATACAAAATCCTGACAGTTTTATTCCGTCCGCATCTGACTCGGAATAGTCGTTATATTGTGTCTGGAAGTATTATTCTTAACACTCTGTCACTTTGTATACGTTGAACTAGTGAAGTTTTACTTGCATTCATAGTTTATTGTTTTTTATATTGTACCATTGAATAACTAACAATTTTCTGTGCTGTATAACGTAGTAAAACTTAATTATCGTGCTCTAAATGTATGGCTCATACATTAGGAGGTAAAAGAGAAATCTCTTACCAATTTCATAGCACGATCATCGTATGCTCTTAAAAAAGGGGTGAGTGGGCAGAGACCCTAATGTGCACTGATTGAAACATATGTACATACATACATACATAAACTCACGCCTTTATCCCCGAAGGGGTAGGCAGAGGCGCCACCAGGACACCCACATTTCGCCTTGTATGTTCCGTCCCATGATGTGATAGGGGGCGAGCCTATCGCCATATCGGGCACAAATTCCTGACTTCGGGCTGTTAATGAATAGAAAAATCCAATACCACTTTGCCCACTTTGAAACATATCTTATATCATGTACAGCCTCCGTAGCGCAGTTAGTTAGACGCCGCCTGTGAAACGAGAGGCCGCGGGTTCGATCCCCGCACCAAGACAAATGTTTGTGAGAACCACAAGTATTTGTTTCGGGTCTGGGTGTTTGTGAGACCGAAAAGTCTCTCGTAGTTCCTGATACCCACGACACAAGACTCGATCTTAGTGTGGGGTCAGGACTATGTATGTGACTGTTGGGTGTATTTATTATTATTTATTTATATCATTTGAATAGACTACATATTATATTTGCAATATTTTTAGTTAATATCGGGAATTTTAACCAAGCAATATCAAGTTGTAGAGTAGGCCCGTGCCCTGCAGTGGGACGTATATAGCCTGAAACAAAATTATCAAGTTTCAAATAAAAAATTTCAGCCTCGATCTGTATTCCTAACGTAACAGCCATACACCTTAATACGGTTACACCTCATCTGTCTGTTCTACCAAAAACATTCCGTATAACTCCAAGGAACTTGCACAATAAATAATTATCCACCATTACCTTCCTGAGTAGTTCCAAGTAAATTAACCCAATACGTGTTGATATGAGTACGGGAAACTTTTACTTATTAGGTATACGGTGAGGAGACGAAGAAAATCCCAGCAATACACGAACCAATAAGGCGCGTAGTATTTCTTAGGGAATGTGTGAATTCTGCACAGCTGTTTTGCCGTCGTAAGCTGACGCACTTAGCGCTACTGTATTACCGAAGGTATTGACGAGTTATACAGGAAATTCTTGGGTTTAGGATCGTGAATTGCATCGTCATTTCAGTATTTTTCGTGTCGCTGTACTTTGTTAGATTAAAATTGCTGCCTCGGTCAAGTCGTGAGCGATAGATATTATTTGAGTCGTGTAATACTTACATTATATTTATTTATATATAAGGTCCACCAACAGCGGCACATATCACACAGTATAAAGGTTACAATAACAATGTTTAAGTCCGATATGTGCGCCAATCACAGGTGTACACATCGTTCATAAAAAGAAAAACAGAAAGAGCTCAACATAATTACACAAATAAAATTAAAACTAATCAACAGATCAATTAATTGATGTCGGAAATGACATTATCGCTAGCCAAATTTATTAGTATTTAGGCCTCTTCTAAGAATTTTCCACGTTGACCTGTTGGATCATTTTGATTAGATCCAAACAGTGTTCGATATCCCCCACAGTATGATTTACATGTTCAACATGTAAGGCCGTCAAACGTCAGGGGATAAATGAACACTCCTGATAAAACGTCGTATTATAAATAAATACACCCAACAGTCACATACATAGTCTAGACCACACATTAAGATCAATTAGGTCTTGGGTCATGGATATCAAAAGCTACGAGAGACTTTTCGGTCTCACAAACACCCAGACGCGAGACAAATATTTGTGGGCCTCACAAATATTTGTCTCGTTGCCGGGATCGAACTCGCGGCCTCTTGTTTTATAGCCGGCGTCTAACCAACTACGCCACGGATGCTGTCAATTAGGTTTTGTTAATACAGCCAATTCACTGACAAGCTACACTGATAACCTAATAAAGTTGACAGCCTCCGTTGCGCAGTTGGTTAGACGCCGCCTGTGAAACGAGAGGCCGCGGGTTCGATCCCCGCACCGAGACAAATGTTTGTGAGAATCACAAGTATTTGTTTCGGGTCTGGGTGATTGTGAGACCGAAAAAGTCTCTCGTAGTTCCTGATACCCACGACACAAGACTCGATCTTAGTGTGGGGTCAGGACTATGTATGTGACTGTTGGGTGTATTTATTTATTTATTAGTTACAGGATGTCGCTAAAGGCAGGGCTTCTAACGAGTTAATCCTTGCGCGAGGCCTACTCTTAAAGAGTAAACTTCCTGTGGCTGGAAATAATATTAATACCTCAGTGAAAAAACAATTCTTTCTTCATCAAGAATTCAACAGATTATTAATATAATTTTGAACTTAAAATTTCATATCAATTAAGAAACTCAAATCCAAGAACCCAATTATCCAATAAGATTTTAATTTCAGCAGCAAAACTCAGCGATAGCGTCGTAAAGTGCATGCAGGCTATTCTTTATTAGCGTTAATAAATGCACTCGTTATTTACCCAGGAATTTATTGCGTCGCCACACCTGCGCCGTCTCGTAAACTTTACTTTCGGCTCTGCAGTTATTGAGTCGCGTATCGGTAATGTGTTCATTAGTGATGCTTAGCTGTGATGTGTAAACAACGTAATTATATATATTTGTTTGTTTGCAATGAATGGCGAGACGAGCATGCCATTCGCCTGATGGTGAGCGATACGACCGCTCATAGAGAGTAGGACAGCCAAACAACACCATTAATTACAAAGCAATGCTTGGAATTCCACTGCACTCACCATCCTGAGACGTAAAATATTAAGTCTCATTATGTTCAGTAGTTACTCTGGCTACAATGTCCTTCAAACAAGAACACAACAGTGCATTTACACTACTGTTTGGCGGGAGAAGTGGATATTGCGGTGGTACCTACCCAGGCGGTCTCTCACAAATGAGAGACCTTCTTCTTCTTCTTCTTATGAGAGACCTACCACCAGTAAAATGGCAGGATATTATGCCATGACATCAGTATATGACAAGATGGCCAGCATAAGTACTTGTACTTGGGTTTTCGATCTATGGTTGCAGTTGGTTATGACATCGATTGTAAGCCGAGACAGACACAAAAGAAACCCTTGGTGGAAATTACTAGGCAACCCTAAAAAAACGTATCAATTAATAAATAGCAAAAAATAAACTATCAGCAAGGCAATATAGAATGTGAATATTTTACGGCGCCATATTGGAACACATACAAATCGTTTTATACTTATATTTTTGGGGAGCGGGCTTTTAAACGTATGATGCTGGATTAACGCGGTAGGTAGACTGCTTCTTTTTATTAGAAATAATCCAGTCCATAATATTAAAATGAAAATGGAAATGAAAATTAGTAGAAGTTTAATGAACTTGGAGCACATTGACCGTTGAAAAACACTTTTTTATGGATTTTACAGGTGTTTCCAAACTTTCCGACGGCTCTATAATTTTCTTAGATTTCACACTTTTTTATTCCTTTTCTTACGATTTTTATTATTACTAATTAAGAATTATATTCTGTACTAGTGGTAGCGTATGTAGGATTTTGCAGTCACATGGTTCGAATTAGGGAAAATAATCTTGCTCTTGTTGTAATATTTAAAATTCGAACCTTCTATAGTCTATGGTTTTTTTTTAAATTATGTGTGACCCCTATGTATTCTCTTCTCCGTAGATATTACAAGTTGATAATATTGTTTTATCGTTTAAATAAGTTGTATAAGTATAGTCTTTTAAGCATTTATTTAAATCAAAATAACAAGTTATTAGTTCAAAGTGTTTGAAGTACAAAGCAAAGATAACTACTGAATTTTATTGGATATTTTTTTTTAACGTTTGGTGAATACTCTATATGGATTGTACTGCACCTTACCACCAACATTTTTCGTGCCAGAATAAAAATATACGAGGTATCACCAACAATTCGAACCACGAAAGTTGTCTTCAGCCAAATGAAAAGAAAATTCGCCAGTCTCAGGTATCTATCATTTGCATGGCAGAATATTCTAGATAGTTTTGTCTTATCGCGTGACGATTTACAATGGCCTTAAGTTGAGGGCAACCTCAATATCGGCACGCACCAAAATGTTTGCTAGTACTTAATTTAGCTATGGAATAGGCTCTTGAGTTCTTGCTTCCTCGTTCCTATTATCATTAGGGTAACTGTGAAGAACCAATTAAATTAATATCAATTCACTATTCAAAATGCTGGCCATCTGAAGATTGTCTGGTAAAGATTGGTGAGCGATAAAATTGCCTTTTGAAAGACAATTGTTATCGATTTCATAATTAATGTTGTTTGTTGAAATAAAAATTTTTTTTTCACGGATATTATCGCGGATTTGGTTAATTTTTATTTTTTTTAACTTCCCGACGTTTCGATTGGCCGGACGGAGCGGTCCGCCCCGTGACCACGAAAGCTGTAAAGCAATCGAAACGTAGGGAAGTTGAAAAATGTAAAAATTAAATCGAATCCGCGATAAATTCCGTAAAAAAATGTGTAACATTCGCGTAAATCTAAGAAACCATTATGTTGTTTGTTTTTCAACCCACCTAATTATGTCTAATGGTTGGACGGAACTATAGTGGGGACTTTAGATCCTTTTAAATTTATGGTAAACTAATTTAGGCCAGCCAATATTACTCATAACAAGTTTAAAAAATAATATTCTATTCGAAAGTAATGAATATTCGCAAAAATCCATAAAGAACACAAATTAAGCGTATAATTCTATATCAGAATTCCAATTTAGCGGAAACTTAAATAAGAACGTTTAAGATTAAGGAAATATTATCCCGAACAAACTCGATAACTTTAATATTGACGAGTTAAAGTAAATCTTCCAACCTTTTAAGCAAATGAGTTGAGCCAGTAGTTGGTAGCTCCCGATCCATGGTTGGATGTGGACTTACTCCGAAGCAATTAAAACTTCTACCTGGACTTAGGTTGTTAGCAAAATTCGGACCTTTTTGTATTGTTACACTAACAATTGTGAAGCAAACAAAGAAGTGGCGAGACAAAGGAAGCCCGCTTGAAAACAGTATTTAGTACAGATTTCCACTGGACTTAGTTTCTTTGGAGAGCTGCAAAATACATCCGTTGTGCTGAATAAAAACTTGAGACGAAATAGTTTTATTGGGAGACCTTTGTTTTGCGAACATTGTTGTGCAACACTTACAAACAACATGAATATTTAAATATTATTATTTAAGAAACCATCAGATCTTACAAAGTTGGAGATTGTACGGTATTGTGTTATATGGCTGATGATAGAATATCCGGATAGCTATTATCGTATACAATTGTTGAAGACTTGTCGTAGTGACGCAAGTGTGTCGCGTGTCATCTTTTTTTCATTTCAATGAATGGCGAGACGAGCATGCCATTCGCCTGATGGTATGAGATACGACTGCCAATTTTCAGCAGGGCTATATAATTGACCGACAAGAAACGGATATTTCCAGTAGATATTATATCTATATCATGCGTTACTTAGTAGTGCTTTGTAGTAACTATCATACCGGTATGAAAAAAATATATCGCCGCTTTCCATTTCTCACACATGCAGCATCAATGATGCATTTCCGACCTTTAAGGCTTGGGGTATAAAGCTTTAATAGTGGTTTCTCGGTACTCCATGGGGAGTAGCAGGAAGGGTATAACGGTCACCGACCTTCCTGGTCGGCGCGCGCTGGTAGTGTCCGCACTAGATAGATTAATGCCTTGCTTGGTCTGTACTCTGTAATACAAAACCTGGCTAACAGCCCCAGTGGCCATCTCGTGCATAATAGGGCGACCGGACTGTGCCCGGGGCAATATGCAGCCAGTAATACTAAGTACGCACCCTGTTCGACACTTTTACGATATTATGATTAGCTGATATGTTTCGTTCAATGAGTGATATTGGCGAAGATTATCTCTCTCTCGGAGATAAGGTTTTTGTAACACACAGCAGTAATTATCATCAGGAGCACTGAAAACTAATTGTGATGCCAGTCCAAAAAAAAGTGTAAAATACAAAATCATATTCCAAAAACTTAAGTATAGGATGTACAGGTAGAAAAGAACTATGTTTACATAAAAACTATGAAACACGCAGTTTTTAATTTAAATCCTAAAAAACGCATTAGGTCGTCATATACGTTTAATATTAAGTAAGCGGGGCGAGATGAACTCTCGCTCGAGAGTTTATCATCGCCCTGTCACTCCACAGTTATTTATGGACCAGTAAACTTGGAAATATATTTTCCTCGCCGGCGGCCGCGCGTCCATTTCAGGTTAAGCCCCTTGGGCCAGGCACTAGACGAGTCGAGTGTCATAAATTTGAAAACTGTTTCGTGAAAGGGAAAAAATGAAACAAATATTTGACGTTCACTCTGAGTCGATCTTCGGTGTGCCCGCTCGGGCCTACCAAATTTACGACTGTTTACAAGCTGGCCGAGTTAAACGACGCCGATAAACTTACACGCATTGCTATGAATACCGATGTGCGCTTCCGATGTACCTACTCGCCAAGACTTGTGAATATGTGCAGTTATTCTGTGGTGAATTTTAAATTTGTTGAATATATACATACATTAACTCACGCCTTTATCTAAGAAGGGGTAGGCAGAGGTGCCACCAAGACGCCCACATTTCGACTTGTATGTTCCGTCCCATGATGTGATAGGGGCGACACAATGTTGAATACATAATCAATTATGTATAAATATTGATAAAAATAAAATGATTTCTTGTCAGAAGCTGACGATTATTATTTCGACTATATTAACTTTCCAACGTTACAAAAATCATAATTATATTATGCTAGCCAGCATGATGGACTAAAAGCTAAAGACTAGAGGCAGTCCATCTTAAAATAATAAGCCTAAATCATTCTGCAACGTTGCATAAAAAAAATCATTCTGTCAATTTAGGTGAAGAATATGACCAGATACCGCATAACAAATACATCAACAGTAATACGACTTATTACATCAAGTGCGGTGGGGATTGTTCCCGAAATGACGAGCTACTAAAATAATTTTAACGACACTTTGATTACTTTTATCGTGAGTTTTCGGTTCAGTTGTCACGTTTTCAAACCATTAGTTTCATGCGAATTACCTAGAACTGAAGAATTGCTTATTTATTATTAGCTAAACAATTTATCACAATCGGATCGCCGCTGATATTTTTCGCCTCAAACGTTAGCCCATTTTACGGTTGGGGGTTTCACGAAATTTTTATGAATAATTTTTGCGTTCGTAGGCTGTTTTTAAAGAGATTTTCGAAGTTATTTTTTGTGGTTTAATTTCTCGTGAGCTCGTATAGGCTCTGACAAGGGCCACAGTGTGACCATCACAGTGACCTGCGTAACTTTGTCGCATTTCTAATTTTCTCTGCGTATATTCGGATGAAATGGCGCAATTTGGAGGAGGCCTATGTCCAGCAGTGGACTATAAAAGGCTGATGATGAGAATGTTGATGATGATATTCGGATATGATAGTCATCTCGTGTGGACACTCAACATGGCCTTCACTATAATTACCGGAAGCATTGTATTCACTTTGTGGGCCCAGTATACAAATAAAATACCTCAAGGATAACATAGCGTGTGATATAACTTTGACCTAATGTAGAATATACCGGTAAATCCGTCTGAATTCTTTAGTTCAAGGCAGGTAGTCAGTAGTGGTTCCTTTGAGTTAGGACATCTTTGAGTCTAAGTACACTCTATGCAACCTTTATGTTGGAATAAATTGAAAATATGCGTTTATATTAATCATACGTTTGCAAGAATAAATTTTCCGCATTCGTTTATTTCACATACAAACAGAGCCATTGTGTCCTGATTTTAAAAATATGTCTAGGTTTAAATTTATTTAATTTGATTTTTACATTATTATTATTTTATTTTTATATTTATTTTAGGGTCAAAAAATGTTTTTTTATTTGTATCCCTTCCTTATCTCACTCTATTCCTCAAGGTACTCATATGGTTATTGGTGTGACTTTTTTCACCTAATTACTACTGTATATATTATGTATGCATATAAATGTAAAGTTATACATATATTTATTTTCATTTATGTAATTGTATATATAATATCTTATTTATCTACTTGTATATACTTGTATATACACCTACTTCAACTCATATCTACATCACCTAAAGGTCGACTGGGAGAGAATGCCACTGGCATTAAGTCCGCCTTGTATACTTTTGTGTATGAGGCTTAATAAAATAAAAATTAATAAAATAAATTATCAAGTACGTACATCATGCCAAGTACAGTATAATTCAAGTACAATATCCGCTCGCAGGAGATAATTATCTCTCGCCAGTTGACGCAATTATGCCGGCCTACTACTAACTCATGCCACTTCACTCCACACATAAATAAAACAAAATTCCCTAAGTCGTTAATTTCATTCGCCACTCCAGTATAACAACTTGTTACAAAATTATCGAAGCTCCGTAATGGATTCGAAGTCGTAAAATAATATTCTATTTTATAATCCAAGTTATCTCAAACAGCTGCGGTTGTCGGGGCCAAGGCCGATTTAAAAAGGTAACAAGATATAGTGCGGCTGAGGAAGGATTAAACAGCCAATCCGACCTACGACAGGAAAATGTTTATACACCGCTTTTGAGGATAAAACGGTTTAGAAAATATTATTTTTTCTAATTGTATTTGCAATCTAACCAGATTTACAGAAAGGTTACTTGGTATTGAGTATTAAGTTGGTATTGAGCATTGTATTTTTTTAAATTTATTTATTAAATATTCCATTGTACAATTTAATGTTATTGCAATTTATTTTTGTATTATATAAATAAATACACCCAACAGTCACACACATAGTCCTCACCCCACACTCTAAGATCGAGTCTGGTGTCGTAAGTATCAGAAACAACGAGAGACTTTTCGGTCTCACAAACACCCAGAGCCGAAACAAATGCCTGTGTATAGCACGAACCCGCAACCTTGCGTTTCATAGCCGGCGTCTAACCAACTGCGCCACGAAGGTTATTTATTTCTTAGCTTGGCAAATTAACTCAGTTTAACCGAGGATAGTATTTATGAAGAAGTATTAATCATCAATATCATTACACTTATTAACTGCTGATCATCATCTTCGTTATCATCACTGCTCGAAAAAAAAAATAGAGAAATATTACAACATGCAAAAAGGAAGGGTTCAACTCCTATTGTAGCATGTAATTAGGGACACTATTAGTCTAGGATAGTTTGGGGAGACGTAAATAATGTTTAGTGGGAAAATTGTTAAACTTTCATTACGGAGGGCAGAAAATATTATGTTTAGTTACGAATAAAACAAATTAGGACATCGTAAACTCAATAATCCTTTTCAAAACATATATGCCATGTTAGTGTCAGATTCTGTATAGGAATTGTTTACCTTAAGGGAAAACATACCTTATATTTATGACCAAAAAATATACAGACACCAAATAGATATGAATAACGAACCTGCAATACCAATGTATGTGTATTAATTTTCCCACAATTTCATCAAAAGTAAATTAAAAGAATGGACCTGACTTACCCGGCGTCCAATGACAATGATTTTATTTCTCCAACAAAAACTAATAAACGGTATGAAAGGAAATATCCCCTTCTATACACGTACCAAGTTCCAAACTAGAATAGGCCGGGCACGTATGTTTCCTGCGATATTATCAAATTAGTCTTCATAAAAAGATATTATCAGAAAATAGCTTATGTGAAATAAAATGAAATTGGGATAAGGAAAAACTTATTATAATTTTAGATGAGCGTAATTGGTAAATAGAGATATTGTTAATGCAATAGGAATTTTATAAATGAATAAGCAGAAAGCTTAAGAAAGGCGGGGCTTCAGTACGCGAAAGGTGTTTTTTTTTTTTAATTTTATTGGTCTAATATGACTAACATCATTTTCTAAAAGATTTCCACTATTTAAATAAGTCTTTGCTTTAAATGGCATGCGCATCTCGCCATTCATTACAATAAAAAAAAACTAATTATTTGTGCTTATTTATCATTACCATCTTCAGCAGTAGAAGTCCACTGCTGAATACAGACCTTCTGTTTAAAAAATATACAATACCAATAGCAATTTTGAATATACAAGAAAAGAAAAGAAAAACATTGTTACAAGTGTATGTATAATAAACTTTTACAATGAATGGACAAAAAAAACAAAAACAATACACAAAAAAAAAACCAGGTGATAAAAGAGGCAGCAATCCTTAAATTTAATATATAAAAAAAAGTTATTAAAGTAAAATAAAAATAAAAAGCTCCTTACAAAAATGTGGTGGTAATACTAGCGCTGGTCTTTCGTGTGTCCGTTTGGTGTAATCCCGGGCGCCAGAAACAAGTCATTAGAATAACCTGGTTTTAAATAATAACATACAGTTTTAATTCGAGTATGACGTAAGTTTTAAGGCAAGACTTAAATATCCTATCTGAATAAGCCCGTTTAATAATGAAGTCTCGTTACAGCACTAAGACTCTGGCTGTAACGTATCGGTTTTGCCTCATATTCGACCTACATGGCCGCCCGCTGAAACGGTGGCAAGATGTGGAGTCACGCCCTAGTCGTTTTTGGCACAGGGAGTACATGAAATCCGTTCGGCTTTACGAGAACGTTGTATAGATTTGAGAGCTGTTATTACGGGTACTGGATGTTATGCAGGAAATGTATTGGAAATATTGGTCATATATTATTTGTACATTTATTTTATTAATTATTTGTATTTTTTTTACAATTATGTGACCTTGAAGTAGCGCATTAAAATATTCTGTGACGTTAGAAAATTTTGCAAAAACAATTTTCATTTTCATAAAATCGAAGGCCCATAAAACTAAAGACCATATAGATATTTCCTAATGCAGAAATATAAGGTGCAAACTTCGGTATTGACTAACCGAAAAAATAAAAAAAAATGACGCTTACAGTGTGGGTAGAAAAAAATTATAGACTTAATTGCATACGCTATATTAATTTAAAATGAAATCAACAGATTTTTCTTGAATAAGTTCATAACCATTTAATACATTTAAAAATATTCAACATTAACATTTACTTGAAAACTTTAAAAAATAGTTTGAAAAAAATCACATTTATGGGTTTTTTTTCTAAATTTCATTCATTGTAATGTAAAGATCTAATACATACACGGGTTGACGACATTCATTTTGTAAACGAGTGGCCAAAAGGACCTGGATGAAGATTACCCATTTTACGACACGGCCGGTTTCCGTTTTAGAAGGGTTAAAGTAAACCAAGCATCAGCTAAACCCTCAAACATTCGGGATCGTGAATGCTCTAGTGCGTATGTGCTTGTGTGTGTTGTCTGACAATTCTTTCGTTCTATTTTTAAAAAAGGCATGTGGAATAAAACTATTTTTTACAGATTTTGTCGCGATTTGGTTTAATTTTTACATTTTTTAACTTCCCGACGTTTCGATTCCTTTCCAGCTTTCGTGGTCACGTGGCGGACAGCAGTAAATCGCGATAAAAACCGTAAAAAATAGTTTTATTTCAATGTGTAATATTCGCGTAAATCTAAGAAACCAAAAGGCATTTGGGTTATAGTGATGTGGATCTCAAATCAATATAAATATTGTTGTATTGTTGTAATAAAAAATTACGAGCTTCTTGTTTACTACGTCGTATCAACGTTCCTGGCTCTTAAAAAAACCACAAGTTTTATGGAAAATACTAAATTTGCTATAGAGCAAATCCAACACTAAAATAAATAGAATATATACCGGGTATATCAAGACTGCGACCGAAAACGGTGCCAGGTGGTAGTTTTAGTGGTTCCAAACACGATGCAAATAAAATTTTCGCCAAAACAGTGACAGATATTTTTTTAGAATATTTTGAAAATCATCATGTTTGGGTGGTAAATACCTAGTTTTTGCGAGAATACTAATTTAAACCCTTACGTACCATTGCGTGTTTAAAAATAAAGAGGTATACATCTTTATTTTAGGAAAATTATGTATTTCTCACCCAAATACGACGAAAAGTAAAAAATTACAAAAAAAGAGTTGTCGATTTTATTTGCGAAATTTTTACTTGCATTTTGTTTGAAGTCACTAATACTACTACCTGGCTTCGTTTTCGGTCGTGGTCTTGATATACCCTGTATAACATGGAAATCAAATCTTTATTTTTTTCCATATCACGTAATAGCTTAATATGTAATTTAAATTAATAATTTAATTCATAGTATATTGGCCCATCCAACTACAATCATGCCCAAAAAATGTGTACCCTAATACAAAGTTTTAATATGGTTAAATTATTTAAATAAATAAATACACCTAACAGACACATACATAGTCCTGACCCCACACTTAGATCGAGTCTTGTGTCGTGGGTATCAGAAACTACGACAGACTTTTCGGTCTCACATACACCCAGACCCGAAACAAATACCTGTGGATCACACAAATATTTGTTTCGGTGCGGGGTTCGAACCCGCGGCCTCTCGTTTCACAGGCGGTATCTAACCAACTGCGCCACGGAGGCTGTCATATATTTTAGATATTTCTTAGTTTAAGATTAGTTTACTATTTTACGGCTTAGAATTACTAATGTATTAAGGTACGATGGGGCTGGTATATTCTGACAGGATAAAAACCCCAAATTATATAAAGATTAAAAAAACATATGTAAATACATGTAATAACTCCATTTTAATTTCTCTATATCACACAGTGCCACTTCTGATCACAAGACATTACCATTATATTTAAGTCTAATAACACCACAAAGGATTTTACCGAAGTATTTGCGTTCCAATAATGTTTATTGTTTATACATCCATCTTGGCCACGAACTGTGGCAATGCATCGCTGTATGCGGGTGTTTGAGTGAGATAACTATGATAAATGGCGTTTTTGACACGCCCGGTCCGGTCACGGATCGATTGTTTCGATAAAAATATACGCTTCCTATATAACTATCTGGTTTTCACAGTTTTAGTAAAGTGATAGGTCAGGTTATGCTGGTTATGTGACCCAAAATTATGTACATGGTTGTTACATTATAATTAATTATTATTTATTTTCTAAGTGGGAAATGACATCATTGATTATGATAATATATAAATAATAATAATATTGTAATATAAATATTGTATCCAATAATGAGTGACTTATTAAGTAGTATTTTGTGATTTTCTTTTAGTAAATAAATATTATTATTATTATTTAATATAGGAATTTTAATATTAATTTGTAACAATAAAGTGTGTACGTTTAAAGTAAGCTTACACTACGAGACATATTTTTGCCTTATTATGTTACAATTCAGTATTTCAATAAGTGTGCTGTGGTTAACAAACTATAAATAAAGAAAACAATTAAATAAAGAAGAAATAAAAATACATCATCATCAGCAACCGAATAAAAGTGAACAAACAAACCGCCGACACAAAGTTCCCCAGCACATTCCGTTCACCGCAAATAAAATATTAACTTTAATATACTTAAGCTTTTAGGCAACATAATAGGAAAATAGTAAGCACCAATTTCCGAAGCGGGAGTAACCGTAAGATGCTGCAGGTTTGCCCATAAAAGTCGAATCAGTGTGATATAAGGTCGACAAACGGCTTCAGTACTCGATTTAGTAAGAACAAAGAAAACGTTCTCGCCTACTTTTCTTTTGTGGGGAGCCGACGACAGTTCGCAGTCTATTACGGAGCTATTCATTCGCTCAAATGAGCCGCTTAATTTATCGCCCCTTTATTAGAAATAATCGTTTTGAAGGTACGACGCTTCAAGTGCAGTGGCGCGATCCATCGTCACCTAATTAGCGATTGGTAACAGCGCATCAATCAAGTTCAAGCGGGGACTGATAAAGTAATTGAATTATTAGAAATGTTTTCAACTTAACCGAGCTTGGAAATACATTTTATGTTTGTTTTCAAATTCGTTTTGATAGTTAGTATAATTATCATTAAGGATTGCATAAACTCCGTAAAACAGGTTTTTCGCAAAATTGTTAATGTAAAATGGTTGTAGTCTCGTAAGTTTTAAAATCAGTGTTACAGAATTATTTATTTCTGTTAACAGTTACTTTTCTAATTTGAATACAAATGAGACATTTACAAAAAAGCAATTAAAAAATTACTAAGGAATTATATGTATGTTAATATAGCTTCGATTGCCGCAGTATTGCACATACTGCATAGAACTTGCTTCTACAATATTCAAAGTTGGATCAAATACTTGTTACGAGTATCTAAATACGTCGCATCGATTCTAATGTATTAATACAGAAGTAATATGTACTAACTAACTATCTATTCAGCCACATGAAGTCCACTGCTAAATATAGGATCATAGAATTTTTAGAACTATTGCAGGCAAAGTTCAAAATCTTGATCAATAATTTATGGAAATACAGAGACAGGTACAGACAGAGTCGTATTGAACAGAATTTAAAAAATCTATTACATGTTTGAAGGTGGTTTAGCATTGTCTGCTAGGAATGTGGGTCTTGAGGCAAACGCGATTGTGAAACTACGCTTAAAAATACGAGCAAAAACTCCAGACGGGTCCTAAAAACTATAACGTCAGAATTTCAAAAAAAAATTTTTTATTCTTTTATACTTTCTGCCAGCACTGAAAACGAGTAACCTATGTTCGTTTTATAAACGGTCACTCATTTTGGAGAAATACGCTGCTTTTTTTAAATATTACTGGAAAATTGTTGTATGTAAACAATACAAAATTTACGAATATAATGATTTCTTAGAATCACGGGAATATTACAGATTAAAATAAAGCTTCTTTTTTACGGATTTTATTTAAAAAAAATGAAAACCGTATGACTATGTACGTATAATAACAAGTAAATAAGATTTCTTACTTTATCAAAATAATCAACTTATTATATTTTATACTGTTGAACTAGTAGAAGAAAATTTTATTTTTAATTACAAAACTTCCAATCAATGCAATCAAAAAATCTTCCAACGACACCCAAAGTCGTAAACCGCAGTGATTTATTGTTAAAAATTGATTTCATATACATATTCAATAATAAGATCGTGTAAAAATAAAATTTATTAACACAAACATTTGTCTCAGTACCGGAGATAAAACCAACAGCCTGTTCCTCCACAGCCTACTCCCAATGGGTGTCGGAGGCTGTCAAGCTGTCAAATAATATTTAACTTAAATTTAAATTTCATCCGTGCTTCTTCACAATACCACCCTACCTTTCAGTGGCGAAGGGTTCATACAAGCCGATTCCTAGCAGCACGCCTTATAATTTAAAGGAAATTATTAATTATTTACATTTTTTTAAACAAGTTATATGAAGAAAATAATCAAATAATAAACAATATTAAAGTAAATATAAACAATAAACAAATGTTATTCGATATTAATAAACAAAATATTATCGATCAATTAATAACACAACGACAAACGCATTGCGCGATGTTCAACGTAAGTACATGCATACGAAACACGCGGCCGCCTAGATCCCGATGACGTCACGTCAGGCTACAAGGACACAGCACGAGTTCCCGTTGCTCTCGCGCTCATTTCCAACGCATTATTTGCTATCTCTGTTACACGTTTGTTGCTCAGAACTGCATGCAAAATTGCACCTTAAAATCTTAGCTTTTAAGGTCTAAATTTATTTGTAGAAATACGACGGTATTCGCTTGTGAATATGCCGGTGGGCCTACGGCTTATAAAGCAATTTGCCAGTTCGCGCCTCTTTTATTTCGTGTTTATAATTAGAAAATATTATTTACTACTGTGTTGTTTCAGTGTATATGTATAATGCGGTGTCTATTTTTAGGTTTGTATATAATTAGTGGGTAATTTATGAAATTTTACTGGTTTCGAAGTGCAAACAGATCTATCTATTTAGCAAAACTTTAATGATGAATGAAACTTGATAATGTCGTATGTATCGTTTTATCTCATGAATTGCATTATTATGAGGTAATTTTAAAAATGCTGCATTTACGTAATTAAAAAACGCACTGGAAATTATATTAAATTTGATAATACATTTAAGTACCAGAGAAAGAACGGCAACTGACAAGTTTTAATTATTTAATAAATATTGTAATGCCGTATTTTTGTTAGCGTTGATTCAAAATAGGACATACAAACATAACCCACGCCTGCATCCCATGAGGGTTGCCAGATTCGATAGATCTCCAGTTAGCTCTATACTGGCATCGTTTTACTTTCGTCCACTTACATCAATCTCTTCATCTTTTTTTTATAAATAAGGACTGTTTGAATTTTTTTTGTCGATCAATTTCAAATCAGGCTAATGTTGTCTTTTGCATTGAATCGAAAATTACTTTAAAAACGTTAAAAAAAGCACCTATTCCGTGCAAGTGTTGTATGAAAATATATATAAGTATTACTAAGCAAATATGTCGCTCAATATCTTACGTACATAACGGAGTAAAAATATAAGTATGAGTACTTGTTAATTTAATAAAACTAGTCACCAGAAGTATCGGCTTCCCTTTTGAAAAAAGTCACCCTTCGCCACTGCTACCTTTATATATTGTAGCTTGCGATAAGATGACGTATTCCCACACAGATTCATGATATCTTAAGCAATAAATAATGGTTATATTTTCAGGCAAATTGAATACATAATAATAACAAATTACAAAACATATAAAAAAAATTGTCAGTTCTAGTCCAAGTAGCATTTGTATCGTCTTTTTTGTAGCGTCATTTTATTAAAGTTTGAAGATATCGTAATATGTAATTTTGCCACCTTTATAGTATAAAAGCTGAATTTTATACATGCTGTTAAGGCAACTATCAAAAAGTGTTTCTTTGGCATCCGTACACTTTTAATGGTTTTTTTATCTTGTAAGAATCATTAAAGCTGAAAACGTCCACAGCCAACACGATCGGACCTTCATACTAGCTGATCGTGTGATGCGTATGTCAAAGGCATGCGCAGACCAACTTTCAGCATTTATAAACGACAAAAGTCTGTCGGCCACAGGTTCTCGGTCAATTATCGTTGTCGTAGCACACACTGCTACGCAAACCACTGCTACGGAAATTCGTAGCACAGCCCAAAAGCGATTTACACGTCCCCGATCGTAAAATAGGCTGCTATGGGCTGGGCTTACTATTACTACGTTGCAATGTCGTCAAAATGCTACAATACCCTCATAGCGGCGTATGCAGCTACATATTCCCACAGTTATACAAGTCAAACTGAAAGTATTTCAACAGTATTATTGAATCCAGTGTCACGCGTTCAAGTAACGTTATTAATAGGGAAACTTGGTGCTGTTTGTTTCAACTATTCGCTTAAATAACTAGATATATACGAATGGAGGACTGGTGCATATTCATTTCCCTTACGTTCGCGTACTTTGAGTTCGCGGCGTAAACGAAGGATTATTATAGTTAAGTCTGCGATATTGAATTTCGTCCGTTGCATTCGTATGAGGTAATTTAATTTTTAATCGAAGCGAACTTAAATTGTTTTCAAAATGCTTTATGATTTCATCGGGATTTTATCTCTTTATATCTTTCGAATTAAAATCCGTTTATGTAAAAGCGAAATAAAAGTGGAGGGAAAGTGCCGTAAAAGTGAAGTAGAATAGACGTGAAACCGAAGTAAAAGCCGGATAATATAGGCGTAAAAATTGTCACACAAGTACGGTAAAAGCGCATTATAAGCAAAATACAAAATAAGTAAAGCATATGCTAGTTAAGGCAAATAAATAAAAGCGACGATAATTTGTAATTTCGAAGACCAACTCGAAATTAAAGAGAACGTAAAGCGAATTAAAAGAAATTTAATACAATGTATATCGTATATTCTCTAATACCAATATTAAAAAACATATTAAAATTTATTGTAATTAAAAACTCTTCGATGTTTCAAAAATGTGATAAAGTTTAACTACAGTGTCCATAGTAAATACACGTAGTAATGTTCATAGTAGTGCTTTTGTACCGGCAGGTAAGAATATGCAAGTGCGGGCAGGTCGCGGGATTGTTACGCTAACAATTATTGCCAATTGAATCATGTGATTTATCGTTAATTTAAGAAATAAGGCCTAAGACTATATGGCCTCCGATATGGCGATAGGTTCGCCCCCTATCACATCGTGGGACGGAACATACAAGGCGAAATGTGGGTGTCCTGGTAACACCTCTGCCTGCCCCTTCTGGGAAAAAAGCGTGAGTTCATATATATATGTAAATTTTAAGGTCAACGTAATTTATTTTTGGTAGTAATTTATGCTTTTTTTAGTCCACGACCTTTCATGATACTCAAAATGAGGCATTTTTCGTAGGGTAAAGTAAAAATACAGTTATGGTCTAATTTAGTAGCCGTAATTTAGTTTTAAACGTTAGCTGTGTTGGTTTTTAAATGAAAATCGAATGTGTGTTTTATCTTCTTGTAAAGTTAACATTGGATCTCCACATAGACCTGTTGGAAGTGGCCAGCATCCAGCGACTTCCTGTGACCTTAACCAGGTCGTCCGTCCACCTAGTGGGTGGGCGTCCGACACTTCGCTTGCTTGTACGTGACCTTCACTCTAATCGAATATCATCGTGTTAGGGTGATAAATACCTAGTTTTTGCTAAAATAATAATTTAAACCCTTCCAATGAATATTTATTGAATATTAAAATCTCCATTGGCTTCCTGCGCTGGAGATTGCGAGTATAAATATTTGTAAGCCAGTCGGTATTTTTCCGTGTTTGAATTCTTGTCAAAGGTCTGAAAACATTTTTTGCCCAGAGCTTCAGTGTATATGAACGATTTTCGTGCTCAATGTTTTTGTGTAAGAAAAAAAAAATAACGTCCACCAAAGCCGAAGCTTCTACTGTCACGTCGGCGAAAACAAATCGTTCGATACACTCAACCTACCTTTGATGTCACCTCCGCTTGTTTCTCAAAAATATCGATAAAGTTGAGATCTCCCCCTCACTGGACTTCTAATAAAGCTAATAACTCAACCTTGGAGCATGATAATGTTAAAGCGAGCTCGGTCTGACCGTGCATATAATTTGTGAAAATATTTATTTGAATAATTTCACGACGGGCGGTCGAAGAATTTCTCGGTATTAGGTAAACACAAATTAGAATAAAATGATTGGAGCATTTTTCCTGGTTCGGTTTAGTGCCTGTATATTAATAAATTACTTTTGTTAATGACTCTATTACTAACTTCAAATACCACAGAAATATGACGATGGCTAGCTCAATTATGGCGAATACCGGGAGAATTATGTCGCCGTCCCTTGCTATACATTTTTATTATGTACGGTTTATTAATTATCCCGTAATAGCATAAAAATGTCAATCAATATCTGTTAATCCTAGATTAAATATATAATAACATACCTCAATATTATTCGTTCTCGAGTAACAAAACATACATCTTTGAGACAGACACTCAAAGCTACTTTTTCCTTGAACTTCACCGTTCGAAATTCAAAGCAATAAAATTCATAGACAAATAGGATTACGCGTAAACAAATGCCCCTACAAATAAGACACGACGCGTGTCACCCCCTATTTAATAATGCGAATGGCAAAAATCATGGCGTATAGGATGCTTCGTGGATTTATCAGTCTCGCTTTACAAGATTACCCAATACGACAGTGACGGATTGACTCCTCAATACGTGCCGTCCCTTTCTATCTCGTGTAGCGGTATATATTTGTCCCTGTCGTGCTGTGTCGGTAATTAGGCACCTGCATTTGTTCAGGTCATTGGGGATAGCGGCGAGACTCTATCTAGACACGATGTTAATGCAGTAAGATTGATGAACGCGGATAAAAGATCGTTTTATAAAGCGTTAAATAGATGGCGTTGGTTGTAAAGGAATAACATTTGGGCTATTTTGTGGAGTAATGGTGGAATATATTTTATTAAATCTTCTTTTTAGCATTAGTAAGATTGATGCTATTGTTTTTTGGTTGAACTTGTGCATGCTAACTCTGGAGATGGATCCATCTTTATGATTATAAAGGGTAGGGTTCAATATATAGAACGGGCAATTCACTATACGTATTATTATTTTTTATTTTGTAAGTACCGAAATTAAATACTTTATTTTTTGCTTTTTAAGTTTAGTTTGTAACAAAACTAAATCTTTGCAATAATTAGTCGCTGTTGGCATTTGACGAGGCATCATTACAAAATGCAACTCCAAACTCAGCTCAAAAAACTGAATTACCGTACATTCATGTTGTCATAATAAAAACATAAAGCAAGAAAACCAGATTTCAAATTTTTGAATAACATGCTGGCTAAATTGAAACTAACTACGAGTCCTTTTACGAAATAATACAAAATTTCACCTGACAAAATGTTGTTAAAACAAGCTATTATTTTCTGTTCATCTCGGCATAAGTCATGCCGAAATGTTTGAATACTACAAAAGTAACGTTTTTAATCCTGCGAAATTTAGTATGAAAGTCAGCTAAGCTGCTTAGTTTTACACGACTTTGCAAAATAATATTTTAAATAGCTCTGCGTTCGGATACACAAAAAAAAAGTTTAGATCTCACAGCTTATGTTTTGGCGGAAACGTTAATGTTACTTATTAATGATATAATTTTTAATTCAGTTAATAAAAATGTTGAAATGTTATTAAAGAGATTTTTGCATAAAAATACACATTGAGTTTGAAATTCATGATCAAAATTCTCTCAATGTACGAGTTTAAGGCACGTGACTCGTTTTGCCTTGATAATAATTTTACCAAATGTTTACTCAAACAAATGTATTTAAAGAAAAAACATAAAAGGTTTTTTACACTGTAAAATTTTGTAACCTAAAAAAACAATAGTAATAAGATTTAATATTGGACTTGAAAACATCTTGAACACGCAAAATATTCACTAATTACAGCATCAGCAATCAGAACAACACATCTGGCTGCAGAGAGCGGAACTAAAAAAAAGCAATCAATGAAAAAAGTAAGTGTCCAGGATAACAGCCGTTGCGAATTGGAGTCACGTACGGCCCAACGCGTCCACGGCACGACGAGCACATAAATAACGCTAATGATATCCGATCGCGTTGAAAAAAACGAGCAAAAAACCGCATGTATTGTAGATAACAAAATGTGGCATTTCACGCAATTAGCTTTGTGTGTTCCGTTTTACGCAGTCAGTGTTTGTGTCGCTTTGTTTCTTTGCGTCGGCCTTTTGACAATGTGGTTTTGATTTTCTGTGATTTTTTGCAATTTAATGTTTTTTTTTGTTTGTATTTTTTTTTATACATTGTAGATACTTGCATATATGCTGTAAAGCCACACCAGTGTTTCCAGAGAAATATAGTACGGTCTCAGATAACGACTTACCATTACTATTTTACGCATTGGACAATTTAGGTGATTAAGCTAACGATAACAATTACACGGATACAATACGCAATAATTCCTTACAATATATTTCAGAATTTAAAAATATCCTTCAAAATACATTTCCAGAATACATAACAGAAATAAGCCTGAAAACAAAAACGTACCACTCCCTAAATCTGAATTAGTTATACCCGAAGTATTGTTGAAAACCACTTTGAAATCACGACACAATCTCACCATTTATGCTTCATTAACGTTGGTTTTTGGATGTAACTTTTTGCCGGACTTCGCTTTCGTATTTTCAATTTGGGTTTTAAGCCAATATTGAAATGAATGGCTTGTTAATTGTGCTGTTAGATGATAATGAACGCCGGGCGACGGTTCTATGCCGGGTTTCGTTATGCTCGCATTGTTTTAGCTTCAGTCCATTGGATTTGTAAGAATAAAATGTATTACTACCTTTTTTCTGCTTCCCTGGCATATTTATATTTAAATGTAGATATATATTTTTGTTTCCCGAGAGTATGAAGCGTGATGATTATTTTATACTATATTGTATACTAATTCGTTTCAAGCATAATATTATAGAAATAGTCATAACGAGATAAAATATTTGAAGCAAGCTACAAAGAATAAATCAATTATCGGAATTACAAATTTTAGTTATATAACAATCAGCTAGGTAAACACCTCGAAATTATTGGATGAAAATATCCTCTATATATATAAGTAAGTTATATCTTGTGTCATAAAGCTCAATATGATCATTCCCAAACTCAATTCACTTCAAGCCGAATGATTTGAAGTTTTTATTTAAAAGATATACATATAAATCTATACAGTTATACTGCAGCATAACTGCCTCTTACTATGCTAAACAACCAAAAGCATTTACGGTACCACTCAGCGCACGTCCCCTAGTTTACAATCAAAATAATCAGATCTGACCAACTGAACCTTTGTGTCGCCGCTAGATGGCGCGGAATGCGGCGGTCACGTCCGCTGGACAGCACGTTTCATCGCAGCCGGCATAAATACTCTAATATCCTAGCTGCACTGTGTAAACTGAATTTCTGTTGGGACTAATGAATAGATACAATCAATATTTAATACATTTTTTTATTGTGATTAATCGCGAGTCCAGCATGCCATTCACCAGATGGTAAGCGACACGACCGCTCATGGAAAGTAGCAAAACCAAACAACACCATGAATTTTCATACCACTGCGCTCGCCATCCTGAGACATAAGACGTTAAGTTTCATTATGTCCAGTAGTTACTCTGGTTACAGTGTCCTTCAAACCGGAACTCAACAGTGCATTTATACTGCTGTTTGGAGGGAGAAATAGTCATTGAGGTGGTACCTACCAGGCGGCCTCTAACACTATATGAGAGACCTGCCACCAGTTAATTCCTAATGTGCGATAAATATTGTTGCAATTGTTTCGATGGGCGACTTAATGGATTTAAAATAGTGCTTTCTTTAAATTTAAGTTTCGCTTTTGGGATCTATGGTAAAAAAGCCAGCTTTCTGCGCCAGTCATTGTGAGATCATTTTCCATACATATTTATTTGTTAACCGACTTCATTAAAGAGGAGTTTCTTAATTCGGTCCTTAGTTGTGTGTATTTTGCGATTTTCTTATAAAGTGCAATCTCATATTGATGAGGTTTTTAAAAATTACTAACTATATTAACTTTTTTCTAGACTGGGTGTTTTTCAGCATGTTTAGTATTTTACGAATTTTTTTTACGTACTTTTTGCACGAATTTTAAACTAACCCTATTATTAGATACTGTGATTATGCCAGAACGAAGCGATGTTTAAAATCTTAAATGAAAAGTTCGCAATTAAAAATTACCTTCCCGTAATAAATTTCTGTAAACACCGGATTGGATTGTGTTCAACTTCTTTTCTTTTGAAACTTGAAAAATCTAAAAGCAAGTTATCCGCAGTTTCTGTGGCACTATAAATTCATGGAGGATTCTTGTATTCAGTGGCGGTGGCTTGAATTTTGCTTATAACTGTTGCTGCCACATTGCTAAATATTACTATTTTCGTATTGCCTAATTTAATTACATACATACATACATAAACTCACGCCTTTATCCCAGAAGGGGTAGGCAGAGGCGCCACCAGGACACCCATATTTCGCCTTGTATGTTTCTTCCCATGATGTGATAGGGGGCGAGCCTATCGCCATATCGGGCACACATTCCAGACTCCGGGCTGATAATGAATAGAAAAATCCAATATCACTTTGCCCGACCCTACCCGACCCGTCGGGACTCGAACCCGAGACCTTAGCTTTGTAACCATACCGTAATACAACTACGCCACCGAGGCAGTCCTAATTTAATTACTGTTATTTAATTTTCCATGGTGCACCTTACCGTCTACGTTTCAAGTTTAAGCTGAGTGTATCTGTTTCCGAGCAATCCATCATAATTGTGTCGATTATGCGATTATCACTTTATCGCGGAAATGTATAAAAGTTGCCTACTAGTTTAATTAAGAATTCTAAAATGGATGTTGCAACATTAAATCATAATATTGCATACATACTTCTATTTCTCATATAAGTAAGCTTGCATTCTTATATATATGTTATGACTGAAGCATTTACCCCTATATCTCCAAAGTCAATCGGCTAAAAGCATAATATTGATAATTCAAAAACATGTCCTGCCAATTAATATAAAGAGATCATAAAGCAATAACTATGATTACTGCACGAGTGTAATAATTAATGATTAATTCTACAATTTCCCGAAATTCCTGACAGCTCAGTTTATCTGCGGCGTAACTACAGACACTGCCACTTCGCTGGCTAAGGAGAAGGGAGATTCGTAATAAAGTTTTTCTTCGCTTAATTTTATTTCTTGCTCTTCTTCTTAACAAAGAATTCCTTTGGAATTGGTACTTAGGTGCATTACTAACTATACTCCCGATGTTCGCAGAATATCGAGTTGTACTTAAAGATTTTGTTATTTGGTAAATCAATGTTTTGAGGAGAATACTAATTAAGCTAACAAATGCAATTATAAGAAACAGAAGATGTTTAAACTAAATAGAAAACTTCAATCGTTTTTATTTTGAGTGGACAGGGAATTTGTAATAAAAATGTTTGTAATTAAAAATATCGTTATAGCCAATAAATATTTACAAGATATTTATAAAATCGTTACCTCTAGATCGACTGTAAGGAAAAAGGGACATTTATGGATTGTAAAGCAGCTGATCTCACTAAAAACCTCATTTTGGCTATTCATAATCATGTAATGATGAAAATGAATGAATTACAAATTGTCTAATAGAATTCCAACAAATATTGTGACATTAACCAGTTCTAGGCTATCATAGTCGACTAAAACCTACTCATTTTTACGTTATCCCAAAATCTTAAACCAAATTTCCTTGCAACCTACATAAAGTCTAGGACAAAACCAGGACAGTACTAGACAATTTCAAAGCCATCATATTCGATTCTGACAACTGCACAGCCAATTAGTCAGTCAAAGGCAACGCACCTAGAAGGGTAATTACAACATTTCGTCACCAACAACAATACGGCTCATCAATAATCAGAAGCGGCGGTCCGGCAACACGGACAATTACGTCACCGAACATAAATCATTGGTATTCGTAACATCCAGTACGTCATTACTCGACTAATTTAGGCCCGTTTCATGAGATACAATTTAATAAATTTCGCGTGTGGTGGACGGAATTTTTCGTCATAATCGCGCTGGTTATGATGCAATGTGTATTTTTTTAAATTGTATGTAATTTGAGTTGTGGTTGGTGTTTCAATTAATGTAGATATAGTGATTGTGTAAATTGTATGATATGTTTATGACATTACATAATTTTTTTTTATTGTACTTTTTTGTTCAATTAATTTTTAATTTTGCCTTTTTTGTAAGAGCACGAATATGACTACGATTTTCTTTTTTAAATTTTTGTATATTATTTTCGCGTTAACGAATATTTTCGCGTATATTTAAAAATATTTTTTTTTTCTTATTTTAACATATTATTGAACGCAACTGTTAATTATTGGTTAGTGGATAATTATTTTTATATAAACATATGGCCACCTAATTGATAGGAATGAATTACTAAGATTCAGGTTTCTTGTTTAATACCTACTTAGGCATTTCCGATATTTCATAAAAAAGTTTGTATGAATAATCATTGAATATGCAATTGAACGATTTGTAAATCAATCTCAGAAAACCTTAACGTTTTTACAAATGTTTTGTACACATGAAATACCATTTCACACAAGCCCGGCATTTTCTTAACTTTAGTCCTCCCAATTGTAGCGAATAGTGGACTAATATAGCAATACAATTATTTAAATACATTTTTTCTGTTCATAATGATTTAAAGAGAAACTAATTCACTCCGCGACACAAGACAAACATCCGCAGCACATTCTCAATCTTGTGTAATCTGCGGATGTTCCACAAGATAGCAGCTATGATAAATTACAACATGGTTGAAAAAATACTTGGCACTGACGTCGCTCCCTCGGACTTAATGAGCATGTGTGAATGAGATATTATGCTGCGTAATGCGGCCAGAACCGTGAAAGGGCGCGCTAAAAGAAATGCAAACCGACATCTCTATGTATTTACATATTTCGAAATAACAATCCGCATTGAGTACGACGCCATTGTTCGATATATCTAAAGATATTTATTTATAAAAAGATTCAAAAGATGCGGTTTTTAGTGCTAGATTTTATTAACTGAATTTGTCCCCTTCATTGCTTGATGTAGTACGAGTTTTTGAATACTGTAGTTAAATTTGACGTGGCAGAGCCAGAGGATTTTTTTTGATTGCATTTGATTTCAACCATGTTCAAGGCTACATGATAACTTTGACATTAGGTGTGCTTTAATGCCGATAGATTATATTAGTATTATGCACCATAATCTGCATGGTGCGAACAGATTTCCGCATGCCGGGCTGGAACGCCGAAGTCCCCGACATCCCATTCTTGTCACCTTCTGAAGCATCCAGGAAGGGAGCTTAATAAGCATTGATTACTAAAATCGGGGCGCATCATAAATAACAGTAGATTTGAATAAATCTAAAATATGTTAGTATAAACAACACCCATTTAAACAAACACTCGCCAATAGTCCAATTTGCTTATCAAACATTGGTCCAAAGTTTCACTTTTAGTAGTAAATAAATTTGTAACACCAACATTCAGAAGCGTTCGTGCGTTAGTAAAGAACCAATTTTAAACATGCACCGCACGGCACACAACTTATTTGTCACGAAATATGAAGCTACAAAAATTCATGAAATTGAGGTGCCTTGTGGAATTTTACGCTATTTATACCTCGAGGAAGCCACGGGAGGAAGGCCAACCGACAGCAATTTCACCGCGCGAAATAAATTTAAGAACTCTCCGTTGGCGATTTTTAATCCGAATTTTCCTTTGAATTATGCGAGGTGCTGGCGAAAGGACGAGTTGACAAACTGAGTGGTTTTGAGCTTCCTCCATACATAGATGGTACTTTGCGAACGGACGCTTCGAGGATGTCATCTTATGAGTAGATAAATCGGATTTTTATATGATAGAGCCTCTTTGTAGAATGAGAATAATGGCCTTTTTAATTATTACAGCCGTTAATGCACCTACGATTCTCAGACGATGAAAGTTTTAATATAATATGGCGCAATCACTAATATATATGCTTTCAAAAAAAGAATTCTAGATTAATGTAACACAAATTAATATAAAGTGCAATCTTGAGTGTTGACGGTATTATCAATAAAAGATTATAACTTAACTTAAAGCCTAGATTAGAAATTAATTTAGTACCAATACACATGGAATTACGCGATCGACTAAATTGTTACCAAAGAAAATTAATCGCACTACTTTTGTCCCCAAGCGAATTTTTGGAGTTCACAACACAAGACGAAATAGTAAGGCTTTGAAACGACAAGCACGTGCCAATAATTGCAGTGCGGAACTACCGTACTATACTAACTTTTATAACGCCTCTGAATATCTCACATTCCATTTTATACCTTACAAACATCACACCAAGATTGAGAATTCAAATTAACGTTGTACCCAAGAGTGTGATGTCAGCTTTAATGGTATTATACAAACTTTCAAAAAACAAAATATAATGGAACATTTGAAGCTGGTGTTTTGTATTCAATACGAAATAACAAAGAAAATTATCATATTTAGTATTTTAAATGTTATGGAACTGGTTCTTCCGAGTCTGATCTAACATTTCTTAATGATACCCGATTGAGAACAATACACAAGAAACATTAATTACTCCAGCTTTAAACAATCGTTAAAAATGTAATTACACTGCAACGTTTTTAGTTTTATCTTGGCTGCCTGCTTGACTTAAACCATACATATACACATATGCATAGTACGTACGCATATTAATTATACTTACACCGGTGTATTCGAACTGAGGGACGGGACTCGACTGTTTATGCCAACCACAGCTTTCTGAGTTTAAATCTGTCTCGTGATATTATAAGGGGCGACCTTATCTTTACGCTGGATACAAAGTCCAGTGAAATTATGAGATTTATTAACCACAAAAAATAATATACTGAATTAATCAACCTGGGAGTCGAACCCAAGACCTTTCAGTTCACCGATCATAAAAGTTACCGCTAAGCAAATGTGGTAAATAATGAATAAGATGTAAATTTGAAAGGACCTTTTAAAATATATTACACGCTTATTTAAAATTCAAAAGATATTGTTGTAAAAAATATTTCGCTGATGTAAAATTCTGTTTGAAAACGATTTTTCATACCATTAAATTATAAAACCGATAGATAAGAATGAAGCGAACAGACTTTGGGATTAACACCCTTAAAATAAAGTGGTCTCGACGATTTCTAAACCCATCATTTCTAGTAAAAGATGTTAAAGTATGAATAAAGGTTTTGCCTTTGAAAAAATATCTATTGAAGTAGCAAACCCTTAATGGATAAATAGCGAAATTTCTTATTAGATTTTGGCGAAAATAACTTTAATTTCTTTTGAATTAATACTGGCTTTGAGGCAACATTTCAATTATATCAAACGCAAAATCTATTGGCTTAATGTCTAAGTTTGTCCTTAAGATATTATTCGAGACGAATTGTGTTGCATTTAACGAGCATAAAGTTCCAAGCCGATCGCTGTTTGAATGTGGTTTTAAATTTACATTAGCCTTTCATTTGAGTTGTATTTCTTGACTTTAATTTGCCAGTTGGACGCCCCGATCTACGTTCCACGTTCAAAAGTAAAAGCAGACATATTTCTCTGCTGCGTTCATAATTCCTCCTCGGAAACACTAGTCCGCTAACGAAGTTAGTTCTAAGGTAAAGTTTTAATTGCTCTCTGGCAAATCTCAGTTTATCTTTTCGTGGTCTCTAGGAAACAGCTTTGTTGACTATAAATTCAATTTGAGCGAGGCGGAAAAGATTACGAGTTTATTTATGCTGAGGGCCAGGCTTGAAGAAATGGTTCTTGGAATGGTTTCAAGTAGGACGATATTACTGGCGTGTCGCACGCTATTATTACGATGCACATGTCGTATTCGATATTATGTCTGCTTAATTTATAGTTGTAAGTGTAACATCGCTTTCGATCTCTAAGGAGGAGGTTATTAATATTTAAAACAGTTTGTAACATCTCGCTCGGGTATATCACCTGAAGAGCACGTAGATGGGCGGCGCTCTCTCGGGCTAATGAATTCTTACCGTGTTTACAAGAAACCAAAAAGCTTTTATGAGCCTCGTTCATTAAACGAATCTCTGGATTATGCGTGAAGCCGCACTAAGAACGTGACTTTTGAGATTCACCGCAAATTGAATTTAGTGTGTTTTCGATAAGGTTATGACACAGGCGTAACTTAAAAAATGTCGTAAAATGGAAAATTATGTTTGTAGAATTTTAAAATACGGCAGGTAGTTTACGTTGTTTGTTTTAATCGCATATGAGGTCGGTAAATTTAAATTCACTTGACTTATGAATAAATTTGCCTTTTGCCGAGTAGCAGAGTTCCTAGGTTGTATATCACAGATTCTAGATTTTATTCAATTGGAATTAACTTAAATATTGTATTCGATTCCAAAAACATTATTTTCTTGGCATTGATTGGCTTGAAATAATTGATTTGGAATCAATCATATAGTGCAATTGCCTCGTATTTAATATAATGTTAGTACTATCTTTTGACCATAAACTCGACGTCACTTTTAATAATTATTAGTGCTTAGCTTCCGGCAACGAGCACGGATATTTTGTCGGTTAATTGTGCTGAACATTTTACAGCGAAGTTCTTGTGTTGGCTGTCCCTAGTCAGGAGAATGGCTCGGAGCTATGAATAATGTAGAGGTACGGCGAAATTTAAATGTATTCCGGATTTATCTATTCAAGTAAAGTACAAAGGTCCTTTGAATGTCACAGTCAAATTTAATGTTTGCGAACATAGCTCACTTTGTTGCTCGTTGTAATTGGTCAAGGCGGACGTTTATGGAACTAACTTTTTTAGTATAATTTTATTTTACAGACTAACAGCAATGTTAGAGAAACTTTTTGTAATACCATGGGGCAAATATGATTGGATTGTCATTCAGTATAGGCCTACCATATTTTAAGCTCGTTGAGGCATTTTATGTCACCGATCTTGGTTGGTGTTAGGTTTTGCTAACAGTCATTGGGCTAAGTATGATCCCTTGTGGATGACTTCCAAATTCTAACATAATGCTAGCTACTAGTTCCGAAGGTAGGCGCGCAGTCGCTCACACGCCCGCGACTGTGTCCCCGAGGCGGTAAGTAGAGGTGCATTTTGTCGAACTTAATTTCGGCTTAGGATATCATAGGGGGCGAGCTTGTCGCCACGCTGGGTATGTTTCGAACCCTTTTTTTCTTTGCGTTAAATGGCGAGCATGCCATTCGACCGCTGGTAAGTGATACGACCGCTCATGAATAGTAAAAAACCAAACAATACCATGGATTGCGTGGCATTTCACTGCGCTCGCCATCCTGAGACATAAGATGTTATGTGTCAATATATCAAAATCTCAAAACTCTCTGTATAAATATTCTGCCCTGTGTTATTAGATTTTAATTAAGGTAAATCCGGTAATGGGATATTTCTTATATGCGAATGTCCAGCTTAGAATTAATCCTTACGGATATAAGCCTACTGCCCATAAATATTGACAATGTACATACATACATAACAGGTGCTAGCATTTATTCGAAGATAACGAATGTAGTAAGTAAAAGAATAGAAAAAAAAGTTTATAAATGTTGTTTAATTTATCCACTGATAGAGTTTTAGTTAAAACTTGGACATTTAAGATTTGATCTTCCTCTAAGCCTTTTTGTTTACAACACTGTTATTCACTGACGTCACAATTTTTATTTTGTGACATAAACTTGTTAAAATCTTAATTGAGATCTTGGATTAAGACTGGCTTTTGGAGATGATACCAAGGTTTAGTGTCCGTTTCTTCATTTGACAGTCGCTTAGATGGCGTATTTTTATGAACTTGAAAATTTTTTATTGTATTTTTTAAGTAACAATGTTTGATAAAAAATCCTCACAAAATTACAAGAACCGTTCCTGTTTAGTAAGTAAGACTGGTGTTGTTAAACTTGGCTACAGTTTTTGCGATACTTATTAAAATAAACTGAAATTAAAAAGATGCTCAGTTAAGTGACCAATATGCCGTAAGACAATTAGTTGCCAACGTTCAAACTTTCTAACAGACAAAATTAATAAGCAATCCCAATCCCTATCTAAGGATCGATCCGGAAAATAGACCAATCAGAACACATCAAATGTGAGCGTGTCGGCAATACCTTGAGCCCATTGCTTTATTTTCACGATCGATCTTTAGATAGAAATGAAGATCGTTTATTAATCTCGGCCATTATACAGCCATATCGCGTTTCAAAACTCGAACAACTAAAGTTGGGCTTACTCAATAAAATACACTTAAAACTTTAAGATTTACAATAAATTCTGCGACGGCCGATACCAAGTATTCGAACGTATTTCACTGAGAATGTCATCACAAAAACATCAAAGGGACCAAAGCAATTATATTTAATATATAAAATTCGTAACAAATATGAAACACAAAAGCAGTTAACGATAAAGAGAAAAGCATACAGTATTAAAGAGTCTACATGGACACGGAGTGAATAAAAAAATAGTAAAACAGCACCCCGATATCTGACCACGACGTGTGACAGCCACTTATTTACTGACATTGTGCCGTTGTAAATACACCATGTAATTTTGTTTTATTCTCGACCACTGATAAATTGGGTGAGGAAGCCGGGCCGCGTTGGAACCGACCAATATTTTTCATTACTATGCTAATTTCATTGGACCAATAAACGCGACGACCCACGCCGCCGCAAAGAGTTTAGGTGTTTCACGACCGTTTTTACTGTGGAAATTTTGAATTCGCGTCCGAAAAACGTCGGTCTAGATAATTTGAGGGTTGCTTTTTTTGTTCACGTGCACGCGGTTGTAATGGGAAAACAAAATTTTACTGTACAAAAATTACTGAAAACGTTCTGACAACAGTGTCATTCGATGAATACAAACGGAGTGACTAATATATTTTGAAGTTAATGTTATAGTAACTCACACAATTTTAGGAATGTTACACTATTAATACATATAGTTACATTTTTTTGAGTGAGATAGTAACTTCAATATTGCTCGTAAAATTTTTAGTCACGCTTAGTTGCATCTAACTAAAAATAAGTTTTTAATAAATACACATAAAATTTTAAAAGTAATGCAACATCCATTTCAAACTTTTTAAAGATTGCTTTTAAAGTTCATGTTAATATTTTTACGTAGGGCTTATAATAAATTTTTTTTTCATGAATTGAGATTATTACACAACCTGATCTTATACAACTCCTCTCTACTCATAACATAAACTTACAACTAAACCAACAGAGCGATATACACATATCCATTCATTGTATTCCATTGCCCTCTATAGGCGTTGTAGTTAGCAGACAATGAGAACAAATGACGCCTTGTACTGTAATATAGCCTTATATTATATAAATTGTATGATTCAATAGATCAATATGGGATTGCAGGGTCGCGTCGTATTTCAGGCACGTACCGCGCTTTCCAATGCATTCTAGTTTAGTAAGTGTTTGGTAGAGGGTCATCAGGTCAATTGTTATTTAATCGAATTTATAAGGACAATGATTATTAATAAATTTTCTGCTTTAACAAATAGTCCGTGGTATGGATTTACTAAGGCTGTAGTTTTCACATTGATATTATGTGTGTTTGATCATCAGCCCTTGAAGCCAATAAAAGACTCATAAAGTTTAATGAGTTTCGTACCTCAATTGTTTTGTTTATAGTTTTGAAGGATAATTTGTTCATAATGTAATTTAATAAATTATGACTAAATATTGAACTCATTCTCTGATTTTAATTGACGCTAGAAGTTGAACAACACGAAATATACAATTGGAAACACTAATAAAAACAACATTGATGAAAGTCTCAACGTAAACAAATGACTAAGACTTAAAAACACAGCGCTTAGAAAACTGTTAAAGTAAAGTTAAACTTTACAACTTGAATAATAAAATTAGCGACAATAAACATTTAAATACTGTAAGACGGTAATTGTCTTCGTTCATGTATAATTTATTGCTTGGTACTTTATTCCCTAACTCTCTCTATTCAGTGTTAATAATTAACACGGCGAATATAAACGTTGTTAAGCAAAACTGTCATGTTTTTTACCAGTTTCATGTCCAACAAACTACAAAAAGAAAATTGAATTTATTAACGCGTTTTTTAAAAAATATTGCAGTTAACTTAGTTAGAACGCGAACAGTACTTTTTGAAGCGATTTCAATTTCAATGCGCGTACGTGACTATTAAAAATTTGATTGTAACACGCAGTTATGGAAATTCTGTTTAAAATCTTCATTTAAATATCATGAAAGTAAATAAATCCATATGCAGATTTAAAATGTTCTCACTTTTAAATATATCATTGTATTAAACTAAAAATGAATTTGCTTTTAAAATATTTGTTTTGCGTTTCAAACAACTAACATAATTAAATTGTAGTAAATACTTGCGGTTTTGGAATTGTTGAATCTTCTAGAGGTAGATATAATGTGACCGCTTAATTATAAAGTCTGGGCATGCTCTACCTACGATATAAGATTATGTTTGATTATATGCCAATTAAAAATAATTTTAAAATGTATTAAGAAGAAAACTAAGTTGATAATAAATATACATATAACCTGTCGGAAATATCTGTGAACCTAACCGTAATGCGTTTCACATTTAATTTTTGTGTTTTCCCCTATCTACTATGTTATTTTACATTAAAAACGTTTTGAGATGGATGCGAATTCTATTTTTTATTCGTTTTTCTATTTTAATTCAAGTTGTTTAACCTATATTTTGAATTTGCTGAACTTATGTTCCAATGACGTCAATTATTCAGGTCCACAGATATTTCCGCCGTTTAATAGGTTATAATAACATTCGCCACGCATATAAAACAACTTGTAAATATCCTACTTTTAGACATTGCATCACGTTAGAATTAATATCTTTTGTACACCTCCAAATGCTTTCACATGCACAAACGCTCAGGCGCCGCAAAAATACAAAAATTATAATCACAATACAATAAAAACAATTAGTTAAAAATTCTTTATTACATCGAAAACTTGGCGTTTGTTTTGACAGCACCACACAGAGTAAATATTTGATATTCGACAATGCCGACGTCACGGAAAAGCCGTGACACATTTTGCGAAAAAGAATTTTATTTTATAATCTACAATTTTTTTTTATTCGCTCGTGACACAGGTCGCTATGTTCGGCTTTTGATCAATATGGGAAAAAGTTTAATAAAACGAGTCATATTTACTGCAATCGTTGTACGCTGCGGTCTTTTTTTAATTCACGGGCGGGGTTTTATTGCTAGAAGTGTGATGTAGTCACCTATATTAAAGCTCGTCACTTTTTTAAACTAGTTCGTTATTGCCTTGCGTGGCGTAGAGGTACGTTCAAAATGAATGTCAAATATTGACTCTGGCTCTAGCGATAGTGAAATTATAATGAAAGAGATAGAGCAATCAAGTGCAATATTATAAGCGGCATGAACTGAGTCTAGCACTCGTTATATCGCCTGCCAAGAGTGGAAAATATTATAAAGTAATGCTTGGCATTCCACTGCGCTCGTCATCCTGAGACAAAAGATGTTAAGTCTCATTATGTCCAGTAGTTACTGTGGCTACAGTGTCCTTCAAACCGAAAGATAACAGTGCATTAACACTGCTGTTTGGCGGGAGAAATAAACATAGAAAGAGACCTACCACCAATACTTGCAATAAACGCAATATAGTAATTTTCAAATGCGGCCATAAAAAGTGTTTCCATAGCTGCAACTCGTGTTATATGTCGCATGCATTAGCCCAAGAATAAATCTGAGAAATTGTTATGTTTTAAGCTGTCTTGGCTATGAACCAATTTTCTTGAAAGCGTGGACCGTTGTTATAATGCGTGTGTCGCCATTTTTGAAGTGTCTTATAAAATATACTTTGTCATATAATACTTTGACACCATATTAAATGTGCAGTTATATTGTATCAGAATATTTATGTTCGCTATTTAACACACAATGGTGGTATAACTAATCATAGTATTTTTTATTGCGATGAATGGCGAGACGAGCATGCCATTCGCCTGATGGTAAGCGATACGACGGCTCACGGACAATAGCAAAACCAAACAACACCATGAATCACAAAGCAACGATTGGTATTCTATTGCGCTCGCCATCCTGAGACATAGGATGTTAAGTCCTTCAAACCGGAACACAACAGTGCATTTACACTGCTGTTTGGCGGGGGAATTAGAAATTGCAGTGGTACCTACCCGAGGGACTTACCACCCGTATGAGAGACCTACCTATCCACCATGCTGGCTTAGTTGGAGATAACGGACTCCGCATATCATTGCAAATCTTGTTGGGATATGCCATGCAGGTTTCAGCAAGATAATTTCCGTCGCCGGTAAGGGGGTGGTAATTTACATACATATATACATACATACATTCATAAACTCAAGCCTTTATTCCGGAAGGGATAGGCAGAGGCGCCACCAGGACACCGACATTACACCTTGTATGTTCTGTCCCATAATGTGATAGGGGTGGTAATTTACTAGCTGTTTATACAAATACCTCCAAATATCATATGTGTGGGATTCGAGTCTAGGACCACGTCTCAGCAATTACGTCCTGTCTGTTTCCAATGGTACTGTACTTACCATGAAGTTACCTGTAGTAACTTTATCGTGCCAGTCAAAAAAACGTTAAATATTTTTCTTTGTGCGATATACAAAGAAGGAGCATAATTATTAGATCTGTGAAGACGTTCTTATCAAGTGTAATAAAAAAATATTAAAGAATATTTATCGAGGGCAAAATTTACGCCGTCTTTGTCTTTATCAAAAAACTAAATAAAATAAGATGGAGCCCTTAACTCACCGTCGTCTCCCGCTGGCCACATAAAAAATACACAAAAATATTTTTATCTTAAAAAAACTTACATAAAACTTTACAAAAACACATTTGGAGTTATCTCGCGCTGCAGCCACGCTGATCAGCAGTCAAATCTCCACCAAGTATTTTCATCTGAAACCAGAATATTAGAAAAGTTTTTCGATCCGCTGAATAGTACCGACTACACGAGACACAAATATTGCAGTGGAGCCAGGGATAACCTCCTGGCTTCCAGCCAGTTCACAATATGTAAGCGTAGTTTTCAATAGAGCCGTTTAGGCACAAGAATAAAGAAGTGGATAGATTGGGACATCCATATTAAAACAGCTATTAGCGGCGCGACTGTGCCTACTTCCTTCCAACTTCGGTTGGGTGAGCTATTTTTAAACACTTGTTTTTTAACGTGTCTTTTAAAGTCAATTTGAAAATTCTATATATTTGACTGCGTAATTTTACATTTTCATGTGGTAGAATGGATCGGAAAGAAGTGGTTATTTATAAAATTAATAAACACGTAATAGTGCGAAATAAATGCATTGGTGAAGACATTGCATTCGATATTTGAAAATATAATTTTAAACTGTACATTCGTAGTATCATCGCATCGAGATTTCAATTTAAACCAATATTAAATATTCAAGCTCATGCAAAATTTTCAAAATCAATAAAAAATTCTACAATATTATTTCCACTATGGAAATCTACAAAATTTATCACGTCTTCATAATTTGTCAATCAAACTGTATACCCCACTAGAGCAACATAACTTCAGATACAAGTCCTACTAACGTTCATACACCTCAGGTTTTTATTAACTTGATAAATCTCAATTTAAATTCACTTCGATCATAACACATACATATTCTAATCAATGTACTTTTATCGGTTTTCAATGGGATCGCGACAATTAAGTGAGAAAGCACACACCGTGATTATCGGCTGCGTTCGGAATGGCTATGAGCAGGGAATAATAGAACTTGTGCGGTAATACGCGGGCATTCACACCGATTCCATGAGCATTAGCATTAGAATTAGTTTAAGTGTAGTTGTAAAGACTTCATGAATGGCCGTTATCAGACAGATTAGCGCTGCGTAGCAATGACTTGATGTAGATGCTACTGAGGGTAGATAAGTGATCATTTTATATACTTTATATCCCTGAAACACGAGAATGCATGAAGAGATTGATAAAAGTGAATGAAGCGAAAGTTATGTCAGGATTGAGCAAAGTGGCGATCCATAGTCTCTGCCTACCCCTATGGGATACAGGTGTAACTATTATGACTATTTTATTTTTATTTTTACTTCATCTTTTTATTTTTATTTTTTTATTTTTGTGTGGCCTTTGAGTAATTACTGCTGTAAACTAATGAACAATATGTTAACGCAACCTCAATAGAAACTTGTTCCTTGTGGGTAAATTTAAACACAATTTTTTTTTATTTTGAATCCTAATGTTCTAATTGTAGAAAATTTCTAATTGCATTCTTCCATAAACGAATTTCGCTGTGTTAAAAATCACCAGCCACCAAACAATAAAGCCAAAATGTATGCTTTCATTTACAGGTGTTTTATCTGTAAAGTTTGTAAAATAAGAGTTTTATTATAAATGATAAATAAAATCAACAATATTGCCAAGGTGTTCCTAGAATTGCTTCAATGATAAATGAAATAAAAGATGCAATGAGACGCACCGTTTCAGCGCAATGTCTGTAAGGTTATTGAGATGAACTTAGCTTATTCAATAGTTGAAATAAAACTATTTTTACGGATTTTATCGCGATTTGGTTTAATTTTTACATTATTCAATAGTTGATATTTGAATGCTTTCTATAAGCTAGTTTATTTTTTGTTCATCTTCGTAAATTTTACTTTTTTTAACAAAGTCCTGCTTTAACGTATTTCTATCGTATTATTAGGTAGTTGGAGTCGTCGCAACGTGATATTTACGTGACGGACAAAAATGACTATTCGATAAAATATTCACCAGGCTGCCCCATTTTGAAATCAAATACTCGCATAAAGCTAATATCCCAAACTGGAAGTCTAATTCGATACAGAATTAAATCGAAATTCGAACATACAGGACATTGTCTATCTATCTATTCAGCCACAGGAAGTCCACTGCTGAACGTAGGCCTCCCACAAGAATCTCCACGTCGACCCGTTGCAGTATCAGCCAGCTGCAGCCTGTATCCAGCGACTTCCAGGACATTGTGCTTGCCATTAAATAAATAAATAAATACACCCAACAGTCACATACATAGTCCTGACCCCACACTAAGATCGAGTCTTGTGTCGTGGGTATCAGAAACTACGAGAGACTTTTCGATCTCACAAATACCCAGACCCGAAACAAATACCTGTGGATCACACAAACATTTGTTTCGGTGCGGGGATCGAACCCGCGGCCTCTCGTTTCACAGCCGGCGATACAAGGCGATATTTATACTTTACTAACATCTCAGAGTCTAAGCACTCTGGATCGTAAAAAAAGTCCGTGTCCTGCATTAGAACGTATCTGAGCTGATATACTTACGAGTATATATAAACGTCTCAAACTATCAAATGAATAAGGCAGCCGTCTCATAGAAACAACGCTACAGTCCGCTACATTCGCAGACAACTGAAAGGAAATCATGCATCATCGTTGAACATTTGCGGTGGGGGGGAGAGAAAAGGGGGAATGTTCCATCACCCAGGCTTCCGTCGTAGACATGAACCTGTATCGTGAATAACCTGTTTGCACTTATGCACCAAGTGTTTGTGGGTGAAATATTATTTGCTACAAAAAGTAATTGACAGATGCTTGGTGATAGAGAGACTTAAATTATATTTCATTCCATAGCAAAATTAATTTGGTAAAAGCAAAGGTAGTAGTTTCATCGAAAGGCTTAAATTTTCCTGTATTGGCTTAAAAGCTGGTTCATTTATGACGTCTATCTTTTTGGTAAAAATATAATATGATTGCTATTGGTTTGCTAATTCAAGTTGAAACAATATAACGTAGTCAATATAATAGATTTATATATATATATATATTTTTTTTCATTTACCTTCTTATTATTGATTTGTGTTAGGTTACGTCCGTATGTCATCCAAGGTGATCACTGAAAATCAGCGTTGCGCTGTGGTCCGCACCGCAGCGCAACATTTTGCTGAGTGATCATCTACTTGTCACATCCACGACGTGCAAAATTCCTCCTTCTTTTTTGTTTTTAATTTTTTGTGTTTTTTTTTACATCTGTATATTATGTACGTCGTTTTGTTCGCTTGTGACAAATAAACAGTTTTTCTTTCTTTCTTTCATATACAAATATTTTTTGGAGTTTCCGCGTTCGTTATCAAATAATATTCTTAGATTTAATACACTAAAAGTTACTCACGAAATGCGCAAGTAAATTGAGCCCTTCAGTCATTGATGGCTGTCGTATGCAAATTACGTGGAACGTTGAGGAAAATGTCACCCGAATTACGTGGAATGTAAGAGCAATATAAGTAATTAGTTTCTGTAAGGGCAAGGTCACGTTGGACCAGCTATTTTTGGGTATACATATTATGTACCTTTGTAGGAGGAGAGAGCGGCAATCCGCTTCTGAATAGTTTCTACCGACTTAAGACGAATTTATAAATGGAACATGGTACAGCGTCCAATAAAATTTATTCTATGGGTACAATGTATATAACAAAATTGACTTAGATCGGAATAGTTTTGTACGAATTTGAGGTGATAGACGGATGAGTTAAAATGCGATTGATATAGATATGTGCCTATAATGGAAAATCGTGCCCTGCAGTGGGACGTATTTGGGCTGATATAGATAGATAGATAGAATGGGAAATCACTGTGGTTGCTTCCAAAAACATGGCTATAAATTTAGTTTTACTACCTTAACTGACAATTAGAATATTATGACATACCACACTTATTATACATATATATGTTTGCCGCTCTAGCATACAGAAAAATATAAAACGACAAATTAATACACAGAAATTTCTAATAAGTGCCTCATTTAAATATTGTTTATTAGAGAAAAATCGCAAAAGGAAATAAATTCTCCGTGACAATGCAATTACTTTGAAAATTAGATTTACTTTATACATAATGTTCTTTAAAGATAATACGCAATAACAGATAAAATTAATCTCCTTGATACAATGTTAAGTCCTTTGAGTAAAATTATTAGAAATACTAATTTATTGGAATAATATTTTTCTAATACATTTTGTATATCATTGTTTAGACAGCGTAAAGAATAAATATACAGTCAGGTCATAAGTATTGTCACACAGTAAAACTTTTCTTTTAGAATGGTGGCCACAAAAAAGTTTATTGAATTCGAATTTCAAATTGTTCATGAAAATAAAAATGTATACTTTTTAGAATTTTACTCATTTTTAAATATGAAGTAGACGCTTAAAGAAGACCGTGTTGCAGTGTTGCAGACCTATTTAAGGATGTTATAGATATGACAAAAATATCGTATAGTAAAATAGTAAAATATAAGGCCGATATTTTTACTTTTTGTCATAATTCATTTTTCTGTTAAACTGGTGCCCAAAAAATCTTAAAAAAAACATTATTATGTATAAAAAAGATTAGTCAATTATTACGCTATATAACATACCTCGGAGCTAGGTAGCCGGTCAGGGAATAATTTCCGGCCGGAAGGATTACCGCTGAGTGATGACTCGAAGGGCGAGGCACGTCGCCTGCTCATACGTCTTGCGATGAGTCCAGACATGCTATTTTCTTCGTCTTACTTACACCTAAATACTATGCGTTTATATCTAACTATAATTGACTAGTAATTCGCTGCGAGTTTACCTGAGATTTTTTTTTGTGGTAGTGGAAAATTCGTCTCAGTGATGCGTGTGTCATGTTTCAAGTTCAGGCTGTGTGTATCCAGACTTAGTAGGTCGGCACAATTTTGTCGGCCGGCGAGAGATCACCATAACTCACTGGTAGTACTCTGTTTTGTTTTCTCTAGACTCACTATCGGGTAAATTGTACTCACTTTGCCGTGTCAGTATAAAATAATCAAAATCTTATTATTTAATTTAAATTATATAGAAAATTAAATGAAGTAACAAAATTCTATGTAAAAAAATATATTAATTTTTTTCTATAAGAATTGTTTGTATTTACCACATGACTACACTAAGAAAGTGCCCGAGAATATGAATACCCCGCAAGCACATCGAAGAGCTAGTAATATCAAAAAAATATTCCATTTTGTTTGTAAAGTAAGATTTCGCCTTTGAAATCGTTACCCCTGTGAAATAAAAACTGGCGTACTCAAAACGTGTAAACACATGACGTTGAATGTGTCTTAGCAAACTTACATTTGCAGTTGGGAAATTGAACTCTATTCACTAAATACATTAAAACTTTTTTCGTATAGCCGCAAAGCCAAACGTGGTTCTCGAGTATTTTTCGCATTCAACGCCCATACATGTCTTATAAGCTGATTTTTATTACTCCTCAAAGAATATTCTTATAAAAATACAGATTAAACACAAAAGATAAAAGCAATGACTGTAGAACATGTTTAGTTTCGTACCTTCAAATATGGAATCTTAAAAGGAATGCTGTATGAATAGAATTTTTTGTACAAAGTTCTCTTCATTCAGTCGGTATAAAGGACGGTACCTATTACGCGTAATGATTTTTGGAAACACTTTGAAGACTTTCTAATATAAAAATGAAATCGAAAAATACTTTTTTATTTTAATAATTCTTACTGTTGGACAACAGAATTTGTTGTCTGATGACTGTATAATATTATTTTTTTATTTTGAATTTTAGTTTACTATAGTCTATAGCTATTCGTGCGATGGTAATGGTAAGATAACTGCATAGGGGTTGAAAACTATTTTCGATTAAGGGTTTGTTTTGGGATCTTGGGCTGCATCACTACTTATAAGACAAGTTATTCTACAACATCCAACGTAGACTTAAAGGGCAGACTAAACTGAACAATTTTTCAAGCTTATCTCATAAATAAAGAAACTTAAAAATCATCAACCCTTCTTTTTTGTATTACACAGAATGATGAAATGAGCAAGCCGGTTGTATGGCAGCAATAGCAACACTATTCAGGAATTATTATTAAGCACTGCATGAAACTGCACTGAGCTTAACACTTCGATGTATTAGGTACAAATCACTTGATACCTAATTATCACTAACCTTTAACCCGGAATACAAATATTTCTATAATTCAGTTTAACGACAGAAATAGACAAAACGGCGGTACTTACCAGACAGACCCTAGCTGAGGAAAGTACCACCTAATCCCTGCAGTACCAATCTTAAACAATACAGTTTCTCCTTCCATTCCCCAAGAGTCAAGACAAATTGCCGTGATGTTTACGTCATCAAAGCAATTTTTAGGCGGAAACGTGATATGAAATCAGCACAAAGACGGTACAAGACATACGTGATACAGAATATGTTGCCACGTACGAGTGTCGTGTGACGTAACACTAGCTGACTATCACCACGCTTTCCAACATTTATGTGTCGACACATATACAGGTGTTTATTTTCGGATTTTGGAACGTTTATGTAAGCTTTTAGATACAGTGTTGGACACAGTTGGGGGATGAGTTATGTGTGTCTATGTTTTACATACGCTAAAAGGATGTAGGCAGACAGGTCTCTTTTTTATATTGGAATATTGAGACAGTTTTGTCCGTTACGTAATTGGTCATAATTGCACAGCTATTTCTTATATTCTATGATCTACTGGCTTATGTAAGTTGGTGGCGACAAAATAATGCTAAAGTGCTGATTCATATGTATACAAGCTGAAGCCAAACGGGATGTATCGGCATGAGTGACTTTGATTCAGCAGCTTTTGTTCTTCGACGTTTTTGGTCTAAATAGTAATATTTTATTGTCTCCAAAACATTTCCATTTTTTTTTATTTTAATGAAGTAACGATAATAAACGTATAATTCGTATTTCTCAAAAGATCGATTTTATATTTCAATTAACCATATTCTAAATTATTTGTCTCGACCATGAGCTGTCAAAGGGGTAATGAAACAGCTTTTAAAGCACTGAATGACTTTAGAGAACTCGTAAAGCGCTCTTGAAGTATCAGACTGGTTTTGTAGAATACGGAGAAGTAGACTTATTGAAATTTCATATTGATTTACTGAATTTGAGTCGTTACACTGTAGATTAAAATGTCAGACTTTTTTACTGAGTATTGCCCGTTCATTTTACATTATTTTTTCTTATTTACACTGCAATATGAGATCCTTTCATTGATGTGAACTGCAATCAGTTCGTAGACGATAATTTCAGACAGCTCATATTCATCAAGATATGATGTGTATGCTATATTAAACATCCTAAACCAGACAAATTCAGTTATGCCAGTACCAAATATTATAGAAAAAATAATAAAAATCATGATGAATATGAGTGTGCGTGATACGAGTACATAAATATTTTAAGAACTACAAACAGTAGGTACGTATCATAATTATTTTTACAGTCATACGAAAACCAATTGATGTTTTGCTGGTGGCAGGTCTCTCATATGTGAAAGGCCGCCTAGGTAGGCACCCCCGCAATGTCTCTTTCTCCCACCAAACAGCTGTGTAAATGCACTGTTGTTTTCCAGCTTGAAGAACTTTGTAGCCATAGTAACTACTGGACATATCGAGACTTGACATCTTATGTCTCAAGATGGCGAGCGCAATGGAATGCCAAACAATACTTTGTAATTCATGGTGTTGTTTGGTCTTCTACTGTCCATGTGTGGTCGTATCGCTTACCATCAGGCGAATGACTACTCTTACCGATCTTATTATATTCGAATAAAATCAGCATCACACCAACTGTCATACCCCCAATGTACATAAAATAAATAAAGCTACTTTCCCATAATTGTGCATCGTTAAATCCCACCGACATTTATTTGTTTTTAAACAAAGCTGTCCAGCTGTAAATCATGGATACGGCCAGTGCTGTAATGATGCAAAAGGAACAATACAATGACGGAGAAAAATAAATTCAGAGTTGTACTGAGTCCCACGCTCGGTCGTTCATTGGCCAAATCCTATTAGCATAGAAATGGAAACATACCTCATTGGGTATCGGTGTAACCCTTCAGGATTATGGTGGACGAGCTGGCGAAGATTCAGCTTTGGAACTTATGGATGTGAGCGCAATTTGTCGAGGGCGGAATCGATTTTAGTGCATTTGTATAGCAGTCTTTTAGTGATTGTATCAAGGGTCGTTGCTCCAACGTGTAATAGAACGCAGTGTTTTCTTTCATTTTCGAATCATGTGGGTCCAAACCTAATTCAGTGACAACTTCTTTTCAAAAATCACTAGAACTTCTGTGCCGAAGAGATTACGTGCAGACAGTATTTGGTTACAAACCATTGGCAACGTTGGCAAAAAATCGTCAGAATCTCGACCGGTTTTAAAAATTTCAATCTCGAGACTAATAATTAATAATGTAATAAGTCCACATAAAAAGATGAGTACCTGTTCAGAATCTCAAGTAATGTAATTACATTGTTGGGAATATTGATTCAAGCTAATTTTAGCAACTTCCGTTCTCGCTTGCTACATCTATTTGCGATCACACCTGGCATTCATCTATTCTATGGAATATAATATAACAATTCAATCAGGACGATCGTAATACGATAACAAAAATATAATATAAAAAGTATAATGGCAGCATGGCTGTGAACCGGGTACAAAATACAAATCCCAGCTCGGGCAATTTTATGTATACTGATTTTCCTATGATACCTTTCTAGGCATTTATTAATACCACTTGCACTAAAATATTTAAAAAATATAAGCATATTTTTGGGTTGCCTTTTATGCTACTCATGGCATTGAGGTGCAGTTACATATCCTAGATTTGACAACCGAGCTGGGAATTGCGAAATATAGTATGAAATATTCCAGAAATTTACTTTATCAATAACCTTCATTTTTACCGAGGTACATAATACTAATTTATACACATACACGCTATACAAAACAGAAAAAAATAGACTAAAATCCAAATTACTAGTACAATTGGCGATCTCATCTAGATAAACTTGAATAGGATTGGATTGTGAGGTTGATCTAAATTAATAAAAAAATAAAAAATAAATGTTACTTTCAACTAAATGTGGACCTTCATAGATCTCTAATATTTTAAATTTAACGTAGAAATACGAAAAAAACTATTTTACTTAAAATCATTCCTGAATTATAATTTAGCACACAGTTTCATTTCCCATGTTCTTTCTAAGCCAAAATCGTGGTGAAGTCCGCACTTGAAGCTAACAGAAAATGGATAAAGGTGACCACAGCGAAAATCGCGCCTGAGTTCTGTAGATAATATTATGCAGTAGGTCACTTCCGCGCAAGTACCGAATGTATTAACATATAGAAAGGAAAAATTTTACACTTGTATAATTTCCGTCGAATGTTCCACTTATAGTAATTTTACATTATTTAGTTTGAGATCATTTGTTGAAATTCGATTTTTTTATTCGTGTTCTGGGCTATCGTGGAAATAGTATAAAATACATTACATTTTCCAAATGTCTAACACATTTGGAATAATTCTAGAATATACTTTATTTCACGAATACAAAACTAATATAAAGTAATCGGGATCGGGATTTCATTATTTTTTAATAATCTAGTGAATGTTCATATGTAATACATTTTAATAAAATAAGAATTCCTTGGTCCCAAATTATAACTGAAAGTTTTACTAACTTTATTATGTAATGTTAGACTATTTTATAATATTTAAGACGAAAACTAATCAAACACAATTATATTCTAATAAGATACTTCATACGTACCGCACAGCTTAAACTGCGTAGTTTAAATCATTACTCAAAAACTATTTAAAATACCTAACATTAAAGCAACGTGTCTCATAAATGTTAAAATGATAGTCAATTTGCAATACTCAACCCTAAACTGCGCTGCTGGTCCAACGAACCCCCTGCGTAGACGTCTGTTCATTACGTAAGTACGTACGCAGCGGTCGTAACGGTAGGCGCGGGTTAACTAATTGGGGGGAGGGGGGAGGGGGGGGGAGGGGTCGGATGTGCGAACAAGGCAAATGAAGATTTATCATGTGGCCGGTCCTTCGGGCCCTGCGCCGGGTTATCAGCCGGCGGATATTTTTGTATATTTACATTGTACCGCGTTAGTTAAATTGGCAAAGTGAGATTTATACGATTGAAACACCTTCGGATAGTGTGCTTTTGGGCTAGGTCCTAATATTATAACATAGTTAGCCATAAGTGAGTTGGTATCGGAGCGAATTGATAAATCAAGGGTCTTAAGTTCGAGCCCAAGGCCACACCTCTAATATCTGGTATTTGGTCGATTGTCGGCAATGGCAAAAAATGGCATCGTTAGGATCTTTATTTGTAGCTAGAAAGGTGCGTAGAAACGTACTGAAGACGAAGAAGGTATAGAGTCTCATAATGAAGGCTTAATGCCGCTGTATAGCAACCACACTAAGTAAAATAAATGTTATCTTTACAAAAACACATTCGATTTTTATTTAAAACCAACACAGCTAACGTTTAAAACTACTCGTAAATTACGGCTACTAAATTAGACCATAACTCTATTTTTACTTTACCCTATGAAAATGCCTAATTTTGAGTATCATGAAAGGTCGTGGACTAATAAAAGCATAAATTACTACCAAGAATAAATTACGTTGACCTTAAAATTTTATTATGCAAATACGTATGTATTGACATACATACATGAACTCACGCCTTTTTCCCAGAAGGGGTAGGCAGAGGTGCTACCAGGACGCCTACGTTTCGCCTTGCGATGTTATATAGGGCGAGCCTATCGACATATCGGGCACAAATTTCTGACTCCGGGCTGATAATGAATAGTAAAATCCTATATAATTTTGCGCGACCCAGGATTCGAAACTGAAACCTAAGCTTTGTAATCGTACCGTAGCCCAACTGCGCCACCGTGACAATCACGTATAAAACGTATGTATTGAATTTTAGACAAACGCTTAATTATTTCGTAGTTTATAAAATAATAACTAAAAAATATAACAAGTTGGAGGTGCTGGACGTCGCTGGATGCAGGCTGCCTCCAACAGGTCACTGTGGAAATCTTTGGGAGAGGCCTATGTTCAGCAGTGGACGTCCTTTGGCTGATGGATGGATGGATGGATGATAACAAGTTGGTACGTAAATGCTTGGATCCAAATTTCGTAACTTAGGCACAGTATCTTTACAATGGAACAAAAGGGCATTGTTTGAAAATACTTGATATATAATTTAGGTATTTCGACTGCCTCGGTGGCGTAGTTGTATTACGGTACGACTACAAAGCTGAGGTCTCGGGTGCGAATCCCGGATCGGGCAAAGTCAAGAATTTGTGCCCGATATGGCGATAGGCTTGCCCCCTATCACATCATGGGACGGAACATAAGAGATGAATGTGGGTGTCCATCTAGCACCTCTGCCTACCCCTTCTGGGAAAAAGGCGTGACTTTATGTATGAATGTATTTCAAAAACTACTTTATAATAAGTCCATAATTACTCCTTAGTAATGTTTTTAAGTAGCTTCATATCGCTAGTGTTATTAAAAAAATATCATCTTGAAATGACTTTCACCACGTAAAGACATTCTCAAATCTTCCTCTATACAAATACAATCAACCGCTATATAGCAAATTATTTATTTATTTATTTATTTATATATTCTTCATTGTTCGCCAGGATTATAACTAATATATAATATTATGTATTGCACACAGATATAACATTTTTACACCGACTTGGCAAAGTGAATGACCCCAGATAATAATCGCAATACCGTCTAGATAGAGTTGAGTGGCACGCGGGCAACAGTCTCTTAGTCTTAAAATATTTATCCAAAAGTATTTATTATCTATACATATAAATTTTCAAATGGGCATGAATGGCCAGATCAAAATCTATGTGCTATGGCGTAAAATGCTAAAAAGAATAATCTGATTATCATTAAACTAAAACTGTATTAGTTTCACTCCCAGCGCCTGGAGACTGTGTGTTAAGGTAATGGGGGAAAACATTATTATGCCTAAAATGATGCTAGTTTTCTCTAGTTTTCCGTATGCAATTACTTCCTAGAATTCGATCCTTATTAGGAACATTATCGAATGGTGTATTAATACAGGGCACATTATTTTTTTCAAAATCATTGGGTTCGATTCCTCAGTAGCCCTACTGATTTATCAAAATCTAAGTATGCAGTTTTGGTTTTTATCAAAATCGCGCTCGTGACTCCTTTCAGCATTTTTCGATATTCCTCATAGTTTCGCATTTGGTCCTCCACGCCCACTTTAAAAATTCACCTTGTATAACCTCTACTGCTGATCACAACCTAATTTTGCTTTAAAATATATATAGAAAAATAAACCTAATAATGTAAGTTTATATGTAGGTAAGTAGCGAAGTCCGGCGTAGTGTCTAGTCTTTTTTCCTCGTCGATTGAGGACATCGGAGGCAATAAATCTTTTTCTTCAACGTAAATAGAGCTATCTCAGGCGAAGACAAAGTCAGGCCCTCTAATACCTACACATTATCTACGTATTTCTCACACAAAATGGACGGGCTGTTACTTAGACTCTTTTAAGCGGATTTTGTTTATTCACGGACTAAAAGTGACTTTATTTAGTTACTTAAATTTATTTAAACCACAAAAACAGTGGTTGAAAACCCATCATATTGAAACATACAAGTAGGTGTGTCGTGGCTAGATCCGGCTTGTGTGTGCTTTCGACCAGTTCACCTTAGTTGTCTCGAAATATGACCATCCCTCGCTGAAGGATAATTATTTTCAGGTGCATTGCAAACACTAGATCGTGAATTTAGAAAAAATCATTCATTAACACATAATATTATAAAGAACATATTTTCCATTTAATACTGGGCTGGTTTCGGTATTGTGCATTAATTACATGAATAATAATGTAAGTGGTTAATAATTATTTTACGCTTCATTTATTACAATTGAAAATATAATTGTGGTTGTCATCGTGGCTTACAAAATATTAAATATCATGTAAATTTGTTTAAAGGAAATAAATGTAATCAAATGGAAGGTATTACCTATTCTACAAAGCATAAATCAGAAGGAACGCGACCGACAAATACACAGTAAAGGGAAAAAACAGCAATTTGCGTACGATTTAGATGTTATTAAGCATTGTATAAAACGTACCACAGAACATTAATGGAAGTCGATTTGGTATCAATTAAAGTGGGGGCTTATTAGCTGGTAGTGAATGACCAACGGTCGGCGGACGGCCCCGGCGCGCCGCTCCCACTCGAATTAACTTAATCGCTGTTTACGCCACCATCCGAGGTATGTACTGACGAATTATGGAGAGCGGACCCAAAATGTTTTCGAGTACACTCGCCGTTCATTCATTTCGTGCGGAGCTTGAAAAATGTTAAATATTCCGGCGAAAGCAGGCAATCAATTTGTCTCGAACGTTCACACTCAAGTGCTATTTGTTTGCTGCGGTTTCCGGCTATTTTTATCGCCTTTGACACCGGGCCTCGTGTAAACAAACATTCCGAAGCGTGTACTCGATTTAACACTCACGCATCCAAACAAAGAATGTCAAGCATGTCCCCAGAGTGTAGCGTTCAGTAAGAAAATGAGTGTGGGAGAACATTTCACGGGCCACAAATTTCCCCGTGAAAACAATCGTAAAACGTTTTTATTACTCAAACATTCGCCATTGATTCACGGCCCAAAACAATAAAAATACTGACTCAATCAACCTACCGAATTTTACGAGTTTTGTAGGTGAGTGGATTTATTGTCAGATCGCCAATAAAGTAATGTTTCATTTACACCTCCGCGCTAGAATCGACTGGCCACATTTAATGTTTTACGGCCACATCAAAACATGAGAATTATACACCGACGGTAAACACAGAAAGCCCTAATTCGCATCGTAAAAGTGGTTCTATTTCTGACGCACTTACATCATAATGTTCCTTTCATTACTGCGATTAGGAACAGAGCTGAATATGAGAACCACTTCAAATTGGAATCCAACTTTTTACCAACTCAAAAGCGGCGTTCCAAAATAACTACCGCTAAAGTGTACATTTCGCACTGAAGTAAAAAGATTTTCGCAAAAAATACGATGAAACAAGAACGCGCTTGAGCGGTCGGGAAAGGTCATTTGACATCATACGGTGGCGGCATCGGGCAGACGTAGGCTTCGCACTGTCCCTCGCCTCTGTTGTTCATTTTTCTTCCCCTTTTCCGGGGCCAAACGGTAAAGAGAAACTTAATTGGAGGCTTTCCCGCCGACTCTCAGGCTCAATGAAAAATTACGAGCTAAACGAGCACACGCTTGGGAATTTCATGCTCATTCTCGGCGGCGCAAGCAGAAAGAAACGCTGCGTCTTTACGCAAGGCACCCGTAAACTCAGATAAATGTAAGCTGACGAACGTAATTTCAATGAAATATACTGCTCATTAGAACAGTTAATTTAATTTAGCTCTTTTAGCGAATTGTCTAAGGACGTCACGCCTCGTCGTGTACATCTTTTATGAGTTTCGTCTGTATGCCCTTTTCTGTCTACTTAGACACCTTTATGTGTATTCTTTTATTTTGGAATTTTTATTCGGTGCGATATTGTTTATATAAAAATGAATTTATTTTCTGTGTTCCATTAGATGTAGGTGACTTGAGAGTTGAGACTAAAAGATAGAATTTTTATCGGTCTACTTAATTTAAATGGGAAAGCTAAAATGTTATATTCATTTTAAATGCGAGCGGGTAGGTAAAGTTACAAAACACTCCTAATTGGTTAACCAGCCCGCCCGATGGCGGATTATGTTGGATGTTCATTATTGCGCTTTCGGGATTTCCCTTAGAGGCGGGCTGCATAATTCACGTGGCTGCGATTAACCCGGATGCATTAGGCGCATACCTACTGCGATATTTATTAACGTACTACTTGCTTTTGTTTCCCGAACTCCTCGTATGAAACTATGAAACTTTGTAGCTGACCTTAATAGAAACTTGCAAGAATCAAAGTCTAGGAATAACCCCTCTCCCCTCTTTGCTATTGGTATACACTTGACGATGTAAGTACAGTATGAAATATAGTTTAACCATATTAAACCGCGTTTTACAATGGTTAGATATGATATTTGCATTCCCTACGAATTGAAGGCGTTAGGAATAATGTTCTAATTGTCAGCAACATAAATAATATAATTTCTAGTCACATTTTGTATCTCAATTTTATTTTACATAAGTAGTTTATCACAAATAAAATATACAGGGTATATCAAGACCGCGACCGAAAACGAAGCCAGGTGGTAGTGATATCAAACACAATGCAAGTAAAAATTTCACAAAATAAAATGGTCAATTTTTTTTTGTATTTTTTTACTTATCGTCGTATTTGGATGATAATACATAGTTTTTCTAAAATTATGACGTAAACCGCTTTATTTTTATACACGCAATGGTACGTAAGTGTTTAAATTACATTTTTTGCAAAGACTAGGTATTTACCCCCCAAACACGATGATTTTTAAAATACTGTAAAAAATATCCATCGCTGTTTTTGCAAATATATTAGTTGCATTTTGTCTGTAACCGCTAAAACTACCACCTGGCTTCGTTTTCGGTCGCGGTCTTGATATACCCTGTATAATGAAATGTTAAGTCCAAAAAATATAAATTTATATACAGAACAAAAAAGGTATGAAAAAACCTATACCAATATATTAAACTAAAAATGAAAACAAAAAAAATCAAAAGAAATTGCAATTTCTCTGAAACTATCAATCTTCCTCACCTGATAATGATCATCCATCCGAGAAAAAAAATTATTGTCATAACTAACTAGAATTTTAATAAAATTATCTAGCTCTTAAATAAACTGACCGATAGAGCTTCACAACCGCGGTCGAATCGTAGCAACGTCTGTCACCTTGCAGACATTTTAATTAAAACCTCGGAAAAACGTGCTGAAAGTAAGTAAGTTGATTAAAGTGATACCTGTAATTACTGACGTATCTTGGGGCATACGAGTTCGAATTTAATGATCTAAATTAGTAATACGTAGTCCTTTATTTAATGTTTTAATTCGAAGCGAAAAAGATAAATTGTGATTTATGGATTAAACTCATTTATTGGGTATAATTTTTGTCCTGGAGATATGAAGTAAAATAATAATAAAATCAAAATCAAAATATTCTTTATTCAAGTAGTCTTTTACAAGATCTTTTGAATCGTTAATTTCTGCTACCACCGCTTCGAAACGTGTTGTAGCTGTGAAGAAGAAACGGCGCAAGAAACTCCCTCAGCAACACGAACTGTCTTCTTTTTTTTTCTCTCATTTCAATAAGTATGTGAACACGACTATTGTTTTCTTACTCCTACATACAGATACATGTACTTTTTGAAATTGGTAACACCTGTAGCAGTAATTCAGCTAATGCAATTGGTTTAGAAACTGTTTTACTGGTGGTAGGTCTCTCCTGCGTGAGAGGCCGCCTGGGTAGGTACCATCGCAATATCTATTTCCCCCGCCAAACAGCAGTGTGAATGCACTGTTGTGTTGCGGTTTGAAGAACATTGTAGCCAGAGTAACTACTTGAACATTAATATTATGAAGATATTTCTTTTTGGCACTGTATTTGCGACCTTTTATTAAAATAAAAGCTTAATTTTCTTCAACAGTCAATTTAATTAGTCACTTAAGGAGTTCGCCGTCATCTGAATTTAACAGGGCTTCGTGGAGTCAAAAGTTTGAGAAACCCTGATGTATCGCTTGTATGGGAGGGCTTAGAACTTAGTACAAGATTGTCTGGTCGTAATAGAGTGTCTACTGTCTAGGCTAACTTGCATTTTACTTAACTGCACTTTATGGTATTATGAGTTTTGATTTAGAGGGAGTCAATTGGACGCTACTAAACTGTTGTTATCTAAAGAAGATAAATACATGTACTTCTTATTTTAAAGCCCGCCAATCCGCACTAGGCCAGCGTGGTGGACTATACTTACTGGTCTTTCATATGTAAGAGGCCGCCTGGGTAGGTACCACCGCAATATCTATTTCCCCCGCCAAACAGCAGTGTAAATGCACTTTTGTGTTCCGGTTTAAAGGACTTAACATCTTATGTCTTAGGATGGCGAGCGCAGTGGAATGCCAAGCATTGCCTTGTAATTCATGATGTTTGGTTTTGCTACTGTCCATAAGCGGTCGTATCGCTTACCATCAGGCAAATGGCATGCCCGTCTCGCCATTCATTGGAATATATAGGGCGAAATATCTTTCGCAGAACTACAATTACTGTGGTAAAAAATAAGATTTTTCGATTTTTAATAGTTTTTTTTTTTTCAATAAGTCAAGACTTGTGGGTAAAAATAACGAGATATCTATACAACAAATACTTTTCAATTATTTTCTTGAAATAGTATCACAAATCACAATCCCTGACAATTTCCCTACTTCCTAGTAATGTCTACATAAATATCCCTTGTTTATGCTATAACTCAACATGCCCCACTAAGATCTTGGCTCTCATACTATATGACTTTATAAAAAATAGCAAAAGGATTTCACGTCAAACTTTACCAACAAAATCTGGAATATTTTATTCGAGATTCTCTTTGATGAACGCGTCTGTTTGTAATACGCATTGTTGTGGCACACAGAGAGATATGGGTTATCAGAATTCATTGTGTTTATTCGTAAATTTGCTTGTATCTCTTTCATTCCTTTGTTGGACACGTTTGTAGGACTTTCTGGTTTTTCAGGGCATGTAAGTAGTAATTAATTATGTTGGTAGCGTTATAATAGCGTAAATAAAGGTTAACTGAAAATTGTATTTAAATATTGAGATATAAGGTATTATTTGCGGTAAATTAATCGTATCCGACCGGAGACTATCTATAGTATACCATTGTAACCCACACAAGAAGTTATGGGACCTGACATATTATATCGAGCGACTGGTGAAAAACATCTTTATACTATAATATAATTATCAAAATAGCCCTGCACTTACCATTAGATGTAATAAATTTACTTTCCCTAATTAATGAATTCAATCAATTTGTATTTATTCTTTTTATATTTGTATTTCTTTGCAATTACCATCAGGTGCCCTAAAGTCGTTTTGGCTGGTTCCCTTTATGTTTTTCACTGTAATGATATGTTATACATATTTTTACGTACTCATTAAACTTACAATATCATTCTTTCCTATGAATTCTACTTTTTATTCAGAAGTAAATTCATAATTCATTTCGCTTTTAAAGTACACAAATAACCCAAGACACATTGTTCAGATTTTTATTTCCTTTCATTTATTATATACATTTTATTTATCACAATGTCACAGTCAATACATACATCTACTATGTACAAAATATTACAAAAATGTTCCTAGGGTAGGTAGAGAGTATTTACATTATACACAACTTTCTGGGCCAGGTATCTCTTCGGCTATGAGGTGTTCCCGCCTGCTTAGCGTCATGTTGCCTGAAATTACTTGTTTACTTGAGCCCGATGTTCTTGGAGAGACTATCTGTAACAAACAGTTTAAAACATTGTTACAATTTTTGTCGATTTTGAATTCTTTGATATGGATCTTGGTTACTAACGAAATTTATGAAAATCGGTGGAAATTGTAATGAAATTGGAGTTTTAAAGCATCCCTAAAATTTTGTATATTACTCAATATTTAAGTCTAATTTATCTATAACTACCTCGTAATAGCTTATCTATTTTTCTAAATCGTAAAAATATTATAAATAATACAATAAAAACTCAGTCTCGAAACGAATATCTGTACACCAGGAAAATATTTATCCTCGCGAGAATAACATTTCCGAACTCTAACTTATAAGCCAGCTGTTAAGCTGCTACACGAATAATTCGATATTATTGAACATTAAGATTTTTCGACAACACTTACGAAAAAATAACAAATGTATATTCGTAGTGTATACCAGAAGTCATTATTTCCTTATAAATGAAAACACTCCATCGTTAACTGAAGTTCATCCTAAGATAATATTACCCTCGAATGGTTCTTATCTATTAGCCAAAAGTGTTATTTCTATAACTCAAATAAATTTCCTTTCTGGAATAAATTACGTTAGCCCCTTGATAAATATAATTGGGGATCAATTTTCTTTTATATTGGGAATGTCTGTGTGTAAAATAAGAGAGAAAGAAGCACACTATTTTATTAGTCTAGTAGAAGTACAATAGGGCTGTGATCCGTAAGATTGAAGGGGAGGTCGAAAAACTTTTTCGTTTGTTTATATATTTAAATTACGTTTAGGATGGACACGAGCTTATCGAACCGTGTATGGCATGGGAGTCATCCCTGTCTACCGCTCATGGCATATAATCCTAAACTTATAAATTATTATGTAAGGAAGAAGCACCTTGAAATTCATACAGACAGCCAAACTATTCAGTTCAGGGGAAGTAGCACCAATGTTAAAAATTCAAAAGATTTATCGACTGTTGCCGTATGCTTGTAAGTCGGCATTTCTCAGGCATTTTGAATGTTCATTGGTGTCGGTGATCACTTTCCAACTTCTCTGGCATTTATTCGGTTTTAAATACTGGCGTGGCACAAAAAACCATGCTGTACCTGATGGTAAATGGTGCAGAACATTGACTGGCGAGAAAAGATTACGAATATCTCTCACACAATTATGCCCACCTGTTCGAAGGACATACACAAACTGACACGTATGTCATTCCCGACGGCGGATACTCAATTTTCAATACAGAACACAGAAAATACATCAGTTGCACAAATACCTCGAATGCGGAGCTACTGGTACGAAACAAAAATAACAAAATAATAAAACCCAACGTAGCCTATCTAGGTTACCGGAAAGAAAATAAATCGCTATAATTTATAAAAACACAAGGAATAAAGGTATTTTTAAAAGGTAGCGCAAATTTTCAGTCTACTTCATTACGTTCCCGCCGTTTGCGAAATGCTCAGACTTTATGTGCAATTATGAACTAAGTATGACTATAACTTAATTAAGCTCGCATTTTAATGAGTTAAATCTTCGATGCCAGGACAATTTTTGATGGTTCATAATTAAGAACTGCTGTATTTACGAACAATGTTTGAAGTTTAAAGCGGCTGGCACAATTGTGTCAACTGGGGATAATAATCTCTTTCTTTAAGTCTATGATGGCGATTAGATTTCGCGTCTGGTAAAAAAAATTTTTTTTTTTCATAATTATATTTCTGGATATTAGTAATTAGTTCGATTCATGATCCAATAACGCTAGATCATACGAGCAAATGTTTGTACTAGACTATTTGCTTATGTGTAAACCAATTATACCACAAATTGATAACGCTTAAGCAAACAAGGATCAACTGCGATTATTACAATACCGACCATGAAGATAACTATAAAGTATAATACTACATACCATAAATAAATTGCAAATAAAAGTAGCCTACTTAAAAGTAATTTAATCAATATTTTTTCTAAACCAAAGTAAATTTAACATTTGCTGTAACCGATGACGTAATGTCCCGTGTAGTACACGAAACAAACGTATGACGTCAGTTGTTGGCAACGCTCGGAGTTTGTTTACGGTGTCACATCGACGCGAAGTCGTTCCGCGCGAGTACGATTGACGGATGTCTGCTGACGTGTGTTTATGGAGACAGACTGTCTACGCAGGCAGAACACGGAGTATCGGAACGAGCTCGTCTACGATAGTTTAGCTATTATCGTCACAGTGAATCTGTAACTCGAACTTTGGCGTTGAAGGAGTATGGGTGGATGTAAATCGTTCGTACGTATTTTCTGTTAAGCAACACACAATAGTGTCCAAATCTGATGTTCATAAATCAGTGATCCATATTATAAACCCGAAAACTCTTACGAAAGGGAGACCGGGATCTAAAAACCCTCAAAAATTCACCCAGATTACACCTGCCAAGAGCCGAAAAAATAAATGTATAAAATTCAACAAAATTCCAATACACATTGTAAGAGTAAAAAAACATATTCTCGTTACTGACCGCTCGCTCTTCGCTCGGCTGCGGCTCGGCCGTCCACTCACCGCTTGTATGGAGTGCACCATTTTTGACAGCTCCCTCTAGCGGACACTTGACGCCTGGAGGTTCCCCGTCTAAAATAACAAATTGATATTTTTCATATTTTTCCAGTTTTAGAATTTCGTATTTCTGTCATTGTATTTCGGCGTGGGTGTCGATGTTTGTGGCTGTGGAAAAAGTTAAAGCGTTTATATTGTGCAAAAGCTAAAAAGGTTGTAAAGATAATATTGAAATGGAAATTTTATATAAATTTAGAATATATTTTTATAAACACCTGTATCTTTGTACACCTTTATATCTTTATAAATATCTTTGTTGACTGCTACCAAGACAGTGGGACGGAACATACACGGAACGGAACAATGTGGGTGACCTGGTAGCACATTTGCCTAACCCTTCTGGGAAAAAGGCGTGAGTTTATGAATGTATGTGTCTTTGTAAACTTGTCGTTAGAAATTCTTAAAGTGGTCCCATGGTACGCAGTAAACCCCATTGCTGATGAGAAGGTTAATTGCGATATTGGATATAAGTACTCCGAAAAATAATACATTACCATTTCCATATTCAGCTACAGAAAATCTATCGTCAGACCTCTCCTAAAGTTTTACTCAAGGGCTTTTTAGAAATGGCTATTAACAAAATTGCAATAACCAGTATCGACAGCATAAAATGATTCCTATTACACGGAATTCAAGCGAAAATATTATTTCGAATAAATATTTTTTTTCGTATAACCGCATCGACAGTTCCATAAACTACGGATACAAAGTTGCCGTCGGTCGTATAGCAAAGTACTATTAGCCTGATTCATTCCGATACCTTTCTTAGAAATAAGTGTTTCCTTCACTATTTTAAATATCGCCATATACATTCCCAGAACAGACGCCAATTCCACCTACATATTTAACCTTTGAACTGCGGAAATAACATGTCACAGCAAAAAATAATGCCCTCGAAAAGCAAAAGCCTTTGAAGATGTCAATTCAAACATTTACGCACATTTCAGAGACACGACTCTTTGAGTAATGCGTTTAACGAACTGTTATATGTTAGGGGTTCAACTTAGTTAAATATTAATGTATGGAATGGGATAAAATTCTGATTGCATAATGTACATCTAGAATTTATACGTCGTAATTCAATCATGTAATTTATGAAATTTTGTTAGAATTGGGACACGAATTAGTTTTATGTATGGATTTTTTAAAATCAATTTACAAGCCTTTGCCCTCTATTGTGTCCTTTTTAAAATAGTAAATGTTAACTTTTAGTGCAAATCCCCTAAACTGCATATAAATATTTGCTATATTCTTAGTCAATTACACTATTTTTACAAATTATACACAAAAAGACACTCAAGCATTGCGTCTTGTAATATATTAAGATTGTATTAATATTTATAGACATTATTACTTATAGAAACAATGGAATAAAATATTTTCTCCCTCAAAACACTCGGCGTATTGTTGCAATAAGTAGAGCCTTCGCTTTCTGGCTCAACAATGCATCGGACCATTCCTTTCTATTCGGCTCATCCCTAGAGTTTCCCAAAGAAAGCCTTGCACATTGTAGTCACGTCTTTGCATTAGTGGCTTTCAAGATTTTTTCAACTATATTTCGCTGCAAATTTCGAAAAATTGTTGATGATTTTTTTTTCAAAGCCGAAGTAAGATTAACGAAAAAACAAATGTGGTGCCATTATTCAATTTCTTTTCACAGTTATTTACTTTAAGTTGTTGATAAATCTAATCAGTAATATATAGTATTTATATCTCCTAAACGCCTTTAATGCGTGATGTTAACTACCTAACACTTCCACACTAATCAGGCTATGAAACACAATACAAAATTCTCCAATCCAACTCATACATTGATAATCCCACACAAACAAACTTTATTACTACAAAGAACGAAAGAAATTCAATAAAACCTAATATCAGAAAGGCTGTAGGAGTTGACTTACCTGGGGGTGGGTTTAAAATGTCCGGCTGGGCTTGCTTCGGCGGCTTGAGGGTGTAAGCCACCACGTACTGTCCGTCCCCGGAGTTTATTTGTAGCTCGGATGATTGTTGTTTTATTGGCTGTCGGTCCCTGCTTGAGGGATTGGGACGTTCAATTTCGCTGACTTTGGTTTTTAGAATGTTTGTTATTGTTTTGATCAAGGGTTGAATTAGGTTATCATGCAGTAACATGTTATAATTTATCAGTACTTTTATAACCCAATGTGCTTAATTTACTCCCAAATTCATCTACTCTAATAGCTAAGTTAGCTTCGCACAAAAATCTTGGTTTTAAAATTAATTATGTTTACTGTGCACAAACAGTACAAGTGAACTGTGAACAAATCTGTTCTATCGTAAAATGTTTGGAATCGAAAACTGTTCTAATCACAATGTGATTGAATATTTCATTTTTATAGCTAGAATTTACTTTCACGGTAATTGTAAAGATGTGATCTTGGTTTGTTTTACTGCATTTTCGCAAAGGAAGTATTACATTCGCGAACATGCAACGGAGTCATTATATTGTAGTTTCCAACACTAATGTTCCGTTTTAAAATTGAATTAAACCTGTACCCGTTGTTCTTGTGCCATTAATTTTACCAAACCATGTGTGACCGAATTCTAATTTCCCCTAAGTTCATATTTAGTATGCATACCTTTTTCTTCGTAGGAAATATCCAGTAGAAATTACTGCGAATGCTGCAAATATTGATGTCAAAAGAATAGCCCAAAATGTTGTTTTAGTTACTCCTGCCACTAATCCGTTGGTGCCATCTAAAACAATAATGTTATGTTAAAAATGTATATTAAAATGGCTGCAGTGATAAAGACAATATTATGGATATTTTACAGCACATATGTACATAAAAGGCATGGCTTGTCTAGCAAAATATTTAATTTATAAAAGAAAATACACCAAAAATGTTTTGTTAAAAATTTTAACAATTTTTAAACGGCGCAGCGCTGATGCAATTCTACGTAGATAGTACGAATACGTAGAGAATACTCTTAAATCCACCTCGTAATATTTTAAGAATGAAATGAAAATTTACCTTATTAAGATTTCAATATTACATATAAGCGCTTAAAAGCTATTGTTAATGTATACCTACTTCAATTTTTGAATAGCCAACACGCCCTAAAATAAACTTTCCGAACAAAGTTTATGTAATTATGAAACAAACTCAAATACAAACTGCAAAATTGGAAACAAACACTGCTTCAATAATAGAATCACAGACAATTGCAGCCATTCGCATACGTCCATAATAATTATAATTGGAGATTTCAATAATGCTGTCGGTTGTTTAATTAGTAATTGTCAACAAACTATTGCCCTCTCACGTTTTCAATTCAAATGCCTGTGTGTGCGAGCGAGAAGGGATATACCTAGCTTATTAGGTCATGTTGATAACATCGAATTTATGTCTAACCATCTAGCAGATTGGTTCCTTTATTGTCTAACTAACACCAGTCAATTACACAATAGGCCCAAACGGCCATGTGATCAGTTTCCGCACAATTAGTTTTTGGATAACAAATTGTGTTATATCATTATGATATATGTTGCATGAACGGATTGGTTGAATGGTCGACAATTGTCAATACCGATATTGACAATGCTTGTAATAACATTATCTAAATGCAGTTCAGTTTAATTAGAATCTCAACCATAACAATAATAATTTAAGAATTTGTGGAAGTCTATGAAATCGTCTCTTCTTCACCAAAATGTTCAAGAATTTTGAAATATGAACATGCAAGTGGCTTTGATAAATTCCATCTATTTTAAATTTTCCTACGCTTAGATTACGCAGTATCAGGAATTTCTATTCCCGTTCAATTTCATCGTAAAAGCGATCCGGGACGTACTTCTCTCTTCTAGTTATATAAACTTAACTTCACTTCGTAATACAAACAAACCTTCCACAACAATAAAACTAAGTTCATTGCAACAAGTAGCAAGTTGTATAAATAAATTGCAAGATGAAGAAATATCATTACCTGTTCTTCTTTCAGGATCTTGGTATGTGAGGGCTTGAAGCATAATCCTTTCTGACGCGCCTTTGTCATTCCTCGAATGTACTGTTAGTCGCAGTGAGTTTCCCACTGACCAGAGAACTCCTGCTGGTACTAGGAATAATGCCACACCGTCTACAAAAAAAATTGAAGGTCTCAATGCTGTAGCAATATAATAAATCTACATCAAACTTCAGACTTTTAAGACTTTTCATTTTCTCAGAGAAACAAAGAAATTTATGTCTAGACACATATAAATAGTCTGTGGTTACTGCGTGTTCCAGCTGCTATTTATTCGACGCTTAACATTATCAGCGTCAAAATGTTTTATTTCGAACATTTTATTTATACCTGATAGAATCAAATGAATTATTTATAATATAAAATCTTATACACTTACCCGTATCATTAGCAGTGACGTTGAATTTAATAACTCCACTATCAGAATCCAGAGCTTCTAAAACAACCAGTTGTGGTAGACCTCCGTCATACCCCGTCATACATCGAACCATGAGTGATTCTCCTACGTCATCTTTGCTAGAATCTTCGATCCAATTCGATCCATTTCCTGCTGATATTGTACAGTTTCGTGGAGGCGAGGGGCGAGCTGTTGAAAATATGTTTATGTAGAAGCAAGTAAACGTAAAGTATGACGGACTGGTGTTATTTTATATTTAAGCAGTCCTATTCAAGAATTAGAAACAATAAATTACCAAATTACTAAAAGGCAAATTAGTTACAATTTTCCGTGATAATATTACAAAAATCTCTTACATTCATATTTAAATACCAAAATGAACCCTGTGACCACAAACAATAACATCTAAGAAAATAATCAATTATAACCATACATAGTGTGACAAATTTCAACCTCCTAACCTGAATTCTCCAAACTGTTTTGCTTCCACCATCGTCTTCAGGTTATTATGTATTTATTTTATATATTTTTAGGAAAACAAAGTTATTAGGATAAAGCCTATTGTAACAGGATTTTTACAAATAGTTTTCGTAGCTTTTTAAGAAGTGTTTTATTTAACTGAAGACGTACCAGCTGGAACAATTTGGAAGATGCACGGCTGCACTTGTCGACCGACGGTGTTACTGCCCCTGCATGTTAGTGCGCCGTAATCTCTCTCACTGGCGGGAGTGTACCGAAGCTCGCTTAGACTGCCGTTAACTGTTCCTTTACAACAAACCTCTTATCAGCAAGCTTTGGAAATACTTTACAATTTATATATACATTGGTTTTAGGTAATTTGGTATTTGTACGAACCATTACGTTGATATTCATTCTCCCTTAAAATCCTCAACCTAGTTTAAAAGACGTATCCATTCTACTTATCTATTACATCTGTATTGGAAGTTGGGGATTGCTTATCATCAGTTGAGCTATTTGCTCGTTTATTGCACCTAGGGTGTTTTAAGTAAATATGACTTAGGTATCAGACTATAACACCTTTATTAAAACTTATTTAAAAATATATACAACATGATTACGTCATATTCATCCATTCCTAGAACTTTTAATTAGTTACATTTAAAATTATGGAGTAATATGAACTAGTAGCTTGTTTGTATCAAAGACTGAAACACGAGATTGATCAAGTTCGCTCAATTTAAGTGAAACGTTTTGTACCGGCGTGCTCTCTTCCTCTATACATTTATCCTCCCTGGCAAGGTCGTAATTCGAAGTGATTAAATGCGATACTAGCCGAGAATATACTCTCCAACAGAGGGATAATTAAACTCACATGCGAAGCTAGTACCCTACACACAAACAATTAATAACTATTACTCTATGATATATTTGGATTCTCGTGTTGACAATCCACTTTGTATGAGATTTCCGATAACAAAATACATTGCTGCAAAAATTCAAAAAGTCGTAAGCACAGAAGCTAAATTATTTTGAAATATAAATGAACATTTTTATATAGGGGAACAGGAAAGCGCGTTAACGGCTTTAATCTTTTTGATCATTCATATTTAATAACCAACCATCAATTTATCGATGTCCATCGATGGATATATTTTCCAACATTCGCTAACGAGCCCAGTCGCACATTTCTCTTATTTATTCTAAGCTAACTAATTTACAATGACCGTTGCTTTGCCTAGTCCACCTAAGCCTGAGCCTAAACTTAAAATTAATTTAAAACGATCACATACCATATCTAGCAGGGGACACATTGAAGCTCTCGCCGCTGTTGTTGAACTGCCATAGAAACGTGACGTCAGCTGGGTCGGCGTGAACGGAGCAACGAACTCTCAGAGCTTCGTCAAGTGCTGCCCCTACGACTTGGGGTGAAGAATCCGCGCATACCGGGGCATCTAAAGTAAAAATAAGTCTAATTTCCAGTAAAAAGATATTATTGTGTGATAGAGCGGCCGTAGAACCTTGACTGCGATAAAAAAAAATAAAGAAAATATTAAAAGTAAGTAAATAATTATTTAGCAAAAACATTACTCACTTAAGTGCGTATGGAAATAAATCGAAAATACTCTTATTGAAACATCAAAACGAGTGAACAATATTCTAAGAAATCATTCTAAACAGATTTTCAATAACCGATATTATATTTTCTTTAACTTTGGCAAGTTTTTCTTTATGCTAAAATATACTCTTTCTATTAAAGGTTTCGACCTTAAAAAGTCAACAAAACTTTTATTATTTTAAAGGAATATTTATAACAAGTGTGGGTTGTTTGATAAAATTTGTCTAAATAAGTCAATGACAGGTTTTAAAGTCGAGACACTTAGCTGATTTTATTTTTAGACATCACAATACAATGACTGGTAAAGTGCATGAATTTGTCCTGTTGGGGAAGGGCAAACTAATCAGCCTAGTCAGTGGTTCAAATCACGGGGCTTACGGATGATTTTTGAGAGTTCAGACCCTCCATACCAACCTACGGAAATATGTCGCGTTTTGGATACATTCTGTGTATACAAGGATACAATCAGACCGGCATAATTATGTCAATCAGCGAGCTATAGCCAGCTCGCGCCGATAGGCATTCTATCTGGACTGTAGTAATATTGTAGTATTACGAGTATAAAAGAAAATATTTATACAAGCCATCCATCGATTTATCCCCAAATAGCAGTATAAATGAACCGTTGTGTTCCAGTTTGAAGGACATTGTAGCCAGAGTAACTACTGGACATAATGAAACTTAACGTCTTATGTCTCAGGATGGCGAGCACAGTGGAATTGGAAAGTGAAAGCATTACTTTGTGATTCATGGTGTTGTTTGGTTTTGCTATTGTCCATGAGCAGTCGTATCGCTTACCATCAGGCGAAAGGCATGCTCTTCTCGCCATTCATGGCAAATAAATTGAGTCACTAGTGACATCAACAATAACTGAAAATATGAGTACACCATATTTTGTTCTCAGATAGAAAAATCCTCTGACACGTAATTGTCCCGACATGTGGATGAAAGATAACTTCGACAGAGCTGTTTGTGTTGTCTGTACGTGTGTAAATAGGTTTCTTTATTTCATATCATTTATCCACAAGAATAGCTGAGAAATAGAAAAAAATAATCGTAAGAAACACCTTGGGAAGTTGCTACTGTTTTGCTGTTTGATGAAGTTGGCTCTTAATTTATATGATGAGAGACAAAAACAACCATGAAGGACGTAGTTGATATAATTCAAATAACACATTAAGATTTCTTAGTAGACCCAACAAAAAATGCGAAGATAAGCTTGACTCATATTAAAGAGACAGGCCGGATAGTGACCTAAAAAAATTGAACAGGGGTAAAAAGAGCTTTAATTTAGACAAGGACAGCACAAATGCTGAATGATCTAATGAAGGTACAATATTAAGTGATATAACGTCTCCTTCCAAAGCATTTTAATTCAAATAGGTCGTAAATCGTTAAAAGATCATAACTCAAACAGGCAATCATTTTGGGCAGTTTGAAATTATTTCGTCTTCCCTTCACGTCGACAATTAAGTCTCGGCCAGTTGGGCGCGGAAGGAAGCGCTCCGATGCGCCAATATACAATTGTGTATAATAAATCAAAGGAACGGACATCGTTGTTGATTTACGTAGTCACGCTGAGTAATCAACGAGTTAGTATTGCCATTCAATGTTTTTATTTGTTTCAATACCGGGGAAATTAATTTTAAATTCAGTTAGATGTCGTAGGTATCTACCCATTTCCATTTGCAAAATTTAATCTGTTAAATTAGTAAAAGATGAATTTACTTGATGGGGTCCAAATTATAATTATTCAATACAAGCCGAGGGAACCTCCGGGAGTCGCAATGTTTCCGTTATTTGAAAATCTATTTAACTTTAGCAATTAGTGAAATTGATTTGAACCGCAACAAATTTTATTAATCGCTCGTAATAATTCGTGGACTGAATTTATCTTCTGATGAATAAAACATTAAAACGCTTGTAAATAGTATCGATACAATTCGCTATGGAATAAAAATATGTTGTTTATATAGGAAAACATTTTTTAAATATTATGAATTATATTTTAAAGGTACGAGTATAAGCAATGCTACCGGGTAACAGACGTAAAAATGATACATTTTCTACTGAACCACCAATTACAGTACTAGCAAATGTATCATCACAATTTGAAATGAAATTTATTCCAAACCCACGAACTAAAACAAAGCTCTATGAATTAAAGTGAAGCCACGAAACAACAGATTGCGAAGGTTCCCGGGGAATCGCAGTAATATTAGGCAATAATTTTGATGATTTACCGCTTGTGCCGCCTTCCCTTCGTGCCAATTACTATGCGGACGGTCGGCCACGGAAGGAAGTTGGTACGTCGATCCGGACCGCAATCATTTGAATACTATTCGCAGACACATCGGTATTTATAGGCCAGTAATTCATACCGCGCCCGGTGACGTTTTATGGGATATGTGTGTCCGATGTATATTACAAGAGGATTAGGGACATGCAAATGAAGTGTCTACTGCCGATGTACGTTATGTAAAATTTCTACCTCGGCACGTTGTAAGGATACAGTTTTATTTACGGTCCATGATAAAATTTAAGTGGGGTTGTGATGAGGGGTTTGAGGTGTGCTGCCGTTAATATCTTGCATGTAAGAAAATTTCGAGCTTGTATTATAGTCTTCAAAGTTTAGCATGTGGTGTTTTATCATGTTACTCAACTTATTCATCGCTTTTATGTTTGCATGTACCCATAGCCTAAACAGTCCCTAAATCATACTTTCATTCTCTTGTACCTTTTATAATTTGAATGACCAAATTTTCAACATTATCACTAATTAATTTTACATCTTCATCTTAAATAAGACAAGCATAACTTTTTAAACGATCTTCATCGTCTTCCTTTCAAATATCTGTCAATTTATCTTCGGTACGTACTTACATTGCACTCTCAGTTTGACGATTTCACTGGACGTTTCTCCGCGACTATTCGCTGCTTTACAGGAATAAGCGCCCGCTTCTTGCCTCGTCACCTTCTGCAGTACCAACGACCGCGTGCTCACGATGATCCCCGACGCCATGTTCTGCAATACTGGCCTGTCCTAAATTAAAGTAATCTTTATTTCTAATAGCACTTGGTTGATTCATAGTTTTAAATTAACAATACTGGTTACTGATGATGTATGGCGAAATATATAATCGCATTGATTTCTACAGTTACAATCCTCACGATTGGTAATGGTATTGCTATGTTCTTATTGGAAAGGTTAGAGATTTATTAACTAGTTTAATTCGATTACTAACTTTTTACATAAATCGACTTTTGAAGTTCTAAAGTAAGTTTCAAACTATACAAACGCATTATTCGAAATCGAAGAAGACTAACTTTTAGCTCAGTTAAGAATAATACTAAAATTACACATGTAACACAACACAGATTTCTAGTTAAACAATCAGTCGTCATGTTTCCTAAAGAACAAAGGTTCCCTGTGATCTACAAATTTTGATGTAATTTAATACATTACGAATGTAACATGAGATTGAAAATGTAGACATGTTGGCCTAATCAAGCCTAAAATATCAAAGATAAATCTGTGACGAACCTTTAATGTTAACGACTTGATTTTCTTAACTAATAAATATTTGACAGCCTCCGTGGCGCAGTTGGTTTCATGGGGGTGCCACTCTCTTGCATTCTATTCATAAGGTACTTGCCGCGCCATCTTGAATGCATAAGACACAAACCACGGGTCCAACCTGATGATCTTTTTGTTAAAGTATTACTAGATGTCGCGGCAAGAGCCAAAAAAAAATAAAAAACTAAAAGTATAAATAATAAACAAAACAAGCAGTCTTGCTTTTTAATAATTTTTATTTTCCTTATTAATATAAAAAATTCAAGTATATTTTATTTATTACTGTAACCATTTTATTACATACTTTACATTTTATAATGTATGTACATACCCTCTTTACAATTTGTGTCAAAAATTGACACAAGTTTTTCGAAAACTTGTGTCAAAAATTGACACAAGTTTTTCGAAAACTTTCGTGTGCGTACTACTGCGATTCAATAGCTATAATTTTGCGACTTTGGCTTTTAACTGGACTTGTTTGATATCTTTTGCGTTTGACCTCGGCTTCCTATTACTGGATTTTCATACTTGCTTTCCGATTTGGATATTTCAAGAACAACAATGGCGCCTAGGAAGTGTTTCTGGAAGTGCTATTTTGAAATGGTGTGTACCTCTGAGGACGTTATAAGCCCTAACCACTTTGTTTGTACATAGATAATGCAAGAATTTTTCCTCCGTGGTATATCTTCTGCCTCGTGGTTTACTTTTGTACTTCATTTGGAGTTTGCTAAATACCCGGATGGGCTCGGGAAATTTTTCGATTTAATGTAAAAATTGTGCTGAATGTAATAATTGCACTTTCTATTTGATTTTTGCATTTTAAAATCATGTTAAAAATGGAGCATGTATTATAGAATTGTCCTTAATTTCTATCAGAGGTGCATGTATATATTATTTACGCACACGAGGAAACCCGTAGATGACACATAACAAATATAATACTAACTAAGAATTATAGAAATTGCAGCATTAAACAATTTATATCTTGAAAACTCTTGAGCCATATTTGATTATGCTTAAACTAAATGTGAAAAGTCATCTAGTTTAACCTGAGAAACAAACATACAAAAAGACATAATATATACATGCACATATGAAATTTTGGCTATCTATTGAAACATCGACATAGATAAACATGCAAACATTGCGCAATTGTAACAAAATGATAAAGATAATAATAATGATAATGTCGGGTAAAAATAAAGATAATGTTATTGCAAACGTGCTGTTTTTTTAAATACGGCAAATTGGTGCCAGTTCTCTTCGTTTTAAAATGAAATTATTGGGATTTGGATACAAAACGATGAGCTCGTGCCCAATTGTCGTGACTCCCCTCCATTCTTTAGGTAATAAAAAGGCATGAGCAGCACCATCTGGCGGATTTTATTTAAAACAATATTTCCAGCGACATCTCGCCGTCAGCAAAGGTAATTTTTTTTTACCTCAATATTTTTGAAGAGTGGCATATCTATTTCCTATATAGTGTATTATCTATGGTTGGTTTGACGCCGCCTGTGAAACGAGAGGCCGCGAGTTCGATCCCCGCACCGAAACAAATATTTGTGTGATCCACAGGTATTTGTTTCGGGTCTGGGTGTTTGTGAGACCGAAAAGTCTCTCGTAGCTTCTGATACCCACGACACAAGACTCGATCTTAGTGTGGGGTCAGGACTATGTATGTGACTGTTGGGTGTATTTATTTATTATTTCGATTTTCCTCAAATTATGTTACAAATAGAATGAGAAATTGTTAGTACTAAACATATTCAATTAATAGCAATTGAACTAGATAAAAATATGTTAAAAAGAGCTCTATAAGCATTAAGTCATACTGAAGCATGACTTTAGTGAATATCTACCACAAGCACTATGCACATCTCAAGGTTATGATCAGCACTGATTTTTATCTCCTTTTTGTAGCATTAGATTTAGATCTACTGCAGAGACTGCCTCGGTGGCGTAGTTGTATTACGGTACGGTTACAAAGCTGAGGTCTCGGGTTCGAGTCCCGGGTCGGGCAAAGTGATATTGGATTTTTCTATTCATTATCAGCCCGGAGTCAGGAATTTGTGCCCGATATGGCGATAGGCTCGCCCCCTATCACATCGTGGGACGTGACATACAAGGCGAAATGTGGGTGTCCTGGTGGCGCCTCTGCCTACCCCTTCGGGGATAAAAGGCGTGAGTTTATGTATGTATGTATGTATGTAGATTTAGATCTACACTTAACACAGCAGACAGGATCAATCCAAGACCCATCATTGTCATAAAATAAACAGAAAACCTTAAACATTTCGTTCAAAAGGCACCCAAAGGTGCATTCATCCAGCACGAAATTCCCTCAGAACTTACGTCATGAAACCAAGATATCCTATGTTCCCTCGGGTTGGCTCGTACGTTGCACTCGAAGTACACGTCTTCACCTTCTTTAATATCATAACTAGTGAGGGTTTAACGTACTGCCGAGAGCCAGTGACACCAAGGGACTGAATCTTTTTTCTTCTTTTTTGTGCTTTTTTAAGACACATTTACCAAGTCCAGAAAAAAATTATAACATAAGAACTTACGTCATGAAGCCAAGATATCCTATGTTCCCTCGGGTTGGCTCGTACGTTGCACTCGAAGTACACGTCTTCACCTTCTTTAATATCATAACTAGTGAGGGCTTAACGTACTGCCGAGAGCCAGTGACACCAAGGGACTGAATCTTTTTTCTTCTTTTTTGTGCTTTTTTAAGACACATTTACCAAGTCCAGAAAAAAATTATAACATAAGAACTTACGTCATGAAACCAAGATATCCTATGTTCCCTCGGGTTGGCTCGTACGTTGCACTCGAAGTACACGTCTTCACCTTCTTTAATATCATAACTAGTGAGGGCTTAACGTACTGCCGAGAGCCAGTGACACCAAGGGACTGAATCTTTTTTCTTCTTTTTTGTGCTTTTTTAAGACACATTTACCAAGTCCAGAACAAAATTATAACATAAGAACTTACGTCATGAAACCAAGATATCCTATGTTCCCTCGGGTTGGCTCGTACGTTGCACTCGAAGTACACGTCGTCGCCTTCTTTAATGTCGTGAGGGTTGAGCGTACTGCCGAGAGTCAGCGACACCAGGGGACTGTCTGGTGACAAACACATCATTTCTAGCTAATTAAGTGTCGATACGTGTTCGAGTGCAATTTATCTGCTCTTTTAATTATTGCTGACCTGGGATTTAGAGGACACTTCGTCAATTTTTTTTTTTTTTTTAATATTCTTTTGTTAGAAGAGGTTGCGTTTCGTAAACTGTCTTATTAAGTACTAGCAGTTGCCCGCAACTTCGTTTGCGTGTTTAAGATAATGTAGACGTTATATTGCTAAAACTATTCTATTGTAACCTCTACGTAAACTTTTAACAAAAATCCACGTGCAGCATTTTTATTTCCAAATCTAACTCTGAATTTAGATTAACGGATTATTGTATTATGAGTCCGTCAGTTATCGATTCAGAGACCAATCGGAACAATAAATAAAAAGTTCAAAATCAAATTTAGATTATCAGAACTTTGATATCGATTATGAGACCAATCGGATCAATAGATGAACGGTTTTATTCATATACAGTTTTAACTGCCTTATTCATATAGAAAATTTTCAACCCTTATTTTTACTCCTTTAGGGTTACATTTAAGTAAACATAGTACGCACTTATTTTTGGTCTTAGATGACTAATTATAGTGTCAAGTTTGAAATCTGCAACTTTAACGATTGGGGTTTTCCATACAAAATAATGTTACCCTTTTCATTTCCGCTTAGGGGTTGAATTTCCAAAAATCCTTTCTTAGTGCTACATTACGTTATAAAAGAAATATCTGTGTCAAATTTCAAGTTCCTAGCTTCAGTAGTTTTGGCTGTGCGTTGATCCGGCAGTTCGGTTCTACAAAACTTCAACCCTTATTGTCGTCCCTTTAGGGTTAATTTTAGATAAACAAAGTATGCAATTATTTTTGTCTTATAATGAATAATTTAAGTGCCAAGTTTGACAATTGTAACTTTAACGGTTCAAATTTTCCCTATATCAGTTATTAACCCTTTACACCCCTTTAGGGGATGAATATCCAAAAATCCATCCTTAGTGCTACCCTACGTCACAATGGGAACCCCTATGTAATTTTTTAAGTTCCTAGCTTTGGTAGTTTCGGCTGTGCGTTGATCCGGAAGTTCGGTTTTACAATGCTTCAACCTTTATTTTCACCCCTATAGGGTTAATTATGACAAAAGAGAGTATGCAGTTGTTGTTGTATCTAGATGAGTAACTAAAAAGTAAAGTTTGATATCTGCAAGTTCAACGCTTTCGGTTTTCCATACACCAGTATTTTACCCTTTTCACCCCCTTAGGGATCGAATTTCTAAAAATCCTTCCTTAGTGCTACCCTACGTCATAATAGGAACCCTTATGTAAAATTTCACGTTTCTAGCTCCAGTAGTTTCGGCTGTGCGTTGATCGGGTAGGAAGGAAATCACCCAGTTTCTAAACATTTCAACCCTTATTTTAACCCCTTTAATATTAATTTTTAGACAAATTGAGTATGCAGTTAATTTTGTTTTTAAATGATTTATTGAACTGCCAAGTTTGACAATTGTAACTTTAACGGTTTAGATTTTCCATACAACAGTTTTTAACCCCTTTCACCCCCTTAGGGGTAGAATTTTCCAAAATCCCTTCATAGTGCTACCCTACGTCACAATAGGAATCCCTGTGCAAAATTTCAAGTTCCTAGCTCCAGTAGTTTCGGCTGTGCGTTGATAGGTCAGTCAGTCAGTCAGTCAGTCAATCAGGTTCCTCTTTTATATATATAGATTAGTATATCGATCGTATAAATCTCTTCATAGTATTTAAGTGGTTATGAAATGATATTGACTTTTTAGTAGACGAATGTCATATTTTATACAGCAATACAAGCAACTAACGATTGATTTTTTTTAAAATCGAGAATAATTTGTGATTCTCATTTTCATTGAAATCTTTCTAAGTAAATCTCATTTGTGTAAAATCTCGCAAACTTTCAACATTTTGCACCAAGTTATCGAAAATAAAAGCAAAAGATTTACTAACATACAACGTTGAGCTGAAAGTGGTCGTCAATCGTCTTAGTGGGGAGACTGGGGTTCGAAGCCACGCACTTTATCACCCCGCCGTTGTCTGCCGGCGTAGGAGTGTACATCAGACTACTCACGGACCACGTCTCGTTTGAATGATCCGTCACCTAAGGACAAACAAATGTTATTAGTAATTTATGACCTCTGTGAACACAAAAATCTTCTTAATTATAACTGTAAAAGTCTGAACAGATGCTATCATCAATTACTTAATGGCTTAATATTTATGGGAGAAAAAAATGTATGTATGAAGGCTGAGAAAATAAAGCATATTTGTTTTATTTCCAATAAAAAAAAAACAAAATATAAACAGGGGCGTATATATTTTAAACTTTCAGTTCGGAAATTCACGAAATAAACATGAAAGTTGAAAATTACAGAAACAAAATAAACGTAAAGTATAATTCTAAACTGTCTATCAACTTAAACAAAACCTTAGACTAAGAGCCCATGTAATATGTATTACATAATGTAATACCTAACAAATTCTACAAAGAAATGCTGATAAAAAACTACAAAGAGGCTAGTGATTAGTACTCCCAGAAGGAAAGTAAAACGACTTAAGTTCTTCCACTCAAGTCTATAATCATATTTTATTACCCGGCACTCCACATTTTATCCCTAGCCTACAAACAAGCCTCAGAATTTTAGGTTAATACCTTAAAAGTGCATAAAAGCTTTCAGTAGCTACAGTTGTAAATGTTTCTAAAAAGCGTACCGTACCATTTGCCAGCCATTGTATTTTATATGGACATTCTAAAACAACAATTAGTCCAGTGAATCGCGGTCCATCAATGGTCGGATACGATCGAGCGGTACAATCGATTTAAAAGCCACACAGTGCTTAGCTCTAGAATGGAAGTTAATTGACGGTTACCTTCGCCATCAAACCACGGTAATTAGAGCCAGCGATGTATAACTTTATTTACATTTTGTGCCGACAGGGTTGTGGTGACCGTGTCAATATGGAATAATGGAGGGTTAAAGATGGTAGATAAAGCGTAATTTAAAAGAAATTAGACTTTTTGATGTTCTATGGAGTTATCACCAAGAATTAGTATATGAAAATTGAATTATTTTTTGGGTCGTATTTAGCTACATTTAGGCACTATAAAATAAATGATGCCGTTTGATGACACGTAACATAAAATAATATAAAAAATCACCAATTTATTAAGTTTTATACCCCCAAAACCTTTTAGTCACGTAATTTTGCATAAGTATTTTTTAGCAAGGTGAAAGTTGTTAAGCTTGTCTTTCAGTATCCCAAGGGAGACCAAAAGTTTATGCCAGCATCTCCAGACAGTTTTCCAGTCCACCACACTCGTAAATGTTACGGCCGGACTGGGATCTAAAGGAAAGCTACGCAAAATACTTACTAAAATATCAACCTCAAATATATAAACATTACCGTTTCTATATAGAGGATTAAAAAGCTGGTTTGTAAAATGAGACAACTGTTTGTATGACTCATATTTCTGGGTGTTCTTGAGGTATATTTGTACGAGATCAAACCTGCCTATATAACTATTAGGTGTATTTATCAATATAACTTACCTTTTCCTTCTCAAAGCTCCTGTTATCCTTATACCAAGTAATCTGTGCGGGTGGTCGGCTTCCTTCAGCCACGCAGCGCAACGTAGCCGCGGCGCCGGCTATTAATTGCTGCGGTCGGTTCAACAGCGAGACGGAGAGTGGGGCAACTAAGGAAAGGATATTCTATAGACATATTATTTTTAAAGTCGTTTTTGTATCAAACACTGTATGGAGCAAATTAAAGCTGAAATACGGAGGATGAGCGACCCAATTGATCAATGAAGTTTATTTGTTAGACCCTACTCTCAAGAGAAATCGTTCCAAGATCGAGACAAAGACGAATATATCTTCAGATTGAAACTCAGACAAGACTGACTCGATTAGCAGACTCGACTATCGAAGTAGCTTGCCATTTTATGCACAGAATGGGAAAATTAATTACAGTCTACGACCAATGTGGAAAAAGTATTAATCAAGACCACCACCCGTTCAGTGACAGGTGATGTTCACCAATGTAGATATAAAACTCCAATAAGTTAATTAAAACAAACAGCGAGGCGTAGAAAGGATAAAATCATTTCAAGTGGGAACTGAGTCCCATTAACCCAAAGCGTAATATTCCATTTTACAAGACTATTTTTGTAAGCTGGCAGTACGTTAAAAAATATTAAATGAAATGATAACATTGGGAGTATAACAAAATTTCCACACGTGTTAGTGTACCGTAAAAGTAAAAAACATTCTGTTACGGCGGTGCTACAAATTATTTCACCGTGAAAATTGGAAAATGTTAATTTACGTCAATTCGAGAGGGAATATATGTACTCTGCTAAATGTATCAACATCAACGGAAAAATTCACAGTATGGAAATTATGACAATTTCTTTAAATGTTCTGTTGATGAAAATCATTATTGAGTTCGACCTGGAAAGTCATAGACGTACATAATCTCACGCCTATTTCTCCAAAAGGGTATACACTATACAGTGACACTATGGCCAAACATCGATCAATGTAGCTCTAACCTGTCTAGCAAAAATTCCATTCCTCAATAGCTTTATGATATTTCTCAAATTTACATATCCCATAAAGTAGCCTTTTGTATGTCTTTTTGTTTATGCATTGTGTTCTTTATGTATGTCACAGGTGTACAATAAGGTTTTAAATAAATAAATAATGTAGGATACTCAACTCGGGCTTAGAACACAGAACATCACAGATCCAAACCAATACACGCTACCAATAAGACATTAAGGTGACGTGTCTATTAAACATATAAAAAGTTAAAATAAATACTTACGGTTCATTTCAAGCCTAACAACTTTCTCTTGAGGAGGCACCAAATTAGTGTTAGAAGCTCGACATTTATACGTAGTATTCAAGTCTTCGCGCTTCAAATGCTGCAATTCTAGACGATTGACCATTACGTGTGTGTCTGTTTTCATACCAATGTACTGCGGGGCTGGTGTTCCGTCAATCCACCAGGAAACCAGCGGCTCTGGACGACCTAGTGCGAAAGAGATTATTATTATAAAAAAGAATATTATAAAGGTTGCAAGAAGTCGCTGGATACAGGCCACTTCCAACAGATCCCTGCAGAAATCCTCCTTTTATTAGATCTACGTTTAGGAGTGATCTCTTTGTGATAAATAAAATATGGAAAATATTTTTAAACACATAAGCGTCGACAGACCAGAATTGGCTAACAAATATTTCTCTAAATAACAACACTGAAGTATAAAAATATACGGAAGCTGTCGAATATCAACATTTTGTGAAGCATCTTTATACAAAACATCCGAAGCGAATAGATAAAGTCTTTCAACGGCGACATGACACAAAAAAGGAAAAAAATATCAATGAATACATATGAAACAAACTAGTAAAATGTATTGGATGTGAATTTAGCCTTTTTGGTTACATCTGCTTAAAGAAACCGATGTTTTACCGGTTCTCGTTCCTCATTCAGGAGAGAGCGCCGAGCGAGATGAGTTTGGCATTGACCCAAAAAATTTAGACGCAACTTAAGCCTCTTTTTGCGCCCTCTTATACAAATACACTTATTCAATACAAAATAGACTTCGACTTAACTGTACTGTGTACACATCATACTAAAAGTAATGACTTTCACGGTTCACTTTCAAACCTCGCTCCCGTTAATCCTGGGTTCGCAGTCACGTTGGAGACTGTCTCGAAAAAAAACTGAAAATGTTCAGTTCAGTTCAATTTTTCTATTGCTTGATTTCTTTTATGGAAACATTGGAAGAGATATTCCATCTGAATGGGTTCATTGAAAAGTCCGCAGTATGGCCGGATGGCGACGAGCCAGTACGCGGCGCGGATTATCTTCGGCTGTGTGCCCACCAATTGTGATGATGCAGCGGAGCGGACAGCGAGGAATTTAGGCTTTGAACCTGTTATCACGCTTGTGCTTAATTATGTGGTCTGGAATGTCTACACCGGCAAATGCCACACCTAAACTCACTGATATTTCCTTACCTCATTTCTTACTTTATCTCTACTTAAGGGCAAAATAGACCATAATGTTATGCAATTAAAGCATAGTACCACTGACTAAAATCATATTACGTTCTTCAAAATAGATGGTTCTCGATGTAGATTATCTTTCGCGAAACCTTTCTAAGACTGTAATATCCAGCATACAAAAATGTCTGTATAATCCACGCAAAACTGGTTATTGCCACATCCCAGTCAGCTTTTCCGTTTCAATAGTTACCTTTAATGACAACGTGAATCGAATTATTTTAGCTTGAGTCTGCCAATTGTCACGTATCAGACACGCGCAGGCATACCTGTTTCCATTTAGTTCGCTGTACGTTTATCTATGCTGTATTTAGTTTCCAAATGACCGTCTATACCTCAGGCTTCTACTGGTGACATTAACGTTCTTTTTGGTTTTGTTATGGCCCACAGCTTACTCGGATGGTATTTGTAGCCTTCTAGATGGCCTTCCCAACGGGGATAAGCTCGCGATATTTTGTCCAAACGATAAAATGATAGTAATGTGTGCGCGGCTGCTACTATTAATGTCTCTTCTGTGTTTTATTTCGATGTAAAAACACGTAACTTGGCCTGATGTGTAAAATTTACCGTGTTATTTCTTTGTGTCTGTTTTATGTTGCGGCGAATGGGACGTTGTATTTCAATGTTCATTTTTTTATATTGTTCGCTTCTGATACAGATACAAAGACATCGCTTAATCATTTGAGTGCCTTTTGGGAGATAAGAAATACGTCTAAAATATTGTATTATTTCCTAAACAAGTCGTATAGGAATTCAATACAACTAGTTGATAATAAATTGTTAACTAATGTAATAGTAACAACAATTTACTTTAAAACGTGCAATATCTATTTGGCAAATTATTATTTGAAACAGAATAGGCAGATGGACCAATACACGTTGAATTGCATCGAAGTCATATCGTGAAATTAAACTTTTGATCGATGACCTGAACTGTACACAATATGTATTCGAAACAATTCATCTGTCCCATTTTAGGCCTGTCCTATTTCGATATTGCTTTTTTTTTTTTTACGCTTTCACCTTTCTATTTCATTGTGAAAATCTTTTTCCAGTTTTTAATGAAATACCTTTCAACCGTTGTAAGTACAGTGGGCACTTTATCTTCATCGCAAATTCTTTATGGATTTCAAATACATATACATTTAATGGAAAATTTAAAGCTTTTACAGCTTAGACATCGTCCAGGCAGCATTTTAGTATAAATATTTTATCTATTTGTCCATTTTCTATTTTATTAACTGCAAGATACGATTTAGAGTTTTGGTTGAATTAATAATGAAATCATAAAGATAAGAATAATTAAATCTGACGTTTTTATTAAAATTTGCGAATCCGTGAAACTAATTTCGTTGGAAAGACGCAAAAAAAATCTACAAATCAGACTTTAGGTTTTTATCTGAATATAGATGTTACAAGATAATTCCATTAGATATTTAACATGAAAACCTCGAACATAGAATAATATCATATTAAGTAACAATCATTAAATATTTATCTCATTTAAGAGTTGTTTGAACTTGTTCACTTTGATAAGAACTTTCCATTTTGTGAATATATAAATGTTTGTACTTACCACCACGTACTTCGCATATAAGTACTAAGGCAGCTCCTTCTTCTAAAGGACCCACCACGCCCGCGACGTCGGCTCCCGATTTATCATAAAGTAGCATTTGATGTGGAGGAACTAGAACAAAATATATCTATGCATTATATGTAATCATTGTCAAAGAAATTTTATATGCTGATTTAATAGAAAGTACGTTCAGTATCCATGATCTTTCGTAAGAATGTTAAAATGATTACAGAAACAATTTATATTTTATAGGTTATTGCTAGACAAGATTTAGAAGCTTAATTTTCGTTACATAAATATTTTTTACATGGACTTGTATCATACCAATCTGAAAATGATGCACTTATATTTATCATCACCTTTACAGATCTTTCTGTTAAAATAAATACTTATTTAGGGTAATTGATTTCACCTTAATTAAATAAAGACCAAACTTAAATTATTTATAAAATACCATTTTATCAGTATCAGTAAACTATCTCTAGTCAGTTAAATACATTCAGTCGCAATCAATATTCAAGCTAAGCTCCATTCGCTTCTATCTCAGAAACCTTATTTATCAACAGTGCATATCAAAAATATTTGCAGTCCCGTTCAGGTCAGTGTTTGATGAAATTCCAATTCTATCTCTGAGGCTGCGGTTGCTTTGACGTGTTGTGGCTCTTCTTTGAGAGTTAAGTTCCAACAGGAACAGAGCTGTTGATGCGTATCGCTTGGAATGTGTTTCTCCTTTCATTAATCCAGTGCTGTATTAAAGGGCAAGCTTAAATGACATTCTAGTTTGGTGACGTGTTTATTTCTCTGCTTAATTGAGGTGAATTCTCTTCTTACAAAATAAGGAAATACTTTTTGGTTACGAAGTTTCGTGACCCAAAACATTTGTATTGGAGAGTTTTTTGAGTGGGGTTAGAAACATAGCCCATCACGCGGGCCTAGTGTGGGTTGCTATCTTTAAAGGAATAGGAAACATTTTTTAGATCTTTATTTTTTCCTTACCATGTCTTCATTCATCGTTAAAGTGGTAATTGAATATCGCACACGACACGTTGATAACAAACATATGGTTGAATTTGAGAACCGAACTTGCAGTATTTTATGTCATAACTAGCACTTCAACTTCAATAAATAAACTCTTCAACATCATAAAACCTAATAACTCTAAATTGTAGCTCCATAAAGGTGTTCACAAACTTCGCTGTACCTACAAACCAATAATCCAATATTTTCGTTTGGTATTAAAGTTTATATTGAATATATGTGCCGCAGACAATATTCACGGATCGTCTAGTAGCCGATTTTTCGCCCGACCGCAATCTAATTCGGAGCGTATAATATTGAATCCAACGTATTTGTACCGAAGATCAGTCTCGAATCAGTAGACAAGTAGGGAAAGTCTTTTGGGTATCAACTTTTTCTAGAAACCTAAATTTGAGTGTCTTTTTTATTTTTCAATATGTGTGTTTTATCCCAAGTGTAGCTATTCAGGTAAACGTTATACCTATGTCTTGCACATTTTTTTAAATCGTAAGCGATTTAATGATACAGTAATTTGTGATATTTGTTTTAATTAGTTAATGGCCTAATTTGAATCTATCATAGAATTGCTGAATAGGCTCAACGTCTTAATTCTATGTAGCTATTTTCCGCGCTCAAGATACAGCGTTCAATTCTCAGTCCTCACGCAGATTAGTAGGTGTGTACGGGTTATTGGTAATTTCGACTGTTATCTGTTACAATTTCCGAACAGAACTTTATAACACGAAACCATAATGCACACATCTGATAATTCATTACGATGACAATATTTAGCTAGATAGTTTATTTTAACTAAATAAGGCATCACACACACCTAAATTCGGCACAGTAAATCTCACATTCTAATAATAAAAATAGCAGTATTTGACGTCAATAATACCACTGAATGGTAATTGGGTATTTCACGATATGAATACTGCTGATTATGTAAGTAAGAATTCTTTGTGTGAACAGTCCCTTTGGTATAACAAAAGCTTTTGCAAATTACCTCTCAGCACGAGCAGACTAATGGATTTCAATGGAGTTGCATATATGCGATGTAGGCTTACTTTAAAATGCTTTGTTCTGAGCAAAAGAAATTTACCTCCCTCATCTCCTTTGCCTGAGTCTTTCGTCGCCTTGAATAGGGTAATTTCTTTGAAAAGCTCAGTGGTAGTTTGCTCTGCTTTTTATAGGCAGACTGTTTATATGATATTTTTACGCTCGTCGTCTGAATTCGTTTTAAGAATGCTATTGTCTGTTACAGAATAAACCTGTTAGGGCAATTATATGGGAGTAAAGTCGCATGGGTATAATGGGATAGATCCATGAATGAAGCTATTATCCGAGAGTAAAGAAATTTCGTTTCTAAATTGCTTACACTGACTCATACGTTATGAAATTGGCAACAATAGATGCATTTTATTATAGAGAGGATATTGAATGTACATTTTCCAAACCAGTGGCTTACGCCCGAATACTGGAACGACATTCAAATAATAAGGTGCTCTTAACAGCGCACGGCTCACTTAGCCAGTACATTTAATCGGGGTTAACGTAGTTAAGCGCAAGTTATATTTAAGTTGCGTTCCAGTATTTGGGCGTTAGACATCTAATTCATTAAACAAATTTCCGAAGGTCTGTATTAGTAAAATTCTAATAATCTAAACGCGTTATTATAAAATTGTTGCTGGTTTATTATTTATATGATTGCTTCTCTAAATCTATCAAAACAAATATATTTTTGCATTATTATTACATTTTATTCTGAAAAATACCAACTCATCGAACGAAGTTCATTAACGATGAAAATAATATCATTCCCACTGATAAAGCTCAGACAATTTGATCTATTTAAATCTAATTTCCTTTTAAATTTAACCTGTCTCCTGCAGATTTTATCTGTGTCATCGTCGGCGGTCTGTGCGGCCAAGGTTTTTATCAGGCCGACAGTTGAGCAACCCCGGCGATCCCTCGACAGCTCATAATTAAAACGTCTACGCGATGTCATCACTCGTCGCGATGCCCCTGCGATTCATCCGTAATGACTAAATTGATTCCCCACCGTCGCCTCGTAAAATTTACATTTAAAGTTTCGTTCCCAATGATTTTTGGTTTATTACGTTTTATTTCGTATTTAGATGACTTAATAGATTTTTTGCACGATATTTTTGACTTGGTTTTGACATTTTGTATTGTCTTTCGAATATACTTAAATATTATCGTTACAATATCACAATAATAATTAACAAAGACACAATAATGATATGTAACAATGTGTGTTAAATGAAAATCAAACAAATAGCTGCCACTGAATAACTTCTCAAGTACCTTCTATTATAGAAACAATTACCTATCACAGTGAGTCGTATTTGAAAGTTCCGTGTCGGTGAGTTCTTGAAGTCCACCCGACACCGGTAGACTCCTTCATCGTCCAGCTGCACTGAGCTGAGGGTCAACGCCGCTGGCTGGGCCACGGTTGCGAAGTAGGCCCGGGGTCCGAACGCGCCAGGATCCGACCACTGCAGGGCTTTGTTGAACGAACGCCCACGGACGTCGAAACTGTAACAAAGAAAAGGTGTATTAGATAGTCACGATGATATGTAGAGAATTCATACAACAAAAATGTTTATTAGGGACATTATACTGACTGTTTGAATCCTGGTTCAAGAGCGTCAATGTATAATCTAGAATCTTAAGAACTTCTCGCACCGCGAAGCGCAACTAAGTTATTAGGGCGTCAATAATAAATACACCCTACGATTACACACATGAGCCTGATCGCACTATAAAATACAAGTCAAAATCGGTGAGATATTTTTCAGACTCCCAGCGCTCAAGCTCAAAACAAATAGTAATGGTGTCTGTACGGACTATACCCACCAAGACGCGTTTCACAGCCCACTCCCTAACCATAAATACCACAAATAAATTGATGTTGAAAGATCTCTTTTTCCGAATATACGTATAAATATTATGTTTCCTAAAGATTGTTACAGTCAAATCATTTTTAAGTATCTACAAAAAGACCTAAAAATAAACAATTCCAAACACCTTAACTCACCAACCCAACTTTGATGAAAGCACAAAATTGCCACGTGGTTGACGTCAAAAAAAATATTTTCTCCGTAGAAAATCTGTCAAATTGTAGAATAAAGGAACGGGTCGACCGGGTGAAGTTTTTCAATTTCCGGCCAAGCTACATTTTCTCAATCTTCAACCTCCGTTCTAATTTATACAGCAAGAAGCTTTGAGAGAGATGATTTGATTGTACACCCTGCTGTTCCCAGGTAAATTTAACAATTTAAGCACGCTTTTTACGAGGGTATTATCTCCACAAACGCCAGCACGGCGCGGTTATTGCCTTCCAAATACTTATAATTGCTATTTCATGTAATCGCCCGCCTGGTAAACACCCGCTGCCTTTATACCATTTGAATATTACGCGCTGAAAGTGAATAAAATACGCTCCTTTTAACGCAATTCTGGAGGTGTAACTGCAAGAATTCTTTATGTAGTACATGCGTGCGTAAGTGTATGTGAATTGAAGGACAAATTGAGATTTTTTTAAAAAGTATTTAAGAACAATTGTTGTGATAAGGAATAAAAATACAAAAATTAAAGTGATTTTAATGAATTTCACAACACAAAAAAGATTAGTTCGTTGCGAAACTTGATGCCCGAATTTGATTTTAAAAGTTACGCATAGCAAAAAAAGATTACCATGTCTTATTTTTATCAAGATATGATCGCTTCCAATTTTTGGGCCAAGGCCGAGTTTCTCCAGTGACATTTTCATCATCATAAGCGGCAGTTAATATTGAATTACGTTCTACCAATCGAACCTTATAATCAAAGGTTTTAAATGGAAAGTTTCAATATAAACATAATATCTTCACCAACACACATAAACACATGTATTGACGGGCGCGCGTTCCTGTACGTCAAACAGGAATGGTTTCTTTGAAGAAAATAAGGCTCCTATTTCCTTTCATTTACAAAGAGATTGACTTTGACTCAATCATAACTAAACAATTACTCGATTTTGAAAGTAAAATCGTTCAAAATATTATGTTTTGGATATGAATGCTTAGGTGGATGAAAGAAGTTGTGTGGAAATCAATGGGATACTAAGTATTTCATATTTCTTTTGCGTGTATTTTTGTTATTTGTTAATTTATTTTCTGACATCGGTGCATATTGTTTAGCCTCTTCTAGTATATTTTCTTTTCTGTGAAAGGCGAGACTAGCATATCATTTGCTTGATGGTAAGCGATACGACCGCTCATGGCTGTAGCAAAACCAAACAACACCATGAATTACAAAGAAATGCTTGGCATTCCACTGCGCTCGCCATCTTGAGACATAAAATGTTAAGTCTCATTATGTTCAGTAGTTACTCTGGCTACAATATCCTTCAAACCGGAACACAACAGTGCATTGACACTATATATTCTATTCTCATAGCTCGACTCGTAAAGTGACCAAAAAAGGTACTATTGGAGATGTAAATATCCAGCAGTAGAATGCTATACGCTGATGATAATTACGTTGACAAAATATAAAACTTAAAACAACTATGGAATGACTACTATGAAAATTAAAAATAAAATTTGTAGATTTAATGACAATAATCCTTAAAGGACATTGATAGAACTTGGGCCAGTGCTGCTCAAGTGCGATTTCCTTAACGAGCACCTGGTGACGTCTTAAGTGTGTTTCGTTGTAGGTGTGTTCTAACACTAATTGGATTGGCTCTGCTCGGCTTCCGTTCATCCGTTTAAGGTAGCGACGAACGGTTCATTAGTCCCGACTTTACGATGTTAATTAAATACGCATTCATGGCAAAGTTTTTATAAGGGGCTGGCCGATCGCACCTGCCGCCCAACTTAACTTTCATATTTACTCGCATAATCAAAGCTTATTGTGGCGATAATTAAATAGGAAATGATTAGGCCCGTGGTTACTTTTCGATTAGTTTTAAGAGCGATCTGGTGATGAATTAAGGTAGCTCCAAAATAGAAATAATGTATTTCGGCAGTCTGCATTTTTGATGGTTGAAATATATGTATCGCTTATTTTTTCGACACATAATTTTTTTTAATAACGTTAATTCCTCGAAAAATATTTTAAAATAAATTGCAATAACACAAATTTTATACAAAAATTCATTATGAAACACAATATATCACTTACAATAAATTTTAAGGAACTTTCAAGAACATTATATTTTATGAAATGAAATGAAATGAAATGAAATGAAAATATTTATTGAACCCATGAAATGTCATACATTATTTAGATTCAGTCACTTTTTTCCACTACCACCCGGTTCACAAGGCTGTTTTCGCCAGAGAAGAACGGGCAAGAAACTCTAGCGTTGCTCTTTTTAAACCAAGTTTACAATACAATAATTATACAGAGGTTGCAGCGCAGTTAAATTCAGAGCAGTTCATAGATAATTTAGAAGAATAATGAAGAATAGTGTTATTGGTCAAGTGATTTTGGTACGGTTGAGTTAGGTAAGTAAAGTCGCCCAGAACGCGGAATCAGTGCACTGCTTCACCAAAGCAATGAATAGTAGTAATAGTTTTAAAGCAATTAAAAGTTATCATTATAAGCAAGTCGAGCAGACCAGTCCACACAAGCAGCACTCGTTCACGAGTATGACGCATGTGCCAGCCATCGGCCTCCTCAACCATGTTACAGGGAAGTGACCAACCCGGTACACGACGCCGCCGCAAGCACAGACGTTTTAGCGAGCATGACTTACTCAAATTGCTTACAACTGCGATGAAATCAAATGAACTAATTATTACATCACATCTATATCAAACAATGCACATCCGGTTGGGGGACTTATATTATGTTATGTTCCCAAGCCTTATTATCCTCTAGGTAATCTGAAATTTTATAGTAAGCTTTATTACACAACTGTCGCTTAACAGTGAATTTAAATTTGTTTATACTTAAGGCTTTTATGTGAGTGGGAACTTTATTATAGAAGTGTATACAGTAACCCTTAAAAGATTTGCTGATTTTGTGGAGCCTGGTCTTATGACTGACTAGATTATTTCTATTTCTAGTATTTTTGTCATGAACATCGCTTAACTTTTTAAATTTCTCTATATTTTTATGGACATACATAAGATTAGTAAATATGAATTCAGATGCTACTGTCATTATGTTTATTTCTTTGAATTTTTACCTCAGAGATTGTCTGGAGCTTAGCGAATAAATAGATCTTATGGCTCGCTTTTGGAGAACAAAGATTGCATTAATGTCAGCAGCACCACCCCACAGCAAAATTCCATAACTCATAAGGCTATGAAAGTAAGCAAAATAGACCAATCGAGCCGTATCAATGTCAGTCAATTGGCGAATCTTGCCCACCGCATAAACTGCAGCACTCAGCTTTTTTGCTAAGGCAGTTATGTGGGGACCCCATTGAAGTTTAGGATCCAATGTGATTCCCAAGAACTTAGTAGTCTCCACAAGGCTCAACACATCCCCATTCATAAATATGTTGGCATTAACTTTCTTTACATTAGGTGTCACGAACCGTATACATTTCGTTTTCTGACTATTTAATAATAAATTATTCACGCCAAACCAATGGACTATATTTGAGAGAGTGTGGTTTACATCGTCAAGGAATGGTTGATGTCGTTTTACTTTAAATATCAATGAAGTATCATCAGCAAACAACACTACCTCACATTTGTCCCTTATAAAATAAGGTAAGTCATTAATATAGATCAAAAATAGAAAGGGTCCAAGAATCGAGCCCTTCGGAACCCCCATAGTAACAACAGATCCAGGAGATCTTTTTCCGTTGACATCAACGCTCTGAACCCTATCACTTAAGTATGATTTACATAATTCAAGAGCTGGACCATTAATTCCATAGTGGCTCAATTTCCTGATAAGAATATCATGGTGAACACAATCAAATGCTTTGGATAGATCACAGAATACACCTAAAGCATCCTGAGAATTTTCCCAAGCATCAAAAATGTTATTTATAAGCTCCACACCAGCATCAGTAGTGGAGCGACCCCGAGTGAAACCAAATTGTTTACCATGAAGTATATTATTTGTTTTAAAATATCTTTGTAATTGTAATAGCATTAATTTTTCAAAAATTTTACTTAATGAAGGTAGTACTGAAATAGGTCTAAAATTTGAGGGGTCATCTGTACTACCAGATTTAAAAAGAGGTATGATCTTGCTAAGTTTCATTTTATCAGGAAATATGCCACTATTAATACAAGTGTTGAAAACTATAGCTAGCTGGGGTGCTAATACAGGTATTACAGATTTGAGTATTTTTGTAGAGATTCCCCAGAGGTCACATGTATTTTTAATATTTATTAATTTAAACGTTTTTATAATGTCCATACTGTCAACGAAATGGAATGCAAATGAATCCCCACACCCAGCCACACTTTCCTGCAGTAACTTATCAGCTAAGGAAGGAGATGAATTTAAGTTTTTTGTTATGGAAACTGGTATATCTGTGAAGAAGTTTTCAAAAGCCCTAGCTACTTCTACATCAGAGTTAATTATATTATTATTAATATTTAAGCTAAACTCGGTGTCACGAGGTTTAGCTCTCCCAGTTTCCTTATTAATTACACTCCATGTCATTCTAATTTTATTTTTGGAGTTTTTTATTTTATTTTTCAAATATAGTGACTTAGCTTTATAACAAACTTGTTTGAATAGTTTTGAATATGTTTTAACATAATTTTTAAATTTCTCGCTATGATTATATGTTTTTTCAGAATAAAGATCATATAATTTCTCTCTACTTCTGTGGATACCAACAGTGGCCCAATTGTTGAAGCAGGTTTTTTTGGCTGTGGTGTGTGTATGGACAGCCGTATAAGGTATATTATGTAATTTTCATTAATATTTATAACTTTGCTATATTATTTTAAAAAACAAAATCAAAACAATACCTGTAAATAGGTTTCCCTCCACTTTTCCTGAACCACAGCACCATGTAGACGCGGTCCTCGTTAGCGTCGGGCGTGACGTCACACGGCAGTGACGCTGTGCGACCCAGTACCGCATCGACATCCACCGTCGATACTGCGAAAAGAAATAAGGAAAGATGTACTGACAAAATATAATACAAAGTGATTTTGTTATAACAAATATCTGATTTGTTTGCTATGAAAATTATTTTGTATTTTATGCGACCCTATAAAAAATAATGTAAAAGTTCAATTTGCTTAACGATTAATAAATATTAATAATTTAAGTTATAAAGTTAGAATCAAGTCGATTCAAATCTTAAAGTAAAATCATTCGTTTACTTTAGGCCTAAAGACCCGCAGTACAAGAAACTTGTATGTATACAATTCGATAAAAACTATATTTATTTACTCTTTAATTTTTAATTGTTCCTTGATGAAAAAACCGTCAGTAAGAGATGGACATAAGGAGATAACTAAAGAATAAGCTCTTATCACTTGATGAAATTTACAAGATATACAAAAGACGAACAACCTAGGACTGAGGATAATCCATTAACATTTTTGGACACAATTCAAAATGGACATTAAAGCAAAATTTATTGCACCCAAGCTAAAAAATAAGTTTACGCATAAGAAACTCAGGGTCTACGCCTGATAATAAAAGGAAAATATGAAAGGAATCCCCGGTGTAACGCTAACATTTATTCATTACGAAAGTATTTTAATGAAATGACTGTAAAGTCTGAGCTCAATATAACTCAGGGTAAGTTCCGTAGATGGACGTGTATTCTTCAAACAAAACACGCTTCCTTAAATTAGGATGTAAGTATTTTATATCCTCCCAAAATGATAAATGTGTTTCTATAAGAACTTCTTATCAATAAATTTATAGATTGATTTACTAAATGTCCTAACTATCTATCTATTCAGCCACAGGAAGGCCACTGCTGAATATGTGCCTTCCTCAAATGCCCTAGTTTCTTGAAATTCTGAAGTTAATCTCAGATTACTTTTAAAGTTACGCTAGCTTCGATATTAAATATGAGGTTCCTACCTTGCCGTTGTGAATGTTTAATGTATCTTTAAATTGATCTTCACTGTGTATATATCTTTTTTTAATCAGGTTAATTTTGCCACAATTGACCCAGGTGCAACTAGGGGTTCGATCCCGGTTGTTAGTAATATTGGAGCTTATTGACTAAGTGCCAGTATTACTTGTAGATGATAAACAAACATTGTTGTCTATGATAGTTGTCGGTTTCTTACTTCCGTCCGGTCGTCTCTTGACGTACGTTCCACACTGTCTGTGTACTGTATATATTTGCTCAATATATAATCCAAGTTAATCTTGTTTGCTCGTTTACTTATTAATCAAAACTCATCACCGGGATTCCAAGTACCGAGATCCCGAGATCCTGACCCATTTTTTCAAAAATCAGATCCCGGGATTGCAATCGTGAGGTGCAACACACCTCTGTCTATTATAGAGGTATATATTACTAAATCTAACGATCTACGATGCCATAGATTGGACAAAATACTTTTGAGCAGATAGTGGGATCCTGATACGAGCCGGTATAACAAAAAAAATAGAAATACAAAATAAACCACAAATGAACTAATCACCGCTAGCTATGAATACCCATAATATCCAGTGAATCTAAGATAGAAAGGTAACATTCATGAAGTTGCGGTAAATAATAGTTCGTTTAAGTATACCTTCATAATACACAGTCTGATTCAGTAGGTTGTATTTTTAGACATAAAATAACAACGTAATCGACGTTCTGACATTGCTTAACCTGAAACTCTAGATCAACTTAGCAAAAACATAATTAATAGTTGTTCAGAAGTAGTTAAATGTAGGTTTAACTGGGGGCTGAAAGGCCTTGAGTCGTGAAACAATAATACAGACTAATATTTAGTACTAAATGTCGTGGAATTGTAGCCCATTCCGATTCTAAGAATAAACCATAAATATGTATAGCGAACTATTATCGTCTTTATTGGAAACATTCTTATACATTCTGAAGATCAGCTGGTTGATACCTAATCAGAACTATTCTAAAAGAGGATTGATTTCAGTTAGTTATAAAGTCAAATGGCGCTAAAACTTTAGTAAGGCTCCTTTTGCTTTTATATTGTTCTTATTGAGTGATTATTGGATTATGTCTCTAATTACTATTGGAACGTACCACTCCTGAACGCAATTATATCATAAAAATACATGTCGCAATGGAGCTACTCTCCAAAATAACATAATAAGAATGAAATATTTCGTAAAATTCAAGGCATATTTGTCGCGGATCACCAAAAACAACCATGACTTCAGACAAAGCAAGTATTTTGGCTCAACTGCGTACAGTTTAAGTCCCACATTTATCTCGACGAAGTTAATTGGGACCCTGTGTTTTCCCTCCGTACATTTATACATGTCTACAATCTTAGGTGTACGGAGTTTCTTTTGGCAATTTAGTTACATGTAAACACACGTAGGAAATGAGGATCAATTTAATAAAGCAACACGAACCCAATGCGGCTGACAAACAGGCATTAAAGACAGCATTAAGAAGGAATCCTATTGTAACTTCAACATGATATTCAGCGAGAAACATGAATAATAATTTGCTCAAAGCTGTACGCAGTGTTTTGTAGCAAAATATATTATGATTTTAATACAGCATCTTGATAGTTCAAAGTTAAATGGGGTTGAAATATTCAGTGGCATCTTAAAACTTTTCGGCATGAGTATTGCGCCAAGTTTTTAAGGCTTTAATAAATTTAAATATTTTAATAACAAATAATGCACTTATCGTGTTGATGGCAGTAATAGTAGAGCGCTATGTGAGACTCAGAACTAAATCAGATTTTTACTGTGCAAAATATTTGATATCCAGAATGTGGTATTAAATTTAAAAAATATAGATACGAAAAAGGTTATTGTAAAAGGTAACGACGCGTCCGATACCAATATATACAGAAGACAAGTATTTGCAAGATTAACACCAATTACACAAAAAGATAGAAAGAGAGACGAAATTGTATGACACACTCCAAAGATTTTTAAAGCCTAGAAATATAGGCTTTAAAAATCTTTGGAGCTTTGGCTTTAATAAAATCTCATTTTTCCAATATTGCAAGCTGAAAGTTATCGACCTAACTGAAGCTCTACAAAGGTGCTTATTACTTAGCGCCTGTATTAGGTAGGAATACGTAGTGAGTACGTTGCCGCATCAAATGAGTTGGCCTAAAAACGACTTCGATCACGCGACCATTCTGATTCACGTCCAAAAGGTGAAGGAAGTCGATAATCACCGAGCGAAACTACAGGTTACTACGGTCTAAGCGTAAGCGAAGTTAAATGTGCTAGTGAAACCTGACTGGTACAGTTATTTTTGTTTATATGATAAGAAATTTATTGCCTACAAGTTACTCTTAATTATTTATTGGACATATTGAAACTTAACATCTTATGTCTCAGGATGGCGAGCGCAGTGGAATAACAAGTATTGCTTTTTAATTCATGGAGTTGGCCGGTTTTGTTACTGTCTATGAGCGGTCGTATCGCTTACCATCAGGCGAGTGGCATGTTCGTCTCGCCATTCATTGCAATAAAAAAATATTGCATGTAACAATTTTGGACGAATTTATGACATGAAATTCATATTTCAAGTATCAACTGCCATACTTAAAATGATTCACAATTTAAATTATAACACTATTGGGACCCCTCAGGATGTTTTTATTCTTGGCCTGAAATATATGCTCGTGCAAATATATAATATGGATTATGCTTTTACGATAATTCATCTTTATCAACTCTTTAGAAGAATCAAACATTTCATACCCTAAAATCATAATTTGGAGTTAAATAATTGGATTGACCGACCTGAAATAATAAAATGAAAAGTTACAAATTCACGCGGCTACTTGAATAAACAGGCGAATGCTAAAAGGACGTTGACGAGTCCAAATTGCGTTTTTGCTGAGGTTCAGAAGAACTCACACGTTACATAAAAATATTTTTTGTCTTTTCAACAACGATCCTACATACTGCTTCGTTTATGGTACTGAACAGATTCTGGGAATTTTAGCTTTGCAAAGATTTTTGTTTTTTAATATGACGACTACATTGAATTTATCATGAATTACATTCTACATAAGCTTCTTCTATACTTAAACAATGCTCCACAAAACCTTTAAATCAGAAATAAACCAATAAGTATAAATCTTACGCCAATTGAACCAAACTGCGGTAATTCAAGTCAGCTCAGTAATCACATTGCAAAAACGCGCCAGATGTACGTCTGGGACAGTAGCGTCTGTAGTCATCTCGAATCGATTATTCAATTCGAATCCGTCTCACGTGAAGATTCGAAGCCGGTCAGCAGTCCGCGAGGGATGCCGCTCCCCTCGGCACGACAGCACGTGACCAGACTATATTTTTGCTCTGCACCTTTGTTCTATGTTCACACAATAGCTTAACGTAATATTGAATGGCAATTTCATTTTCTCATTGTTTCTATTGTATATAGAGTTTCGTAATATGGTATTTATGTATTGGTTTTATGTAATGTAATTATTCCCAAAGACCATTAAAACAGGCTATAAATTAGGCAGCTATCAGTATTCTGCTTTTTAAATTCTACTTATCTCTATGTCACGTCAGCATTTTCTGGTGGTGGTGAAGTCAATATTCTTCACATTCACATCAAGTACCAGATTGAAAATGTTTCTTAAATGTATTATTGTGATTGGAATTCTAAAATTGTAACATGATGAATAATATAAGCTTTTATTTAAAACAATAATAAAAGGAGTCGAATAACCGACCTACTCACATTGGTGTTTTATAATCGTTTTCATATCATCAGTTTACATCTTACGAGCTTTCCTTTACTTATTGGAATAACATCTAGTTTGCTCTCTTTTTAAGATTGCAAGGAGGAAGAAGAATTGCAAGAAAATTTTCCATAGCTGTGTATAACTCGCTTGATTGGGTCACGACGAATTTTAATTATTTTCAAACATTGAGATTGAATCTTATAATTTATCATATTTATCGAACTTTAAAACAATTTTATACGTTAAATGAAACGAGTTTTAAAGATCAAAACAATATAATATATCAAATGTAAATAAAATGTTATAAATATTATATTTTTTAAGTAAAATAATCATCTTCAACTCCTAGAAACCATTCAATTTCATATTGTATGATTGAATACATTTTATTTATATTTATTCTGAATTTGCTTTTAATATAGTCTCTTTTTATCAATCAAAAAGGGTTTTCGATAATATTCTCAAAAATAATAAATGATATAAATTGCCTCGTAACAGCTTTTATTTGATTATCTAGACGTCTTCATTTTCCATGCACTCGACTTTAGGTTTTAGAGTACAATTAAAAGGGGATTAACTGGGATTTCAAAGTCGTGAAAAATGTCTTCGACAAAAGATGCCTTTCAGACTTTAAAGGCACGAAATGGTAATAAATTATTTTCTTTGAACCTGAGGTTTTTCAGTGGAACTTGTTTTCTTGATTTAAATTTTTGAATTGTTCGTTTTTTAGTGTAATACACAGTAATTATAAGAATAAAGTATTAAATTAGAGATATGTAAACAGAAAAGTGAAAGTTTTAAAACTTTTTGTACACATAAAATGAAATGCTAGGTAACTCATTAACAAAACATATTTTGCAAAATCCTCAAACGCTATGTAAAAATAATAATATAAAATTAATGAACACTACGGCTTTGACTTACATAATACGTTTTGAAACAATATCAAAATAATCCTTTGTAACCAACAAACCCCCACTGTAATCAATTTTGACAATAGCTTGCATGAGTCGGCTTAAAAGGTTGACATTGTGTTTCAAAATAAAGACAGTAACAGTTTTGCTTCATGTTATAAATACGATGGCCGAATGATCGACAGAATTCAATAGACCACAATTACTTTATTTGGATTGCATTGCACATTTAGGTAGGTACATTAAAGTCACTAAAGGGCCGTTTTTCTGCTTAATTTCCCAGTTATTTATTTATTCATCATCATCATCATCTTCAGCCCGTTGCAGTCCACTGCTGGACATAGGCCTCTCCCAAGGTACGCCACAGAGCCCGGTCTGCTGCTTATTTATTCATTGAGGATAAGAAAACCCCTTTCATGAACACACCCTTTTATTATGAAAATTTTCTTGCGAGATATCGTATATAAGTAAATAAGGACAAAAATATTGAAATCCATGCCCCTAATTTGTTTCATTTGAAATATTACTGAAAAAATACAATAATGCGTTTAAGTAACTGGAAACGCGAAATTAATACCTTTTATCTCTTCAATGCTTAATTGGTCTAGCTTATTTTTCGGATAATTAATAACCGAATAATAGGCCTAAATATTACGTATCAAAATGTATAATAATAAACTTGAGCCCCAGGCCAATCCCCTTACATATCGCGTGACTGTTTTTGTGAAGTCTAAACGGTTTTTGTACTAATTGCACTAATGATAGAAATTATTAAAGCAAAAAATAATGAGATGTGTAACATGCGTAATTTAATTAATTAAACGTTATTCTAATGAAGCTCAGACCGAGGATCGGGCGTGAGCAAGAAACTTCAATTATAATTTTAATACGGTAACGAAATGTGAGCGTCAGGTCGTCGCGTGAGATCACAAGGACAGGTTGTGTAAAAATCTAATTTACGCTATATAATCGCTTATAGTATATACTCAGCTTGTCACCGTCCACTGCTGGACGTAGGTCTCCCCAAGTAAGCGCTAACCATCCCAGTCTTGAGCAGCCGTTGTCAATTGTTAATTACTTAATACCATGTATACGTCAAGAAAAAGTAGAATATAATTATTTTCCCTTTGCAGTTGTTTTGTCACAGTTTCTGACCATGTTAATAATAACTCGCGATTTTTTACAATAACTTGATATCATAGTATTGCCAAGAAAGGTATCTATCGATGCCGTCGCACCATACGGAAGTAGCCCTTTGTAAAGTATTCATTACTGATACTATATAGGAGAATTTTGTGACTAATTTTTGTCACACTCAAACTGGAAGCTCCCAGTATTTTAATAAAATCTCCCCTCAAAGGACGTAGCTGAGTTCTCATGCTCTCTGTAAAGGTGTACATTTGCATGATTTTAATTAAAATCTACTCTCAGCTTGCAATAAACCGTAACAAAAAAGGCTACTCTTAAATGAACCGGCCAGGGCAATAACAACGGGAATTAATTATTGTGAAATGTTATAAATAAATTTTAATGAGTTTAATAAAGAACATCGAATGAAGAAAGATGTGGAGAACAATAATGCTGCTCTTCATAATGCTATCCTTTAAAAAAGGATGGGGAATGATACAAAGCTGGGACGAGTTAGTGAATGAATGAAGAATATAAAATATAATGAAGACGTGGAAAGTCATAGCGGTATTATAATAATAAAAAAACTAAAATAATTATGTATGTATCTAAATATTTGTGCTTGATTTCTCATACTGATCAACTCTCATTTAAAAACTATAATGTGGGGTATTTTTTTTGTCAAGCTTCTGTAGTGTATAATAAAGATTATAAATAAATGAATAAATAAATAAATTGACAAGTACATATATTTTTTATTTTAAAATTCCGTAGAATCTCTGTTAGTTTCAAATACCAAAATGATTTGAAAATGTATGGTTATAAAAATAACAGTTCAAAATAGATTTATATTTCTCTCAAAGGATTTTTTAATATTGGTTGAAAAAAACACAAATAGTAATTTGACGTTCATTTTGTTATCATGTTTAAACAAGCCATGAAGTCAACTTTGGTGGAAAAAATATTTTTCCGTAATTTAGAGAGGTCAAGCAGAAATGGGTCTTATTAATTGGTATATGCACATCGCAGTAACCACCTTATGAGAAGACCATAACACTTGCATCATCCGAATAATTACCAGATAATTAAAGCAGATGAGAAACAATATGATCGACATAAATCATGATATCGGAAAACACATACACATTCAGGCATGTGAAGTTTCTTTCTCGTGTTCGTTAGCAGCTGACAGTAACGTATAGGCGCCGATACGGTTTCACGGTGCCTCGTTAAGAGCTGACAAACTAACGTAAGACTATGGTTCGTTAGTGATGCGACTCCGCACGCTTCAACACGACGATCGAACGTGTTTCGGTGGAGTGAAGTTTTTGTATCGGTATTGTGTGGTAAATTAATGGTAAGTAGTTTTGCATCATACTGGAGATTGCGATGGGTTTAGGATTCGAAATCGCTGTAGAATTGATGACAGCAATTTGCAGGGATATTGTGATATTACTATCAAACAGCTGATAAAGCCAAATTGTCACGTACCGTATATCATGTGATTACCGACATTGGTCAGTTATTTTCCCCTTGTGCAAAAAAGGAGTAGCAAAGTTATTTATATACATGTAATGAACAAAATTATCTAGTTGATCCTTCACTCAAATTGCTCTCTACGAAATTTGTAGTTGAAAGTGTCAAATTTTGTCACATAATTGAGTATTTAATTCTCATCCTTAATTAATGTCTTTTAAATTTATAGTAGTTAACCAAACCAACCCCATTTACCCTCTGTTTTCAATTTGGCAGCAAATGGTCTATCGGTTTATTCGGCAGTGGACAGCGGCGTATGTCACTCGGCGCGCGACGTGCCTGTCGCCTGCCCATAAACAAATTGGGCCTTAATCCTCTCATGCGTGTTTAACAGTTGGATTACTCGATTAACCGCCCTCCAAATTTCAAACGACGTTGTCGAGAACCCAAAATTCGCTCTTTTAATTGACCGAAAAGGCCTGTCACAGCCCCAAACCGTAAAGTTTGCTAGCGACTTTTTCATTCGCTGAATTTATGTTTGGATCGGAAAATAATAAGGCTTTTGAATGATTTAAATACGGTCGCTCATTAGCGTTCCAGAGTAGGCTCGTTTAAGTATTATTGATGTAAAATAATTGCATATTTGGCTGTAAATATTATTTTGTTAATCATGCTATGCAATGCTCGTATTAAAGCTACATTCATATTAATATTTAATAAATGGGCATCCCATCAGGATTATAAAAGCCTAATTAAACATTTCAGGTGTTCGGTTTGCGTTTTTAATTTTAGTCCTCGCGATGTTCATTTGGTTATTTGCACAACGTTCAACATTTGATGCAATAATTAAATTAGTGACGGAAATAACGTTTTTTAAATTGCGGCTTGTTTGTTTTTCACTTAAAACATTCCTTAATTGCCAATCTTTTAGCAATTTGAAGCCAAGCTTACAGCGTTATTGGCGACAGGTATCATATTTTCTCTAAATCAAAATTAGTGTGGTCCTTATACCAAACCAAGACGCTCATACAATGAATACAGACGTATAATATAGCAACAAAATTATGTATACCTACGTCTATAAACATGTTTTAATAATGAATGTATGTAGGATATTATTTATCAGCCAAAAGAACGTTACGTTTTCAGGAAATGCTTTATTTTGAATTTATACAATCTTTACAAGTAATCTTAATAATTTATCACATTTTATTCTTTGTCCGTCATCGAATCATCATCTGTCTCTTTTTTCCTTTTAAAAATATCTTCAAATTGATTAGTTCCAAAATAACTGCAATAAAACTCTTTTCTAATAATTATTCCGACACGGCCATCCTGGTCAATCATCTGTCTCAGATGATTCATCTTCTGGTGAGATCCATGGTTTCATAAAATCAGCTGATGTCGTCGTATTAATCGGACCTTCGCTGTTACCAATTTTCCTCACAGCATAGCGATCGTTTCGGTTGGCTTTTACAACTTCATATGGTCCTAGATATTATTGAAGTAATTTACTTGCTTGCGCAAATTGTGTTTTCTTGATAGCAACCAAGTCTCCAACATTATAAATTGTTTTTGCTTTCTTTCGTTTTCTTTTGTAGTATTCTCTTTTCGTTAATTCTTCTGTTTTTATAACTCCAAAGTGTCCTCTTTCGTGGTTTCTTCTGATTATTTCATACTGCATCCTCTTTGGCACAACAATCAATTTAGTTCCACCTTTCATTTTATACAAAATTTCGTTCTCAATCATGTAGTCTTGGTAATCTTCTGTTTGTAAAATCTTCCTTATCAATCTTATGTGTTCGTCTTCATTCTGTGTTTTTTTTATACGAGCGGTAGTCTCTGTGAGTATCAAACTAACGGGATTTCTGCTCAGGGCGTCAGCATGTTTCATTCTAGTTCCCGGTCGGTGTGGAATTACAAATGAAGTGTACTTTTGACTAGCATTGTGTACATTCTCGTGCAAAAATCCATTTTTCAAATCAAGTGCTGTGAATGCCTTTGCCTCCTTCAACTTATCTTTTTGATCTTCTAAAATTGGAAGAGGAAATCTTCCCTTAATATTTTTTTTATTTAATTTTCTGTAGTCGACACATAATCTTAGTGTTTTATTTTTCTTCTTAGCCAGAACTACAGGGCTTGCAAAATCAGATTTACTGGGCTTGATAATGTCTTTATTAACAGCAGTCATTTCCAAGGGTGACAATCGGCGTGGATTTTGATAAACAGGATTTTCATCGGTTAATATTATTTTCAATTCAACGTTACTCTCTTTCTTCTTTTCATTAGGTCTATACTCTTCACACATCTTATGAATCTGTTCCTTGTATTTAGAATCTCCTATATCATAATCTCCTTCACTGTGTTTCTCTTCCATTAGTGGTGTAAGATGCATAATCTTTTCCAAGAAGATACCTTCAAGAGTGAAGCATACTTCAAATTCCTTTAGAATGGGATTTCCAATTAATGCGGTAACAGGTATTTCATCATCTTTAACGACATGAAACTTCATTTCTGTGTAGTAGTTGTCAATTTTTACGTTAGCTATAAACATTCCTTCAGTGTAGATTTCATTTTTCGCTATTCCGGTAATACACGTTGATTCTGTTTTGTAGTCTTTAACATCTTCTCTAATTTTCTCGAACTCTGACTTCGTAATAAGGTTAACATCACTTCCAGTGTCTATTAAGGTTACAACATCTTTGCCATTAATTTTTATCTTCTTGTAAGGAACTTTTTCTTCTTCATCTTTGTTTTGAATTTTCAGCGTCTTCGTAGGCTTATTGGTACATTCAGTAGACTTGTGACCGAAGTCACTGCACTTAAAACATTTTATTCCCTTTGGGCAGTTCGGTGACATATGGTCTAAATCTCCGCAGTTGTAACATCTGTGCATACGAATCTTTTTCCTAGTTGAGGTCTGGCCAAATGACGCACCAGCATGAACAGGGTGTGCAGCTTTAAGAGACATCTTCTTCCTAAACTCACTGTAGATATCTAACTTCTTGCGAAATTCTTTCATATCCGAAGCACCGTATAGAATGGCTTTGTTGGTCTCCAAGTCGCGGATACCATCAATGACGTATTCCATTAGTGCAGCGTCTTCAACCTTGCCATGAAGCGCCAATTCTTTCATTGACAGGAAATATTGTTGATAAGTTTCGTCATTCTTCATTTTACGAGATGCAAGTTTCTTATGTATCACTGCACTATTAATCTTTGGTCCAAATTCTTCTGTAAGTTCTTCTTTCAAAGTCGTATAATCTTTAACTCTTCCCAAAGACCGTAAAAATAGCTTTGCAGTTCCGTCTAAAAGCCTTTTTGCATAAATTAGTTTTTCAACCTTAGTCCAGTTCATAATCTGGACAGTATCCTCAAATTCTTCAATAAATGTTTCTATAGGGTAGGTGTCATCTCCGGTAAAAGTATTCATCGACTTCTCTAAATCCTTGAATGATATCTGTACGCCATGCTCTTGTTCTTCACCTTCACTTTCGTATTTATCATCCTTCTTTGGCGGCATCGTAGCTGTAGAACTAGTATTACTCTTCACAATAGAATGACTTCTTAAGTTGCGTCTTATTCCACTCGTCGTAGAAAATAATGATTCATTTGTGTTCATTTAGTCTTCCGTCTTCAAAAACAAATCATATTTTCAACGGCGCGATTCATTAACGGCGTTGTCAAATTAACTTACATTTCTCGAATCTTCGATATGCGTCTGTTTTTTCTTTCGGCTGATTTTTCAGTATCCCGGACGAGCCCCCAAAAGTTGTAGGATATTATTTATCAGCCAAAAGAACGTTACGTTTTCAGGAAATGCTTTATTTTGAATTTATACAATCTTTACAAGTAATCTTAATAATTTATCACATTTTATTCTTTGTCCGTCATCGAATCATCATCTGTCTCTTTTTTCCTTTTAAAAATATCTTCAAATTGATTAGTTCCAAAATAACTGCAATAAAACTCTTTTCTAATAATTATTCCGACATGTATATGGAACATTATAAGCAGAAATTATACAACACACAAACAGCCTAAAACTAAAGGATTGAGGTTAAACCACCAGAAAATATAGGTACGCCTTCTTTGTAACAAAGACTTATTTTACTCTCACAACTAGTTTTTCTTTTATAATTTTCAATATCACCTGCATTTTAATCTAAATTCTATTGCTTCCTTGGGTTGAATCATTTTTGCACAACCAAGTCCATTTATCCCTCAAAAAACTGGCAAGCCTCAGACCATCTAGATGTGTCGTGACCATTTATAAGAAAATAAACTATACGCTAACCGGAGCGTTAAAAAGTTTCGCCCGAAAAGAGCACAAACACCCGTAGTCTTTATTCAAAAGCTTTGTGGAAGTTGACGCCGAGTCGGGGCTAAAGTGGAACGGGTCGATGTGCGAGAGAAAATAAAATGCGTTGCCTGTTCGCCATAAGCGACCTGTGGGATATTCCTTAATTTTGTTAAAGTCTTTTACATTTCTTGGAAAAGTTACAGTAATAAGAGATATGAGAACAATGACCTGCAATGTAATGTACATGAGGCCTGAATCTAGTATTGAGCATAGGATTTCTCTATAATCAAGAGACCGATTGAGACAGCTTACGTCATAATCACAGAACAGATGTGCAGGTAAGCGGATTTTACATACAATAGAAATTCTGCTAACAATCTATGTGATATGTATGTAAATTTCCTCAGGCCATTCTGATAAAAAAAGTCACACATTAAATATAACTATTCTGTGCCTGCATATGTGTTATTACACCTTTCACAATTTATAACGAACTAACAAATATTAAAACCGATACAATATCCAGAAACAAATATAGATTTAAATACCTCGAAGCCCTGTAGGTTTCCACGTCATCCCACGCATCTTCGCGTGACACCAAAGCCATAAACCTCTCAATAACGCACAACTTCCCAAAATAACTATTCTATACACGAACAATTCATCGAACTCAACAATAACCTTTAAATTGTGAATATTTTTATAGAATCATTAAATATTTAATAACGCCTAGCTCTTAATGTCGGCGAGTCACGGAGGTGGAAAATTGATTGGCTATAATGTGCGGCCGGAGCCCAAGAACGCTGCAACATTGTGTATTATTTAATGATTTTCATTGTAACTCACTCGGTAATTACATATGTAACGAGGTGAGGATATTGTTCGGATAGCGTTTATTACGTGTACTCGTATATGTAATCTTGGATAGGTTACATAGTAAGTACAGTACAGTAATACAATTCTCCTTACATGGAAATCTGAAATTAAAAGTATTTTTAATCACACTACACCCGGACCCGATATCAATTGGCAGCCTCTTTGGCGCAGTTGGTTAAACGCCGGCTGTGAATGTGAGGACGCGGGTTCGATACCTGCACCGAGATAAATATTACTGTAATCCACGGGTATTTATTTCGGGTCTGGGTGTTTGTGAGACCGAAAAGTCTCTTTGTGATACCCACGACACACGCCTCGATCTTAGTGTGGGGTCAGGACTATGTATGTGACTGTTGGGTGTATTTATTTATTTATTTATACTTGTAGATATTTGAAGGCCTGATATAAATCTTTATGTATCCGAATTATAAAATTCGGATACATAAAGAAAATCAAAAGTGGAACAAGTAACCTTGTATCAGGCATATACATCAGGCTGTCAATATCATATTGGAAAAATCCTTGCAGCAATACACTTCGATATTAATAGTGTACTTCTTCAATATTCTGTATGAAAGGTGACGTAGAATGATAGGTCACTAAAACTCCGACAACTTAACCTAATCCTAACGGACGTGAGGGATGAACCGCCTCGAGATGAAAAGTCACCGGGCCCGTCATACTATATGGCTTTTATTATTCCGTATGTCAATTCACTTGACACCACTATTTTCTTTTATCAAAAAGAGTGAAAAAGATATTGCTGTGATTTTACAGTCGTCATAAAGTTGTTTTCTTAAAAATGAATAATAATAAAATGCAACCATACTATATCAGCCCATATACGTCCCACTGCAGGGCACGGGCCTACTCTACAATTGAGAGAATCGATAGAGAGTGGTTACTGTCGGTTAGGCCATATAGTCCACCACGCTGGCCTAGTGCGGGTTGGCGGACTTACATACCGTAGAAATTCTTTAAAATCGCTACGGCATGCAGGTTTCCTCACGATGTTTTCCTTCACCGTTAAAAGTGAGTGGTGATTGACTATCAATACACACATTGCCCTGCACGCGACCACCGTGAACATGTAGGCTGCCGCGGCTGGTCCGTTACCAACAGGCCACCACGTACTGCAACCATACGGTGAAGGTGAAAAAACATTCGACTTGGATGATATATAAGCTTTGATTCGAAAAAAAATCAAACACCGGCATGCCGGCATCTTCGAATATGTCAGAGTGACTGTGTGCCTGCTAGCTAGACACACCCAGTACTTCTCATACACCGAGTGCGGTTCCAAGAAGTATAAGATCTAAGTCTAAGATGTTAGATCTAGTCGTCTTAAATGTCATACTCTCCCTAACAGTTGAGGCATAGGTATAGCTTAGTTTCCTGAAGGCGTCCTTGAACTAGTTATCTATCCCTAATCCCTATGTCTGGGGCGTTGTTATCTCTCGCCAGCTGAGCGACGGGTAATGTTTTTAGACGCAAGTTCTCTTAAAGTATAATGACAAGAAAGAGTGGGAGACACTCATCAGAAGTCTTAAAGATAATTTTATTTCACTAATAATTAAATGTAATATTTTATCATTAAAACTGGGAACAAGGTACCTATAGTAAATGTATACCTATAACGGTCATTACCTGAAGTCACTCATTACAGTTAACAAACATGCTGATTAGTGTCTACAATTTTTACATAAAGCAGAGTAAAAACATATATTTTAATAAAAATGCGAACGATAATATTAAGTTTACACGTAAGAACGCCTTAAATAATTTTGCAAATTTATTTAAGGCTTAATATTTGTAAGTAAAAGTATCTAAAAAATAGCCTCATTAGTCATTGCATACAAAAGTACATAAATGTGTAACATTAGAGCGACTTATATTTCAAACAAAATATAGAGTGATATTGTGTAGCTATTTTATTTATGAAATGCTTTAATAAAATTTTTACAAAATAATATCCAAATATTACACGAGAGACGAATTGCTTTCAAAGAGCACATTTTTAAATGTGTGAGTACTCACCCATACATCACCTACGGCTTCACAAATTAATCACAGAAACACGAGAAAAATTGTAAAATAAAATGTCACATAAAGCTTATTAAATTAAGTACGAAAATTAATTGGCGCACAAGATTCCCGCGCAATGATCCATAAATTGTTTATTTTTAACACACTTCTGATATGACAAAGGAAACAACATAGAGCCTACCGGAATGTGTTTTAAAAAATATATTTATTTATATATTTGATTTTTAACTTTATACACCAAAACACAGCAAACCAAACGAAGTTTATAAATTAAAGTGACACATAAAGTTTATTAAATTACGTACGAAAATTAATTGGCAGCCAAGTTTCCCGCGCAATAATACATAAATCGTTTATTTTTAGCACGCTTCCGTAATAGCAAAGGAAACAGCGTCCGTACAGCCTAGTGCCTGCCTACTGAAAGTATTTTAAAAATATTTATTTTGTAAATTCAGGTTGATATTTGCAGATTTTAGCACGGTTATAAGCTCAGACAATATTATGAGGTAATCTGATTCCAACAATACGGGTTTTAATTGGTGTGATAAGATGTCTAGTGATTTAAATAATAATACAAAAACTTTCTTAGATTTTTTTTTTATCAGCACTAAGAAAAATACGATGTAAAAACGTGCCGGTAAGCGCAATGCACCGTCAAGAGATGATTATATCGATCGACATCATTATACCAACCTGGTCGAAAGTTAATACATCAAACAACTTCAATACATTTAAAAATAGCTCAGTCGAGCGATCATTAGTTTCCCACATAAAATATGACTCCATATTAAAAGGGTTTAAGTAACTTAACTCTGCCAACCGGCTATCACCTTACATTCCTAAAGGTATTCGTCACACGATTTGAAACTTCACTGCGCACACCAATTAACTCACGGCAGCGGACGAGCGACGCTTTAATTGTAATCAAAACATCAGAACAGTTACACCCTGTAAATTATTGCGTAACTCCAAATTAATTTATGGTTGCGACGACCTTTTCCAGCACGTAAACTTTGAGCACAGATAATAAACAAATTAATGCTTAGTTTTGGGACCGCCATTTTATACGCCGCAGCCTGTTTCGCACGATTTCAGTGGCTTTAATGTTATACAAAATATTTGGGCTTGTTCACGTTAGTTCTATATTTGTATTGTTGGTTGACTCTTGTTTTTATATAAGGTAACTCAGAGACAATAATAACTAAACTCAGTTAAGTTTTAAAATAGGTTAAAGCTTTGTTTTTTGTATGTAATGCGCTTGAAGTGTTTATAATATAGAGGAAGCGCTGACATACATTTGTATCATCAAAAACGTTGATATTAGTGGAAATTGAACTGATTTTATTTTTCAACAAATTGTTATAAATTCCGTTGGTTATTGAACAACCTGTCAAATGTACATACCAGAAATTAGATAATACCAAAACGGTTGCGATTGTAATATGTACAATAATTAATAGTCGCTTTATCATATTGACTCTATCATACTTCGGCGTCAGTTTTACACTATCTATGCATTCCTTCTTCATACTTAATATTGTTGATTTTACACTGTGTAACAGTTAATTGTCTTGATAGAAATATCTCACTTTATCCTCCATATCGATCGCCAGTCGTTATCATAATGACGGCCAAAGGGACCAGGCCGAAGTGGTCAGCGTAATCTGTTTATCTCGCTCTTCAGCATTAGTGCCGCCGCATGGCAATGTGGAGCATTGTCCCACAGGGGCCAATAAGCAATTAACCATTGCATCGCGCTGCCCATGAAATTATGGTTTTATATTCGATTCATGGCAGAGAGAAATTGTATACTGTCACGTACACTCATGCCTTTATTCGGGAGAGGTAGGCAGAGAAACGCATAGTGGCACCCACATTTTGCTGAGTTATCTCTATCCCAAATGAATAGTGCGCTAAGCCAGTCACAAATCCACGCGACTCGTGCAAGATTTCTCAAACCGAAACTCATACAAAGTTAAATGCCCAACTCATAACGAGTGTTGTTTCAAATAAAAAGTAACGCATTCAGCTATTATAAGAATAAAATGTGTAGGCACATTAAAATTGAAGAGTAGGCAGTTATCTCTATACGATTGGACCCTCTCAACCAAGACATTGTTTCACAGAAAACGGATGTGAAGTATGTAATAGCCCCAATAACTCATACCTTTTCTACATTTGCTCCGTTTTCTTTCAAAAACTGATAAAAGAACGGTCCCTCAATGTTGTTAACAGAAGATTAATGCGAAAAATTATACGTATTTTTCTTTGCCGCATTCGTAAAGGTTCGCAAGAAACCAATAAGTACTAACACACCTGGATTACGAAAACTGTAGATTCGCATCCCCACGTCTCATTCCGGCAAACTATCCTAGGAATCATTCCGGGCTACGGTACATAATATTCTCACCAATGTACAGAAATTGGGCCAACACGAGTCCGACATACCTGGCTTACAAACGAGATTGCTTTGGAAATCTATTTTTTTCTACACTCATTGGATGAGTTTGAGGTAAATACAAATATTCTTGGAATTAGCTTTGTTGATATTTTTTCTAATGCGTTTCCGGCGTAATTTCGCTTTAGTTGCAATTTACTTACGTTCTATTTCAAAATAGAGTAATTTAAAAAAATTGTGTAATTGTTTTTAGAACAGGGGACATGACTCATTTCAACTAACCTATCTCAATAAAATGAACTGGAGCAAAATGCATACTCTAATTTCCGGTGTTTTTGTCAAACACCTATGAACGAATAACAAGTCTCGTTCATACGTACCATCAATAATAAAGCTTGCTTATATAACACTTCACCATGCTATCCACACCCAACCGCACAAATTCACTCACACCAGCCCCGGGATTATGTTAATAAATTCTCATTTTACAACGCAATGACTAACCTAACTTCACGAAAATTTTAGCTGTACGGAAAATAGACACCCTTTCATCCAGGGACCCGAATCCAGAAAACCACATACGACTTGAGAAGTTACCGGCGTGTACCAATTAACCTACCGGGAGTAATCCCCGAAGGTATTAAACAAAATTGACTTCGATATCATTTTACAGTCGCCAGCCGAAAATGAGATTTTACCTTCGCGGAGAAAACTATGGTTTTGCTTTTAGCCGCTTTTACGGGTCCATTGTACCCCTGTAGGGTATATGGGTTATTGTAGTAGTGTTGAAGTATTTTATTACTTTCATACTATTAATGAATTGCTTGAAAATTTAATTAAGCTGTGGCCAGCATTGAGCTGCTCACGAAATAATTATTTTTCTGCAGTAATTTATAATAAAGTATTCTTTGTCTATAAATGTTTGATTTTTACTGCATTTTTCCATAATTTGACAATGAATATTCTCTAAGCGTGATGATTTCAATCATGTTGGAATACTTTCTAATGTAACTTTCGGAATCGCCTTTATCGGAAATAGAATGCTCCCTATAAATTTGCAGCCAAAACAAATCCATTACCGAACATCGACCTCTCCAAAAACAAATCAGTAACATCTAAAAATATTAATTAATATTTTAACATACTATTAACCGTGTTATGACTTTATGGGCCATACAATCAGATAAAACAAAACACAGCTCCGGGCGTTGTTACGTCACCATTTACAACATGTAATGTCTGCAAGTTCACCTGGCGAGTCACGCACAACCAGTCATTACACGGAAATCTATGAATTTACCCCATAACCCACCTTCACGGGGTCTATCGGGCCCCCGGCGCGTATTATCCAAATTACTGGGCGCATAACATTCAAATATTAAACAACATGTTTTGAGCGTTTTAGCGGTCCCAACACTGCAATATTTGTAGCAATCCGGAAACCACACGCGGGTCGAATTAAACCGATAGCGCTATTTATTATAAATACTACTTTCCACTCCAATTGAACGGATTGATAATGTACAACATTTTATATACTTTGTTTGTTTGTCAAGTAATGTGTACATTTTGTTGTGTTCATTTTTTAGGATAGACTGTTTACGGTGATACAACATCGGCCTCGTCCGGTAGAAACTTTATATGTACCGCCCTTACCATTATGTGTGTTAAAGACACTTCTTCGCGCTAGTATAAAATTTGCAGTTGATTTACTTTGTAACTAAACGGATAAATTAACTTCAGAATATACAAGGTCTTTTATACCAGTATATTGTTCCTCGAATCCATTGGGCTGGAATTACAAGTTTTTTTTGTGTTTTCAGAAGCATGTTTTATTAGGAAATTCCGCGAATTATAATGTTACTTAATCATAACACAAATATTTCAGATAATCCTCCAAATGAAACATAATGTCCGATTTGTTGATTTACATACCAAAAATATTAATGGTTGTTTGAATGTAACATTAAAAAGTAATAAATAACTAACGCGCTATATCTTAAACCAATATCATTGACGGGAATATTATTGTGGCTACAACTTAATGTTGTTAAATGACATGGTAATTTGACTTAGCTCCTTTGCTTTTAAGGGACATACAAGTAATTTGAGTAGTAGTAGTGTAAACATTAGTTAGTGGACAAAGTGACTTTTTCTTTACTATACCGGGTATATCAAGACTGCGACCGAAAACGAAGCCAGGTGGTAGTTTTAGTGGTAACAGACACAAAGCAATAAAAAATTTCGCAAAAAAGGCGACAGTTTTTTTTTGCAATTCTTTAAACATCGTCGTGTTTAGGTGGTAAATACCAAGTTTGTGCGAAAATAGTAATTTAAACCGTTGTGTACCATTGCGTCTTTAAAAATAAACAAGTTTACATTATTATTTTAGTAAAATAATGTATTTATCACCCGAAAACGATGATCAGTAAAAAAAATTAAAAAAAAGATGACAATTTTTTTGCGAAAATTTTAGTCGCATTGTGTTTGAAGTCACTAATAATACCACCTGTCTTCGTTTTCGGTCGCGGTCTTGAGATACCCTGTATAGCCATACGATTCATTGAATAATAGTGAAATCTCAACTATATACTTCATCAGCATTATATATGACAATAAAATATGGATTCCGATATAAGATAAAAAAATAACATTGACCAAACATCAGTGATGACGGCGACGAAACAAAACGTCCCCAAACTGTGATAAACATGACGGAATGTATAAAATTAGACAACACGCGACCAAACTTATCCCACCATTCCCAGTCCAGATTATTCTCAGCGGAAACTTTATAATGTGTGCAAACAATAAAACAGTATTTCACGTGAAAACTGTCCCGTATGAAAACATACGAAATTGCGTGTACGTTGCGTACTTACTTTCGGTCCGTGAACACACGAATCCTTGACCCGCCGCTGTGTACACGTCCCATATTTTACGTCAAAGGCGTTGATCACTTTAATTATTTAACACCTCACAATTTGCCTCGGGACGTGGTATTAATGTGTTTGAAGCTTTGTACTAAGACGGAGATTAGGTGCTTTACCAAAGGTGATTATAATGGCGCATAAATAATTGTTATAGAAAGTGTTATATCGGTGGGGTTAATGGAAAGGACATTGTCTCATCATTTATCATTCACGAAGACCATGAACTAATGAAACTTAAAATCACATTAGTAGCTACTGAAAATTCCTGAAAAGGTCTAGATGATGTTGTTACTACTGATTTAAGTCACAAGATTGTTCAAATCCCAGTTCAGGCACTCCACTTTGTGTGATTTTTTCGGATTATAAAACCCAGGATTCGATTTGAGTCCGGAATGGCGATACGCTCGCACCAAGTCACGTCTCGGGACAACAATAAACTCGGCAAAATGTAGCTGGTATTACTGCCTACCCTTTGGTGATAAAGGCTTGAACTTGTGTAAGGCTGACCTGATTGTATCAAGTATCGCAACATACAATGTGGCGAACGCACACTCAGAATATCCGGTGAAGCTGTGAAGTCAATTAAACTAACAACATAGGCTCGTTGTTAAACCCGATATGCATTCGCCTTCTTTTAATAAAACTTGGTTTTATCTTATACTATAACGATACACATAGGCTAATTTATTTGTTTCTCGGTCTATACCGTTAATTTTTTTAAGCAAGGTGTGTGAGCAATTGTGCATAGTATTGCACTACATCAGATACACTGTATATTTTTCCTTATTCACTAAAAATATAATTACTTTGTATACAAAGTGTCGGCGACATGATGTCTTGTTGCGGAACCATCAGTGTGAAATGTGTAAAAATGAAACCTATCCAATTAGCCTTTCTAGCTTCACAAGTGACACCCTCTAAGTCGTTCCAAAAAAATCATCATGTCGCCGACACTTTGCATAGCATTCTTTATACCAGCTGTAAAGTATAGGAAGCGGATAAATCCAAGCACTCAGAACATACCAACTCTAGTGTACATCCCTCAATATTGCGGAGTAATTTTCAACACTCCAACACGAAGATGGTAACAAGAAAGACCCGTGACGTGACCCTACTATCAAGCGGGATTCATCGGAGCCCACGATTTATATCGGAGCCGAAAGAGAATTGTTTTTGGCCGTACCTGCGAATCTATGCTACGATAAATCTGGGTATACAGTTCTGGATATCCACTTAAAACCGAATAGTGGTGAATTGCATGCGAACAATAAAAGTATTTTTATTTCGAACTTTATAACGCATAATGGTTTCTTAGATTTACGCGAATGTTACACATTGAAATAAAACTATTTTATACGGATTTTATCGCGATTTGGTTTAATTTTTACATTTTTTAACTTTCCGACGTTTCGATTACTTTACAGCTTTCGTGGTCACGGGGCGGACTGAGATGTAAAAATTAAACCAAATCGCTATAAAATCCGTATAAAATAGTTTTATTTCAATTTATAGCGCATATTACATTTTAAAATCTGATACTAGTATAAGCAATCTTGTACACAAGTTTTCAGGAATAAAGAACAAGAAAGAAAAACTAATTTTGCATTTGATAAAAACGATCCTTTCTGTGGGGTTGAAACAATATAAAAATGTGTATGATAATAGATTATTTCCTTATTTTCTTATAGATCTAATATATAATCTTACCAGCTAAACACCCACCGTTCATTAATAAAGAAAATTGGTAAAAACTTAGCACTTTTATAACGTCCAATATTATATGAGTGCATAATATTGTGGAGTAAAAAATTAATTTAGCTCTTACTAATGGGTTTCGCTATGAACGAGTTTACAAAAACCGCGGCGTCGTATAAAACCACTTTTACTAACGACTAGATTATAAGCTGTGTTTTTGGTATATTGTAGGATTTTTTGCTTGTAACAGTCTATTTCTACTCATTTTCGTTCAGTTGATATTGGTTTATAAAAACAAAAATACTTTGATGTTGTTTATGTGGAATCCTTATTGAAACAAAAACATGTGAATCAGACGAAAAAATAAAGTTAAGTAAATAGACTCTTTCATAAAAATTAAATTGTTGAAAGATTTAAATTATTTTGGTTTTGTCTGCAAATATGCGAAGCTTTAAATGTTGAACCCATCTATACATATAATATTTTATAAAAAGCGTTTTAAAAATTTTATCTACGTAGAATATGTTAAACTGGTGATTTTCTTTCGGATTAAGATAAGAGCATGATAGCTTAATTACGAGAAAAAATATTTTCAGAGTTCAAATTCTAAGATTCAACCCCATAGAACACATTCTATCATCCCGAAATTAAGAGTGTCTTTACACCTCTTAGTGAATTACTGCTTTGACAGTGCTTGCAATGACAGTTAGTACATTCTTGTAACCCATATTTTTCCACAAAAAATTAATAAATTAGCGAAATCTACTAAACTAGTCAAGCTCATGGATATAATAAAAATGAGCTCCATAGTAAATAAAACTCGAGGTAACAGCGGGATAGAATTAGAAGATAATTTAATAAATTCAATTTCTGTTTTCTTAATATTCAATTCAATACAATTTCTCAATATTGTAGTACATATCTGCTTTTTCACAAGACTTTATTGTAAAGAGGGGCGCGCTACATTTGGCGCCATGAAATTCCCAATATTGAAGGTAATTTGCGTCCGCCGCAGCGAAAGGCTCTTGTGAAGATATCGACACCTTGCAAGGTAGCACGCTAGAGACTTTAATAATGTATTTGGAAAACCATTTTAACTTTATAAACAAGATTCAGTACTGAGATATTTGAATTCTTAAGTTATAGCTTCATTGGGTTAACAACACGTCATCAATCATTATCTTAATTACAGTGGAAGATTCTGAATTTACTTTGATATGCAGAAATAAACCACATATTTTGGGATTTTCTTTATCTAAATGACTGCCATTGCAAAGGTCGGGACTGGTTAAGACAACATCATTTTTGAAACACAAATATTGCTAACTACAAGTATTGCATTCATTTTTTGTCATTTTCGTATCGAATCTCAAGGGCATCCAATTTGGTTGGAATATACGCCACCTTCTGCATAGTTTTATAAAATCATTGTTAATTAAGTCATAAACCCCATTATATATTTGTAACAATTATGGCCTTATTCATAGACAGGTTTAAAACTTATTTTAGTTATTGAATGTTTTGTCTTCTTCGCTCAAACTGAATTCTAAAGTCGTTCGAAAGGGACAAAACATTCGATAACTAAAATATGTTTTAAAACTGTCTGAACAAGGCCGATAACCTAAAAAGCTTTTTAACAACCAAAATCACTACACAAACTTCGAAAGCAGTTGCTAATTTCCAATAAAAGTGATATACCATGTTTAATATAAAGCAAGTTTTTAACCTACAAGCATTAAGTAGTACGGTTTACGAGCAGCGTCGCTCGTATAACCTACATTGTATTGCACCACCTGTTTCTCTAGTTCAATTAGTTTATGTCTTATGTTCGGGAGGTGCTCATTAATTACACACAAAGACGACCGAGACGGTTACACCTTTCTGAAATTTTATTACGTGTTTTGTGCTCCTTCGTAAGGTAGGTAAGTGACAAAGGCTAATAAAGGATGGCATCAAGACGACTATTCACATAATCCCTCTATGTAATCCTTCGATAATCAGTTAAATTTCTATGTCTATTATTACCCAGTTACGTCTAGAATTAATATACTCTCTGTATCGGCTAGGGTATAATTATGTATAAAGTATTTTAAACTGTTTGATGGAAAAATTCCTGAATGATGTCATTCCTCGGAGCTTAGGTTACATTGGTCCTTTGTTGTCAAATCTATGGGGAATACTAAGATATAAAATCCTTTGTTTAATATACGACTAGCACGACTGATTGCTGTGTATTGAATTGTGTATATAATGTCGGCGATATTTACCAGTGAAAGAAGACATTAGTTATTCGTATGACGATTTTTATCGATATTTTTACCGATTGAGTTGAGGTCAGGCAAGTTACTATCAGTACATAATATATTTTCATACCAAACACAATTTTAATCAAACAATTAATTATTATATAAAAATTAAACTTGTCACTTTGAGATATTCGTAATAACAATTATTCATTAAGAAAACAAACGTCTTGTATTTATTTTTTATCGAAAACTTGATTACTTGTGAGTCACGCGATGTGATATTTATTTTACTTTAGGTGGTAAAAGCTATCGCATGTTGACTCCTAATGGACATCCATAATTTGAGTAACTTTCGTTTTCTCATGCTAGTGAATATATTAAATAAGAGTTGTAATACTATATTGTCTCACATTCATCGTACTTTTCATTTTTATTTAAAACTTCTGATATATACTCGTAGTGTAAAATCTTTAACATATCCACTATATGAATGAAATTATTGAAGCCTATAATTGTTTTCCATAGGTCACGCTTGCTGGACGAAATTCTAAGTATCCATAGTCACAATGCATACGACACTGCATGTTTTACTGTCTAGGTAAAATATTCACCTAAAAATAACAATTACGAGATAATGAATATGAGGAAGATTAAAAGCATGTAGCACTTAACACATTATCATGACAGTTACACCAGCGCTGTCCCGACAGCCCGTCGAGATTACAACGGGCCCGTGCAAAGAACACTCATTATTTTAAGATTATGAAAGTTAAAATTTAACGGCAAACGTTAAGTTGTCGAGCTACCGTGTAACACAGTACGTAACTTCATTCCTGTGAAGCGAACTTGTGAAATTTATATTTAAGGCGGTACTAAGTTAAACCCGCCTCACAAACTCGCAGTTTTAGGGACAACGGTGGGGAAAACGGGCGGCGGAAAGGCGAGACACTTTAGAATTTTAGAATTTTGTCACGGAAAACTTTGTAATTTCGCAACGAGGCGCTATTCGGACGTAGGACAACATAAATCATCCCACTTGTTCTTTGTTTATACGCGAACTTTGAACACAACTGGACAATAAAAACGTGGAAACTTTACATCTCCCGGTAACAATGTATTTGACGTGTTAATTTCTTAATCCATTGTCTTAAAGTGCAGACTCCAGAGGCATTTTTCCTTAGTTAATCCAAGTATCAAATGGAGTGAAACTTCTCTTTTAAATAGCGAGAGCACGGCTTGGAAATTCAATAGCAGATACACTGCTTGAACTTCGTCTTGCACTAACAATTAGTTCCGGCCCGCTATACAAAGGCTGCCGATGTATATAAGGCGTGAATTGGCCGCAACCGAGGCAGTACGAAGCCTTGTTTGGTATTAGATACAAGGGTTGCTTTGTTCGCAAGTTCGGCATTACACTCGGGAAATATAGTAGGAATGTTCGGCATGGCTATGAATTTCCGAGACGCTTGGGAGACCTTCGTAAACACCATAATGTTATACATTTATGCTATAATGAAGCTATTTGCTAAACCACGATTTGGTGTGTGGTTTTTAGAATTACCTACTGTCTATGATGTGCCATCAAACACTGAAGTAGGGATTATTTCTGTAATATGATGTTCATGGCGTCGAATTGCTCGCAATATTTCTAATAAAATCAGATGTAAAACAACTATACAGAATGAATTAAAAATAAGTACACTATTAACTGCCTAATGATGTGGTTTTTACAGTATGAAAATTTATTGAGAAATAATTTATTTTATTGGCTTATCATAGCGAGATATTTACAAGGAAAATATTTACCGATAGATTTTATTTTACATCATTAAATTTATTTATTAAAAAAAAATATTTAGAAAAATATTTTTAAAAATACTGAATATAATTACTTAAAAAGATGGGAAATAAAATGATTCTGACCAGAGAAGGTTGGATGTTAGTAGGCCTTAACCCTACTGACCCAGTGAAAAACGTCAGCAAAGCTACTGCACGTCGGCTTCTCAGAGACAGCAGTATCCCCTGCAAGCCGGCTTATTCACCTTAAGACCAGCATGTCAAGACTGGCTGCAAGAGCTTCTACCGTTTAAACAAATATCCTAAATTAATTTTGAAATCTGGTTATAACTCGAAGGCGTCTGGGCAGACCGAAGAAGATAGTGTGGAAAGAAAACTTCAATAGTAATTGGTTTTCAATAGCATTAAACAGGAGAAGTAGTAGTGTAACAGTGGATATTATAGTGAATAAGAATACTGTCTCGTAGTTTCTGATACCTACAATACAAGACTTGATCTGAGTGGTCAGGACTATGTATGTGACTGTTGGGTGTGTTTATTATTATTATTACCAACACTGAGATAATAAAAGCTATTTCAATTTAGAATTCAATTAATTATAGTGAAATTATTCATCATAAATATACCTGTGGGCACTATAACCGAAGTTATTACTAAAATCACCCCAACAACGCCAAAATTCTAACCCGCTATTGTCACTACCCTGCATTCGCAAATGGCTAGCACGGTGCACGGCGCCACACGAAATTCACTCGGAGCGGACTTCATTGCATTACGCACCTCTCGGATCCCTCGCTCCCACCTCACATGTGATTAAGCCATCCTCCGCAAATGGATGTTCCGATGTTCGTTTTAACTGCGTAGACAATGAGGGGGTTCAGTCTTGTCAATGCAAGTGCTGCAAATGAGCAATCAATCGCCATGGATGGTAACAAAATTCCGACAGAAGCGTGAAGAGGCATCTCAGCGGATCATGCAGGACAATCATCCGGCATTTTATCGAATGGTATGAGACTACCGTCTGATATCTTTCGATACTCTATCTGGACGGCATTAGCACTTACCACCAGGTGCAATGCAGTCACTATGCCACTGTGCCAGTTTAAAAAAAAAAGTTATTTATTTTTACTTGTAGTTTAACTTAAAATAAGTCAAATTACCCATAAAGAAGTCAGTTTAGCGAGTTAAATGGATTCTAAAAATGTTCAAAATAAAGTATAACAATTTTTGAACTAGTTTTGCAATGAGGCTTCAATCCATACAAAATTTCTGAAAAAGTAAGCCTTCCCTCGTTTTGTAAGCAAAGACACATACCATTATTCATCCATCAGCCAAAGGACGTCCACTGCTGAACATAGGCCTCTCCCAACGATTTCCACAGTGACCTGTTGGAGGCAGCCTGCATACCATTATTATCAAATATAAATACATCTTCATCAAAGAAGCCGCCCAAAATTCTAGAAACAAACAACAAGTCAAAGCAAATTGAAGTAAATCACAAGTAAGTGATGTTAATGACAGCATAATAACACAATGAACACATACGCTTTGTGCACTTTACACAATAAAGCGACTGTGCAAGACCTAGACTAGACTAGACACTAGATAGTATTATTGTCTCCACGTTGCACTGGCAATATCACTTCCACTAAACACTAGTTTCAAATGCCAATAGTATTGTTTAATAAAGGTTGGAATATTCACCCCGTACAACGTGCAAGCGTTTACGTATACAATTGGCATCGTTTTATTCAATTTGGAGCATCTGGTGTAATTGTTTTCAAGACAATACTTGAGACAAAGAGGCATTGCTTTCAATTGACAATGAAGTGGGGCTGATTAAAATTCGCAATGAATGCACTTTTTTGTAAATAAGTTTTTTGGTAGCTAATTTACTACTAATTTACTTTTGTTAGGCATATAAAATACATGTATATAGAACTGCTTTTAGGAAAAGTTATGAATGATACCTATTTAAACTCAATTTTTGTTCTCGGTGGATGAAATTCTTTAGGTTTCCCGCATTCATCTGCGAGAAGAGACGGGACGGATACGGCGGGCTTTTGGCTTACCAGCCAAGAGTACAGGGATTCTTCCTGAACCGCGTAGATGGTTATGTATGACTAGGTTCCTTACGCTAATATAACCTGCGTAGATCTATCGACGTATACCTACTTCAACCTACTATCCCCAAAAGACGTGATTCAGTTGTAATTTTTCAGCACCCACCCTGTAAAAAATATCATCTAAAATAATATAAAGGCTCAATCAGTGATTATTATCAGGTACATACATACATAAACTTTAGCCCCGAAGGGGTAGGCAGTGGCGCCACCAGGACACCCACATTTCGCGTTGTATGTTCCGTCCCACGATGTCATAGGGGGCGAGCCTATCGCCGTATCGGGCACAAATTCCTGACTCCAGGCTGATAATGAATAGAAAAATCCAATATCACTTTGCCCGACCCCGGACTCGAACCCGAGACCTCAGCTTTGTAACCGTACCGCAATACAACTACGCCGCCGAGGCAGTCATGAGCCATTATCAAGTATATCGCAATATTACAGAAATAAAGATACGCAAATCAAAGATGAATGCATCTACTATTTTCAGGGGCCACCACAATTACTATAGTCTCTTGCTGGCGATCATTTCAATCAAAATTGCTAGAAAATCAATAACAGAGCACATAAATCCGTTCACTTACCCTGTTGTAGTAGTGTAGTAGGTACCTAACTTCGCAATAGTGTAGCTAATGTAGCACGTACGTTACTGGCGCAATACGCTCCGTTCTACCTTACAATTTTGTACAGGAAACTCGCTAGCGAAAAACTCATGAAAAATTAACTAGATTGCGTACAATACGATAACAAGTAGGCTTAGTAGGCTATTTGAACGTAAAACTAGGTTGCTCTAACTAGGGAAAGGGAAATCGTTTAAGCCTCCGCCCAAATTTGTGCCACCTGGGACTCTTGTATTAAGCAGCGAGGTAATTTTCGGCATTACGATCAGTTTAAGACTGGCCTTGCAAAAATAATAGTCTGTGTTGCTAGGTCCGTATTATTATGTGTTTAAATACTAACACATGTTTAGTATTAATGCCTATTAATCTTCATTTCCTGCCCTCCTGGGAGACTTGTTTCGTCTATTTTAGGAGGTTAGGTAAAAGTTAGTTAATAGACCTATTAATTGTTTTCTTATTTTGGTTGAGCGTTCGGAGGCTTAACATACTTCGAAGATTTATTAATAAGTTTTTAAGAATAGTTTTTTTATATTTTATAGCTAAATTACGATTTAGAGAAATTAATTTATTTAAAACAAATTATATATAATCCAGTTTCGCATCAAAACCACTACAATAAAAATAGGTAAAATATTATGATTACTTCGTAAGCTGAATAACATTTATTATCCAATTAAATTAAAGTTAAAAGACGGATTATAAATGACATAACATTTAAAATGTAAATGACATATAAACCACTTCCAAAACAGTCAACTAATGAACTTCCGACTTCTTACACACCCAATATTAAGAAACCACGTAAAAACCGATATATTAAATCTGAGAGGGCGTGACAAACGAGCAGGGCATACTATACCTGTGAACGGTATACCCTTGAGACTGCGGATCGCACGCGTAAGGGCTCTGACCAATAATTTACTGCTATAGTTTAATGTCCAACCTTTGATTTAATACATTCGATTTTTCCGTATAAAGTGTTTGCAATAAAATAAAAGACTTTGGTGAATAAACATAGACATAAACATACGAGTAGCTAATGAAAGAATCGGAAGTGCGTTGCTAGCCTTCAAAGATATTGGATCTGAGGTGGAGAGATTAGGGATTATACTTGTCTCAGTGATAAAATTTCCCACATCAAAAAGTAATTTAATCTGTTCACCGAAAAATGACATACTAATAATGATATAACTTCTGTTCCAAATATATCGACGACAAATCATTAGTCACGTTTCGAAACCTCATTTCCTATCCAAATCGCAACGCTCAATGTGTTCCTAATTCGGACATCTGAAATAACAAACGCACCCTAAACTTTCCAGCCCCAATCGAAGCAACTAAGAAGATGTAGCACCCCTCAGTAAACACTCGGACGAGCCACAAACTCGTACATGATAGAAAACCCTAATCTCTGCGGTCCCCGCTCAACTGTCGTTAATAAAACTCGCGAACTTATCTTTAGGGGAGATAAAAATACTTCCTTTCCAAAAAACAAACGCCAGTTGAAATTTTTGCACAATCACGCGCGCAGCAATGTGCTCGCGTCGATACGGCGTTTATGCATGGACGATAAATTAAATATTTTTCTGGCGGAGCATATAAACGTCGTTGTGCGGAAGTGGACAAGGTTGCGCCATTCAGCCACGGTTTATTTAATTGTTTATTGTTGCCGTGCTTTAATATTTTTAAAAAAGTACGGGGCTTTATGGATTTCTGAATAGGTCGACATCAGACGCACGACTGGCGTAAAATTGTACAGCGAATTCTTAAACATTGGGGTAAAAAAATTGCTGCGCCGATCCCGTAGAAGTGTGGAATAAGCACAGGTCGAAGAAAAGACGCTGAATAAGGAACAAGCTAATGAAAGAAACATAGTCAGTTCGATTTTCGAAGTCACAAAAATGACTATTCAATTTTTGTTCGATACTTGGGATTTATCGGTGCCTTTCATAATATTGTATTGCAAAGCAGTAGACTTATACGTTAAAGCTTTCGCATGGTACAAGTAATCTAATAATAAACAAAACACTGACGAAAATACTTCATAGCATTCATTAAATCTCCCAAAAAAATGTAAAATTTGTTCAGCAAAAACGTATAAAATAAAATTTGTTTGCTCAAAAATGTCGCCCTTTGTGACCGTATAAAAGTGAAAATGGGAAAGATTTTCATAATTACACACTGCCGCGGCAGCTGCCTACAAAGACGTATCGTGTGAAAAGGCCTAAAGGCTAAAGAGTCGACCGCATTCCGCGCAAGTTACGCTCGCATTTTTTTCCAAACTGCATGAACACTCTACGTCTTTGACTTCATTTAAAGGTTGTGGTTATTAAATTACTACACGACTTCCTTAGATGTAATGACAATGTTCTGTAGTGATCATTCTGTTCTTTAAAACTTGAAACAATATCCAGAATATAACTAGAATTTTCAAACTATCAGATTGTATGAAAATTCCTAACGCCACACTTATTCCGCAACCCTTTTTGTAAATTAGCAAATGACGACGCTAAAATGTAATCGATTGATTTTCATTTTCTCGCATTGTATACTACTGAAGTTTCAGGGAATAGTCATAGATTAATATTATAATTTCCTTGATATTTTTTCGAGTTTGCCAAACATCGAAAGTCTCTCTGCAACATGCATTATATTCATGCCACCTTTTTTTTTCACACGCCCTTCGGCACATAATATCAAAAAACATCTATTACAACAAACTGAATGACACTAACAATATATATGTGGTTAAAGGTTCGATTACAGTGAAATTTTGTTTGCGTTCCACACAACAGGAAAATGTTGCTAAGAATTACCCTCGCTTAAGTTAATGGACACGATTGAACTGTTTGTTTGTTCTTGGTCGAGAAAATTAATATTTAACCGATAGGAAACGTTTATCGAGGGTCATAAGTTTTTAATTGTAGGTATTTAAAAAAATGAAACGATTTTGTATTAATGACTGTAAAATTAAAAGAAATCGTGCTTATGTTGAATTTTAATTTGTACCTTTGCATCGTCTCTACTATACTTTTAGCATATTATAATTGCAATGAAAATACCTACGGCATTAAGTTCGCCATAACCACACTTAAGAAACTATAAAATATGGTCATGAAGAGAATAATTTTCGTTTTTCACGTAGTTAACCGGTAAATTCGACCAAGTATTTAAAACGAGGTAATCAAAAGTATCTGGCACACTATCTCAAGGCGATACTTTAAATAATACACTTTGCCCAAAACAATTCACTTTTAAACCTTTTTTTATAAGTATCATAATAATGATACTTATAAAAAAAGGTAATTCCACAATTCAAATCCCGAAATATAGGTAGCTTAGTGTTTTTGTACAAGAATCTATATCTATATTAGCCCATATACGTCCCACTGCAGGGCAGGGGCCTACTCTACAATCGAGAGAATCGATTGAGAGTGGTTAGGCCATATCTAATCTAACAAAATAATTTTTAAACGTCCGTGCGGATGTGAAAGATGTTTCTAAATTGGATATTTTATTTGAAAAATCTATTGTTCGTTGAAACTGGTTACTGAACACTGCAACTAACAGACCGAGCTAGTAAATTTTCCTTACAACCAACTTTAGTATTAGTTTCGCGCGCCGCGCCGGGCTTATTCTGAAAACACGCATTGGCGAAGTATATTTTTAGTTGTTCGTACCCACTGTTTAGCAATAGAATGCATATACTGAGCTGACAGTAGCGTTTCATATATGTAAGTAAACAACAGTAAATAAGACAAAGTTACAATATTTATTTTAAAAATAATATCGATTAAAGTTTAATAATTCTTACGTCCTTGAAAAACGAAGAAAATCTTTCCCGGTACATGTTTTGAAAGCCTCCATGGCACAGCAGTTAAAGATGCCGATTATAAAACCTAAAACCTTGAGTACGATTCCCGCAACAAGACCATAATTGGCCTGCCTCCGTGGAGCAGTTGATTAGTCGCCGCCTATGAAACGAGAGTCCGCGGGTTCGATCCCCACACCGAGACAAATATTTGTGTGATCCACAGATATTTGTGTCGGGTCTAGGTGTTTGTGAGACCGAAAAGTCTCTCATAGATACCCATGACACAAGACTCGATCTGAGCGTGGAGTCAGAACTATGTATGTGACTATTGGGTGTATTTATTATTTGTGTGTTACCCAGTACCCACAAATATTTGTTTTCAATCTGCTTATGATTGTAATGAGACCAGATAATCTCTCGTAGTTGCTCCAAGCATAATACACATTTATGAGTACCGCTCATTTACAGGCAATATGTAACCCGCCTATCAAACCTACGCCTGTAAAAAATATTTTACCTAAACCTCACATAATTAAGCAACCATTACATCATATATACATACACTGCCAAACAAATGTATGCATTTAATTACCTAATACATACAGGGTGTAGTTAGAGGGTAAGTGGCAGCCCTTAAGTGGCATTCGCCTGTGTCGCCGGTAGGGACTTTAGCGGGTCGCAAGAGCCCTTATAAGGGGCGAGACACGTTGACAGGTCGCTTCCCTTCCCCAACGCGACAGGCGGTATTACGTATCGTAATTATTCATGGATATTGCCTTTCTGATTCTTGGTTACAAATATTATAACATATGATTTAGTTGGTGAAAATAATTCTGTTTTTTTTTTATTTTAATAATTCTTTTCAAAATATAACATACATATATACATATATACATACATGAACTCACGCCTATGTCCCATTGGGGTAGGCAGAGACTATTGAGCATCAACTGCTACGGTCCATACATACCTCTTTCGCTTCATCTACTGTCATTAATCTCTGCATAGACGCTCGTCGGTTTCGAGGACTCCGTATTTTATTAAAACGACTATGAATCTTTTAAATATGTGTTATCTTCTTGCAATTAATGCAATTTAAACAATTGAATTCTATAATTTCAATTGGAGTTTCATTCGAAATGAGTAAGAGAAAGATTTTAGTCAATCGCAAATTTTAATACCACAATGAATGCAGTTTATTTTGTGCTGGAATAATGCTTATCTAATTCAGACAAATTGCAGTGTATAATGCTTTATTTGATTCCAGCAAAGCGCTTTACAGTGCAGACGAGCTAGACTTTAAATTATTTCCACTTTGCCATAAAATAACGCTACGATATTATTTTGCGATATTCTAAAATGTCACGTACAAAAAATATACAAGTAAACAAAATTGTAAAGAAATTTAGAAATATTTTTCGCTTAATAAAATCACGTCCCCGCCGACTTCAATAAATGTAGCACAGGGATGAAATTGTCTATTATTTCTCTAATAAAATAGTTTGCGAAACACATTTACTTTAGAATTTTAGTTAATCTACATTAGTCCAATTATTGCAAAGAACCTCGCACTTTGGACTCACATCACGTAGAACTTTGGATGGATGCTAATTTATCTTTTTGTTTTGTTTTTTTATACTTTTGGCCTTAATATAAAAATATCATAATATTTTTCATCCATTCAAAAGTTTTTAATCACTTTATTTACGTTAAAAACGATAGACATATACTATGGCATATACACTGGCTGCTTGTAATATGATATTCCAAATAAAACGTACATATAAAATGCATATTGAATACACGAAACCACGCAGAGAAAGCCGCGGGCATTGGTTGGTTAAGCTTATAAAATAGTTTTCAAAATTCATTTACTTTTCGCCAGTTCGAAATAATTATATAGTGCACTTCGCCATTACAATGAACTGGGAGGACATTTTTTATGTAAATAGCGCGTAACGAATACTCCAAATTGTTTTGGAAAATATTTTCACTGGTGTTAGGCGTTCGTTAGTGTTGGATTCGATTGTTATTGAAATCTAGATACTCCACTATAACAATAGATGTGTGCAATTCGGTTATCATTTGTCAAACTGCGGTTACAACTTTGTCTATAAAAAACCATCTTTTATATTTGCAAATTGAACAACACGCGAATTATTTTTGTCTAATTGGATACAATGTAATTAAAACTCGACATCTCAAGATGGTGGGCGGAGTGGAATGCCAAGCAATGCTTTGTAATTCATGGTGTTGTTCGGTTTTCTTATATCCATGAGCGGTCGTGTCGCTTACCATCAGACGAATGGCATTCATGTATCGCAATAAAAAAAAACTTATTCTAAAAAAACATCACCTATCAGAAATCACCGAGCACACGACCTCAGTTTTAGCAAAGTCTTGAAGTCTTCACAGTGACGTAATAGTTCTGTACTAATGCTCGTTCCTAAGAAACACATAACAAGCTTAACGCCCCACATTGTTAAAGACACTCGTAGTAGCGAGCAAGTAACATGAGTGGTTTCTAAAGCAAACTATGTAGGTTAGATAAACCCAGTGATAATAACGCAAGTTAAACTCAGATTATATACGCTATAAAACTACTAAACGAGCTGAATACTGGCTCCGTTTATTGTTTGGACGTGGGTATGGATACGATTGAAATGATATAGTAGAATTAGTTGCTTTTCATTAATTCATAGATCGAGTGTCTTTTTTATATAAGTTCGCTTCAAAATCTTTAAGTTTAATAACCTAAGTTCTTTTAGTCATAAAGTGATCTTGAAAATGCCATCAATGCACCTGTATTCAACCATAAGCAATCACCAGCTATCGAAAAAAGTCAATCGAATGAAAATCGAAAAACTTAGCTCCACGCAGCCAAAGCTCAAGTTAGGTAGCGATAAACCCACAGCGCCGGAGGAATAAGTAAATATTTTTCAAAAGTGAAGCCCCCGGGATAGTCACTAGGAATAGTTTTATTGATGTCTTGCTGAACGACGCCGGGAATTTACTTTTCATTACGATAGAAGTTTGTTCGCAAACAGTTCAAGCGCCCTGCAAAAACACTCATGCCACTAATGGACAATCTGTAAAAAACATGCTAAGTCGCTTTTAGATGCCTTTAGATTTCATTAAGGTGTGTTGTACGGGGTTTTTTGGGAATGGCGAATTTTAATTAGGTTTCATCACAGTTTACAGATTGAAACTTTTTGAACATAAGAAAGACTTTAATGCACTTGTCCTATTTTAAGGTAATAGCCAAAATTATACGCGTCAGACCTTATGCTTGGATTAAAAATTCTAGAAATCGAGTGCCCAAGAGCAATTTTCTTGTCAAATTAATTAAAAATCTACTCAATCCTACAATGGGTGATCATGATAGACGAGGCGTGAAACCCACAGCTTTCAGGCTAGGCCGGTGCGGGGTGCTATGTCGGGAACCTCCACGTGGTGCACCCTGGGCAACGTGGGTCATTGTAGTTGCGATTTGCAACTTCAATGACCGACGGCAAATATCCGACGGGGAGGGCAGGGGGTTTGGCGGTCGCTGTCTTTTGTGGCGGCCGCCTCCATCTGTCGTTATTTTTAGGTGGGGACCATCTCTGGGCCACCCTCCGGTTCTGTCCCGGAGGTTTCGGCGGGCCCGGTGTGCGCTTACTCCGCCGCCGGGCGGGCTGTGGGAGTGTCCCTCCCACGGTCACCGTCGCATATCGTAATCCGGTTGTGAAGTTTGTGGTCATGTCTCGCATTCTCACCGGACCGAGGGTCCTGGCTTAAACGCCCGGACCGCGAGGGAGGATGCCTCTATAAAAAGTACCCCGAATCCCAAGCGGCGGCGCACCGCGAGGGGATGCATGGCTGATGGGAAGTTCAGTCTCTAGTGCGACCCCCGTCAGAGTACCAGCCGACCCTCTGACGGGTTACGCTAGGCTTACCCAGGTACAGGGGGCACTGCCTGGGTGGACCGTCTTTTCCCCCATACTCGTGGGATTCAAAATGGAAAATCTTTCAAATAAATCACAAACCCAAAACAACGTTGTCGGTGGAAAAGTACCTCTGGTACTAATGGAGCAAATGGGCGTGCTGTCGGATTCCGACAGTGCGTCTAGCATTATGAGTGTGGCGAGCACGGTGAGCGTAAACACTAAGCGCTTACGCAAACGCCCCAGAGAGGGTGTAGACTCAGGGTCAGACTCGGCCCTGAGCGACACAGCGGTGCCGGCCCCTAAAGTCGGTGCCAAAAAAGGAGGGAGAGGTAGGCCTCCCACTACTGGCAAATATGCCGGTATCGGCCTATCCAGGCGTGAGGCTGCGGCTGCTATAAAGGCCGCAGCAGCCGCCGAAAAGCTGGAGGAAGACGAGCGGCAGATTGCGGCTCTGACGAAAAGGGTGACGGAAGGGAGAGTCACCCGCCTGTCGGTGTCGTCGTCTGTCGTCTCTGATATGGAGGTCGAGGCAGAGGAGCTACCTGCCTCCGACCTAAACCAGAGGGTGGCCGACGCGGTTGCAGCCATAAAAAGGGTGAGCAAGGTCTCGAAGGGCCTTAGCGGCTGCAGCCAGAAGGCGCTGAAAGAGGCCACGACCTCCATTTTAGAAAGTGCTCAGGTGCTTTTGGGCGTTTCGGGAAGTACCTGTGTCGACTAGGCCGGGAGCCGACGTCCCAGTGCCACCATTGTGGTGATTGCCGCGACGATACGGCGTTGCATACGTTGGCGGAGTGCCCAGCTTGGGCCGAGCAGCGCCGTGACTTGGTCGCGGCCGTAGGTGCTGCGGGAAACCTCTCGCTTCCGGTCGTTGTGTCTACAATGGTCGGGAGCAAGTCAGGGTGGAGAGCTGTCGCCACCTTCTGCGAGTTCGTGATGCTCGCAAAGGAGGTGGCGGAAAGGGAGAGAGAGGCTGCCTCCTCTCTCCCCTCCCGCAGCAGACGCACTGGGCGTCGTAGGGTGGCCGACTTCCGGCCACCGTAGGGCGCGGCCTGTGGACGACAGACTCGGGGCGTCTTGTCGTCCGACCAGCAGCAGGCCTTGAGGCGGCGGCGTCGTGTTCCGCGCGCGCCTCGTAGTGGAGTCCTGCGGCCGGGGTGACGGCCGCAGTGGGTGACGGGGCCCGCCTGACTATGGCGGGCCAATACCCGTCGGGGGGTTGCGACGAATGCTTCGGCGATACCCGACCCTCCGACACACGGGTACGAGAGGAACACGGGTTGGTTTTTAGTCAGTAAGAGTCTGACAGTCCCCTCCGCGCCTCCCCAGGGCGGAGGATGTCCATGAGGATTTTCCAACCCGATACCAAAAAAAAAAAAAAAAAAGGCTAGGCCGGTGCCCAGCTCTAGAACTATCAAACTCATCTACCATTATTTGGTCTAGTTATAGTAGATGTTAACGATAACAGTCTATCTTCATATAATTATTGAGCAATAATAGTTAGTGTATATTTAAAATGTTTATTATATTTTGTTTTAACTATACTGCATAACCTTGCTATATCGACTCACATAATTAAAATTTAACCAAGCCTGATTTCCACTTAATTGGGTAACCGTATACTTTTAATGGGCTCTACATTATAACTAACGTATATTAAAGCTTAAACTGAAATATAATTTGAAATTTCTAGGAAAACATATGTATGTATATAAATATTCTACCAAAATCTGTTGTATTTGTTATACCGTGATATAAAAAATCTTAAGTGTTTAATACGATTAGGCAGCAAATTAGGTTGAGTTATTGTAACTGCAGCGTGAATAAGAAAGCTAGATTTGTATTTAAAATTGTTTTAAGAAAACGATAATCAGACAAATTGTTAGAAATTGACACTTTCCATGTCTTTCCCTTTGTTCAAATCCACTGAAGCCAACAAACCTCTGATAATATCATCTTCAACAAATACTCGTAGATGAACGCACTCAATTTCAACAGACTAGTTAATAAAATTAAATTTTTATTAATTTGCAGTAATTGTATTGTAGTATTCATTTTAAACAAAATGGAATTTTATTTCCAAAATATTTTTCTTGAAAAAAATAAGCATGAATGTACAATCTGTGGACTAATATCTTCTTATTGCTGCTATCCAAATAAAATTATCCAGGTTTTCACAGCCAGTGGTATAATTCCCAGGGGTGCGAGGGGTCGTTTTATGGTGAGCCGGCCACCCTTCGTGCCACTAACTCCTTTTTATCACTGAATCTTTGTCCACTACACACAAATTGATTTGTGGTTAGTGCGATAAAATATGCTGTGCTACTCGCCTAAATTTTTTATGGACTCGAGTCGTGGGCCCTTGGCGGTTTTAAATTTTGGATGAACGGGTTTTTATAAGCTAGATATTGGAAAGCGGACTGAATTGAATAATAAAGATGTGGATAGTGGTTATTGGAGATTATTATTCGGAGTTAATTATGAAGTTGGCTACAATAAAAAAACAAGTAATTATGGCGCCTAATGACTTACAAAAATTAAGATCAGAAAGGAAAAAATCTTGAGCATTAAATTCCTAGAATAAACAACCCGAATTTGATCGTTCTTTAATATAAAATTCGATAAAATAAATACGATTTAAATCTTTAATAAATGCTTCATCTTATACAATACATTAATGTATTGGTACACAATCTAATACCGTATCACAGAAACTTGGTAGTTGCGTCAAACTTAGTCGAGATTATAATTATTAGATACATGTTACCCAAGGATAACTCTCTAATCGAAATTGTATATAACAGTTTCAGATGGTATCCAATATAAACCCATCTGAACTTTCCGTTTTGTTTCCCTAACTCGTCTGCGCCCTCACCCAATTTGCGAACTGTGAACACTTTAGCATCGCTTTATAGAGCCAAATCGATAGAGGACAATACGAGAAAATCGCCACATATTCTGAGTGGATACAGTGTGGTTATAATAAAAAATCCTTTTAGACAATTTTCCATTATCTGGTCCATTGTTGGGCTGCGGCGGTCAGCATTTTATGGCTGGGCGCTGTGTCGTAACTTCTTATTAAACCGTCGGGACGCACCGCCTTGCTTCTAATTGATTTAGAGAGCCCGCCACTCTTGACAGTTCGCTTTTCTTTGTTTACTTTATGCTTCCAAAGGTCTCGGTTTGAGTTCGCAACTCCGCTGTGTGATTAGCTTGCGGAACCATCGGTACGTCAGGAAGTCGCTTCTAATGCTTATATTTAAGTTATACCCGATAGTTTAAACTTGTTGCACGTAATTGATGTAGGTTTTAACTTTGTTATTGGGATCACAGATTTATACAAATAGTGGGTGTGTAAATTAATCGCACTACACACCAAAGACGCCGACGCGCCCGCCTATTTCGACGTTTTTTTGTTGGCGAGCTAGTTGGCGGCTGCACTCATTGCACGTCGGAAAACTTTGTCGGCAACATGTCAGCGGCTCGACATGACATGAGGAACTTTTTTATGACATTGTTGAATTTCGCCAGGCAACTGAGGAGAGCGCTTGCGTCGTCGACATGCCGCCAACATGTCTGCGGGCAACACTTGCGGGCGCTTGTTGCCGACATTATTCTTTTCTTATAGGCCGCCGGGTTAAGTCACTGGGCCGGCGGCTTTGTTGTGTAGTGCGCATGTTATGCATGCATTACATGTTGTAATCGTTAAATGAGAGCCTTCTTAATTCAGATGTGGAATATCACTTTCAATTGGTTATGTTATATTATATCATATTATATTAACTCTGTTTACGTACTTTATATAAATTTTCGGTACCTTTGTTCACGACGTCTTACGTCTTACGCATTTTCCAAAATACTGAATGGTTTTTGTCATTAACAACTCACTTTTTTATATTTCCTTGTTGGGGAATATTTTAAAAAACTCGTGACAATTTAGTTAGTTTTTGCTTGTTATTTGCTAAAATTTTATGCTATAAAGTCAATAATATTTAACTTTTGCCCTTAGCTTCGTTTGCAAGGTCAAGTTTATCCCGTGAGCCTCCGTTTTATAATTTTGTTTTAATCTTAAAGAACGACCATATAAACAGTATAACAATAACTTAAAACATTAGTCACCACACCATTAAACAGCCATATTAATAAAGAAATCATAAAATCAAAGATAACTCACACTAAAACAGTGTGGACACGCAAGCAAAATCCCCATGAAAACCTTAGGTGAGCTAATTTGATAAAAGAGTTCACCGCATGCCCAACAAAAGGCATTTAAGCGCAAGGGAAGCAGAAAACGACGGAAGAAAAATGAATGATTACAGCAAAAAGGGCCATCAAAACGAATGATAAACGAGCTTAATCCGAGGCCCCATCCTTGTTTTATTATCCATAGACGATTGTAAAAACGTATTAGTGGGCGTCCACCACGGTTGGCAGATCGTCCGCCGATCTATGACACTCTAGTCGACCTTTTTATACCCAATAAGGAGGTATTTGAGGTAATAATATGTGCCTTTAAATACTGATACGGTTTTGTTGTGGCTTATGAGCTGATTTACTGCTTTATTTAGTGAAATTCAGAAAATAAAAGTGTATTTTATTCCATTGATCAATCTACTGGCGCAGTTTTGTTGTTTTTGTTTTGTTTCAAACAATCGTTAATTTTTTTTGAATTAACTTAATATTGATTTAAACCCGATGTCAGACGGAGAGTTAATAATCATAAATAAATCACACTGAATTGAAATAAAACCTAGTTTACACTTCATAGAATACCATACCAATTTTGCTAATAAGAGGAAGCTGAGGACCTAAACTCTTTTCAAACTTAGGGGATTTTTGTGTTCAACCGTGGAAAGCATATGGACTAATATTTAACACTGTGATAGATTGTTAAGGCAGCACACCGGGTCCTGTTTATTGCATTTATTTAATTAATACATATTATTATCAACATCCATTAAATTAGGTTCACAAAACTCAAACACGAAAAACATAACAAAATTAAAAGTGATTGCAACTTTCAGCGTTGATTTCACTTTCCAGCGGGAAGTTAGTACACGAGTGACTTATACAATCATATTATGTAGAGCTCATTACACCGTCTAGCGTGCTTGTAGGGCCCCTTATTAAATGGGGAGAGTACGTGAGTGGTCATCAAGCCATTCTCTTGGTACAAGCAAGGGGGCGGAGAGTAGTATGTTTATAGGGTGACGAGTTACTGATTTAGCATAACTTTTTAGAACTTGATAGTTAGACATTTAATGGCAATTTATTAAATCTGTAATAAATTATCGTCCTAAAATATTTACTAAGGAATTCATTAATTATCAAAATTATTATTTTTTGTTGTTATGAATGGCGAGATGAGCATGCCATTCGCCTGGTGGTAACGCCACGACCGCTAATGGACTGTAAAAAAAAAAACAAAAAACACCATGAATGAGGAAACGCTTGGAATGCCACTACGCTCGCCATCCTGAGACATAAGATGTTAAGTCTCATTATGTCCAGTAGTTTGGCGGGACATAAACGAGACGATGCTGTCTTGATATCTTTGAGAGGGGCAGTTTTCGTTTTTTTATTTATTTCCAAAAATGTATTTTTATCAGATACTTGACAGAGACCAGTTATAGGCAATGACGGTCTGCATCTGAGAATAACTATGATGATAAATTAGACCCCACCAATTACTCAGAGACACTAATAGACCCACTTGTAATTTGGGTTAAAATTACTTTCGTTTTCCGGGAAACAGAAACTGTATATGAAGGATTTTGCTATACTTAGAACAAATTTAATTAAAAGGTCAAACACCAGGCATCATGAACAATGAAACGAAAAATAATTATTCATAGTGATTAAAATCGCAAATTGGATTATGAAAAAATTAAGAAACTAAACTGTTGCTATTCCATATTCTAAGTTATCAACAGAGGTAATATGTAACATATATTTATATCAAATATCAATCTTTGACTGCTTCGGTGGCGTAGTTGTACCATGGTACGATTACAAAGCTGAGGTCTCGGGTACGAGTCCCGGGTTCAAAGTTATATTCGATTTTTCTGTTCATTATCAGCCTGGAGTCAGGAATTTGTGACAGATATGGCGATAGACTTGCCCTCTGTCACATAGTAGGACGGAACATACAAGGTGAAATGTGGGTGTACCTCTGCCAACCCCTTCTAGGAAAAAGGCGTGAGTTATAATATATGTATGTATTTAATTATAATGCCCATCGATTCCCAAATACTCCACATATGCTCCACATATACGCTGGCGATATCCTACTAATATTACAAATGGGAAATATTTTGAGGTTAAATGAGTGTGTGAATGTTTATTACTCTTTGAGAAAAAAACTACCGAACAGGATTATTTGAAACTTTACAATATTATAGCGAACACATCAGAAGAACATATATCTCGAGCGAGGTCGAGTCGGGTCGCAAGGCAATCAATAAATTAAAAATGTACGCAGTTCTATATATAATTCAACGAAAATTTTAAAACTATCAAATTAATTAAATACTTTATCTGAAAAATAATTACTCTGCAGTCGCCAACACTTTCTAAAGTAGTTTCGTTTAAAGAAGTGCTTCAACATGATTCGAATTTCCAGTCTGTATAATTAACCCCTTCATTCTGCTTGACCTTTAGTAATTTATATCGTATGTCAACCCTTTGATGTTTTAAGGGTTATTTAAATATTGATCGTCAAATACCTGTGATTTTGCTTACAAGCAGATTAGTACTAGAGGCTGGAATAAATATGTTACAGACGAGACAATTTGTCAATATAATATGTTAATTACCGAATCGAATCGTGTGGAAGAGGCTTAATTTTAAAAAATAGAAGTGTTGATTTACAGTCATGACTTTTGAAAAATACAGAGTAAAGTATTATTAAGCGTAGTGAAGCAATAATAACATATTCTTCGTTATTCATTACCAAATAACATCAGCTATGGATAATGTAGTAATTGCTACACAGAAATACACTCACAACGTCAATTTTCATGTGACTTGCTTAATTATAGCAAATTACCGGTTTTGTTGAGTGTTTCTGAGGAATGACATTAATTAAATAAGTTAAGGATAGTGTTGAAATATTCCACTTATACATTGATATGATAATGATAGCAACTCACAAAAACTTACTACACAATAATAGAGTACCTATATAAAAAATAAATAAGACATCTTTATGTAAGCAAAGGTAAAAATATAACTTAAACTTAAATAAATAAAGACTGATTTAATTACATACATAACTGAATATAAAGACTATGGCTTCCTCCTCTCTCCTAAAATTTTATTTTTTGCCGTGCCCTACAGGGTCCTCATTGTACATACAATAAATTGTAACATCTTTTTAACATGTGGAGTGCAATAAAGTATTGATATTGAGTATTGATATTAAATTCTTAAGGGGTTTTATATTGTTATCGTGGCACACGTGCAATATATTGGAAAAATTGTGAAGATTTGAAATAAGAATATTTCTCGAAACAGTTATATTTGCAAGTATAACTCAAGCAGTAGACACATACACATAAATTATTAGTTAAGACATCATAATTCCTATCCCGACAAGAATGAAAATCAATTCAATTTATATTAATGGCTCTACTGCAGACGCATGTGGACATATTGAGACTTAACATCTTATGTCTCAGGATGGTCAGAGCAGTAAAATGCCAAGCATTGCTTTATAATTCATGGTGTTCTTTGGTTTTGCTACTGTCAATGAGCGGTCGTATCGCTTACCATCTGGCGAATAGCATGCTCGCCATTCATGGCAATAAAATAAGACGCGACAAGTCCGCCAATGTGAAGTATTGGAAAACACATCTTCATTTAAAATATCCTAGTTGGCATTTAAACCAAACTTAAACCTGCAACATTGTTTAACCTGGTCACATAAGACCCTGGCAATCCTGACCCCAACTAGAGTATACGGTGTCAGATGCTCCAGAGGACGGCAAACACTCAAACTCGACTCGAGCACTCGGCCGTGCAAGTATTTGTTCTCACGACAGACCCCTAAGTTCATCTCCTTATCCCTTCGATGGCTTCTTCAAATTGTCAAAATCTTCCACATCAATCGCGTATCTGATACTCGGTATTCGATTTCAAGCAAAAACCACTTCATCGAATACTGATTTCAAAGGAATTTGATATTGTAGTCTTCAGTGTCTTTAGATACGGGGTGTGCAAAGCTTGGATAAAATTCATTATTTTAATATCAAGTTACTTTACAATAAAATTGTTTTGAATTTTTGTACAACTATAACGCTATCTGTCCATGCAATTTTTAAAATCAAATGATGATAATACTGTCTTTAACTCATTGGATGATTTTTTTTTTGGATGATTTTTTGATTGAGTTAAAGACAGTATTATCATCATTTGATTTAAAAAATTGCATGGACACATTAAATAAAAGAGAAACATCTAAATATAACGAATGCAAAAATATAACGCTATCTTTTAAGAATATATTACAAGCGTAGTAAGAGTAACTGCTTTGGCCAACAGGAGATAATAAATTTCACATAAAAAAACCTCTGACAAAAAGATGTAGTACACAATTTGAAAACTAGAACTACAAGTTTTTATTCGAACAAAGGAACCTTAGCAATCTAATTTGTTAAAATTAAGTTAATAATACTAATATTCAAAAAATGAATGGTAATAACGAATATAAGTTAATGGAATGTAATTTTGTAAATGCTGAGGAGATTCCAGGCGAATAGTTAACAGGTTGGACACATAACTTCTAGTTTCAACAGGTGCTTGCTCCAATTACGGATTTGGACCGAACTTAGAAATCAATAAGTAATGACACTTGGCCAACATGTGATTCATGGTATTATTGGTAATCAAACTGGCACCTTGTCAAATCCTTCATCAACATTTAGCTGCCTTATATCGAACATATTTGGCTGATGCAAAGGGTTCTCGACTAACAAGATTATGTGTTTTTTCTACATGGCGTGTTAAACACAAAACATATTCATCGCTTTACCCGATTCTGACTTTCTTTTATAATATATGAAGGGCTTGGTCCTTAACAACGGTAGTACGACGCTTCCCCAAGGATCTCCAGAATGACTTATTACAAATACTTGCATCGAGCAACCTCCAGCGAACTTTATCAGGTTGAATCCACATAATACGGCATAAAACCATAGAAGAAAATGAATCAATTCCTGCCAATAATTCAGGAGCAATCAAATCGCGACACGCACCGGCTAATATATGTGAAAGCGGCAAATTTGGCCGCCGCTGCCTCGAACCGGATTGAAGCGAAGTGTTTTATGATCCAACACGCAGTAACGTGTCCAAACGCTCGTGGCATGTGGACAGAACTGCGGGAAATGATTTAGGAGCTTTCATTTCAACTACAGTTTATTTGCACTGCATCGATGTAGGTCACCGCCGACGATTGTGTTTTTGCAATAAAAATTGCGTTTATGGCTGCGGTGTTAAATTCCTGTATAAAAATGTACAGGTTTAATAGTGAATACAGCTTTCTAAAACACCGAGTGGTTCTACGCGCTGAGTCGTAATTTCAATGAAAATTTGGTTACAGCTGACCTGATTTCTCGTGATGCCGCTCTATAGATATCGCGCCGACTAGGCTCTTTAAATTTTTTACAAGTTCTAAAATATAAACGGAGATTTGTTCGTTTTTGGATTCGCGCCGTGAAAGGGATCTATCCCTGGCAGGATACTCCTTACTACTTCTACGTCTAGGAAATAAAATGTTGCGGAACTTATTACAATTTTACATTTCATAGAAGTTGATTTTTAAGAGTCCACAAAGTGCTTCAATTCGCCTAATTGTATGTTTAGTTCAATTTAGGCAGCGTATAAATAAATACGGCTAGTACTACTATGTATCCCGCCAAACAGCAGTGTAAATGCACTGTTGTGTTCCGGTTTGAAGGGCATTGTAGTCAGAGTAACTACTGGACATATTGAGACTTAACATCTTATGTCTCAGGATGGCGAGCGCAGTGGAATGCCAAGTATTGCCTTGTAATTCATGGTGTTGTTTGCTTTTGCTACTGTTTTGCTACTGGCATGTTCGTCTCGCCATTCATTGCAATAAAAAAAATGTATGCGCGTAATCAGATACACATTGGTAATTGCATGCCACTTGTATGGATACGAATATCCTACCACAAACAAAACGAAATAAATTCTTCTGAAATTCATATGTTTCTACAAAAAACATTTCTACGCCATACTCTAATTCTTTTTAATAGGCTTAATGCAAATTACGCTGTAAATCCATTGGCTCCTACTAACCCACAATTTTACGTTTTCTTTACTTGTTGGGGTTCTACCCGTTGCTAAACAAAAAATAAAATAGGCATAAACCGTTTCGGGCTGCTAGTAGAAGCAATAAAAACTTGAAGTAATTATGCTTTCGAAAGAACTTTGAACGTACAACTTTTTTATGAATAGTAGATTTGTTTCTAGACTTTACTATGTCATAAGGTTTCCCAGAGTTTGAAGATGTGATTAATCTAAAAGAGTATTGGAGAAAATAATCATTACGGAAACTAAGTTTTTCAGTACGACTAAGCAAGCGGAAGAAACCTTTAAAATAATGATGCATGAAGAAATATTAAATGCATAAAAATGAGGATTGAAAAATAAATAATATAGAGGAACCATAATCCAATACACAATAACAAAATTCTAATTGAAACACAAAGTCCAAACAAAACCCTTCACAAAAGTCCAAAGCAAAAATAATAAAATTAATGAACAAAAACAATTCAAAAATCAACCGTCATCCCGTTCATTAATTACAAATAGGGCCCTTTCAGCAACCCAATCCACCTCATCAAAAGCTAGTCAATAATACTTTTTAGACATTATCTGCGACAGAAAAAAACAGCCACTCAGATGTACTCATCAGGGAACGACACGAACAAAAGATAGGCGGGGCCGAGTCGTTTATCAGGCCCATATACAGACTCATTGCTCACTTCGTTTCACCCTGTAATATTTTTTTTCACAATCCTGTCGCTGAGCACGCAACGAGATAAATGCCAAGTTCAAGGCCCGCGCCCTTGCTTTGCAAATTTCGAGGTGCTTTTTTATTTCATTTGCATATTATCTCGTCTGCGTTTATCTTTACGATATGGGGGAAGTTATTGCTGAAAGTTCAACTAGGGAATACATTTTTGTCGTCTTCACTTTGTTGTTAGACATTAGCACTAACATGTTTATTATTTTTTTATTTTTATTTTATTTTATCATTTACGGAAAACTTACAGCTAGTTTACATATTAATAGGGGAACAACAATATGAAAGGGCCATTTAAAAGTTTTCACAAATAGAAAACAGTACAAAATGAAGGGGGTCAGTAGGAAAATATATAAAGTAATCGTCATTATCGTTGATCAGATTAACTTAGGGCCGATTTGCTAATGATCAGTCATTGCTTACATAATATTAATGCAGAAATTTGAGTTCAATAATAATTTAATTTATAAAAAACAAAAAAAAAAGATGTTTAGTTGATCTATATCAATAACTGATAATTAATTTATAAATCAGCTCTTTACTTTTGCCTTTATTATTTATTATTGCCTTACCTAATTGGTCTAGGGTAGTACCCAGTCCTGCAGTTCAATTCTGCACATGGGAAGACCAAATAAAAAAGACGGCTGGACCGTACTGAAGAAGAGTAACGAAAGACAGAGCTCAGTGGAGAGAATTAGAGGAGGCCTTTACCAAGAGGTAAACTGACTTAAGATATATTATTTGAGGCTTCATTATTTTATGATATAATTTGCAAGTAATAAGTTCAGTCGTGTTTGTTTTGTAAATTCTGTCAGTAATAAAGGCTATTTTAATTTTTTATTTTAATTTTTAGAACCCAGATTAAGTAATCTGTAGTATTTTTTTATTAAAATAAGCATGCGAGAGTTAGTAAATTTCCCAACAGCATTTACTGTAGCACCATAAGACAAATTATCGCTTAGCACCTAAAATATTAACAACGTGGTATCAATCAAACATGTTCACGGAATAAGGTCCAATATATTATGAAGAAATAGCAATACAAAATAACACATTCAAAAAAATCTATTCGTTTTATTTTCATTTCCACAATAATTTTCATTATTCTGATTAAATTTGTCCATATATTAAACCTATTTAAATTCGTGCCTTTCGAGTACAAAGGTTTAGTTTCAGCTTTTTCATGGATATTTAAAAACTTTAATCTTACAGTACTTTTATTCTTTTCACAAAACTTGTATTTAACATCCCCATTCATTAAACTATATTTCTCAGCAAAAGAACATTAAAATGCGTTAATTTTTTATCAATAAGAAAAGCAACCGTAATTAAGAAAATGGCTGTAAAAGTTGTCTGTTTGTATCATTATCTTCGTAAGCTAAATCATTACTGTTATCGCGTCTATAAATAAGGAGCGCGGTATCTCTTAACATAATCGCTGATTTTCCGGCCCCGTTATTTCCTTCTGTGGCTGAATACACTTACACAAAAAAGTGTTTATTTCCACAGTTGTAAACGATCTTTGAATTCCTTAGGAATCGTTGAAAATACTTGGATTGTTTTATTTTATTTTGTGTTTTTTAAATATTTCGAAAACTAGCTGATAAAGTGTATTAATTAAACTGAAATTTTATGTTGATTTATTTGCATTCTGCAGCTGTTTTTATAATAAAATAAATACATACACCCAAGAGTCACATACATATTTGTATTTAACGAATAATTTAAACTATACTTTAATTGTAATTTTATATTCTGTAATTAAAAGCTGGCAACGTATTTATAAATACTAATATTTATAAATACTAATATTTATAGTACTTTTAAATACGCTATTAATTTGTTTCGTTGGAATTTAAATTTTAAATCATGCCGGAACAACAAATTCCTTATTAATCGCCTAAAATATGTCCCTAAACAAATCACGACCTTAACTTAAAAATACACATCATTAAATTTAATGTCTCATGTTTTAATTAAAATGTTTTTATTACTAACATTTGTAGTAAATTACTCGTGACTCGTGAACCACACTTAACTGTTTGAAAATATCGTTGGAAATCTACACGCAATTTAAACCAGTTATTGCTTTAGGATAATATCATAATAGTAGGGATCATAGTTTGGTTAATAACAGGTTATTTTTGCTATTTGCTGGTGGAAGGATATTTTACTCGTCCTATTGGCAGTTTTCACACTTTTACATAAAGAGAAAAAAGTAGAAAAAATAACAACAATAGTCTGGCAACAGTGAGACAGCTAGCAGCGGCCAAACATAATTAAAAAAAAAACTCATGCAAGTGTGTCAACTTTTGGATTCAGCCTGTATGTTTGGTTGGGAGACCAGCATAATTGTATTGACTGGCGACATAGATGTGTCTCAATTTCATTTATTACTGACGTGAAAAAAAAAATTAAGCTACACCAAAGCCGCCGACCCGCCGACCTATATTGGCAACTTTTTGCCGGCAGGCTAGTTGGCATCTCACTAATGACGTTGTTGAATATTTCTGGGCAACTGAGCTGAACGCTTGCATCACGAACATGCCGCCAACATGTCGGTGGGCAACACGTGCGGGCGCTTGTTGTCGACATGATTCTTTTCTTATAGGCCGCTGGGTTGTGTCTGCGGTCTGAGTTGCCGGGCATGTGGATTCAATGACTCAATGACTTCAATGAGTGGAGTCAATAACGAGCCTCCACCTCATACCAGGAGGGTTGAGACTTATCCAAGAAGAAGATAGAATGTTTGAAGAACTAAAATATTTGAATCAACTAGTAGGCGTTACAAAGACATTTTACCCTAAAATACATCAAATATTAGTCACCTCGATATTCCCAGGCCTCTTCTAGTACTAACAGGTTTTTAGAACTTAGTCCACCACCACACTGGCCTTGTAGGGTGTATACACCTGGCTCCGAAGTCAAAGGTGTGGTTAAGATTTCAACTCATGACAGCCGTCATAGCAAATCCGAAATCGCGGCTGGTACATTACCAAAGGCTGATAGTATCAAAAACTACTTTAATGTTGTCTTTAAAGTCATTGCCCTATACGATCCACCAAATTTAATACGAAATTAATACAAATTCCTGCCGAAATATTTAGAAGGAATTGACGGTGAACACTCTAGCAAATTAATAATTTCCCGAGACATTTTAGTACTGCGTAAAGGTCAAAGTCACAAATCAAAATAACTCATCGCGGTGATTTTACAAATATTCGGTATTAACTAGTACTACAAAGCTATATGGTTATTCGAGAAATGATGACGTCATAAGTAGTTATACGTATGACGTACGGGTCAGGTTAATCCTCTCGTGGGGATTTCAACTCATAATAGGATTTTCATGCAAAGGTTATAATGTCGTCAACAGCCTGTCAGTTATTAAGCCTTCGGGGAATTTGTACAATTCCTTTTGATAAGCTGTGAATTTCGTTATTAATAAATCATAAAACGGCCCATATTTGGCCCATTGTAATTTACGAGATTCTTACAATTAAGACAGTTTAAACTATAGCCTATAAGGTGGCTGACCTTTAGCTGTTGTAAGAATTTACAAACCATAAAAAATCCTGATAAGATCTCTTTGCTATATAGGTTTCCTGAACTGCGCCAACGTCCCACTGTTGAACACTGGGTCAGCAGCTGTGATAAATATATGGGCTGATATATTATCATACATTAAATTAGCTACATATACAATTGTCATTATAGTATTATCACTGTATTAAACTCAAAAATAAGCATACATACATACTCACGCCTATTTCCCAAAAGAGGTGGGCAGAAGTGTTTCCAAGATACTCACGTTTTGCCTTGTATATTCCGTCCCACCTTGTGATAGGGAGCGAGCTTATCTCCATATCGAGCACAAATTCCTGACTCTGGTATAATAATGAATAGAAAATCAAATATCAATTTGCCCGACCCGGGATTCGAACCCGAGACCTCGGTTTTGCAATCATACCGTAGTACAACTGCGCCACCGAGGTAAAAGTAACCAATATTCGTAAACTTCATAACAAACTAGATTGTTTCACTTGATCAACGAGAGATGTGTATTTTTAACTGTACTAGAAGTCATACATCATTAGGCAAAGTTAGATTGCACTAGTTAACACTCGCGTCTCCGCTCGCGACAACTTTGTTCGCTCGGGAACTGCAATTTAACGTCTCTGGAATTCCATTGGAAATAGCATAAAGTAGTTTAAACTATTTAATCATTTATTATAATTGATGTTAGTAACCGACTCTTGGGAGTTGCAGTGTGAACGCAAATTTGGTTTGGTGTGGCTAATGCGAGCCATTTAGTAAGTAGTGTGTTTAGAAGGAATATAAATAAATATATACACCCAACAGTCACATACATAGTTCTGACCCCACACTAAAATGGAGTCTTGTGTCGTGGGTATCAAAAACTACGAGAGTCTTTTCGGTCTCACGAACACCCAGACCCGAAACAAATAAATCGAACCCGCGCCCTCTCTTTTCACAGCCGGCGTCTCACCAACTGCGCCACGGAGTCTGTCAGAATATCCTTCTTCCTGTTGTCTGTCTGATATTATATCTTTACGGCCTTATTTATAGATAGTTTTAAAACCTATTTTAGCTATGGAAAGTTTTGTCTTCTTCGCTGAAACGGAATTCAAAAGTCGTTCGAAAGGGACAAAATATACTATTAATAAAATACATTCTAATCTGTCTATGAATAAGGCAGTTAGAGAGGTTGATATCGTGATGCAGTTTGTTAAGAAGCTATGTTTGAAACGAGAGGTCGCGTGTTCGATAGCCGTGCCAGAAAAATGATAATGAACCCACAATTTTTTCCGGTCTGAGAGTGAGTGACACCAAAAGTCTATCAAAATTTAACGACGACAAAAATCCTGGTATCTCACTATAGAAACGGACTATTGTGGACAATGACTATCATGGGACAGTTGGGGCAGTTGGGACATTCATAAACCATGTAGACTATCATAACTTTATCAACGATATGAACGCATGTAATATCGAAATCCGCAACAACATAAAAAATCTATTGCTTAATTTTTGAAAAGCAATTATTTCTCAGCTTAAAGCAAATAAAACCTCCCAGTAAAAATTTTCATGTAAACAACCACCTATTGTATTGTACTAAGATAACTCGTTTCCAGTAACTTCGCATCTCTATAACCCTAATCACCCCAAAACAATAAGCCCATAAAAAGTCCACATCATTCAGCGCTAATTGAACGCAAAAAACTCACGGTTGCCAACAATAAACAAATGACGTGGCGTTGTCGGCAGAGTTTTCGTGTGGCAACACAAGGCTGTTCCCAGGGAGATAACGGGAATAAATCCACCGAGTTCTGTTCTCATTTGTTACTCGACTTTAATGGAACTTTTTTAGAGCCTCTCCACTTTTTCACCGTCATCTTTTCACCTTCTTATTTTAATTGTCTTTGTTCTAAACATAACTGAGATATCTGTCATAAACATGAAGGAATTGTGCGCTAAATTAAATATTAAAGGGGGCGTTTATCGTTTGGGAAAAGAAATTATCCCTTTTAATAAATGACCAATACAGCTTCGTTTTTTGATGTTTGGAATAAGTTTTTAGAGTACGACAACGCCTTTATGTCAGGAAGGTAAACAACAATTTTCTGTAAAATTTAATACGATTCAAATAATTTATGTTAATAATAATAATTATATCTGTCGTTATGGATAACTCATCGGTCTAGTGGCAAGTCAAGGCAAGTCTTGAAATCTTATAAGTTGCTCGAGATAACAATTCATTATATTATTAATTTGTTCATATGTGTTCGGAAATCGCATTGCTCCGATATGCTAGCCGTTGTTAAGATATATTAATTTAAACCATTACGTCCAATCAAATATCAAAAATATACTTATAATTTATATAGTAGTATTAATCTTCTCCTTCTTTGCCCACACCACAATTCTGGTTTTGTTTATTCTTCTTTTCCCGTACAATCCACACTCCTTCGGAACGCTCTCCCAACGGAGATTCGGATGTGCACCGCTCGTGATACGTTTAAGATGAAAGTTCTAGACTTAGAGACAGAATAGCAGAATCTTCACAATCGTTTTATATAAATATTATGTATATTATATAATGTATTTTGTTTATATATTTTAATATATCACGATCTTTGTTTGTTATTTACGCTCCTACCTCATATTATCATCTCTGCATCACTTTAGGTTCTACTTGTAGATAATTTTTAAGAAGTGTAAATAAATGAATAATTAAAAATAGCATAATTCGAGTCGGCAGGCTTTACTTCACAATATATACAATATTAAAAAAAATGTATCGAAAGAAATATAGGTACGCGTGCACAGAATTCAGCAACGTAAAATCAAGTAACAACACGCATACGATCATTAAAAACCCTAGTTTGCAACAAAAACAATTACTCCAAGCGTACCAAATAAAAATACTCGCACAAATGTCACTGCGTCGAATTTAACACGAGGAAAAATGTACATCAACTTTTTATTTTTTTCTTACGCGATACAAAAGTGCCGTTTGGAATTTTTTTATTGCCGCCGAATGATGCACATACAGTAGCTCGTAGGCCAATAAAAACGAACGACTGTGTCGTAAAAAGGGTTGAATTTATTGATTCGCATTGACGATGACTTGATCGTTCACTGCATGTATAGAATCTATCACAAAACGCCAGTTGTTATGGCTTTTGTATGCTAATAAAAGGTATAAAGCTGCATTTATTTCAGTGTTGAGGCTTTTTGTAATTTAGTATAAATTCACGCCTGTATTTTGGGAGTTACTTGTCAATACTCGCCACGCTTGGAAGGGCGGTTGGCGAGCGCAGGACATAGCGTCTCGCGCTGATGTCGCTGGTGCCCGCGTCATCAAATTCTTCAAATACTTCGCCTGTATACTCGAAAATAGGCATTGGGGAAAGTAGTGTCACAGTTTGCACAGCTTATATCCGTCTCAATATGTGATAGCGAGGGTATAAGCATACCGGACACAAATTCTAGCCTCGGGCAATTCATTTAAGAATTATCCAAATATGTATATATTATCAACTTATATGTGCATCAGGTCGCATGACCCTGAAAAGTATTGTAAATCGCTTTATATTAGTATCTGAAGCGACACCTTATCTTCAACACCACAAAAATATTTGCCTTATTTCAAATCACCTTTAAAACAGCACAAAATCTATACATATAATAAAAATGTAAATGGTCGATGTCTGTACATGGAAGATATTTAAGAAATTTCAACGCGGGGGGTCTTTATAACAGTGACAGAATCCAAAACAATTTTTTTTAGAATTTTTGTCTGTCTGTCTGTCTGTCTGTCTGTCTGTATGTTTGCTTGCGCATCACGCAAAAACTACTGCACCAAATGAGATGCGGTTTTCACAGTTGTATTGCTGCAGGTCCAACTTAAAAACTGGTATATGTTGCATTGACATACAGGATGTTTCTTTTTGTTTGCTTGCACATTACTCATAAACTACCACACCAAATGAGATGCAGTTTTCACAGTAATAATAGTGCACGTCCAATTTGAAAACTGGTATATACTTTATTTATAGACAGGGTGCTTCTTTTTATTTACTTGCGCATAACGCAAAAACTACAAGACGAAATGAGATGCGGTTTCACAGTTATATAGGTACAAGTCCAACTTAAAAACTGGTAAATGTCTTATTTACATACAGGGTGTTTCTTTGTATTATGGAAGATAAATGAGAAAAACTAATATTCCCCATATTAACATTGGATTAACACTTAGGCTACATTTTATCCAGATAAATTAAGTGTTCCCGTTGGATGAGGACGGAAATCCGATATATTTGTTACTTTTTATACTCAAAAGGACGCGATGGGCGTGGATTATATACCTTGAGTGAGAATGAGATAGGACGGGCGGGATATAACGGGACGGGACGGGACGGGATGAGAAATACCAAATAAAGTTAATCACGCTGACGAAGTTTGCGGGCAGAAGCTAGTAACTAATAAAACCCTAATAAACAACCCATCTTAAGTCGACTAATATGGATAATATTATACAGCCATTTTAGATTCACGCGTACAATCTAATTAATTAGCTCTTAATTAAATATTAACCACCCCAACACCTAAGAAACGACTTACATCTCTACGTAAGAACATGCATGAATATTTTGCTGTACTTTAGTGAATCAAAAGGTAATTCAAATACTTTCCGGTACATGCTATTACATCAAAAATATTTTTAGCGTGATTAAATATGATTTATTATTTGGTATGAAAAATTAAAAGAGAGATTGAGAGGGGTTATGCAAGAAGTATGCAGAAGTTTACGAATTGATAAAAAACCCAAGAAATAAATACCCGTGTGACCAGGTTTTTATATGCAATAAAATATATTTGATCTGGATTGCTGGTCACATCGGTTAAAGAAATATGTAAGATAAGAATCGATAGAAATTACATATTACAATTGTAATATTACGTTCAGACCCAAGGGTTACTTAATATTGAAAAAATACATTGTACCCCTGTCAAATGTAATCGAGATATCGAGTTATGATACTTTATACGCAAGTGGGTTTACAAACTAATGGTTTTTATTATGGGCGAAGAAGTTTGTAATAAAATATCTACATTACTATCAAGTGCTTTTGAAATGGCTGCAGCTAGTTTAACAGCAATACTTGGAACGCTTGACCAGCTTTGTTTTCTTATAAAAAACTGAAGCTAACAATTAGGGTAATGGAAATAAAACATGTCTAAAATAACATGGCATGGTCCTAGCCATGCATGTTATCAGCGCGTTATCTGATTTTTGAGACTGTCTCGCGATTCACCCTCCACTGCAACTTCTATCAGCCAGAATCAACACGTGACCAAAAAATTGACACCGAGAACCGAACCTGAGCAAATCTCTTAAGGTGCAACATTGTGCAACACAATAACATTAAAACACTTTCTATAACTTTTGTTGCTACTTGTTTCTAATCGCGTCACAACACAGCATCATGTACTAACATTACATAAAATTTTGTTATAGTATATTTGTTATCATAATATTATATTATTGTCTTATTCTAAAAAAAAACCCTCAATTTAGTTATAATTAAAGCCTCCTACGTCAAATATTACAAATTAATAATATAAACTATAATTTTTGGAACGAAGTTCCTTATCGCGCGTTGCGAAAGGGGGGCTAAACGGAAAAATTTGTGACCAAAAGTTGTACCGAAACTTTTATTCCACGTTTGAGTTTTACATTCTAAATTTAAAAATTTAGGAACTAATTTTTTGTTTTTAATTAATTGCTTAATATTTTATATTTTTAACCGATTTCAAAGGAGGTTATCAATTCGTTGGGTTTTTTATTATTTATGTATAGTCTCTGTATAATGGCTATATAGTGTCTAATTTATAGTCTACGTGATGACTGTTATTATTGGAACGAAGTTTTGGAACGAAGTTCCTTATGGCGCGTTGCGAAAGGGGGCTAGATGGAAAAATTTAAGTCAAAAGTTGTAACGACACTTTTTGCTATAGTTGTAAGCCGTGTTTCTGTCTGTCTCTCTCTCTCTCTCTCTTTCTCATAGAAAACAAGCCAGTTATTTTCGTTTCGTCTTTCTATTTCGCATTGAACAGTGTGGTGTCGCGACAATTATTTTTGTTAAGTGTATACAGGTTTTTTGTACATAATAAATAATAAAAAATAATAAATCGAACTTCGTTTCATCCGGGTGTCCCTTGACACCTCTCAGGTTTTTTGTTTATTTATCACGCGCTACATTACAATACTAAAATACGAGTCACAAATTGGTAAAGCGCTATCGAGGGTCGTCGACACCCGGCGTCCCGCGACGGCGCGGCGTGTGTACTAAACAATTTGCATAATATAATGTTATCATCCATATCATGATATTTGGCTCAATGCTACTTTCAGTCACGAGTGCCTATCCTAAAGAATTTATGGTTGCCAAGGGAAAAGAGCCAATTTCGCGTATAGGGTGAATTGAATTATTTTTGTTGTTCACGTGTTCCTATTGGTCTCGCGTGTTTTTTACTCGCATTTATTGTGTGAAGTGGAATGTTCTGTAGGACTACGTAGATTTTGCTTCGATTGACGCCTTTTGTTGTAGGATATACAACCATACAAAAAAATATCCATTTTTTGTATGGATATTACACACAGTTATTACAAGCCCATAAATATGGATAGAAGACCTAATATAGGTCCTGAGAGGTTGCTTCGACACAAGCCACTTACTATACGTCGAAGTAGCAATTGTTCATGTATGGGGAAGATCAATACTGTATCAAATCTTTAGTCAGATTCTAAAAATAGAGACGAATCCATTATCTATATTACCAGCATGCTAAAATAAATTATATATTATATTATTAATAATGGTTATGTGTAATGTGAACATTGGTAATAGTACATAACGTTCACTAAAGATTTAAAAATAATCATTCATAATAACATCTCTAAATAATATATTTTATTCAAACCTTATTTTAAGTAGGCCTAGTGCCTATTTTTATTTATATTTGTCTTCATAAATTGTCAATTACAATCCAACGTGCTCGTAGACCAAGCTTTGTGCAACATTCGCTCGCATCACTTGAACATTCAAAGAGCTTAAGGTAAAAAGTCGTCTAACGCGAAGTCCCGTAAACACGAGGTGAGAATGAAATGTTAGTTCAATTCGCCGAGGGTTATTTTGTAGTAGGAACGGTCTGACGCGTAACCTGATGGTGCTGACGCCATTAAAACGGAATAATGAAACACCTGCGGTTTTCGTCGTCTCACACACGGATCTATAGGAACATGATGCGGTACGGGATCCGCGTTCTGATTTAAATCTTGACTACTGGTAATTAGCTTCAATAAGTGATCATGTACAATGAGAATGTTAATGATTAATCAACTTATTCACTGAGCCAATTTAATTGATTACATAACAACTTTTATTTTGTCCACTTACGTCTACGAGACGTATTGGGGGTAGTATATTCTACAGTACCAATATGACCCAGCGAAGTGGTGCAGGTTCAGTTAGTTAGATTGCTAATTACCAACAATAGAACCCCACTCATTTCGTACCTTCCCTCCTTCTGGTTCAGAGCTTGGTGGGGGAGGAGGAGGAGGTGGAGGTGCCAGTAATCGTCCAGAAAGCGCCCATCGTCTTCAGTTACCGTGTCAACCCACAGTGCAGTGATCACTTTCATACATTACACAGATAAAGTAGACACCAGGGAAAGTTGGTTAAATCTGGAAGGTCCAGAAAATTACACACACTAGCTTGGGTCAATTTCTCACAAATATGTACTGTGCTCGCTTTCAGGCTGTCTCTTCCTGTGCTGAATAAGATCTTTGCCATAGGTGAGGCTTCCGCGCGTCTCGGCCCGACGCTTTGTTCCCGGGTGTCTGTACAAAGGGGGCGTTGCACAAATAATTATGTGCATATAATTATTTCCTAAGCGTTTGTTCATAGTTTTATCTCGCGGTGGGGCGCTGTTTTTCTCTATTCATGCTCTTTCTTTGTTGAATTTTTCATACCGCCGGTGTGTATTGGATTTTTGTATAATTATTTCTGAATTATGTAAAGCGAGATGTTTTATAGTAATATAAGAAAATGTTTGCAAGATTATGTTTTTGAACTATTTATTTATGTTTTAAATTTCAGTAATAATAACATTGTTACGTTTAGTTTATAAAAAAATGGCAAGTTGTCTTAATGCTCGTACGTTGAATTTAAATTATATTTAGATAAAGAAATTACACAATAATATAAAAAAAAATATTATGTTTATTTGAAGTAATTGATCAATTATTTACATCCCATATACAACTGAAAATGGCTCATTATGATATGAGAGCAGACTCAAATCATTATCTACCCCACTGATTTCATATAGCTAAGTGAACAAATGGGATCACCGCCATCACACATAGCCTTCAGTTTTGTATTAAAATCCACATTAGTTTAATATAATGCCTATAAGTATTTTAATTATTAATGAGCTACATTGTCACCTGTAAGTATACAAAGTCACAGGGTTAATAATATATTGCTAGATGTCATAGTAAATGCATGGTACAAAATATTAGGTCTTACATGGCTTCTAAGTATTTGAACCGTAGAGATGACGTATTCTGGGAAAGTGATATATTCCCAGTCTCTCGCAAAGCTTTGACATAAATAGCTGAGTGACATAAGGAAGTCACACTTTAGGTATTGATAGTCAATCACCACGCACTATACTATACTATACTATAACGGTGAAGGATAACATCGTGAAGAAACCTGCATACCATAGCGATTTTTAAAGATTTGTGCGGGGTAGCGATTTTACGTACGATAGATTGGTATGTAAAATCCGACATCCCGCACTAACCAGCCTGGTAGACTATAAGGCCTAACCCCTCTCAATCGTACTCTTGATTGTAGAGGAGGCTCGTGCCCTGCAATGGAACGTATATGGGCTGATACAGTGCAGTTACGATGAATGACGCCACAAATTGTTTTTTATAGATAGCCTAAACTAAACTTAGCCATACTGTATCAGGTAAAACATATTCTTTATGTGATGTACAATGGGACGTTACTAGCCGGTAACGGAAATAGGGTAATACCAATTCAAACATTCTTCCATATAAGCTTCAATTCTAGGCAAATTTTAAATTGATATACAATGTTTTCATAATCAATTTTTATATAATATTTGTATTTATATAATGCTCCCCTCCTAGCTTTACTCAAAACAATATCCTAATTGGAAACCGAACCTAAGACTACCTTATGAACAAAGTTGCCACAAATTCAGATTCAAGAAAATTAGTCTTAATATTTAATTCAAAAGATTCCAAGTTATAAAACGGTCAGGATTTGTGTAAAAGGAGCTGCTCTTCTTACATCCCTTACTTTTTTGACATTGACACAGACCACAATTAACTATACCCTCACACTTCGCGTTCTCAGCACCGTAAGTGCCTTGCCATGGTGTCACACCGTTGTGTAACAAGATTTTTACAATATTATTTATTTATTTTATTTATTTATTAATCCTTTATTGCACAAAAGAAACATTTACAGTAAATAAATGGCATAATAATAGTACAAGAGGCGGCCTTATCACACTAGGCAATTTCTTACAGGCAACCTTTGGATGGATATGTAAAAAGGAAAATGAGAGGGCAGTCTAAGGTGTATATTAAAAAAAATATATATCAATATAAATATAAATAAAAAAGAATAATACACATATATAAATAAATATTATTAGGTTTAATAAGCCATATTGGATTGGTTGTGTCTGAGGTTCTCGGTTTGATACTTGGATAAAAAGTATCTCTTAATTCGACTGAATTAATATAATGAATGGAATGATAAAAGCTAGGCGATCGGTGGCAAAATAAAAGTACCTCTCTAGCCATCCCTACATAATTGCCATACTGCGTCCGTCCTTATAATTGATAGCATAGATTATAATATAATTGACAGCCTCCGTGGCGCAGTTGGTTAGACGCTGGCTGTGAAACGAGAGGCCGCGGGTTCGATCCCGCACCGAGAGAAATGTTTGTGCGGCCCACAAATATTTCTTTCGGGTCTGGGTGTTTGTGAGACCGAAAAGTCTCTCGTAGTTCTGATACCTGCGACACAAGACTTAATTGATCTTAATGTGGGGTCGGGACTATGTGTGTGACTGTTGGGTGCATTTATTTATTTATAATTGTGCTATACTTTGCAAATATAATGTCTCACGTGTTTAGGCTAGTGAATTAAATACTAGATCCGTTTAATCCCAACACTCTATTTGATAAGGTCGGTAAAAAGGTTGAGCATTTTACAATTTGAAAACTGTTTATACTACGTCTCATTGTAAGATACCGTTCTACTGCTTGTAAATGGTGGCATCCGCGCAAATAGCAACTTTCACCCACAAATTTCATAATGCAAAACAGGTCATAGTAACCCTTATGTCCTGCCAGTTAAAGAAACATAATGTGACTGTGCCCGTATAAATTGCAACATGATTTTTATAAAGAAATCACCCGTACAGAACCTCACCCAGCCACTACTTACTATATTAAAACTGTGCATAAAAAATAAGATAATATATTAGAGATGGACCTGTCCAAACAAACGCGTAACAGGATAGAGTCTCGGCTTCCCGCTGTTAATAAAGAAAAGAGGGTTACGCGTCGGTGTAATAAGCCACCTTCATAAGTCGGGCGTAACTCCTGAGCGCTGTCGGGCCGCATTGTGCTCCCGTATTAACGACGAACGCACAAAAGACTACGCTCGTATATCAAACTAACGTCACTCCAATGTCTTCCTTCCTTACAGTTACAGTTCCCGGGCCGCAAGAAATGGCCTTTTTTTATTGAGCATTTAGTAGACTAAAATTATAGCACGTAAAATTCATGCGTCGGAATCGAGCGGCCCTAGTGAGCCTAAATTTCACCCACTACGGCTTTCGTTACATATAATTCTTCGAAGGGCCGGTACTTTATCTTCCGTGTACCAACTCAATAGATTTTATTTTCTATGTTATCCTATAATACAAATATCCACGATTCATGACTATTATTCCCATTGTCTGCTCTGAATGGGATACCCTTTATTCCATCGTTATATATTTTATGAAGCACGCTCACGAGCTTAAGCTTTTTATAAACGTTAGATAGATTTTTTTGGTATAACACAATATCTTTTGTTATCACTGATGTTCGCGAGCGGTGAAGTATAATGAAATTCAACAATATTCTTACACAAACTGGGGTGTAAGTGCTCGTAATTCCTTATCGAGATGAGATATGAATGTTATTTCAAGCTTAGATGTAAAGAACGGGTTCTCAGAGAACGCGTTTGGGTTGACATAGTATTGCCAAGACCGGGGTATCCTCCAGTCTAGCTCAGTATTAGCAACTGAAGATGGTGCTTGGGAAAATATATAAGAAGACATTTTTTTTTAATATTGCTCTTTACTCGGTTACACAGATAAGGAGCATTAAAAGCACATAACACAATCGTGTAGAACAATTAAAGCATAATTAGGTCATAAAAATATGCATCCATAATATCATGATCGAACCCGTAAACTTTTTGATCAACTAACCCAATGAGCCTTCCAGTGGGAGTTGGCAGTCTCTTTAACCATTCCATTAATATTTGATTGTCAAATTCTTATGGACGATTATAGGTTATTTACATACACAATGTGAGGCGCCAACGAAAGAAAAAAAAATGTGAATCAGTTTAAATTTCTTTAAACCCTAGTGTAAAGAATAATACCGAACCTATAGTTAATAATACATTGTTAAATACTACTTGGAATAACATATTCCAATTACACCCAGCAATTCCTTGGAGCATATACTAATATTTCCAATAACCAAGACGAAATTAGAAGCAAATACTTGGTGGCATACATAGCCTCTGTCGAAGCCCCGATAAATTCAATAATTAGACCCGTAATTGCTAAGTGAAGAGCTAAGATCGCTCATTGCTGTGAGATATTACTTCTGAAGGACGTTGCCCTAGTGAATCACTCAACATCTAATTTAACCTTTATTACTCTTACAATAAAGTTTCGGATTGATTTTGTCAAAATTAACTTAGAAAATGGGGTATTACTAACAATATAGTAATTTCTACGTGATATTTTATATACTTCTCTCTCTTCAGACTGCTGGACATTGGCCTTCCACATAGACCTGTCGGAAGCAGCCTGCATTCGGCGACTTTCTGTGACCTTAACCAGATCGTCCGTCTTTCTGGTGGTGGCTTTATTTATACACACATATGTTATTAATACGCTTTTATTAGCTTCAGACGTATGTATGTTAGTATGTAACGGAATCTTTGAACATGATTTTGAGCCCCTTCAAAACGTCGGATTAACTCGAAATTTGGCATTCTTATTAAGGACCGATGACAATTCAATATTTTAAACAGTCTGACCCGTTATCCTTACTAAGATAATCAGGATTAGCGATTTTTGTTTTCCTGAGACCCGAAGTATCTGCGTCACGACCAATAAAGGAATCTACCAGGCGCATTCGACTAAAAAATGAAAAATAAATAATAGTTTAAAAAAACGAAAAACATACACTTTTATAGAAAATCCAACTAAAAAATAGAAAATAAATTTTAATAAATTTTAATTAAAAATAGTGTAAGCAAAAAATGATTTGAATGATTTCGACTGCCTCGGTGGCGTAGTTGTATTACGATACGGTTACAAAGCTGAGGTCTCGGGTTCGAATCCCGGGTCGGGCAAAGTGATATTGCATTTTTCTATTCATTATCAGCTCGGAGTCAGAAATTTGTGTCCGATATGGCGATAGGCTCGCCCCCTATCACATCGTAGGACGGAACATGCAAGGCGAAATGTGGGTGTCCTAGTGGCGCCTCTGCCTACCCCTTCGGGGATAAAGGCGTGAGTTTATGTATGTATTTTTAATTCAAATTTATTAAAATGTATTTTCTATTTTTTTAGTTGGATTTTCTATAAAAGCGTATTTTTTTAGTTTTTTTATTTTATTTATATTTATGACCTCATTAGTCTAGCAGCAAGGTTGGATAGTAGGATTGTAGGATGGTGCCCTAGATGTTAAGGTCATTTCAGATCCACTTTGTGTGAATTTTAATAACAAAAAAGGCATACGAGTAAAGGTCTATCCGAATATAGAGATACAAAATATTGTCAACGATAATTGCCTAGAATACGTAAGAATCTACATAGGTGTTGAAGAGCATTGAAGAATTAGTATGTTTTTTATTTATGCACAATAATTTTTAAAATCCACTTCCACAATATTTACAAAACTAAAGAACAATTATTAATTGAGACTCCGAAAAAGTTTAATACGCGATCGAAACAAAGTTCGTAAAAGTCGTTCGGTTCATACGCAATGCGTGCCAATAAATCATCAACGTCAGCATACAAAATACGCCTATAAGTTAAACAATTTCGTCAAAAAGACAACAGAAGCGCAATTGTTATCCGTCTACTCTGGAAATATTTATTCTCCCCGGGGCGAAGTTCGCTGTAAGTTCGCTAATGACTTCTTTCTCGAAGAAACTTCGGTGCTGCTTGAAAGGTTTTTCCTATCTGTTTAAACAACAGGCGGGTGCTTCGTTGACGCCAAATTTTACGCTAACCGTTTATTCTTATGCCCGTTTTCTAATCTGTCATTGAGTGGAAACTCCCGACTTTAAAGCTAGAAGCTTTTTGTTTTAAGAAAGCATAATGTTGATAAAGCGTAGTGATCAAATTTTTTCATCACTATAATATATTAAAAAAATTGGCATATTAATAAATCATTTACAGTCTAATTCTAGTGAAAATTAGACTCTCCTAAAAATTTTCAAAACGACCTGTTGGAAATTGCTGGCATCCAGCGTCTTCTTGCACCCATTATTAGATAATCCTTCAACCATTTCGGTGTATTCGGACGCTGTGTTTGTATGTGACTTGAACTGTATTGAATAACTTACCGAAAAACGAAGGAGTTCTTTATAAGCTAAAATTGCATCTTTTATAAAATCTTCGTAAGTTTTAATAACAAAATCCTATTTTTATTATCATTTTCCCCATTATTGGGTGGTTAATCAAACCTTTTTTTATTTTTTTTTTTACAAAAAATGATTTATAATAAAAATGTCCTATATTTTTACTATCTTTTTCGCCATATTAGACGGTTAATCCAGCCTTTTACATCTGTAAATTATTATGGAAATCAGCAACCGTAATCCCATTACGTCATATAGTTATCCAAGCCACATTGAGTGGTGCTGCACAACGCATAAAATTGAGCGCAAAAATGCGGTTTTCATACATTTTGTATGAGGACGCATCAGGCCGCAAAGCAACGCACTGTCGGATGGTTTATCAGGCTTGTAAGGAATAAATTCACCCAGTATAGTTCATTTTATGAACAGTCTGGCTGCATTAAGACTGCATATTAATCAGTCTTAAAATGTAATCAATAAGAATATCCAAAAGTCTATGAACAGAAAAGCATTATCACAAAGTCCGACGATAAACCAATCATGGACGACATTAATATAAAAAAGTAAATCTCTAAACAAAATGCTATTACAAAAATTACAAAAAATCACTTTAGCCTCTAAAGGATAACTTAAAGATAAATAATTATTATAGATTATGTACTATTCTTAATGGGCTTTTCAACCAAAATATTATTTGATCTAACTCGGCTGACATTTTTTGCAACATTATATTGAATCTGAATGACTACGGGTTTAGTGTTGGATTAATTAACAAACCAATTGTAACGTGCGATTTTATTTATTTAATCAAACGACATATTAAACCGCACTTTTATTTGTAAATGTTTTTCTAAATTAGAAATGATATTTTATATCAATAACTCCGGGTATTAACAACGTACTTACCTCTGCATGGGCCTAATTGTGGTTAACTTCATTTAAAGAATGTTGAATACTCGAGATAGTTTTGACTTAAAAATTGTAAATGAAAAAACAATAAAACATATTAAAAACCACCTAGACGCTCAGTTCCAATTCGAAGACTTTCTCCTCGTCTTGTTCTAATATCAACATCATCATCATCAGCCCTTCTGGGTCCACTGCTGGACTCAGGCGGCTCTCACAGCACACCAGGTAAGTAGTAACACCTTCGACACTGGCGATGGCTTGCGATTTCTATCAAAAGACTGCCCTATAGTATAGTCTATTCATCCTCCGACCAATATTGGGCAAGCGTCGTGTTCCCAAGTTCCCTCGCATAAAGAAAAACCTATGCTATTGTGCTAAAATACGCCTTGAGAAATCTATATACCTGAACACAAGAAAACTTTAATGAGCCTAAGACTTTGTCTTAAAAACACAGACAGCCCACATCTGCAGATAAGTCGCAATTGCTACAAGAAAAATCCTCGTGATAAGCAAAGCATACGGGCTCAAACAGTAGGCCAAGTTTCCGTGCAACTCCGCTGAACTCAGCAGCAAAGATCAGTCAGTCGTGCTTTGATAAACTACCTTTTGTGTTCCTTTGTACCTCATGACGATAATCCTGCCGCACAATGCCCGACATCGTACTGAAATACGGGCTTCAAGAAACTTTCCTACGATACATTTTTGACTGGATGGATATGTGTAGAAATTTAGTGTTATTATTTATTTAATTAAAATGGTCCACCAAAAGCATATTATTTTTAGATTAAGCACTTCAATTAATATTTTAATGTCTGCGCTCATCAGAGGCGTACACAGCTTTGGCCAAAATAAACAATAGTGCTATTACTTAATTATGTGGTAATTTTAAACAAAGAAAACTAAAAATTATGATGCTGTAAGCTGTTTTATAATATTTTTGTGTTGCTCAGTTTTGTATTGTGCTGCTAATTGGGGGTTAGTTTGTAGACATAAGATAATATTATACTTTTTATTTTAACCTACTTGTATTTCATTAAAATATTTAGGCAGAGAAATATACAATTTTTATTTTTATTTCGACTAGCGGTAGCCTAATTGGAAGAAAACTTTCCTACCGAATAAAGGTAGGTGAAGAATTGTCAAATTCAAGGATTTGTCGTAGTCACATTAGTATTCTTAGTCAATCATCATCGACATTCATCGCCCGCTTTTACGACGAAGAAAAATAATACGGCAAAAAAACGCGTGTAAGCTTCTTCTACATTAATTGTTCCATACAAATTCAAAGTCTTACAACAATACCAATGTCAGAAGTAATAAATACTCTCTAAATTTTCATTAATGGAATTACTCTTTGACACTGTCTTCAAAGGTTTTATTAAATTGTTATCTATATCTAAATTTTCTTGATTATAGTTTTCGTTGTAAAACGGTTTAATTAGTTTGCAAAATTAATATGAAATTGTATTGCATAATTGAGATGCGGATGGGCGGAGGCGAGAGGCGACGATATCGTCCCGTGAATACTTCAAAGAGTGCTTAATTAGTATTTCAAGAAGTTAATGAGCTGAGTCGACTGGTCGGACGCGCATCCTTGTTCGGAAAAAAGTGTACCAGCTTTTTACGGCAATATCCCAACAGCATTAACTATACTACATATACTTAATAGAACATTAAAAATATACTAAGTATACAATAGATTCAGATACTTGAAAGATGGTTTAAAAATCGTGAAAAGAAAATGCGCAATTTCCCCTCAACACTCGATAATTACCCATTACAAATACTAAATTTTTGGGTTTCTAAGCTTATTTGCCGAACATGTAAACTAACTTGCTTGTATTTATCGTTATTTACGTATTAAAATTCAATTTCGGGCACAAATTCCTGAGTCCGGTCTGATAATGAATAGAAAAACCCAATATCACTTTGCCCGACCCGGGATTCGAACCCGAGACCTCAGCTTTGTAGTGGTACCGTAGTACAACTACGCCACCGAGGCAGAATATGCCACCGAGAAATTAGTGCCCGATGCTGATGCCGACTGCCTCGGTGGCGTAGTTGTATTACGGTACGGTTACAAAGCTGAGGTCTCGGGTTCGAGTCCCGGGTCGGGCAAAGTGATATTGGATTTTTCTATTCATTATCAGCCCGGAGTCAGGAATTTGTGCCCGATATGGCGATAGGCTCGCCCCCTATCACATCGTGGGACGGAACATACAAGGCGAAATGTGGGTGTCCTGGTGGCGCCTCTGCCTACCCCTTCTGGGATAAAGACGTGAGTTTATGTATGTATGTAGAATAGCAGTAAAACCGTAATGTAGGTAAGTTTTCTTCTATTGATGTGCACCATATTATAACTTTATAGTGTATGTAAGGTTGGGTGAGGTGGTATATTTTTATATATTCAATAGCTCCTACAAACGATCAAAGAGGTTACCTGAAGAAGTGATCAGTGCCACCCGTGTAAATCCACAACACTTGAATAATAGATGTTTTCTGACACATACCGGGAGGGGTGCGAAAGAAAAAAGGAGAAGAGGAAAGGGTCATCCAGTAATCTCATTGAACGGAACACGAAGCTGTCATTTCACGTCCCTTTGTTGTTAGACAGTGGTACCGCCGAAGACGAGCATACCCATTCATACTGAGTCATGACTGACAACAACATGGCTCCAGGACTTCCAAAAAAGTTTCCATTGGGTCGAACTAAGATGATTGTAGAAGTGTACTTAATATTCTATTTTACTTTTTAGCTTATACAATGTCATTAGAAATGGTCTGCTTTCGGTCCTACTATTTCCGTCTGTTTAAGGCCTAATCGTTGATTTAGATTGCAAAATCGTCTCCCCATTTATGCGGCCTATTTTCGTCATTCTGTGGCATCAATCCCGTAGTTATTGAAGTTTAAAACATTAATCGCTTAAGTTACTTGGCACGGAAACCTAAACGGTTATACAGGGTATATCAAGACCGCGATCGAAAACGAAGCCAGATGGTAGTATTAGTGACTTCAGACACAATGCAAGTAAAAATTTCGCAAAAAAAATCTAAAACTTTTTTTTTGTAATTTTTTACTTATCGTCGTATTTGGGTGATAAATACATAGTTTTCCTAAAATAATGATGCAGACCTTATTATTTTTCAACAGTCAATGGTACGTAAGGGTTTAAATTATTATTTTCGCAAAAACTAGGATTCTACCACCCAAACAAGATGATTTTTAAAAAGTTCTAAAAAAATATCTGTCGCTGTTTTGGTGAAATTTTTATTTGCGTCGTGTCTGTAACCATTAAAACTACCACCTGGCTTCGTTTTCGGTCGCGGTCTTGAGATACCCTGTATAAAAGACTTCACCTTCAAGTTTAAAAAATCCGTGACTAGATTTTGTACAAACTGCAAATGCCAAACGCAAACTTTGTACCGCTGAAAACCGAAATAAATATTTGCAAAACATTAACTCTATTTTCAGAATTAAAGCAAAAATTTATTAATTACATCCGGAGCGATGTGTTTGCGAATTACTTCAACGTTAAAATTACTAAAATCAATCGACATTTGGACACATTAATCACTATGTTGACGTTAATAAGAACTAATGTTGGATGCCAGCGATCTATCATCGGGCTAATAACGCTATGATCTGTCAAACGCGCCAATAGATTTCACTGGAATTGTTAATTACTAATCGTTTAGCATTTGTATAGGTTTTCAACCTATATTAATATGCTATGGCCATTTGAATAAACAGTTTGTTTATTCGCTAATATAAATATACATTTAAATGATCAATGTAAATAGAACAGTTTGGAGATTAAATTAATGGAAATATAGAAAATTCGTTACGAGTTCTTTTTTTTATGGCACTAAGAAGTGATCTTGTATGTGTACTTTACACCCTTTGGTGAATGAAAAAATGGGAAATGAGGACGACAGATGTAAAGATTAGTTGTTAGCCTTTGGCAATCCTACTGTCCGAACGAAACGCCGTAGGATAAATCTTACTTCACATTGGTGCTTAATAATTTTCACAAACTGATATACACATGCTTAGGGGATAGGTATAGGTTTCTTAACACGGAAAAGCAACCTAGGACCTCACGGTTCACAGCCACAACCAAAAAGGCGACTGACAGTGGTTAACAAAACCAATGACAAAATTTATTGTGGTTTTAGTTAGATTTAAAAACACGAGCGGTGAATAAATAATAATTCCCTAAGGGCCCTACAAATACCATAGAAGTTTTTATACCGGAGCATCAGACACGCAGGAAATCTGAGCGAGAAGGAAGATAATGCTATTGCGTGGGAGGGACAAAGATAGATATATAAATTTAGGTACAGTACCGCATTTTGTTGTACAAACGTTGTTCGTAGTATACCCCTCTGATAATATACACACATATCTCAAAACTGATAAAATTTACATATCTTTCTCTCTCTTCAGCCACAGGAAGTCCACTGCTGAACTTAGGCCTTGCCCAAGGGTCACATCAGCCTGTAGGAAGCGACCTGCATCCGGCGACTTTTTTTTTTATTGCAATGAATGGCGAGACGAGCATGCCATTCGCCTGATGGTAAGCGATAAGACCGCTCTTGAACAATAGCAAAACCAAACAACACCATTAATTACAAGACAATGCTTGGCATTCCACTGCGCTCGCCATCCTGAGACATAAGATGTTAAGTCTCAATATGTCCAGTAGTTACTCTGGCTACAATGTCCTTGAAATCGGAACACAACAGCGCATTTACACTGCTGTTTGGCGGGAGAAATAGACATTGCGGTGGTACCTACCCAGGCGGGCTCTCACATATGAGAGACCAGTAAAACTTCTTGCAACATTGGCAATTTACATCGATCTTCGAACTGTTACATCCCTCACATGTATTTAGAATTGCCTATGATCTAACAGTCATCATTTTAAGAATCATATATAAGCCCGAGTCCGGGCTGCTCCAGGCAGTCTCGCGTAGTCATTCCTGTTACGCTACCATTTTTCGTGTTCGTGTATTTTACTATTTTCGTGTTCCTGTTTTCTTACTATTTTCGTGTTCGTGTTTTATAAAATTATATTTTACTATATTTTTGTGATAATAAAGTTGTGTTGCTTTATTATATTTTTTTTTAAAAACCCAAAGACGGTTTTCCCCATAACATTTTGGTGGCAGCGAAAAGGATTTTTTCGAAAAAACAAAAATCTCGAAATACGTCTCCAAGTGTTTCCCTATCACGAACTCAATGTGTTGCTGTGTCCAGTAGAAGTGAAGTGACTGAAGTTCTGTGAAGTGACTGAAAATACTCGAATCCCGTGCGCAGTTGGATTTGCTGTGGATTTGCCATACAAGCGCTACTCCTACAATTATCTGCGTTGAGCTCTGCTGCGGTCTACCGGCGACCTCTCACTGCATCCAAAGAAGCCGTATCAAAGCACAGTCAACGGTGTTTCCGGAAAATACTGAGTGCGCGCCGTGATCCTGCCTACATCGACCCTGCCTTGTGCGTGACGTGATCCTGCCTGCATCGACCCTGCCCTGTGTGTGCCGTCATCCTGCCTGCATCGACCCTGCCTTGTACGTGCCGTGATCCTGCCTGCATCGACCCTGCCCCGCATCTTCTGCTGTGCGACCGGAAGTGCTATCTACAATGCCGATAACTCACGCAGTCTACATTGTTACGTACATGTAAGTCTTTGGTCACTGCATATAACACAACACAACAGTTGCTAGCCCATTTAAATATTTATATTAATAACAACAATTATTAGTATCGTATTTGGTCATATTCTCCCTTAATCTCACTATATACTTTCATTTAATCATAGTATGCCTAAAGTGCCCAAAATAGAATTAACTATTGAACACAGAGAACCTCAGGCCCACGAGTCGAGTCCAACTCCAGATAAGGTTGAGCTCCCTCCGAGCCCTATAACAGACACTCATAGAAAATCACGACATTCCAATATGAGTATTGAAATAGAACTCAACACCCTTATCAAATTCATTAAAGCATATGACGGAAATAGGGAGTCTTTAAATTCGTTTATTAACAATTGCAATAATGCTTACGAGATAGCGTCAGAAGTCCAAAGGCCTATCTTATTTAAATATATATTAAGCCAATTACATGGCAAAGCAGATGTAGCTTGCTCATTCAAAGAATTTTCATCTTGGGACCAACTCAAAGAATTCTTAAAATCCCAATTCGGCGATAAAAAACATTATTCGTCGTTACTATCCGACCTTCAGGAATGCAAGCAAAGTAACACAGATACCGTCAGTCAGTTTGCACTAAAAGTAGAGTCATGCCTATCTAAATTACTCACGGAAATTAATATTTCAATACCCACTAAAAAGAAGGGTGAATTAGCGGGCCGCGTCGCCGCCATGCAAGATCTGGCGACACACACTTTTATAGTCGGCCTTAACCCTAGATTGTCAACTATAGTCAGATGCCGTGACCCCGAAACCTTGAATGATGCTATTAACTTTGCATTATCAGAAGAAAAAATTCTACAAACTAGTGTCAGACGCTACACCCCCATCCAGACGCCTAATATACCAATTCGGCATGAACGCCCAAATACAATACGCCAACAATCAATTAATTTTAAATACGATCAGAGACCGCGGATCACTAATAACACTTCTCAGAACGCAATAACATGCAGATACTGCAAAAACATCGGCCACAGTATCGAGAACTGCCGTAAGAGACAATACAATAACCAACGGTTCTCAAACTTTAATTCGAGTCAATCAAATCCCTCGTTCAGACCGCGTGCTATTAATTTTGTACAAACTTCGGATAATTTACCTGTCTATCACGATGCTCCGCGCGAACCCTCTGACGATTTTGACGGTACAAAAAACTAAAACACGCCTCGTTCAAATATAGAACGAGGCGTCAACCCGTTAAGATCGACAACAAATCTTCCATTCCCACTGTATCCGCTGTATCTCCTGCATCCGCTGTACCTTCTGTATCCGCTGCATCCGCTCCATCCGCTGTATCCACTGTATCCGCTGTATCTCCTGTATCCGCTGTATCCACTCTATCCACTGTATCCGCTGTATCCGCTGTATCCGCTGTATCCGCTGTATCCACTGTATCTCCTATATCCGCTCTACCCACTGTATCCGCTGTATCCACTGTATCCGTTGCATCCCCTGTATCCGCTGTATCCGTTGCATCCCCTGTATCCGCTGTATCCGCTGTATCCGCTGTATCCGCTGTATCCGCTGTATCCACTGTATCCACTGTATCTCCTATATCCGCTCTATCCACTGTATCCGCTGTATCCCATATACCAATTGTGTCCACCGTTTCCAATATATCCACTGAATCCGATAAGGCTTTTATACCCAGAGATCCTCAGAGGATTTACGAAGTTTCCTACAATCACAACAAACTCATGTTGCCTCATATTCTTGTCCAAACCTCCGTTTCTGATATACCTTTATCCTTACTGGTAGACTCTGGAGCATCCGTCAGTCTACTCAAATTAGATAGCATTCGCAACAAAGTCACTCTCACAAAAGAATCAATTATAATAAAAGGCATCGATCCCGGGGAGGAAACAACGGAAACCTCCGGCCATTTTTTGTTAAAATTAACTCCTCTAAATTCCTCACACAAACCAATGCAACACAGATTTCACGTTATAAACAACATTAGCCTGCCCTATGACGGCATAATTGGAAATGATTTCCTCAAATCCTTTGGTTGCTCTGTTGACTATAGCACCGATTCACTGTACTTTAAAAATCAAAAAATTAAATTACACTTCTGCGAGCCTACCTATATAATACCACCCCGAACCGAAACCGTCATCGAATGCTCTGTTTCCAATCCTAACGTAAAGACGGGCCTTATCTTAGATCAGAGCCCTTCCGAAAACCTATTGATAGCAAACTGCCTTGTTGAAGTAAAACGAAATAATAGAATAAACTTGACTGTAGCTAATGTTTCCGAGTCCCCGATCTCTCTCACTTCAAACCTTAACCTTACTTTAACTCCGATCGACGCATCTTACCTTACTACCCCAGATGTATTCAATTCCCATTCCAAAAGTGATACTATACAAAGGACAAAAGATGTCCTTGATCAAGTCCGTATATCTCATCTAAATGCCGAAGAGACCCAATCCCTGCTCCAAATTTGCTCAGACTATTCTGATATATTCCACCTACAGGGTGAAATACTCTCGTGCACAGAGGCCATTAAACATGAGATTAAGACTACTTGCGACAATCCAATTCATACCAAGTCTTACCGATTTCCTGAAATACATAAGGCTGAAGTCAAAAAACAAATCGGACAAATGCTAGACCAAGGCATAATTGAGCCTTCTACTTCCCCTTGGTCATCCCCGATCTGGATCGTCCCCAAGAAACGCGATGCCTCTGGGCAACAAAAATGGCGGATTGTCGTAGATTACAGAAAACTCAATGACATCACGGTGGGTGATACTTATCCTATACCGCAAATCTCGGAAATCCTCGATCAGTTAGGTAACAGTAAATATTTTTCTACACTTGATCTCGCTTCTGGTTTCCACCAAATTCAAATTAATAAGGAGGATGCTACGAAAACTGCGTTTTCTATCCCCGAAGGACACTTTCAGTTCACACGAATGCCATTCGGTCTAAAAAACGCGCTCTCCACATTTCAAAGACTAATGAATACGGCACTATCCGGGCTACAAGGTGTCCGCTGTTTTGTTTACTTAGACGACATAGTAATATATTCCCATGATTTACAATCCCATATTGCTAACCTTACCTCAGTATTTCAACGTCTCCGAAAGTACAATCTTAAACTGCAGCCTGATAAGTGTGAATTCTTGCGACATGAAGTTGCATACCTCGGACATATCATCTCCGAAGATGGAGTCAAACCTAATCCCGACAAAGTAAAAGCAGTAACCCATTTTCCGGTCCCCGAATCGCCAAAAGATATAAAATCCTTTCTTGGCCTTGTGTCCTATTATAGGCGATTTATCCCAGATTTCTCAAAAATTGCTAAACCTCTTACGTCGCTGCTAAAGAAAGATACAGCCTTTGAATGGCAGAATCAACAACAGTTGGCTTTCGAATGTCTGAAACAAAAACTGACCACTGCGCCTGTATTATGCTATCCCGACTTCACCAAACCATTTATACTCACCACGGACGGGTCAAATCACGCTATTGGTGCTGTGCTATCTCAGGGTCCCATTGGACGAGATAGACCCATCGCTTTTGCTTCCCGGACTCTCAACAAGAGTGAATGTAATTACTCAACGACGGAAAAAGAGCTACTCGCCATTATATTTGGCTGTAAAACATTCCGCCCATATTTATATGGCCGGAAATTCCAAATCATAACTGACCACCGACCACTGAAGTGGCTCTTTAATCATAAAGACCCGTCCAGCAAAATGCAGAGGTGGCGCCTAAAACTTGAAGAGTACGATTATGAGATTATATATAGAAAAGGGAAACTTAATTCTGCCGCCGATGCTCTTTCCAGATTCCCAGTCAACCCAATTTATAACGAGAACACACTAAATCCTACCAATCCTACCAATCCTACCAATCCTACCAATCCTACCAATCCTACCAATCCTACCAATCCTACCAATCCTACCAGTCCTACCAATTCTACCAATCCTACCAATCCTACGAATCCTACCAATCCTACCAATCCTACCAATCCTACCAATCCTACCAACCCTATCAATCCTACTAACCTTACTAATCCTACTAACCCTACTAATCCTACTAATCCTACTAATCCTACTAATCCTACTAATCCTACTAATCCTACTAATCCTACTTATCCTACTAATCCTACTAATCCTACTAGTCCTACTAATCCTGCTAATCTTACTAATCCTACTAACCCTACCAATCCTACTATTCCAAATGACACCCCTTTCACCGATTCAAATCTTGACCAAGACCTAATGGATCTACTAGTGTCTCCTCCATCATTTAACCTAGATGAGGTTGATTCTAACTTAAATTCTAATGAGATTAATCTTGACATCGGTGCTGAGAACCCTAGTATTGAAGAACTTACAGAAATTCCTAACGCAGATCTTGTACAAATTCCAGCACCAGAGTACCAACAAATCCCCCTTGAGGACGTTAATCCCTCTATTTCCCAAATTGAAAACTCAGACGTGCCAAACACACAACCTATACCTAACAGGGAACTGTCCGGTTCGAAATCTCAAACGCTATCATACAAAGACGAAGATTATTCCAATTTCCTAAAAGAATTCGCAGTCAAAAAGGGCAACTATGATACTACGCTTATTGAACATAATGAAAATCTTATAAGATCAAAATGCAAAATTATTCTAGTTCCTTCCTCGATCGATTTGGACGAATCTAATCCGTATGTACAGGAACTTCTAGGAAATTTTCAAAACCCGGAAATCTTAATAAATTCTGAACGGACTCTATATTCTTTTTCTAAATTTTCTCATGATAATAAAGATTACTACTTTTTATTCTTTAAGGTTCATCATTTCGATGAAAGTTCTTACAAAGAAATCTACGACACCTTAAAAACCGTAAGAACCGAACTATCCTCTGACCCAACTGTAAGAGAAATCGCAATTTCCGACTTTAGAAATCCCTTCGAGAAACAATCATATGTCAAAATATTTAATATACTTACTTATCTTTTCCATAATACCAACATAATCATTAACATTTATCGCAACAATATTATTTATCCTACTCCAACGGAAATAAAGAAAATACTCAAAGAAAATCACGATATTCCTATCACCGGTCATATAGGCTCAAATAGAATGCTTAAAAGGATCCAAGAGAAATATTACTGGAAAGGAATGCGTTCGGAAATTGAAGATTACGTTAAACATTGTTCCTCTTGCCAACTGAATAAAGCTCTTAGGAAAACAAATCGTGCACCGATGCAAATTACTACAACATCTACGAGTCCCTTTCAGCGTGTAGCACTTGACGTAGTTGGCCCTCTTCCTGAGTCCGGCAGTGCCAAACTCAAATATATCCTTACCATGCAAGATGATCTCACCAAGTTCTCAGTCGCATACCCTATGCGCAATATTACAGCAGAAGAAAGCACAGACTGTCTCGTTCATTTTATTAGTCTCTTTGGCATCCCGAAGTCGATACTAACAGACCAAGGGTCAAACTTTACCTCAGACCTTTTTAAACAGACTTGTAGCTTCCTAAAAATTAAACAGCTCTGGTCTACACCATACCATCCACAAACTCAGGGCGCACTCGAAAGAAGCCATTCCACTCTCAAAGAATACTTAAAATCATTTGTAGATCCCAATCACACCAATTGGCCTAGATATGTATACACCGCTATAATGACATATAATACCAATGTCCATTCTACAACTAACTTCACTCCATACGAACTTCTTTTCGGTCATAAACCCTTTATTCCTGACTCAATTTTTGATTCAGCACCTGATACCACATATCCGGAGTATTTAAAAATGCTCCAACACCGCTTACAACATTCACGGAATAGAGCTATTCAAAATATCACTGCGTCTAAAGAAAGATCAAAAAATTACTATGATCAACGAACTAGGCCCATTTCGTACAAAACGGGCGACTATGTTTATTTGAAAAATCATGTTCGTCAAGGAAAGTCGCTATCCTCCCTTTGGAAAGGTCCATATCGCATTGTCCGTATACATGGTAACAACACATTGTCACTCTTGATCAATCGACGACACGTTAAGCATCATTATGATGAAATAAAACCAGCCCACATGGTCTCTGTTCTCATGCCGCAACAAACCTGAAAAAAAAAAAAAACATTATTTTATTTACATATATTTAATAAGGTAGAGTATAAGATTTAATCTCAGTCTAAGTTAAGAAATACTATTTCATTTAGAATATAATAATACGAATACTTACCTTATCTATACTTACCTTAGTTAATATTCCATTTCAGCGTCACTGTACAAGCGCACCAGTATATACATCCTATCACCACAAGATCAGGTATTTTCTTTGACTATGAAGGAAAGATGAAAATTCAAAGTGGTCACTTAGATATTTTAATCCCGCAAGATATTTCTCATTTTCCAGCTCATATAGAGAATGTCAACTCTGTAATCCAAAAGGTTAAACAATTTTGCTCACTTGATTATATTGCAAACCACGACTACTGTCTCAGTACTGTAGAACCTCTATCAATTCGATATAGTGATATCCTAGATTCATATAAATCCATTGAACACCTTATTTCCAATAAACAACGTAGGTCAGCCTGGATTGGGGCTGGAGGTTCTATTTTAAAAACTATTTTTGGCACTTTAGACGAAGATGACGCAATAAGATACAATAATGCTATTTCTATGTTGCAAGACGATCAGAAGAAAATAGCCTCATTAGTTAAAGAAAATATATTAATAACTACTTCATCACTTTCTACCTATAACAAATCAATACAACAACTAAAAACTAACGAAGCTATTCTGACTGATGCGATTGACAAGCTTTCGGTATTAATGGTAAACATTTCGTTAGAAAACTCACATAACCAAATTCATTCAAACTTAAATTTAATTCTCAACAGTTTGGAAACCACTGTCTTAACACTCTCATTTCAATTAGAAGATTTAAGCAATGCTATCATATTCTGTAACAAAAACATGTTGAGCCCAGCTGTCTTATCGCCGACGCAACTGTACCGAGAACTTGTTGATCATTATAGTAATATACCGAATAATTTAGATCTACCACTAAGCTTAGATTTAAGTGAAATTCATAATTTGTTATCTTTGATCAATTTAAAATGTTTTCATGCGTTAAATAAGATCGTTTTTATTGTGCAGATTCCGCTAGTATTCCCTAAGGAATACAATTTATATCACAGCTTACCTCTACTAGTCCCGCATAACAAAACAGAAATATTTGGGCTACTCGTTCCTAGCGCAAAATATATTGCAGTGACCAACGACAAAACTCAGTACTGTACGATAAATTCATTAGATGAATGCCGAGTTTACAGTGAAATTCACTACGTATGTAATATTATTAATATATACTCTATTAGCGCTAACCCAAGTTGCGAAACCGAAATCATGACTAAAACTCTTAATTATTTACCATCCCAATGTCATCCCAAATTCATTTCTGGCTCTGTAGACATTTGGCACCCTTTAAAATTTAATAAATGGTTATATGTTCAATCTCAACAAAGTAATTTAATAATAGATTGCATTAACAAAGAGCCATATGAAGTGTCTATAACAGGCGCTGGCATACTCGTAATGCCCAATTTGTGTACCGGATATTGCAAAAGCGCAGTTCTCGTTCCAAAAGGCTCTGTATATAATGTAAGCTTACCTTTAAAACAATCTAACTATAGTTTAATTGATGACTCATTTTATACCTTAGATAATATTATTAAAATGTCGCGTAGTGTGTCCCCAACTCATCTCAAAAACGTTGATTTAGATAATTTTAATTCTAATCCCGAAATTCAGGCTCATTTACTAGCACTAGATAACATAATAGAAAAACCACATGTAATAGAGTACGGGGCACACTATCCAATAACTACTATATGTATAGCAGTTCTAATAAGTTGCTATATCATGTACAAAGTAATCATATATTGTAGGAAAAATGGTAGCATCCCCAGAGTAACCTTCCTTACCAAATCTCAACCAAATCCTCTCGACCCTGAAGAAGGAATTCCATTAGAAGACATAGAAGACCCATCTCCTACCATACCTCCTCCTAGACTGAGGATGTCTTAGAGTAAAGACGAAAACCATTATGAACTTCGGAGTTGCAACCCCGAAGTTCACTCTTCTCCCAGGGGCTGTTACATCCCTCACATGTATTTAGAATTGCCTATGATCTAACAGTCATCATTTTAAGAATCATATATAAGCCCGAGTCCGGGCTGCTCCAGGCAGTCTCGCGTAGTCATTCCTGTTACGCTACCATTTTTCGTGTTCGTGTATTTTACTATTTTCGTGTTCCTGTTTTCTTACTATTTTCGTGTTCGTGTTTTATAAAATTATATTTTACTATATTTTTGTGATAATAAAGTTGTGTTGCTTTATTATATTTTTTTTTAAAAACCCAAAGACGGTTTTCCCCATAACAGAACTCTCTGCAATGTATTGAGTGTTTGGACGACGAACGCTAATAAATAATAATTAAGGTGAAATGGGCAATTTCTCTTAGGTCGTAATGTCCGTCAAAATATGGATAATAAACATCTATGCTAAGTAATTATTAAAATTAACATAATCCTGGGTGAACGCCGTTTTCGCATGGCACACTGTCTCTGGTTTATCAATGTGACATAATAATTTTATAGTGAATTTGTGTAAGCTCGGTATAAACACGAATAAATTATAGGATAAACTAAAATTGACTGGAAACATATTTCATACAAAGTTGCGAACATACAAAAACACTGCCGAATGAACTAACGTTATCCGTGTTTTTAAAATCGGCTAGAAACTATTAATTATTGACTGTCATTAAACGGACAACCTAAGCTGTTGGCTCTAAAAGCATGCAATTTTACCACTGCCAGCAAATTGATGAAAGTTATTTGTTTTCGAAAAAGTTCACGTGTTCCGTGGGTAATCGCACGGGAAACATAAAAATATTGCTTAATTATAGAGCCGTAGCAAATTGTATTCAGAAAATATTTTCCATTTCTTCAAGAGATGAATTTGTCGGCGTCGTTATGCGCTATTTAAAAAAATAGGCAGGTGTTTAAAATGAGTTCTAGTCACGATAGCTGAATAGTGAGGCTCAAATTAAATAAATAGGGACAGCGGTATTTATTCAGCTGTAATATTATTTGGCAAGCGCGGTGTCGAATGTCCACCAGCATGATGGATGGACCACCTAAACTTCGCCAGGTTTGGGGAAGTCACTCGACGCAGGTCGCTTTGCAATTTTTTATATGATATTGCTTATATGACAGATACGATAATGCAGATACATGTCACGAATTTAAAGCTACACATCAGATTCTCACTCAGAAAAACAAATAAAATATTCTCCATTCTCCGTTTTTATATACCTTTTAATAAATAATAATGATGATCTAAAGACCAGATTTCAGCGTATAGTTACGATTTTCAGTACTTTTCTGCTCATTATTAAATTATTTATAAAAAAATCTAGAAAATAACTACTCGTATACTTGATAGATGTCCACAATAATTTCAGGGTATGTTTAATTCCTTTTAATTTGCCTATACTCGTCTCTATAGTGAGTTTCTCTGATATTTTATTATATATATATATAATAAAAATACAGATGGAATCGCGGGTGTCAGCTAATCCACAAATTATTATATTACAATTGGTAGGCCACTTTCAAACCTGATAAGTAAGCTGTTATTAACTATTATTATTTAAGTGGCCAACTTACATTTACTTTATAAAAGTTAATTATTTCTTAGGTGCTAAAGTTTCTTCAGCCAAAAAGCTATAATTTACACAAGTGATTTTATTTAAGTACCTGTTTTATTAGCGTAGACTGAAATTTTGAATATGTATACATATATAAACACACGCTTTTTCCCAGAAGGGGTAAACAGAGATGCTACCAAGACTCCACGTTTCGCTTTGTGTTTTCCGTTCCACGATTTGATAGACGGCGAGCCTATTGCCATATCGAGCACAAATTCCTGACTCCAGGCTTATAATTAATTAATAAAAAATTAAATATCACTTTGCCCGACCCAGGTTTCAAGCCCGAAACCTCAGTATTGTAACCGTACCGTAGTACAACTACGCCACCGAGGCAGTCAATGCTGAATCACCACTGCATTTAAACCCCAGCTAACATTTTAGTCGGTTGCATTCACATTCATGATGGTCAGACGACCTGGTAAAGGTGGCGGGACGTCGCTGGATGCAGGCTGCCTCCAACAGGTCACTGTGGAAATCGTTGGGAGAGGCCTATGTTCAGCAGTGGACGTCCTTTGGCTGATGGATGGATGGATGGATTCACATTCATAAAAGCTTAACGATTAATACATTAATTAAATTTTAATGTGTTTGAACAAACATATTTGGGCTCTGTACATAATTTTATGCATCACTACTATTAAAAAGTTTATTGCAGTGCTAATAGTTTCAACTTTAATATTCTTCTATCGTGCTTCAACACTAAGCAAAGCCGTTCTCGTTAAATCTTCACCGAGGGACATTATTTAAATCACCGTTGGCTAGTGTGATAAGGTTACAAGCAATAATAAAAACACATTTTTTATTTACACGCTTGTAAAGTATAGTCCTAAGGGTCGTTAGTCCTAGGAGTTTATGAATATAAAAGCAGCCAACGATTTGATGCTAATTTATACAAGCCAAAATATTTTATATACATACATAAACTCACGCCTTTATCCCAGAAGGGCTAGGCAGACGCGCCACCAAGACACCCACATTTCACCTTGTATGTTCCGACCCATGATGTGATAGGGGCGAGCCTATCGCCATATCGGGCACAAATTCCTGACTCTGGGCTGATAATGAATAGAAAAACTCAATATCACTTTGCCCGACCCGGGATTTGAACCCGAGACCTTATCTTATTTTAACACAATGTTTATGATAATATATGACATGAATAATCGTCCCTAGTATATGCATGTCAAATGTAAACATCGGTTAGACTTCGATAAAAGTTTTTATAGATTCCAATTAAACTTATTAAATATGCCACTATTTTTTTATCAATCATATAAAATTTGAGACAAAATATCACTAACACTGAGATAAAACACCGACATAATATGCAGTTTATTCAAAACTAACCTGTTCTATCTAGATAAACGACTAATAGAATGAAACTGCACTCAATTACTCGCGCGTTGTATTATTACATAAATAACTAATTAATTCAATATAAATAAACAATTACATTACTGGGTTTAATTAAACGCGGCGTAGTGAGGCTATAAAACAACAAAACTAAATGGAATTGAAGTAGTAATAGGGTGTAAAAATATGATAAAAGTGAATGGGTTATCTAGTTGAGGCTAGACAGTAATTACTTACAAATTGAAATTTAAGCCTTTTTTATTGCAATGAATGGCGAGACGATCATGTCATTCGTCTGATGGTAAGCGATACGACCGCTCACCCAACAGTCACATACATAGCTAGGACAGGACAGGACATAGGACAGTAGCAAACCAAAAAACACCATGAATTACAAAGCAATGTTTGGCATTCCACTGCGCTCGTCATCCTAAGACATAAGATATTAAGTCTCATTATGTCCAGTAGTTACTCTGGCTACAATGCCCTTCAAACCGCAACAGCAGTGCATTTACACTGCTATTTAGCGGGGGAAATAGACATTACGGTAGTACCAACCCAGGTGGCCACATATGAGAGACCTCCCAGTAAAAAGCTAAAACATATCTCGACGGTGTTACTTTAGTTTACATAAATATAATACGCCTACCAGCTGCACGAAAAGTTCCAACGTCACACTCAGATACAAAGTTGTATTATGGGTTTTGGAAAGAGAGATTCATCGGTCACACAACAACCAGAACCGAAACAAAAATTGATCGTTCACAGAAAAATCCCAGCACTTAAATATGCACAAGATCAGTTGAACATTATTTGTTTCCAACTCCTCGTATTTGTTTTTTTCTTTCTGATTAATTTCGGGTTAAAGACAAGCTAGTGTCTCTAAGAGACTGGCCGAGGTCCGGAGCTCAGTGCCAATTCTTTTGCGTGCCACTATTGATCCTCGCTGAAGGAGTTGCAGTGGTGGGTGTGTGATCGGGAAAGTCTCTATGCACAAGAACATCGCCATGTAATATATAAAAATACAACCCAGTAGATCTATGCAGTTATTTACAGATATAAACGTGAACAAAGCGTAATACCTTTTCTTCCTTCTACCCTTAACCCTTCGCTTTCCCCTCATATTTTAACTCACGACGCAACTACGATCCAAGCATTATAAATGTTCATGGATGGTTGTAGTAATACCCATCATCGGATAAGCAATTTTTCCATTTGTAGGTAGTAAAAAAAAATAATCCTATAATCTTTCAATTCATAAAATAAGTAATTTATTTTTTTAATTCATATAGCCACGTTTTATTTATTACAGCGCGAACAGATTGATGAATTACAAACATGGTCTCGGGAGTGTATTTGCCATCCGTATTTAAATTATCATATGGAAAAAGCATTGACAATATTTTTTTTTTACTGTAAACCGGTGAATTCTCGATCGTCAGGCTGGACAATCAAATTTACACTTATTACATTTAATTTGTGTTTTAATTGTGTTAATTGGAAATAATGTATCTTAGTGCAGCTTCCGTCGATACTTAATAGAACTGTTGGGTGTATTTATGTATTCATCATCTCATTTATCAACCAGAATTATGCCACAGAACGTCGGAAACATATTCCTAAACGCTTGGTAGACAAATTCGTGAGCGCAAAACCGTAGCCTCACTAGTGGCACTGATGCTTCGCACTAGATCCTATGATTTAACTTCCCGGTAATTTAATTAATATATCGCCATCTCATCGGTCCCAAGGTTAATCTGCCTGGGTAATCTATAATAAGTTTATGTAGGTATAGTATTGTAATATAAAAATATAAACACAAAATGTTCGCACCAAAATCTTGCAAAAAACCCAAGCAGCTTAATTTTAAAAAATGATCACGGTTACCACAAGCGTTACTTAAATTTATTGTATTTTCAGTAATTATGCAACATTCAAAATACTGTAGCTTATTCGGAACGTGCAAAAACTGGGTCAAATTGAGTTGCATCGGCTCTGCACAGCACGTAATTATGGTAGAGCAAATATGCAATTAATTTGCGTCGGCGGTTGCAGTAACAAACATACCAGTACTCTAATACTACGTCTGAGCTCGTTTATATTCTGATAGCATCGGTACTGACATTATCTGACACGGCCCCACCTTGACCTTACCGATAATAATTAATCAATTCTTAATGTGTCTTCAATACATGTGCTATATTGGTATTTTTTTTTTCTTTGTAGTAATGTTTTTTTATATATAAGCTAATTTGCGATATGAATAAAGTTTTTAGTATTTAAATTTTACTGCTGACTGCCTCGGTGGCGTAGTTGTATTACGGTACGGTTACAAAGCTGAGGTCTCGGGTTCCAGTCCTGGGTCGGGCAAAGTGATATTGGATTTTTCAATTCATTATCAGCCCGGAGTCAGGAATTTGTGCCCGATATGGCAATAGGCTCGCCCCCTATCACATCGTGGGACTGAACATACAAGGCAATATGTGGGTGTCCTGGTGGCGCCTCTGCCTACCCCTTCGGGGATAAAGGCGTGAGTTTATGTATGTATATAAATTTTACTCTGAACTTTGAAGGCCCAAGTGTTCTTTCATGGCTTGATAAATCACTTTGTATGGGATTTTTGTTGTACAATATCGCAAACCAATCGCTCGATATTGCAATCTACGCCCCGCATAGCTAGCTGATGTTTAAGCGAAATCATTGACATCCCACCCGCCTCTTTGAGGATAGACTTGAGCGTATGTTTGTATGGAGTGGGGCTTCATAAGTTATGGTAGCTGTACTCATTACGAGTTCATTCGCATTGTCGTTCAGCACTCTTGCTTAAAAAAACTGATAACAGTCCTTCAGCATTATCAAATAATATTCATTAAAAGTATTTATACATTTTCCATAATACGAATGATCTTCACCGTCTCGATGCGGTTAACCAAGCAGATCGGGGCTATATTTGTATCTCAAAACAAATGGGTAAAAATAAGATTATCAGAAAGATTTGTTCTTTAAATAATGTATGTCCTTTGAAAAAAGGCAATGCACAGCTAATATGAAACCAGCTGAAGTTCGGGGTAGGCGCATCCCGCCATTCATTGCGTGTTAACAAAACATCAAATTAATAAGATGAAAGGAAAACTAATTGTTTTCGCTTCATATTAAATCCCGTTTATATTCTAGTGTTGCAACGGTTTATTTGTTATTTATAAATTTACTTTATCAACCCACAGCCATATTCCCAAACGAGTTATTAACGTCATAATAGTAATATAAATAATCATTCATACAAATATTAGCAAACTAATGAATGTTCATATTAAATAAATACTATTCAGATAACCAGAAATACGCGGCATTTTGCTTTATAATATTAATATTTCGATTAGTATTTTAATTCTAATCATTACTAGAGTTGAAATAAAACTAGTTATTCTATTTACGGATTTTATCGATTATCATCGCAAGAGTTGAAAGAGTTATTAAACAGTACTACTAGTAATAGGCGAATAGTTCTGTTCGAGGGTGCTAACGTCTAACAGAAAATTTATACCAATTAACAGCATTGCTGTCGTTTTTGGGCCTTTATACTGTCGTAGATACAACGCGCAACTAATCAGATTAACAAAGCGAATTTGCCTTTACTTCTATACCGAGCATGAATTCCAGTCCAGGACTACTCATGTAAGACTTCTCAATGCGAAAAAAATACAAAAATAAATTGTACGAAGACAATAGAGCCCATATTTCCTGCAATTCCCTATCTACACATGCTGCCGCTATACCGCCGAGTTGGCTATTGAACTTTCACCCAAAATACTTTCAATAACTCTCATGTCACTTTTGATCACGATAAGCCATTCCACTTGACCTGATTTAATCAAAGATTATCACCAAAAACAAACTTGCCCATTAATTATATTGATGTCCCAAAGAAAGTTCCAAATCAATGAACAAGAAATCAACTCGATACCAGATTACCTTGGCTAATTACTCAGGTGGGTTATGCTAATAACGATTAATTGTCACTTAAATATTTAAGTGAAAATGAATTAAATTTGGTTTTAATTGTTCTCGTATTTAAGTGTGGTTGTGTGGTACTTATATTGAAACCGAAATAATCTAAGACGGTATTGAATTTCAAGCTGTCTCAATACAATAATATAGACTACAGGATTTTTTAGGATGATTTTAATTATAATAACGACTGGTTTTTAGCCTGATATCAACTGTTTTTAGGAATGGTCCGGTTAATCCACCATGCTGGCGTAAAATTATGGGGATATTTCACATATTATATTTCTGAAATTGTTGTGGAGAGCTTGCAGGCATAATTCACTTTTTTATAACATAAAATTAAGAAACATAACTTGGAAAAGACATTTTCGGATCATAGTATGAACCCTCACCTAAGCCACAGTTCCGTCACGCAAGGGAGTTACAACTCCAGATGAATATTAAACCCACATACAGCAATAATGACCGTTCTATAGAATTTGAAGACGTAGAAAGAGTTAGAAACTGTCACATTCAGATTTGGGAAGTACTTGCAACGGGCGGCGTGTTAGATGCGCTACGGCGACTGGCGCAGCGCCAAACAATTACTTTGACTCGTCAAGGCGTTTCTTACACAGATGGATCTAAAGTGTTTTCTACCTTTCTTGCTTTTTTAATGTTATTATTATAATGCTCTTTGTCATTGTGCGCGGGAATTGTCGGATTTTTTGGTACATTTTGTTCTCTTTTTAAAAGTTGGTTTAAATGTGATATTATACGCTATCATAACTTTATTATCATAATTTTTATCAGTGCATTGCTATCATTTAAAACAGTTCTTGTTTTTGTAACATATTAAAACATATCTGTCTGGAAAAAAATGAGATGTACGAAAAGATATGTCATACGAATGGAATGCAATTCAGTTAAAGTTCCTCTAGTAAATTCAATACTCTCCGAAGTGAGCTCAAGTTTGAATGTTTCGTCGTGCTGCTTTAAATGTTTTGTAACATTTAAACCGCGTCAACACTACTTCTTAGACAACTTACAAAAAAACGCAACGAGTTATAAAATTAACGATGAATCCAAAATGTCTACGCACTACAGAATCTCCATAACTAAGTTAGTCAACCCCAACAGCCCACTATACTTCAGAATCCAAATAAATACAATTAAAAATAGTGTAATTATGCGTAATTATACGCAGTACCATTAAAGCCTGACGAACTCATATCTCAGATCCTTATCAACAAGATATCGATCTACGACACTCGATCAAGGCTGCAAGGAGAACCTCACGCAACTCTTCGGGTCACCCGGTCAGTTCGCATCATAAGGCAAATGTATTCGTGAATTATTAGGGTCATTCTATCGTCTTAATGTCGTCTAAGCGCAATGAGCGTGACTTTATAGACGTTAACTGCTGTAATTACTTGGTTTATGATGTTTTTATAGACGTATTAAGTTTTGTTAAGATACAAACTAAGTTTAAAAAATATAAAATTAAAATGTTCTCTCAAAAGGTTATAGAATTTCAGAGTATTGATGACAAAGAGTCCGGCAAATTGATTTATTCGATAATGTTACAAAAATAGTAATCTCGATATTTTCGTTCTAAAAATAAGTTGTCCCTGAACGATGTAGCCTATAAATATTAATATTACTTTTCGCGCCAAATTATTAACCAAATAATATATTGCGAAACTGTCCACATTACATATCTAAGCTAATTATATAAACTCACACATAAAAATTAATATTTTGCGAAATTGCGATAAATATTTTCCACATGTATGAAGCCTAGAGAGGAGAATCTACCCCTCAAAGTATTTTAGTTCTTCTAAGAAAAAATATCCTTAATATTATTTTCAAAGATTTGCTTCTTCTTATAGACAAAGAAAATTCTACCACTACACATATAATACTGATTAATATAATATTATGACGTTATTGATCTGATAACGGTGGAACATCGTAAGGAAACCTGCATACCATAGAGATGTTTAAGATTTCTATGGTGGGAAAGGTTCGCCAAAACGCGCTAGGCCAGTGCTGTGAACTTTATGGCCTAACACCTCTCAATCGTACTCTCGATTGTAGAGGAAATTAGTGCCTTGCAGGGGGCCTATATAGGCTGATACAAATCTACTAATAGTGTAAAATATTTGTTATAATACGTTTCGTCGTCCTTGTTGTCATTGTTGAGCTAATCTTTGGCAAACATTATATTCTCAAGAGCTCTATAAATATAATGTAATCGGAGACCTATGTTATTATCCAGAGGTCGATTGAATGCAAAAATAGCAATCCACATTGACTTGATTTGAATTACGGCATTCTTAAGGTCATTCACCTAAATGTGCGTCGATTTCCATCGCCCCAAGAAACGCCCTCAACATCGTGTGTGAGCAACAACATCAAACAAAACCAAAGTCACAAAGTCAAACTCATATATACATTATTTATTTGCACTAAGAATTTGTAACTTTAATACACAGACTTAAGTATTTAGTCGTCATAATTATTCGACAAAGTCAGCTCACATAAATTGCCAAGTTTTGCAGACGTGTTTTTATGGTCGGTACAAAATTAGATTATTAAGTGAAGAATACAGATTCGTAGATGCTAACGGCTACAAAGCGGCTTAGGTTTATTATGTTGGAGCAAAAACTCAACGGATATTAAAACTAAACTCAGTCGGCTTCCTTGTTTTATTTTTATTGGCTCTCAAAAAGTTTTTGTGACTGACCCTTGAATTATGACTCTGCATATGACTATGCATAGTACTCTGAAAACCTCAGCTAGATGTTTGTGACTTCATGAAAATGTAAGGAAAAAATAGCTTTAAAAAGAAGCAACACTACAAATATAATAATACATAACCTGTAAATCATTGTCAATTCTCAAAGAATACAGCCTAGATTCAAGAAACCGCAATCAATAAAAATTTAATTCCAGATAAAACCGCACGAAATCAAAACGAACAGGTAGACATGTAAAAGTGCTTGAAACGGCCAAACGTTGGCTGAACTTTGATCTTTCATACTCTATTTCCTTTTGTCAATCATAGTGGAGTCAGAACAGTAAACAGTAGTTGTTGGCAAAAGCAATTTAGCTTCTATTTCAAAGGCCTATTCGGCACGGCGTGCCAACAAACGTATCACGTCACAACCAACAGAGTAGGCCATTTGCGATTTTCGTCCATGATACAGCTAAAGGTTAATTTGTAGCATCGATGTTTGCGTATCTTGCTTCTTATTAAGTTTAATAATTTTATGAAGTATTTTTTTTTATTGCGATGTATGGCGATACAATCGTGCTATTCGCCTGATGGTAAGTAGAATAGACAGTAAAATACCAAACAACACCATGAATTACAAAGTATTGTTCGGCGTTCCACTGTGCTCGCCATCCTGAGGCAAAAGATATTAAGTCTCAATATGTCCTGTAGTTACTCTGGCTACAATGTCCTTCAAACCGGTACACAACAGTGCATTTATACTGCTGTTTGGCGGAAGAATTAGACATTGCGGTGGTACCTACCCAGGCGGCCTCTTACATATATGAAACCGCTTGTGAATGTAACAAATAAACTCGCACATGATATTGTCGATATTGTTCCTACAATTTTTAAAGTATATTCCTGAACAAAGATAAAAAGGTTCATTGAACATTTTTTCTATAGACGACTCGGCTCCAATTTAATTTCCAAATATTTATATTTCACGCCTGTTTAATCTATTCCTTGGCGTCAAACAACCGAATTACATTTTGCTTTTTCTATAATTGCTTCGTTATTATTTTTCCTTCCACCTCCGCGACTCCCTTAAAAGAAAACGTTAACGCATGAAGAAACAAAATACTTTTCCTTTAAATAATACGTCTCTGAAACAACTTGGCAACCATTCATGAAGCAAGCAGCCGAAGGAATGGTGAAAAGTCCTTCAATAATGGAAATACCTGCATCGATGAGACTTGAAAGGGCCTTGACAAAGACAAAGAAATTGTCTGGCGTGACGCCAGCTCCATTTCCCTTGAAACACCAATTCTACCCACTAACAGGTATGGAGATAGAAGGAAGCGAGCCGATCAAAGATTGGTCTGTTTCAAAACGAGGACAATGCAAAGTTTTGTTGTTCGAACCGATACCGGCTTCCGGAATAAAAATGTAAATTTGTTCAGCTTTCGTGTGGTACCTTGCTCGGTGAAATTTGTGCTTTTCGAATTCTACACAAGTATTTGAACAATCAGACAGTTCCAATAGCACCCGCTTCTTTGGGCACCAACCGTAATTTGTTGGACTGCAATTTATTTTGTCATTTAGTTACTTTAACCGCGGTTATTTTAGCTTCGTGTTCCGTTTACGCCACTAAGCCACTGCATATCTATACCTTTTGGCTTTCTGTACATTTTCCGTAGTAACGTTCAATACAATTTTGGCTAAGAATAGAAAATTGGCTTGTTATCTTAACCGTATTGTTAGTAAGAACGACATTGCTTTTGTTTTGTTAGCATTGAACAAACCTGTAAAATTACATAAATTACAGGCAATGTGAAATTCTACATACGTGCTACAGTTCCAAACCACAAAATTCCATCCTTGAGTTGGCTTTGAACATTAAGAAGATGTACGACTTACCTAAATCTTCGGCGTCTTCGCTCCATTCACCGGTGCTCTCCACCAGAACTGCACACATCGCTGCTAAAAGTGCATGTCTAAGCACAGATTTTGCAACACTCCCACTATTTACACGCATCGTGATCAATATTTCAAATGTTTCTTCATGTATAACTTTGGCAACATTCTTTTGTGTTTATATTACTTGAGTAAACCCATTTTTAATTGAACACGATTGTCTTGCAGTTTAATCCTCACTATGTGTCACCACATTTATATTCTTATCCTATCACTACATCAACCAAGCACATTTTATTTATATTTAAAATTACTGAATACAAACAAGAGTGTACACAATCTCCGTACATTTCGCCTACATAATTAATTTAAAACATCCTTTCCGTTTGAACATGTCGGTAATCTCTCCAACATAATACGGGTGTTCTTGATGGTTAGACGCCAGTAGTGCGGTAACACGCACGGCCGACTTTTGGGACGCGGTTAAATATCCCGATGAATTATTCAGTACTCTTTTAGCAACGCTCGCTTCAGGACAGACCACCTGCAACAAAATACAGTCCCTCATTTGTGTTCAAACATTAAGTATATTCAGACAAGTCGTGCAAATTGGAAAGGAATTGTTAATCAGTTATGCTTTATGTAAAAGGATAAGTAATACTTAAAATACTATAAACTAGCATCGCATGCAGATTTTAGTAGCAAACTATGTTTTAAATTTTCGATGCATTTTGATTCCGACACGCGAGAATAATTCTAACTATAGAGTTGGATAGACTAAGTTCACCGTGTACTTAGGGGAACTGAATGTTTTAACTTTCAAGTGAACTCAAATAATAATTACAAATCATTAGAAACATTTCAAGTAGAGCTAAGCCATGCTTTAAGCATTGTACGACTATTGTCTATTCAATAGACTCAATTGAGTTAATGAAAAGGACAGCCTCGGTGGTGCAATCAATGAGAAGCAGTATATAAAAATGTCGGTCTATTATAATTATTTTTTATTGCAATGAATGGCGAGACAAGCATGCCATTCGCCTGATGGTAAGCGATACGACTGCTCATTGACAGTAGCAAAACCAAACAACACCATGAATTACAAAGCAATGCATTCCATTGCGTTTGCAATACTGAAACATAAGATGTTAAGTCTCATTATGTCGAGTAGTTACTCTGGCTACAATGTTCTTCAAATCAGAAAACAACTGCAGTGCATTAACTTGTTGTTTGGCGGAAGAAATAAACATTTCGATAGTACATACCCAGGCGGCCGCTTACATATGAGGGACCTACCACCAGTGATTACACCAATTAATTAATGAATAATCGTTCCGGCTCTGTTTGTCTTATACTTAATACAATATCTTGACTTAGTACTTTTTAAACCAAAATTTATTTACCACCTCGTTTTAATATATGAAAACACATGACACATAAAGGTCTACAGCAACTCTCATAAATAATTATGGAAGTGCCATCATAATGGATCTTGCAAGGGCATTCCGTCTTCAGTCTTTTATAACCCACCAGACCAGATTCAATGTTCAATTTTATACTTTCTTCGGATGTGCCTTGTATTCATTTTCGTGCCAATAATTAGAACGAACTAGTAATAAAAAAATCCGAATTTATCCAAACTATTTTTCCAAGTGTAGGTAATTACCAAAACGTACGTTTTTAGATTGTGTACCTGCCGTGTCTTTCAGTAGATCCTAGCCTCCAGAAGGGCAGAATCAATTTTCGAGGGTCTTGCGTGGGAGCTACTTTGAAAGACGCAAACTAGACTACTTTTTATTCCAAAAATAAATCTAGCCCACCTTATAATCGAAAGTTATTTGGAACAGTGTAAGATATCATTGAAACAGGGAAAAAAAATCATTCCCAATGTGGCTTTTATATCATGCAATAAAAATAATATTTTATGGAAACGGTTTATAAAATCCACGTTTAAAGGTAAAACATTAAATACCCTATTTGTTTGATGTTAGATTCATTGAAACCAGTACTCAATCTTCAGACAAATGTACTATTAATCATGCAAGGGAAACCGAAGTATTCAACTATTGTAAGATATTACGCGATGAATTTTAATGTATTATCTCGGTTGTTCTTGCTCCACTTAGCGCGATCGTCGTCGCTCACAAATTCCGATGCAGTATTTTGGATTCGCTACACCGCTCTGTGCTCCAACAGCTCACTCATAAGTTTCAGTACACTGGTATTGACGGACAACTTCACTTCTATTTCAGCTCCTTGCGAATTGAAGATCTGTGCGCTCAAAAGTTAGATGTACATAAGCACCCCGTTCGTTGCATTTCTAAAGGCCCCGCTGAAAAACTGTGATCTAACATTTTTTTACAATTTCTCGCTGCAATTCACTACGCTTCCGCCGAGCCACTCTTCTGTTTATTTTAAAAGGGAATTCTTCAAGAAAAATTTAACAAAAGCTTTCAGCGAGCAAATCCTTCATCAAAGCCAACTAAACGAGCCGAAGCGAGTGTTGTCGCGCTAATATAGTTTAGTTGTATTTCCTAGCTTTTAGACGGAGTTCGCCTTGAAAATATTTCTTTCAGATATTTATAATTTATCGGCGAGGGAAGGAATACAATTCTCATTCTTCGCAAGGTTAGTGGAGCGTGAGACGCGATGAAGCGGTGACAAGACGTCATCCATACTCCCTTCATCACAATCCTTCTGTTCAAGTGTGACGTCAGAAGACGATATCTAATTTTAACAATACATCCTTATTTTGAAAGAGTAATGTAAGTGTCGTAAGTTTATCTGGTATGACTATGGGATTGTTATGTCTAAGTAGTTCAAAGCGAAAACATTATGAAGTATTTATAAAAATAGCAATTCTATTTGGTTCTCTTGTTTCCAATGTACATACCTAATATAAGAAAACAGCGTAAACATTCAAATAATATTACAAAGTAACTACTTTGTTACATTTCAATTGGCAATTGAAATTATCAGGTATCCTGTATTTGATCGTAAAATATTTGTACACGAATAGCGATTAACATACACGTTAATGACGACTCCATCATACTGTATATTCAGCCTGCGTATATTCTGTATCTTATAAGCTAGCATAATTATTTCGTTGCGGGTTATAGACAAGCTAGACATTCCCGGAGACTCGCTGAACATCACTGCTCGGTGTCATTACAAAGCGTGCCACTGTGGATCCTGGCTCACAGGAGTTGCAGCGGCGGATGTGAAAGCGGGATAGTCTCGAAGGCAAGAAGAAACTATGACACTCGTTGCATACTCAATTTGGATTACAATGCATCACCACCTGAATTGTAGCCACTTAGTCGTAATATATTTCGTGCAAGTACATACATTGTACAATTATTTTAATAGCATCCCATTTCCAACTAAAAGGTGCATTTAATGTTTTTATTTGCGGATAATTAAGTTAATGAACTCATGAGAATCGACGTTGTTATGAACTACAATACAACGGGTCTATAAATCCGTTCATATTTTATACGCTGCGTGCACACTTCGCCTTTCATTTGTCACGTTTTTTAAATAGCAGCCGGGCGTTGTAAATTACTGTAGTGTAATTAAAGCTGAATGTTGTTGTAATTTTTGCTCGTCTTATATGAATAAATAATAATAAATACACCCAACAGTCACATACATAGTCCTGACCCGACACTAAGATCGAGTCTTATGTCGTGGCTATCAGAAACTACGAGAGACTTTTCGGTCTCACACAGACCCGAAACAAATACTTGCGGTTCACACAAACATTTTTCTTGATGCAGGGATCGAACCCACGGGCTCTCGTTTCACAGCCGGCGTCTTACCAACTGCGCCACGGTGGCTGTCTATAAATAATAGGAATAGTATGGAATAGTTGATGAATAACCTGCACAAGGTGCTAGAGTAAAATTGTGCACTAAGGTTTCTATATCTATATCAGCCCATATACGTCCCACTGCAGGGCACGGGCCTACTCTACAATCGAGAGAATCGATTGAGAGTGGTTAGGCCATATAGTCCACCACGCTGACCTAGTGCGGGTTGGCGGACTTACATACCGTAGAAATAAGGTTTAATCTATCTAATTTGAAAATGAGACCTAAGTGGAATGTGTATGTGGTGACGAAAATATATAGAAATCAATTATGAATAATAAATTGATGTGACTGCCTCGGTGGAGCAGTCGTACTACGGTACGATTTAAAGCTGAGGCAGACCTATTGGTTTTTGCCAGACTACTATCAGAAATGCTAAACCACTTCTACGGTATACTCCTAAATCATATATTTACTCACATCGCTTAATGACTTGCGATTAAGAAAGAGCAACCACCGAAAACAAAAGCCTTGCACCACTTTTTAAGGCTCACTATGACGCCAGATTCTTCCCACTACGACCGTCATACCTGTCGCAGATTTCCAAGCAACGGAATTCCAATATAGTGGTCTCACAGAATCATAAAAAAAGAGTTAAATTTTCCACCAATTATCAGTAACAAGTAAATTTATAATCGCTTCTAATAACAACCATTTCCCTATTATTGAAAAGTAAACAAAACCATCTTAGCAAATCGACAAACCTGACCTAAGACTATTAAAACAAACCGATCAAACATAGTTGAACAAAGTAATCACGATCGAATCCGATGCTCGCTTCAATACTTTATTGGTTTCATTTTTGCTAAAGAAATATTCATTTTTTTCTCCATTCGCGTGCTTTGACTTTGGGCATAGCTCTTAGAGGAAATTGTTTGATCTTTCCCAAGGAAATTGGCTAATAGCCTTGTTACTTACATGTTTTCACGACACGGTCGTGTGCTTAAGTTGTTGAGCCGTACACAATTGGCTAAGTCGAACATATGTTATTTTGCTAAGCGAGAGCTTTTAAAGTCTTTGTAAAAATGTTCGTGACGTCATCATAGGGGTTATAAGAAATAAAATTAAGATTCAAACTTGCAAACTATATGACGCATGCATGTGTGTTGGGTTTCGGGTTCATTCTCTGTATACTCAGTTTCCATCAGACTGGTATAATAGTAAAACTAATGAGAAATATCTCAAGCCTATAAATACATATACTTTATTTTATATTGCACTCATCACCGCACTGCAGTCACTTTAGTAGCACAAAAAAATACCTGTTTCCAGTCCAAATACCCAGCATTCAAGGCCTGCCCCCGGCATTGAGGTACATTGGATATTTATCATTGCGTGACTTTCGCAATATAATAAAAACGCTCGTAAACTCTACAGCAGCACAATTAGCCCGACACCACAGCGCATTTTAATATAATTAACCCTAATACTAATAATTATCTGTCCCCTTTGTATATTGTTTTCATATGTTTCAATTGTTTGTTTTAGTTACTAACTACTACTTTATTTTTCGTAGCTGATGTCTATCACTTACGGAGTGTTACAACACAATTTCACATTTTGGGAAAATATGTTGAAAAATTTATTATACACTCTGGTCTTGTCTGACTCCCAAACTACTGCATGCTAGTCCTCACACATTCAAAATTATTAGGCAAAAATAATAAATTAAACCATTAATCGTGAATAATATTGTCAACAAACCGTAGACCTACGCCGTAGACGTCGTAGCAGCCGTAGTCAATTGTGACTACGACGTGAATATGCCCGCTCTACAAAGGCGCTAGCAATGTCATATTACGAAACTGATTCGAAGCAAGAGCTTCGCTGTCGCTATTCGGAAAGTGAGATCGCTGGAAGCTTTCCCTTATTTCATTGGTTCAATCTTTCTTCTCGAAGATTGACAACGCATCTTCTCAAGAAATATGTACGGCGATAGTCACACGCCATTCGCGTTTGACGTCCATAATAAAACGTTATCGAAATTTTCCAACTTACGCTACTGTCTGAATAGATGTGCTTCGAATAGAAAATATCAATTACATATTTTTAATTCTACATTCGTAACGAAACCATCGATAAATGCCATAAACATTTTTCACAAACATTTTGTATTGCATTTTATTCCCATTTATTTTGTGCTAACAGCCAACAAGCATTAACACACTAATACTACTCGATTGATACACTTTCGAGTATTTTCAAGTCCCGTACAAGCTCATAATATTTATTGTATGGTACGCCCACGGGCTTCATACACCCACATTCGACGCAGAAATTTAATCTGTATGCAACAGGGTAATGCAGACGATTGTCGATTATTTATAACTTTCAATTGGCGAAATATATGAATGAATATACCAAGAAAATCGTAGGTAGTATTTAAAATACCTTATCCTCAATATGGCCCATATTTTTTGGATTTTTAAATCATCTTTAAGGTTAAGTTATATGTACCGGGTACATATAACTTAAACCCGAAACGCGACACGCTGCGTAGTTTATTAAGGGCGGGTTTGTCGTCGTGTATAGTGGTCGCTGTCTAGATGGCTATATATATTTGACTAGTACCTAAAACATGATCTATACTCAATCGTACTCTCGATTGTAGAGGAAACTCGTATCCTGCAGTGGGACGCACATATACGGGCTGATATAAACAGATTGATAGACCCGGATACAGCCTGGCTGGTATTACTATGTTATGCTCAATATATATGTATAAGTATTTCTCGCTGATGAATATAAATAGCACTATACCAACCATCGGGTTCACTGAAGTCATTGAAATAGTGTTTCGATTCGAAGAGCATTTAACGGGCTTGTATAAACTTGTGACAGGGTTTATGTTGGCCAAGCTGCCAATTATAAAGCCATTGTCCTTTTTGTGCTTTGAACGTATCGGGAAAAAAGTATTTTTTGCATGCATTGCTGTAACGATGCCCGGTAGAATAATAAAATAATAATAAAACACTTTATTATTAACCACACAACTCAAAATACAAAGACGAAACAAATGTACGTTTGGTGAAACAATTGGCGGTCTTATCGCTAAAACGATCACTGAATGAAATAGAATTTCTGAATCTAGAAATTACACAGTTCAAAAAAAATACCCTAGTAATTCATACAAATATTTTGCTCGATACGTTCATAGCGCAGTCCTGATACACTGCGTTGTAATGAGTGACATTTAACCTCCAAAATTCAAAGCTGTTTTTGAATGGATCGACCCGCGATATTCACTCAGCAACACGCTTCACGGCCCAATTAAGATATTGTTCATTTACAGAATGTCTATAACAACCTTCATGGTTAACTTTAATTATGAGTTGTACTGGACATTATAAAAATGTGTTTATAATAAGGCAATTAATTCTCTCTATGCGTTTTAACCTCACAAGCTTATTAACACGGTAATTTATGCGTCTCGAAGGAAAATGTACTAAAGAAAACAGAAAACCTATAGCCTTAATACACTATGGAAGATATATTATTTAGTCTAGTAAAACCGGCTGTAAACCAGGGGCCGCGGGTTTGATCCCCGCACCGAGACAAATGTTTGTGTGAACCACAAGTATTTGTTTCGGGTCTGGGTGTTTGTGAGACCTAAAAGTCTCTCGTAGTTCCTAATACCCACGACACTAGACTCGATCTTAGTGTAGCGTCACGACGTATGTGACGGTTGGGTGTATTTATTTATTTATTTATTTATTTATATTCTTTATTGTACACTATATTTAAGCTTAACAAATAAAACATTACATTGGATAATAGTACAAAAGGCGGTCGTATCGCTCGAGGCAATCTCTTACCGACTACCTTGGGATGGAAATAAGAGAAGGATAAAAGAGAGGGCAGTCAATAGTGCACCAATAGCTTATTAAAAACTTATTAATAATAACTATAAAATAAAAATAACAATAATATTTAATAGATGCTCCGTATACACATAAATATACGAATAAAACAAGTGACACAGTATCAGACATATAAAATATGCAACATACTAATATAATAAATAAATAAACATATATATTACAAAATATATACATAAATAAATACATACGTTTATATATACACATAAGTGAACACATTTATAGCATAATATTATATAATAAAAATATTAACAATCACTCACTCACAATTTATTTAAAATATTTTCAAAGTCATCCCTCAACATTTTGTAAACACCAAGGACCTTATTAAATAATAATAATACATACGTATTTAAAGTGAAATCAATTGGTAAATTCTATAAAACATTTCACGTTATTACATTACATAAAATCACGTATTAATAATTATCACTCTATACGAACATATGTTTTTACTACAGAAAAGGGATTATTTTAAGTGGATTTATTTTAATTATCAGAATTTTAATGTATAAACGATGTGTAAAACCGTAAAAACAGATATAGGTACGAGAATTACCGTTGTAGTACTAATAAATACTACACAAAATTAATTTCGAAAAGTAATGCGTATTCGATTTAATTTTCTATTTACATAAATCTCTAGTATGCCTCAGTAGCGCAGTTGTACTAGAATTACAACGGTAAGGTCTCGGGTTTGAATCCCGGGTCGGGTAAAATGACATTGGACTTTTCTATCCATTATCAGCCTGGAGTTAGAAATTTGTGCCCAACATGGCGATAGACTCGCCAAACATCACATTGTGGGACGGAACATACACGGCGAATTGTGTATGTTTCTATTCCTACCCTGAAAAAATGCGCTTGGAAGGAAGTTGTTTCAAATGTATTAAGCGCAACGTCCGCACAACTTTTAATAATATTTTTATTTTTAAAGTGACATTTGCTGTTCGAAACTCGTGTTAGTTCTGCAAATTCGTTTTAGATTTCATTATATTAAGAAGAGTGGGTGTTATAATTGAATGAAAGAGTTCTTGATACTTACAGTACCTGTCCGAATCCCACTCAGGTGGTAGCGTGATATAATTAAACTATCATTGTATTTTTAAACGAATAATATTTGCGTAGGGTTTCTTTAGATAAATTAGGTATTATTGGATTATTGAAAATTCAAATTAATTTCAATCTGGGGCTTAGTATGGTATGTAATTGCGTTATTATTGAATTTTCAAGAAAATATTAATTGTTGATACAAAATCGATAAAATCATAAATACTTAAAAGAGATTTCGCGAGGAAGCTCTTAGCGAAAAGGAGGAGCTCGTATTCATGTTGTTTGTTACAAACAGAAATAAATACAGCAACAGTTATGTACTCCGAGAAAACACTCCTAAAAGTCAAAATATTTAGCGTTCTTTCAATCAAAAGTCTTAAATCCAAAGTTGATGAAAAGCCACAATGGGCGAGTGGACATTAGCCGGTGACGTTATTGACTACGCATGAATATCCCATACTATAACTTCTAATTTGAACAATCCGGAGGCTTTATATTGTTTTAAACTGACATATCAAAGTGAGTAGACAGTATTTTATAAAATCCACTTCTTTTTTGTACTCAATCTATCCCATTATCTGTCACCGCAGAATACAATATAATTAGACGCTATTCTAATGATATCGTTTATGGTTTATAAGCCTTGAGGTCCCGCATTCGACTCCCATATCAGGCAATCGATGTAATAAGTGAGTTTTTAGATTTGAATGATATAAATTGTTCTGGTTTTCAAAATTCCGAAAGAATTCATTTCAGGCTAGTGTTAAGATTATAAACTAAATCATTTTACGAGGTATATAAAAATCATGGTATTCCATCCCCCCGTAAATGAGGAAGAACAAATATAGTATCAAAAGCTATATGAGATCATTTTATATTTATAAAGAATCTAAATACTATATGCGGAAGCTTTCTACTTATTCAGAGAGGATTACTGAACAATAGGTGAAACTATAACAAACTTCAAGCAGCTATGTAATTAAAAGAGGTAGGAACTTTTGTTTCACAATAAAACATGCATCGAATACACAGACAAAGAGTAAATAAGAAGTAAGTAAAAAATCTCAAAAAAAGGTTAATTATAACAATAAATATAATTATTAAATCATTTTAAACATGCAGTATAGCCACACAATATCTAAAAAAGAAAAGAAAAATATAACGTATATTTACACTTTTAAAAAAGTAAGATATTTAATCTAAAAACACAATCCATGAACCACAAATGTAAAAAAACAAGGTCTTGGAATCATTCAAATTTAGAATGGAACAATTGCCACTAAAATAATTCCCGGTGCGGGACAGTTGACAGTCATCAACGTTCTACGGAAACAATGCAATCAAAACTATGACAGCACGGAATTAGATTGTAAACAACGAACAGCTAAATATACGCACCGCTTTCACATGGAAAAACAAAAAACTTTTTGGAAAAGTTACATTCGAAATTCAAAAATATGTTTTAAAGTATATTATGCCTACCGTACAAAATTCACTTCAGTCCAAGCACTGAGTAAGGTGTTTCACGTTTGTGGTGTAAAGTTTGGTTTATGCTCGGGAACAGCGCTCATTGACGGTGGATACGTGTTCCGTATCTCGCGGCGGGCGGACTACTGAGTACTGCCCCAGGCGGCGTGCCCACCTTGGTAGGCTCGGGGGAGATCGGCCGCCCTCGCCTACGTCAGGTGAGCGCGCCTAACAAACGATTGGAGTTAAACACTTTCATTCGTTCATCTTTTGAATTTCGAAACTAGTTTTTGCGTGGTGATCTGTTTTGGGAGCTAATCGTGGGTATTTATTTTCATTTACACCATGGATTCTATAGTTCTTTTAGTTTAGTATTACGTAAAGTTATGAGGAAAATTTTGCGCGACCCGAGATATATTTTTATATGCTGCGCTGATTTATTATGACTTGGTGTATAATAATTGTAATAATAACTTTTAACTTTGCCAGTACTCCGACTATGAAAAAATGTGTTTGTTTTGTGTAACAGCATTATACAGGGTATATCAAGACTGCGACCGAAAACGAAGCCAGGTGGTAGTATTAGTGACTTCAGACACAAGGCAACTAACAATTTCGAAAAAAGAATCGTCATTTTTTTTTTTGGTATTTTTTTACTTATCGTCGTATTTGGGTGATTAATACATAGTTTCCCTAAAAGAATGATGTACACCTTTTTATTTCTAAAGACACAATGGTACGTAAGGGTTTTAATTCCTTTTTTCGCAAAAACTAGGAATTTAGCACCCAAACAAGATGATATTTGAAAAATTGCAAAAAAAATCTGTCGCTTATTTTACGAAATTTTTTGTTGCATTGTGTGTGTAACCACTAAAACTACCACATGCCTTCGTTTTCGGTCGCGGTCTTGATATACCCGGTATAAAATCATTTTATATTGTAAAGCTCAATAATTGTTCTTTTTAAAAAAAAATATTAACCAAAACCATAGAAAATATTGAATTCAATTCAACGGAAATGAGAAATGCACACATTTAAATATCGAAAATATGCCCAAATCCTTATTACACCAGCAGCTTTCTACATCCCGAACCTTTCATCCTAATCTTACTGACGGCAAATCAATTAAGTCAGCAACTCGTCAGGTATATGAAAAACAATAAATGTTTGCACTAAAATGGTCCGTAATACAATCTAGCAGGAAACATGGAGGAGAGTCGTCGAGCCCTCTCGTCTCTTTCATTACCGGGTCGATGTTTCAACTGCCGCGTTCTGTGGGTACATATTAATTACTGGAAACCAAATTAGCGCATTGACCGTACGGAACTTCTCAGTTCTCGTTAAACCTTGTGAAACGGTTTTTAAAATTATAAATCTAGACATGCCATCGATATTTTTATTAGTAGTATTATAATCTCAATGTTTGTAATGCTCCTTATCGCACAATAGAGATTGCAAGATGTTGGACGTAGGCTGCTTCTAAAAGGTTGGTTCAGAAAAATTTGGGCAGTTCCATATGGACTTCCTGTGATTTAAAATTGAGATAATGTTGAACATACTATTGTTAATAATACATATTGCTGTAATTATGGTCCTGAATTGGATTTTTGATCGGACAATCAACTTAATGTATTTTCTTCGAAAAATATTATTAACCAAATACGATATTTTCTAAAGTCTGGTAGTCTTTAAGTCAAGTAAGCGACCGGTTTAAGGATCATAAGCTACTATGTGTTTCATCTTGCATTGTCCCTACATGGGGACAATGGTGGGAAAAGGTAATTTTGTTACAAAAGATAGCATGCTGTCACGATATTATGGGCGTCGGGGTTCCCTAAGTGTCTCGACTAATTTCAAACGAAAGAACATTTCACGCTTCGAAGGCGACCTTTATAAAATGACTTGGAAAATTGGGAAATAGATAGTAGAGATTTTTTTACAGAAAAAATGGTTAGTCGGTCGCGTGATTTTATTAAGTTCCTGTAATGGAAATTGGAGAATGTAATAAAAAAATAAATAAATAAATACACCCAACAGTCACATACATAGTCCTGACCCCACACTAAGATCGAGTCTTGTGTCGTGGGTGTCAGGAACTACGAGAGACTTTTCGGTCTCACAAACACCCAGGCTCGAAACAAATACCTGTGGAACACACAAATATTTGTTTCGGTGCGGGGATCGAACCCGCGGCCTCTCGTTTTACAGCCGGCGCCTAACCAACTGCGCCACGGAGGCTGTAAAACAAAATATTCTACATATTCTTTAATATTAATGAGAAAGTATATCAATTTGCAGAGCAGAGTTTGTTTCATTTGGGAAACCTGTGATAAATCCTGTATTTAAATCGAGTTATCCTGCACATAATTCAAAGCGATATTGGCAAGGAAATAAGTATGAAGTTACGAGAAAATACAAACTCTTTTCGGCGTAAAAATAATTCAAAACTTGCACGTGTTAATATCTTCACAACTTGTTTTTTAAACGAACATTATACGCTTCATTCGGTTTAACCGCGCCATATTTTCGCGTATTTTAAAACTACAGCGGTCACATTATTCAACATTTTCAATGGCTGGCCGAAATTTTACTTTATTTATTGTGACTTGACAAACAACGATATAAATTTTAAGTGACAGAAAGTTCATATTTTAATGTTAAGTGGCATTGCATTCGTGATTCATTACATGTATTACTTGTAAATTGTGTCAATCTATGGTAGTCTATACTTGTTCTACTGCTAGACCGAGGCTCATTTCTCACAAGAAATAAGATTAGCAATAGGATATTAATATTAATTCTCATCGCGATCACTTTACACTATGGTCGAAATCCATTAAAAGGATTGCACCTCCGCCTACCCCTTTTGAGAAAAAGGCGTGACGGAAGTTATTTACGTATGACAGACATGTACATATCTAACATCGTGCTGGTCGGCTTAATAATGTCGACGAGAGTTAAACACCTATCGCCATTGCATACTCTGTTTAGCTAACACAGCCATCGACACAGCACTGCATTTTGTTGTACGAGTATTAAATAGTCTAATTCAGGCTTTTTCGCGACTCTATTGCTGTTTTCTAGATTATACAATAACCAATCTGTCCCATGAAGTGTCTCAACTAAAATTATTCAAATAATTTATAATATTAGAACGAGTAACCTGCTCAAATGATGTACCGTAAATGCTCGAAATATCCATGTTTCCAAAATGTTATGGAAATAATTCTTCATTCATATAACTGTATTTATCTGACGGATCTATAAGTAACTTCTGTAATTCGTTAATTTATGTTTTAGCTACTCATTAACTTGTAAGTAAACATTACATTTGATTTAATGAAACCCCATCTTCGTTGATAAACATCCCACTTAGAAATGTATATTATTAAATCTCCGATTATTTATTTAGCTAGTTCTTACAGTAGTTCTTTCTTGTTGACCTCTATCTCCCCTGCGACGGAATCAGTGTTATAGTATTTTTCATAAATAATACGGTTTATTTAAAATTACATTCCCAACCAATGTGCAATGATGATTTCCCAAGCAATCATCTAGCCCTAAATCGCACATTAAACAATAATTTCAACGAACAACAATGTAACAAATTAATTACTATATGACAACCATTTATATGTCTCCATGATTAGTAGATAGAAGTCACAAATCAAACGCCGGAAGCGCCTTAATAGAGGGCATGAGATAGACAGCTGTCTGTATAAACACGAAGAGCACAATTACTACGGTGCTGTAATAAACGAAAGAAATAAAAACGTAGGCTATCTATTAACTCCACAAAATAGAGGTATAGTAGAATAAACCTTATTTAAAATCCTATATAATCCAAGGTTCAAATCCCAGGGCACACCTCTGACTTTTCGGAGTTATGTGTGTATTGATAGTCAATCACCACGCACTTTAACGGTGAAGGAAAACATCGTGAGGAGACCTGCATACCGTAGCGATTTAAAGAATTTCTACGGTATGTAAGTCCACCAACCCGCACTAGGCTTGCGTGGTGGACTATATGGCCTAATCACTCTCAATCGATTCTCTCGATTGTAGAGTAGGCTCGTGCCCTGCAGTGGGACGTATATGGGCTGATATAGAAAATCCTATACGTATAATACATTTATAATCGATCGATGTCTTTATATGGAAGATAAATGAGAAAATCTAATATGGGCGCTCTGTATTAACGTAATAGAACCCAAAACAATGATTTTTAGAATTTGTGTATGTTTGTCTGTGCGGTTGTGCGCGATGAACTCAGAAATCGGCTTAACGGATTTCGATGAAATTTGGTACTAACATATATATACATAATTACATAGATAAGGAACTTAAATCTAAATATGAGTACAAACGGCGGTCTTATCGCTCACGGCAATCTCTTCCAGACAACCTTTGGATGGACTGGAATAAACAGGAGAAGGAAACCGAAGGTAGCATGATATAAAAAGGAATGAACGAGTATCATGTACAACAAATAAATGTACGTAAATGCTATATCTATATACTTCACTCCATAGCTAATAACTAATATCAACAGATATGCATATAGTACATAGTATATAACCGTCAGTGGTCACTAATGCTGTTAATCGCACCGCAATAGAAACGTGCTGTACGTCTGTCGGTCCGACTAAACCCGACGGGAACATCGAACACACCTATTAGCTCAAAATATTTTATTTTATTTTAATAGGAAAACATACAGTTTCTTATGTCTAATTACAATACAATTTAGTGATCTACTAACCATTTAAAAGTTTTCGCATTTATGTTACAAAAAAATGCTTGTTAGTTTTCTACTTTAAATTAGTAGGTAACTAATTTTTTAATTAGACAAAGAAGAATATTAGTATACACAAAAAAAACAAATGCTTGATTTTCCTGTAATGTTAAGTGATTTCAATTTTATATTTTAATAACTATTGGACATAATGAGACTTAACATCTTATGTCTCAGGATGGCGAGCGCAATGGAATACCAAGCATTGCATTGTAATTCATAGTGTTGTTTGGTTTTGCTACTATCCGTGATAGGTCGTATCGCCTACCATCAGGCGAATGGCATGCTCGTTTCGCTAATCAACGCAATAATAAGATTCTAATGGCAACGTTCGTATCGATTCGATGTATTTTTTTTCTGTGTGTGCAATAAAGTGCGTATAAATATAAACATTAATAAATGGCAACATCCAGGTGTATATTTGTGTTTTTCTCATATTTTAATAAGCTTTATTTTCATATTTTTTTTATTATGGATGACATATTACTCCGTACTTATTGCTCCGTAAAAAATCCGTCGGCAGATATAACGATCAAGACGAATTTAGTCACCCTTGTATATTTTAATTAATTCTTTTCTTAATTTATTTTATTTATTTGGAAACTCAACAGCTTATACAAAAACAGCTATATCAAATTTTATCTTACAATAAAAGTCTAAAGCCAACAAAAGAGTTTCACGACATTACAATGAATACAAGGTGGACTATAACACAATGTTAAGAATACAAAATAGAGGAATAATAATAATTGAAAACGTACTTACAGAGAAAAAAAAATTAGTATAATGGAAAACAAAGAAAAGAAAAAGAAACTTAAACAAAATAAAATTCAAAACTAATGATACATACTAAAAGAATAAAAAATGATACAAACTATTCACATAATTATTGTTCAAACGAAAACTAAATTTACATACTAAATTTAGACTTATTAGCTAAGCAATGGCGTATTTGCCTCTTGAAGTTGTCCTTGGATAGTAGGTACTGTAATTTCCTGTAACGTTTAAAGTGCTTTATTTTCTCTCCGCACACCCAAAGGTTGACTGGCAGACAGCGCTTTAGGCACTAAGTCCGCTTTTGTACATAGCTTTGTACAATAAATAAAGAGGAAACAAGTTAATTAATATTAAAAATGTAGCTTCCTTGACTTTACTCTATAATATTAACTCTCTACCGGTGTATACCACTAGTAAAAAAACAACTGAATACATTTCGCAGTTTTCTATTCTTGTTATTTTTGATGCGTGAAATTGCCGAACACGGAACGCCTTTTATAGTTCTTATAATACTGTCTGCCTTCTATTTCCATTGTGCCACGGTGTTTCTATTGTCAAATATTTACATACATACATACATAAACTCACGCTTTTATCCTAGAAGGGGTGGGCAGAGGAGCCACCAGGACACCAATATTTCGCCTTGTATGTTCCGTCACACGATGTGATAGGGGGCGAGCCTACCCTCTTATCGGGCACAAATTCCTGACATCGGATCACAAAAACAGAAGACTTTTTAAAAAATCCAATAAAGTAACTACCACGCACATTACTGTAAGTACAGTGCATTTTAAATAGAACATCCACCGGCAAAAGACGTTATCTCATGACTAAGGACCCGGTTGACAACTTGAACAAATAATACAAACATACAGATAATAATTTAATAATGTGCTAATGTTGTGATAATGTGTATACTGTTGGAAAACCCTAATTCTTTAAATAAATACAGGCACAAAAAAAATCGCCACACTTTTTTTTCGAGTTATATTGTGGCTAAGTCACTATAACTACAACCTGACTTCGTTTCCGGTCACAGTCTGGATATACTCGGTACACGGGCTGAACCCGAAAAACTCTTGAGGGTTTGTATGTATTTTCACAAGCCAATGATACTCATGTATTGTTCGTATTAATAATTCTTCATATCCAATTAGTGTCAAATATCAAGCGCAAGTTCATCTATACTAACATTATAAAGAGCAAAGATTTGATTGTTTGTTTGCGTTTAATATGCTCCGAAACTACTGAAACGATTTGATAAATTATTGCACTGTTGGGAAGGTACACTATCCCCGGGTAACATAGGCTATAATATATTTCAAAAAAAAATAGGGATCCTTACTAAAACTCCAAATAATGTAATCGAAGGTGTAAAAAAATTACATGAAATATTCTTTACATCGCGAGCGCTGCGAAAACTATAATATGTTGTTGATGTAGACTGGACTCAAAACCTATCTGCCGGGCCGCGCCGCTAATGTTATTAATAAGACAAGTAAAAGTTCACACGTCGTGAGTGTTTGAGAAAATCTTTTAAAGATATTTTTGTTATTTATCAATGTTCTTTCGTGTATTTTATTAGTTAGAACAAACTGTCGCATGTTTATAAGTCTCTCGTTCAAGCTAACTTTGTATAAAAAATATCGAAATGTATTTACACGACTATTCAAGATGTTTATTCTGTCGCTGTTTATTTTACCTTTGGAGTAAAAATAAAATAAATAAAGGGCATTAATGAGTGCACTGGAATCGAGATGTTGAACAAGAAAGCATTAACTTTCTTTATTCCTCGTCTCTGCAAAGATGCCCGGCGTTAACTAATTGAAATCTAGATTTGCGCTTTTTATCTAGTTGCTGCATTATTGACTTTTTTTTGCTTCAGTGGCTGTCTGTCTTTGTTTATTGAAGTATTGATTCCATTACTAAGGTTTTTATGGCCAGGATGAGGGTCTAATCGACCAGTATCGACCTCCGAACTATACTGATTAATCAAAGGTCGGAGATTCAAGCCAAGCATACGCATCTGTGACTTTTCAAAATCAAAGAGAAAACAAAAGGGACTAAAAATATTATTCACAATATTTCCTTTATTATTTTATTGTTGTAACGATCTAAAATAATATTAGCCAGCGAAAAGTGATAGAATTTCTCAGCATAATATAAAAAATACTGTGAAATCGTAAACAAACCGAGCCGAATATAGGCACGCTCGTGAAAATTAATACACGAAATAAACAGTTTCGGCAGATCGAGGGAGGTACCATCCCTTATCGATGACCTAAAACGTTTATGAGAATTTCGTGCCAGAGTTAATCTTCCCGTTTCCGTTATCGATAAACTAAAATTTCACGGCGAGAACAGCCCACCGAATTTGTGCCATTAAAATGTTCCAAATATAAAATCGTAATGGGCGGTGTAATATTTTCGAAATGAAAACAGAAAATAAAATTCTTGCTTTAACAACTGTGGTAAAATTGTAGAATTTTATACGTATATTTTGGTAAATAAGTGTTTTACTGGATGTTTTGACACAAATAAAATACAGTAAAATTTTATTTTTCTTTGAAAGTTTTCCATATTCAAAATATTACGCAATAAAATTGCATAATAAACCAATTTCATTGTTATAAAGGCTGCACAAAAACGCTAATGTTTGGGCGCTCCCAACAGGTTGCCATGGAAATCATTAGATGAAGCCGATGTCCATTTTCATCTTTTAACTGATAATGATTAATTTATTAATTATTTTAACATTACAAACTCAAACTTGTTCTATCATCAGCTCGAACAACAAATTAATCAAAGAGAATAACACAAAGATACACCACCAATCCCCGTCAGTCATAGCAATTATCGACATAATGAATCCCGAATATTATGCAATAAGATACTGTTTCGCGGTCATTTGAGCGAAAAAATGCTCATTTGGCTTACTTATATTACTTCCTCAGTTTGCTTCAGTAAGCTCTGATACCTTGTCGTTACGTTCTCGCAGGAAAAGCCTCGGGACGATTCCCATTTAGAAAAATAATGGGCTTATGATATCGAATCTTATTGTTTACGTTGGTTTATATTGGTATACTTGAATGGAAGAAGTGACTTTTTAAATGGCGATTTTTGTCGTCGAATTGGATGTTCTAATAAAATTTGAATATAAATATTTCTTTATATTTATTCTTAAAATTTAGCGTTAAGGAATGTAAAACTAAATGATTAATGAGGAGGTTTTTATAATTTAATATTGACACAACAGTAGCTATGTCACAATGTTGGGTTGTCCATCATCATTTATAGTGGTTGCTAATGTAACTGATAAGAATTTCTTACAGCCAGTATATGCACCTAACGAAAGGCTACAAAAAACCTGTATTTTTAAATAGTTTTTTGTAAGATAATAATAAGCAGCCTAGTCGACCCAGATCACTCATAGCATAACTGGCTTTAACTAGCCATAGGAAAGCTTTATTTTAGACACTTATTAATTATTGCAAATAAATATCAACGCCCAGGATAATCTATCATGGTTTTACTAAGGCGCAGTTGTACTAAAGTATGATTGCAAAGCTGAGGTCTCGGGTTCGAGTCCCAGGTCGGGGAAAGTGTTATTGGATTTTTTTATTCTTTATCAGCCCGGAGTCAGGAAATTGTACCCGATATGGCGATAGGCTCGCTCCCTATCACACTATGGGACGGAAAATGCAGGGTGAAACGTGGGTTTCCTGGGTTGCACCTCTGCCTACCCCTTCTGGGAAAAAGCCGAGAGTTTATGCATGTATGTATGTAAGGACTCTGTATTATTACATTTCTTCTTTCTTTCTATTAGAATAGGCATTTACTCATTCACCACTCCTATACTTAAAAAACAAAAACAAAACCTCTCCATTATTTAATAATTTAATACGCAACAAAACCGTAAAATTTTCACACATAAACTCGATGTAAACGAAAGTGGAATTCCCAAGTACAACACAGGGTTTTAAAAATTCCCCTCTCAAACTTCCAGTTGTTTGAAGGAAGCGGCAAATTCGAAATTATCAGACGGAACACCGCGGCTTGAACTAACAAGCTGACGTAATTACGCTAATCCCGAAAAGTCGAGATTAAAGTAAGTAAAAAGGTTTTAAGATGTATAATCCTGTTATTCAGTCGTCGGCATGTTTCGCGACGTGATTTTGTCAACTTTCCCCGTCGGATCTAGCTATGTTTTGAAATTTGTAAGTCTTAACGCTCTTTGTTATTATTGTTTTGGTTTTTGGGTTTGTTGTAATATTTAAAATTCAAACCTTCTATAGTCTGTGATATTTTAGAAAGGTATGTGTGCACCCCTTCGTGTTTTCTTTTCTGCAGACATAGTTGAAATATTGTTTTATCGTTTGAATAAAGTTTTACAAATAACAGTCTCTTAAGTACTTATTTAAATCAAAATAACAACAGGGTTTTTAGATGCTGTGGTAAAGAACCTGTGTGTACATAGAATCTATGGGCGCGGTAGCTAAGTCTGACTTTAAAAAGGTGGTAAGTAGTACAAGAGAAGTGGTAGAGCCACATTGTTGTCTGTCATGCCTCAACATGAATGGGCAGGCTCGTCCGGGGTGGTGCCACTGTTTCTCAGGAGATCGACGTGAAGTAACACCTTCACTGTCGTGTTTCGTTCAGTGAGTAAGATAGCCAAATGCCCTTTTTCTCTTCTCATCTTTTTTCCTTACCGCTCCCCTCCCAATTTTATAGGCTGGCAACACATCGATGAACGTTATGGATGTTCATGGGCGATATAAATCACTAACCATCAGATGACCTGTTAGCTCATTTGCCGGAAGTATTGAATAAACAAATAAATGTGTTAGAGCCAAAAAGTAATTGCATGAACTACATAATTCCTTCAGATGTTTGTCCGTGTAAGCAAAAATACCTGGCGCAATTCGATTATAAATACCCAAGTCAGTATTTGGTTCTATGGTTTTTATTTACTTTCATGAAATACAAAGTGGCATTATTGCAAAAGAATGTATTGTCTTCAGAAATGTAAGAAGACAGTAATTAATTAATTACCATGGTTTAACTGAAACCAAAACCAGTACGCTTACTCGCATCGGAACAGTTAGAAGGATTATACTCCAATTGCGGCTTAATCCTAAACACAGAACTATTCTGACTGTGATGTGAATAAGGATGATTAGCTTCTCAAATATTTTTATGTTATACTTACCTCACCGTAAGACACAAGTCTTGGTTGCGGGTTAGATTCGATGACGAGAATTTTTTTTCAGTCAAAAACATGAATCAAACAGGAGATATGAAAGTCAGTGTGAAGGTGTGCGGGTAATCGAAGCAGTTCGCGAACGGAGCCGCAACTCGGTCGGAATGAGATAAAGTTGCACGCTGGGGCTAATTTATTACGCCGCACTTGCCAACTATCACCACTTCGATGGCTTTTAATGCATTGTATGATTCTAAAACCGCTGCGATTTATGACGGGTAATTCTTATAATTATTAGGAATCATTGGTCTAAAATCGTGTCGTGGAAATCACTTCTAGTGCCTAGTTCGATTGGCGTTCAATCCGAAAGACGCAGTTCGTGTTGGAACCGATATTTCTCGAAAGGTTTCCTATTAACATGAACTAAGTATAAACAGTTTTAAATGTATTAGCCAAGTGATACTCCAACTCCAAAATCGCTTAAAAAGACCCCACGACGAAAATGCCTGACACCGTTAAATCTTATTCCGAAACAGAATTTATTTCAAGGAATACTGATTCCGAAAATTTAAAAACTTTTTATATTGGGACAACAATGCACCCGATGGCATTTTCAGTGCGGTCTAGATAGAATATCCCAAAAGACTAAAATATGACGGATTTTCCCCGTAAACTAAAAAGTTTTCGCTAAGCCTAGATTGACGTGTATTCCGCAGGAGCCGTAAATTTTGTAGAAGTTAAGTCTATGCCACTCACCGCGCATAAACGAATTATAAAAATACGTAAGTCCGTTGTTGTATAAGAGATGAACAAAGAAATAAATAAACGTTTGTATTTATATTACTATGGAATTGATAGCCAATCAATGGATATCACTAGTGATACCTCTGCTTACCAACTTGAGTGTCATAATAGGGTATTTGACTTTGATCGAGTTTTCTTTTATTAATTTTCGTACAAATTTGAAAAACAAAAATATTTTCTTTGTTTGCTAGATTTTGGATATAATACAATAAAAAAAATTGAGTCAAATACCCTATTAACACTTCTCCATTTTTACGAACATCCACATCAGTTCGTGGGTAGTTGTAAGCACCCACACTAGGTGGTGGGTAGTTGTGACTTACCGACTGGTTCTAGGGTATAAAAGGCTGTCAGTAGTGCGATGTCATTCAGTTGTTACTGAGCTATCGACTGCGCCGGTCGTGTGCTCTGACGCGCGCGTTATGGACGAAAGTGTGTAATGTTTACTTCAAAGAAGGTAGGGTCTGATAATATTATGTCACATGCATGATATTATCAGACCCTACCTTACTTACCTACTAGAGATATTGTCAATGTTTAATTTAATGATCGCTGCAATATCGCTTAAACGAGTCTTCTTCTTCTTCGTTCGAGTCAATGGCTCAAAATGACTAGACCGTTAAACCTTTACAGTTTCCCGGCCCAGTAGGTCGCTAAAGTTATGGCAGCGTCAGTAGCCTCCATTATATCTTTTCTTGTGCAGGTGGTAGGACACAGTGGGCATTTCAGTAAATGTGACAGATTCTGATCTGGGGCGCCACAGTCACAATCGGACTTTGATTCATAACCCCACCTAACCAGGTTTGTCTTGCAGCGGCACACACCTGTGCGAAGACGGTTAAGTGTCTTCCAGACAGGCCACTGAAGTGCTTTACCAGGGGGCAGGTGTTCCGAAGGTGGGATGTAGTCCGATGGGACGGGGTACTTCAAGCCCCAGAAATGTTTTTTCGTATCCTTCGCATTTGTGATTGGTTCTGTCACTTCAAGAAATTTAAGCATTAATTTGAAACGGCATTAAAATGATTCGTAAAATGACTCAAATAATAATATTTTTACAACTGTTTAGGGGACACTTGCTTTCTCTTCTGCACGCACGCACCTTATTGAAGATGACGTCAAAGCAAGGTAGTTATCCTTAAATTACTCCTAACGCAAAATATAAAATAATTGTAACTTGTTTGTGTTTATAACTAAACTTGTTTAAAAAGTTCTTGGAAATAATATAACCTTTAAGATTTAAAAAATTATAATGAAAATTGAGTCACCAGCCCTATTCCTATGCTTCGTATTTGTAGTAATCAAAGTACTGTAAATTTGTAACTAAAATCGTGTAAAGCAATTTGATCCAAACGCCGGTAGCCCACATTTATCCGGGTTACGCTCGCCCTTCGCCAAGTTCCGGCTTAATTACTTTAATCATAACAAAACATACTCTATACTCCTTCCAATTAAATCTGCAGAACTCTGAATGTACATATGTGTGTAAAAGCTGATTGGTTTAGGAATAATGTATGTACTTTACTCTTTAAATATATATTCAGCCTTCGGGTGGGGTTAAACTATGTATGTGTGTGTAAATCATTAGATAAATTATTTCCTTTTTTTACGCAAGTGCGTTTTTTATCTCCGCATCCTATGTTCGACTGTGCATAACACTTCCAGCATTTAGTCCTATACAAATGAATTGTACACTGTTTATTTAAATAATAGTAAATTATAATTCTTGCAACTGAAATACAACTTGTGCCTAATAGATTTGAAACTGTATTTTAAATATGTATGTAGAATATGAACCCTATTTGCCGATATTGTTTTTGGTGGAAGCATATAATTATTTAATTTACTTCAAATACACTATTTATTAATATCTAATTTATTTTGTTGCAGGCTAAAGACGAGCAATTATCTTCAGGAGACTTGCCGAGCTTCGGGACTCCGTGCTTTTTTACTGCGTGCCACTGTTTACCGTGACTGACCAGAAATACAGCGATACGTAAGTGGTAGCAATAGAATAAAGTACTCTTTGAACGGTAAACATGGTATGGTAGTATAACGCATGGTAATCTCTTTGTTGAGTCAAAATATCCCACAACATCAATCAAATAAGAAACAAAAGCTAAAGTAATAACTGGAGTTGAGGGTGATATTAGAAAATATAACGTCAATATAGCAGATAATCCAAGCCCTTAGCGTAAAAATTGCGAGTAAGCCACCGCACGGTCTTAGGGCATTCAATTTGTCGCGACCAAACGTACCCTTCTCAATGCGTAATTGACATAGGCTTACCCCCAAACTTAGATCCGCAATTTGTTCACATTTCTGTAAATTGTGACTTGCTATTTCCCACTCATAATATTCGAGAAAATGATTGTAAATAACGAAAATAATCTCGGAGGTCCCTTTTACCCGGAATACCTTCCAAAGCGAATACAAACACTTGTATCGGCACAAATTCTTTACATATTTATTTGGATTGTTGCTTTTGTAAGTAAAGGTTTGATACAAACGGTAATAGGTGCCTTTCCCATTCCAGCCATGGGTGGCGGTCACCTTCAAACAGGTGATACCGTTATTCGTTTCCCCGCCTTAAAGATTGAAAAACAGAATGTGAAGTAAACTTCTTGAAGTAAACTTTTTAATTTTAATTTCTACTAAAAAGTATAACTATAATTCAAATCGTGATTTTATACTTTTCTACAAAATAAAGCGAAAAAAACTAGATATTGTCTATTCGCATTGTCAAATTCTCCCGACAAACAGCAGTGTAAATGCACTGTTGTGTTCCGGTTTGAAGGGCATTGTAGCTAGAGTTACTACTGAACACAATGAGACTTAAAATCTTATGCCTCAGCATGGCGAACACACTAGAATGCCAAGCATTGCTTTATACTTCATGGTGTTTGGTTTTGCTACCATCCATGAGCGGTCATATCGCTAACTATCGGACAAAAAGCATGCTCAGACGAGCATGCTTCATTCATCGCAATAAAAAAATATATGTTAAACTCGTCTTATCTCAACGGAAACGGTGAGATAATAATTCACACCCTTGGAACCTTTTAAAGTTTCACTGCGTTTACTGTAACTTTGTTTCATAAAGCCATTAGTCATTCTTTTGTTGGCAATTGCGACCGCAAATTTTTCACGATGAGACAAATTTTGAGAATAAATTAACCAGTGTTGTAATCTTCTGCAATAAAACCGAGGGAACTTTCACCCGCTCACTTTCCTTCCAAATTTTTTGGGAGTATTTTAATAAAAAAAATAAAGTTCTTTCGGGGAAGTCAATATTGTCCGCGTCAGTTTCATTTCGTTGCGGTAATCTAGTCATTTATACTTTATGACCTCAGGTTGTGGGTTTGAAACTCGGGAATGGATTTGTACCTATCGTCATGGGCATCTGCTATGGCAATTTCTAATACCTTGCGACCATCTACTATGTTCTGTCGCCTAAAGCGTTGTTATACAAGGTAATAAGAATAATTTTACTCTTTTAACACTTTATTACATTGAAAATGTTAATACTATTAGATTCCTTCCTTCGTTCTACTTGGCGTTAACCCGGCCGGTACCAGGGTCCGCCTTCCTGCTGAGTCTCCTCGACTTTACCCGGTCTTCGGCATCCTCAATAGTTAGGCTAGTGACTCTCATATCTTCCTTGATATCAAGCCAGCGCTTCTTTGGTCTACCCCTCGGTCGAGGTCCTGAAAAGTTGAGGCTCAGGCACACATTGCCTATTGTTAATATTCTTAGATTACGAGTATAAAATTGCTTGTTGTTTATATTATGAGAACATATCTGAAATAATGCGTTAAGCAGATATTTTGTATAATTCGTAGTTCCAAATTTCGACACACCCCGACTTAAGGTAGATGATTTATACAAAATATGCTTTAAACTTTCCTTATAAATCAGGGTTATGAATATAACTTAAATGAACCTCTCATGAATCTCATATAACAATTATTGCAGCCGTCTTATTCATTCGATGTGATGCTTAAAATACATCTTATCTACAATCGACAGCCTTTAAACGTTATACGACCAAATTCACGTCTATCTTTTCATCATATTCTTATACCTTCGAAATTCTCATATTTATCTTCGCTGTTGTATTAAAAACAACATTGTGAAAATATGTATTTTCACGTAAAAGTAATATCTGATAAAATATTTATTTTCAAAACTAAAGACATTTGAAGTAAAACACACACAAAATACTCAAGTAAACATATAAATATAGGCATTTGACGTTCAAAGGAAAATACAATCGTTAATATTAAAACTTATCGTCTATTTGAGGACATTTAAATGACATCAACTTAAATATTTCGCCGTGTCAAACACAAAGTTCGTTTTAATTACGTCTTTATATTATTTTATTTATATTCGCTGGTAAATGTTCATGAACTCTTCATTAATTACACGTAACTCGAGTAACTTTAATTACTTCGAATCTGTCGCCTCATCTGATTTAAAATATTTTCAACGAGACGAAAAATTCGATTAATTGTAGGCATCGATATTTGCAAATAACTTATGGTTTTCCCTTGCTATTAATGCATTATTTTCCTACACAAACTAGATAATTGTACATAAATTATGAAGTGACATCTCGTGGGACATCAATGATCCTTTAACTTTCAAATCAACTAAAGAAATTACATTAAATAGATACGTACTACGCTTACTCAAATTAAGCCAAAACCATTCGCCGTATTAATGGCAATAAGCAGTTAAACATTAGCAACAGAAAACAAAAGAAAATCTTATAGACATAAATCATATCCATTAAAAATGGCACAATCTGCTAGCTTGAATTTTAAGGAAAGAAAGCGTCAATTCGTAAAGGTAACCAGAGGTAATAGAGGAACGGAAAGCAAAAACACAAATCACAAGATAACAGCGCCCCCTTGTAGTGCGGGCAGGAAGTTTCGCGAAAATTACAACTTTGTTTTATAAAGTCATTATTCATTCTTTTGTTGGTGTCTCGGCTCCAGTGCAAAATTACGTGACGCCAAAAGAAATTACTTGAACAAATTAAAACGCTGTGTAATCTATGCCCGTGATGTCTTAGATAAAGATATAAAACGGGGAATTTTTAAATAACGGGCTCATTGACTTCGGGTTGAGCAATCTACTTTTAAATGTCCATTTAACAGTCTAGTTCATTTAACATTTGGAATATTTGGGATAGACGACATTTTGGTATTTAATCATCCGGTTTTAAGAGCCGTTGTGGTTCGAGTTTTAAAACCACGATCGTAACTGAAATCTTATAGCATTACTTCAGAAGTCACATTATAAAATTAGTATACGAAAAGATTATACAAAACACACTCCAAAAGTATGGCAACAATGGCATTTACCACAAATTAATCTGGCACAAAACAATAAGCTTAAACAATTGTTCACGACAAAACAAAACCTTCTGTAAAAGTGATGCGTTGTACACAACAGCCGTGAGTGGACAATACAACGCATTGAGACCAACTGCCGGGTCATTTCCTAGGTGTTGTGTGAAATAATGTGCAGCGCACGATGGGGAGCGGAACTTTTAATTTTTATTACCGACCTTTCTAAAGTCTTGAGTAACAAGCGCTCTCTAGGGTGAAGTAGAGCTGTTATACTTTAAAAACCTAGCATTTATGTATTAAGAGTTTGTTAAAGCTAGGAAAATACTAATGAAATTATCAGCAGGTGCAGGTGCAGATAGTGTAGCAGATAACAAAAACTAGGGCCATTCATTCTCATCAGTCGCAATCTCGCAGTCGGTAAATTGGTTAAGAAAACAATCCAGAATAACTATTGTGTTGAAACCAACTCACTTATTACAAAGCATAATTGCTAATAAGCGCATTCCAGTTTCAATCCCCATTAAACAAGCATAAATCATTGGTCCATTGGAAACAGCTCAACACTCTCGAAACTTCCATCGTTTCTTGCGCTGCCTTCTGCTATTGACACGCCAACGATACTGTCCCGCCTCGCAGTATGTGGACAAAAAATGCCAGTCATCTCGACTAAATGTTGACAAACTGCTTTTACATAGCCCAACTAAGTGGAATGGCTGTGAAGAGTCCGCGCATGGGACGCTTTTAGACGAATGGAGCGACGATTTAGAAAATGACCCGACTAACGGTGACTACGAGGTTCGACTGATCGCTATGTGGTAAAAATAGCATTGATATGATGGTATTTAGTGTACTTCGAACAGGTTGTTATTAAATCTCATCAACATTTTTTAAGTATTTACGGCATACTTACTGGACACGAAAACCCCAAAACCAGGAAGTAATTAGAATCCACAGAAATAGAAATACATAAATATATAATTGTGTAGACAACCAAATTTTTCACCTTTCACCTTTCAGATAGATTTACCTTCGTTCAATACTTTTCAACTGTAACTATCACTTACAATATAATCTTCCTGGTAGGGCACGAAAAAAGCCTAAATAATTTAAAAGCATGACCTACTTCACGCTAAACAAATCCGTCTCCAAAACAAAATTCAGCAACCTAAAACAAATTCGTCAAATTGAATATGATATTTAATATGAACGCCGCCTTAGCCGGGGCTCGCACCGAAATTAAAAGTGAACTTTACAGCGACAACAGAATAGGTTTGACTTAAAACAATGTCCCCGCCCAGCCCGCTGCATCTCATTTACCTTTTCAACTCGGCGACGGGTGGAACACTAGTTCACAAACTACATACTACGTACACTGTTTGTTTTGAGCTCAGTTTTGTAATACAAATATTTGAGACAGCGCTGTGATTCTGATGGCATACAACTCTTTGGACGTTCATTTAGAACGATGCAATCGAGTTAAATGGAATAAGTGTTCGTGTGGGCTTTTACACTTTCGACAATGCAGGGAGTTGGGATGGAAATTTGAAATCGTATCAGTAGCAGCAGCTGCAGCAGTTCTAAACAACCCAATTCAAAGATCATTTAACAACTTTGAGAATCTATTGTGATGTAATATGATTTAAATTATTTATTATTCAATGAACGGTAAGATCTTGACTGCTTTCTTCGGATTGTACCTATATAAAGTCAAGTAATACATAGTAACTTTCGGTGATCTTAGATTATATTACACCATTTTCCGAAAATGATACGTCATTATGGTATACTTTTTAAATCCGCCCTGCACTCGTCTATCAAATTCCCAATAAAAGAAACACGTGCTACATAATAACTAAACAAATCTTAACACCAGCACAATATCAAAAACAATTTCTCGCACATAAAATACGAGACTTACAAATAAAGGAAAAAACACGCATTTCCATACATGGGACGTTATCGCAATCTTTTCCTGTTTCTTACATCGGAATGTTCACACACAAATAAACATTCGCATATTTTGTGTAATATTTACAACTACAGTGGAAATTAATTCAATTCCCGCCAGTTCTAGACGTGCAGACAATTCGCAACACTTTTGATGAAAGCTCAACAATTTCTCTACATCACAAATGAGCAACGAAGCATGAAGAGCACGCATTTCAAACGTAGGCCTTTACGTTGACGGCTCGGTGGAAACCAGAAGCGAAGAGCGGGTTAAGGATTATAGTGAATTTTAATGTCATTAATCCAGTAATAGACACTAAGAGATCTTTGGTTTTTTCGAGGAGTATTTTTAATTTGCCTTCAGTTGATGAAAATAGAATGCACTACATCAGTCAAAAGACCGAAGTCGGTGGAGCGACGTCATTAAGATAATTGAGAGTCAAGATCCTCAATAATGAGGGACCGGCTGCAGAGAGAGATGCGAATCATGATTTAATACCTGTTTTACTTTTTGCTTACGTCCTATTTTACTTTATTTATAGAATTTTATTGATATAAAATACAAGAAACGAACGGAAGGGAACACTTATGGCAATATTACTCAAGGAATTCTTGAATATTTGATTGAATATTTCATCTTTACAACGTATGACAAGCAACTATGAAATACAAATACGTACCTTCAGCTAAAACTAACGTAAATATTTTACGTGTTTATATACTCTTATAATATAATATTTGTATAAATTTTATCTATCAAGCTAAAATATTTTCATTTTTTGTCCTATTTTTATCATTCAAGCTTTATTGTAAAAGTACACTTAAGACTGCCCTATGTTTTTCCTTCTCGTATGTCCATCCCATGGTAGTCGGTAAGAGATTGCCTCGAGCGATACGACCGCCATTTGTACTTTAATATTAAATATTCGTTTAGTTATTAAGATTTATTTAGTGTACAAAAAGAATAAAATAAATAAATAAATAAATAAATAAATGTAACTGAATTGAAAAACAAGAGACTAACTATTACTCTTGCATGTTGGCGGAAAGAGAGGTTGTAGTTCGATTAAGTAAACATTTGTTCTAGCTAACGATTCCTTTGAACTCGTTTTATACAGTGAAATAAGAACTGTGTAACTAGCCAACGACGTACACCAGTATTGAAGTTAACCCATAAAAAAATACTATGCGGAATTGTGTTGTATGTCAAAATCTCCTAAGTATAAATTCCTTTAATAGGCTCGGCATCGATAGTTGTATCCCCTTTACACCGCATAGTGTGTAGTGATCCATTAATTCCATCTTTTTATTCGTGAATATTATCCAGATTTTTGATAAACTATTGGAACAATACATTTTCCTGATAATGCGCGGTGGGCTGTCGAGCCCTAGATGATCAGACACATTTAATAACAAAAGTCTGAATGCCTTAACACCAAGTAGTCTAACATAGTAAGGTACCAGCTTATCAGTTAGTAAAATTCATTCGTTAATACATCGACACATAAGCAAACGACCCAATAAATGTCGTAAAAAGTCGCTAATTACGCTACTTCCAACAACTTCCAGGTCGCTGTGGAAATCCTTAAGCCTAAGTCCAACAATTAATTTCCTGAGGCTAAAGATGATGATGATGAATCCCCCTCAGAATATGGAAGTGATATTATAGTGAGATGTATTTAGGCTGATTTAGCGGTACAGATTAATTAATCCACTACCGTATTAAGTTTCAAAGAGAATGATCTAGATTTACGCAACAACCTAGTTATAGCGCAAATAAGTTTACGGAACAAAGCCTGCATCGAACCGGAGGCTGATACTGACGTAATATTCATTTCCTATACAAACAGAACGCCAACGGAAATCCTTACAAATGAATTAAGTTTTGTTATGTTCAATATTATAAAGGGAAAGATTATGAGTAAGGACATGTGAAATCCGAAGATACTCGAAGTGAAAAAGGTGACTTAAACTCTGTCCATTTTCACATAATAGTTGAAAGAATTCGATAAAGATTTCAGCAGTCTTCCGAACAAATATAAAATACAAAACCTATTTAAAGCAACCTTCTTGAAAGCTAAATCCACGATCTAGAATTTTCAGGTCATCAGTTTACTTATGATTATCACAGCTATTATCTAAATGACGCGACACAAACCGTTCTACATCGCGCCGCATCTTCGCTAAAGACAGCATCAAAGCTGAATAGGTCGGCTCAAAGCGGCAGAAATATTACCTTCCTCTGCACTGTTCTGCATACGTCAGCGGAGTGGAAGAGTTTCACAAAGGTCGCCAGCGGACCGACTTGCCCGTCTGATTAAGATAACACCTTGCGTTCCGTGCAAATGTTTCTTTCGTCAAAGAGCCGGGTTTGAAAGCAAGCGCAGACAAGTGTTAAGTTGCGAACGTTAGGCCGTGAATTCGGTGGTTTCGGAGTGAAGCTTCAGCGATTTTCGGTACGTCAGACGTTTATGCTCAGTTAAAATATTCCGTCTGTGCTGTGAAGTGTCAGATGTAAGCGGCTTGCGGATTACGATTTAGTTGCAAAAATCTAATTATGGAATTTTTAAAAAAAAATTAACTCCTAAGTAATTTTGCTGATATCCATATGTAAAGAAATATCAAATGATTCATAAAACTTGTTTGCTATTTGTATTCATATTGTTCGTGTTTATTTCGGGAGGTACTCCATAGGAATGGCGATTAAGCAAGCTGATCGGCCGATCAGCCGCAGAATTACCACTAATCGTATGTCCTTTTTAAAATATAAAATGAAGAAAAACATTTCAAAGATTAGCGTGAGCCTACAGCGTTAGCACAGGATTCAGCCGAAGACAATTGCCGCCAATCGTAGACAATATCTCCTTAATAAAATATAAAATAAAGAAAAACATTTTAAAGATTCCTACAGCGATAGCACAGGATTTCATGAAGCGATGCCACTGTCCCGTTCAAGCCGATCCATTCACATTATTTAACAATAAAGGCCATAACAAAATCAGCCACATTTCTCCGAAGTCATTCCAATCCATTTCCCCCTTCTTACTCGAGAATTTGCAACAATTGTCAAAACTACTCACTTCTTACATAATGAAAATAGAATGAGAGTAATTACACCGTATAATAACAATGTCTTTGACGTTGTTTTTGTTAAAGTAGGTTAATTAAATTTACCGTGAGTTGTTTGAGTTGGAGATCCCGTTCATAGAGCAAGAGCAGGATGAAACGAAATTAAACATAGTATCCCGACTATTATTACATTTATTCTGTGAAATTAACATTTTATTAACTGTACTGTATTGTATCAGCCCTTATGCGTCCTACTGCAGGCATGAGTTTCCTATACAAGCGAGTGTACAATTTAATTTATCAACATCAACAAAATATTGTGACTTATAAGTATTTGATCGAAGCTTATAAGATAAATGAAACGATAAATGAACGATGGACTGCCTCAGTGGCGCTGTTGTACTGCGGTATGATTGCAAAGCTAAGGTCTCGGGTTCGAATCCCGGGTCGGGCAAAGTGATACTTATTGGATTCTTCTATTCATTATCAGCCCAGAGTCAAGAATTTGTGCTTGATATGGCGATAGGCTCGCTCTCTATCACATCATGGGACGGAAATTAAAAGCCGAAACGAGGGTGTCCTACCAGCCCTGCCTACTCCTTCCCGGAAAAAGGCGTAAGTTTATGTATACATATGGATTATGCTGGAAAAATATATGTTTTACACGAAAGCGGTAAAAAGACCAATAGTAAGGTAAATGATTTATGCGTCTCTACTTTTAGGTACATGTGTTCCACTGTAGTGACCGTGTGAAACTGATTTTGTTGAATGGGGTGTCAATCGATGGGTGATGATAGTTCGAATGTTTTAGGCTTCATTTTATTGTAAGTATTAAAAAAAACATATTTTCTCGATAATTGTTTCAGTAAGTGGTAATTTGAAGAATTAGTTGCTATAATCAATTTCAATCACAGCATTAATAAGTTAAGCCAGGTTCAATATTGTATTAAAGTTTCTTAGCCAACAGTTTTGCTGTTGTGTTTAAATTATATCAAGCAAATGATTCAATTTCTTTCGTAGTTCTGAAAGTGATTCAAATTTTTCTTCTCCTTACTGCCCATCTCCTATACTTACGACGGATCCGTTTGCTGAGATTTGCTACGAAATCACAAATCCTAACAATCAATAATAATGAAACTTAAGATCTTGTGAGCTACTTTGTTTACGAATTTTATCACGTATTTGGTTGTACCCCTAACATGTTTGCAAAATTTCATTTTTCTGAATTCAGGTTGAAGGACATTGTAGCCAGAATAACTACTGGACATAATGAGACTTAGGATCTGATGTATGGATGGCGAGCGCAGTGGAATGCCAAGCATTGCTTTGTAATTCATGGTGTTGTTTAGTTTTGCTGCTGTCCACGAGCAATCGTATCACTTACCATCAGGCGAATGGCACGCTCGTTTCGACATTCACTACAATAAAAAAATCCAAGTCATCAAAAAACATTCCCAATTATAGTCATGAAACAAAACTTTAAAATTAAGATGTTCTTTAGACAAACTATAGTATACTATACTATATTCGCTAGTTTACAGCATCCCAGGGAATAATTAGTAGCCAGGACAGAAATAGGACATACAGCTAATAACATCAAAGGCAAAATTCTATTATTAGTTAAATTATATAGCCGGTTGGACGAATTCGGTGTTCCTGCCGAGTTCATGTAGCGTTGATTGAATTAGTGCTGCGAAGTTTCATTGCCGCTTCTGTTAATTAAACCGTTTGCTATTAGTTCCTTATCTGTAGTCGCCAGTGTACAATCTCAGGAAGAAAATTACTGTGCTTTTTTATCGCGGCTCTCGAAACTTTCTTTTGTGAAGATTATGAAAGATTTAAAATGATTTTTGTTGCAGTACAGCATTCGAGCAATAGCTTAGGTTATTGTAAGGGGTTGCCATTAACCAATAACAGTACTTAGATCGCAGGAAAAGGAAACATCGTTGAAAGAGAATAAAAATGGATTGAAGGGCAGTAGTATTGATAGTCTGGCTATCACACTCACCGAAGAAAACATGATAGTAAAATAAGTTAAGTTAGTTAAGTAACTCCATGTCGTTTCTATATGACAGTGCTACCACCCTGGACTAGCCAGCCCAATCCTACCGTAGTCCAAAGTAATAAGAGTACCTATGAAAATCAAATCCAATCGGAAACATTAAATCCGATTTGAATGGATTGATGGCTATCACAGATGTACTGTGCATTTTTCGGAATAAAAATTAGTCTGTCAGCCTCCGGCCATAAATGTTCACTATGCAGGAACAATGTATGAATCTGTTACTACGTGAAAAGAGTGGAAGAAACACTATGTATTTGATATTACAAACTTGCAAATTTTGCTCTATCTATATGCTACAATACAAAATATATCTAATATTTATTTTGGTTTACAAATTGTGCACGAAATATTTTTTTATAATTGTCACTAGTATAACCAATACCTGTACATAAATCAAAAAGTTTTTATTGCACCCCGATTGTACCTTAAAAATTCACGCGAAACTAAAGCATAAAACACCTCATTCCCCTTTAAAATACAAAACTTGACACGAGTTATGAAACTCATTATTCTTTGAAATTTGGTGCCGTTGAAAAAATATTGTAAGGTCACAAGCGGGGACAATATGTTTAACTTTTCAGCTTACATTAGCCGAGATGAGTTCCCCGTTCTCGTGAAAGTCGCCGGCCCACTTAGCACTACCATAAAAGTTAAATGCCGTATAAATCATAGTGGGTAGACAGGCGGGCCAACCTGCTGACTTCTTACCATCGAGATATTAAAGTAGAGGCATGGAGGTTATATTAAGGATAGTGCAAACAATATGCGCATTGTTTGTACCAACCAGACACGCAGCAGAACGAGAAGTAAGATAGTGTGGTAGCGTGAGTGTGAAAGAGACAGATACAGCAAAGACGGTATGAGTACCGCTCTTTATATTAGTCTGTTCGGTTGTCTAGATACTCAATGACAAGAGGGGACACCTTGAACAAAATCATTGCGAACAAAATTAGAGCCGTTTTTTTTAGAATATCCGCCCCCGTATACCTAACACTTATTATTAATAACTTGTTGACGCGAGCCTCGGAATATTAAGGGCCCGACCGATCCGGATCAGTCCGCACGCGATCCGTCTTGATTGATGGAATCAATAACACGCTCCGATGATTTTAAACTGAAAATCCAATTTGTGCCCTAAGACAGAGCCCGAGTAATTTTATTTCGTCGATAACGTCCGTCTGAATTGGAAATTGACATTTACGTAATTTTATTGTTTAAGTCTTTTTTATTTTTTATATAAATATAGATACTCTACTTTGGTTTGTTATCATATTGGTATAATGTAGTGAGTGTCACTCTATTTGAACCACACTTGAATAAAATAACAAACCTCAGTTATGATTTTTAATCCCAAATCAATCATGCAGAACACGAACCCCAAACGTGTCACTTCTAAGACGAAGGCGAGTGACCAATGGACCGTTTGTACCCAAATCCAAATGCAACATCTCAAGCTTACATTTTAACAGTATTCCCAAGTAAAGTACAAACAGGAACAGCTTCCAATCAATCAGAAACTGTTTGTGAACAAACAGCCTGGTCGCTGAGACCGATGGCCGGTGCGTAAGTACCTAACTTACTTAGCGGCACTTACTCTTCAAACTGAAGGGTTAACCCGCCTCCGACTGAAAGACCAAGGTCCTTCGCATTCGTGATTGAGTAACGTTAATTCGCTTAACCCTCTGATGGGTCAACGTTTGGATTATACATTAGTTTTGATGACAATTGAGTTAATTCGTGTTATGTTGTGAAGTACAATAAGTTTATGAACTTAGTGCATTATAACTTCGAACTCTGCAGTTAAGGTTAGTGTTAGTAAGTTCAGTTATGATCTCTTACAAGACCCTCTTTGTAAAGTGGATTATGAAGTATTAAATTATACAAGACATTCATAATTACATACATAAAAGGTAACGCATGTCTAACTGTACAAGAATCTCAAACAGCTAATACGGTGCTCAAAGGAATGACCACAAAGAATGAAAATCAACAATATTCCACCAAGTGTAAACCGAATCAGTTCGTAACATCAATTCAAATCAACCAATCACTGAATCTTGCATCCCAGTACTACCACATTTAATAACCGAGCCTGACAACAAATTCACATTAATTTCAGCGTCTTACACAACCGCCACAACTCATGTTAGCACTGAGATAAGGCGAAATTTCACTACACGTGATAAACAGTGCCTCCAACCATCCGTAAGGGCAGATATGTTAATACTAGGTTTCGCTCGCGGCTTTGCCCGTGCTTGAACTCGAGAACTGATTATTTTAAATATCAAATTCTTTGTCAGTGATATCACAAATACCCATTCATTTTGACATTAAGCCTTAATGTATTCGTGTCTTTAGGCCGCGTTTTTGTGGTGACATACCTTCTATTTTTCTATCCTTCAAGAACAAGAACGAGGTACTTGTTTTCTGGATGAAAAGTACCCTATGTTTACTATATTTGTGCGAATGTTATGTTTGTACATTGAAATAAAACTACTTTGTTTACGAATTTTATCACGTATTTGGTTGTACCCCTAACATGTTTGCAAAATTTCATTTTTCTGAATTCAGGTTGAAGGACATTGTAGCCAGAATAACTACTGGACATAATGAGACTTAGCATCTGATGTATGGATTGTGAGCGCAGTGGAACGCCAAGCATTGCTTTGTAATTCATGGCGTTGTTTGGTTTTCTTACTGTCCATGATCGTTCGTATCGCTTACCATCAGCCGAATGCCTTACCCGTCTCGCCATTCCTTGCAATAAAAAAAAATACTTAAGGCCTGAGATCGTAACATACAAACAAATTCACTTTCGGAGTTATATAAGTAAGAATAGGGCGCTAGGTACGACTAACTTCGCATATGAATTAAACTTAGCTTCTAATGACATACCTTTTGGTAATAATGAAGTTCGGAAGCTTTGTGAAGTTACGGCACAGTACGGCGAAACTGTAAATAAGACCTTCCGTGTAAAATGTTCACTTCTATGTCACTGGCCTTGGTAGGAGTTATTGTTTTAATAAATTAAATTAATATTTTACATACTTTTTGTCTCGCGCTTCAATTATCTCAATTGTTTTATGAAAAACACCAGATGAGGTCAGCTGTGATGTTTCGCATCAATGAAACGATTTGTTTTATTTTTCATATTTTGAGCTACTGACACCACCGAAGAATCAATAAATGACTTTCGAGGAGGTCCAAAAATCGTTTACACATCCCCAGCCTATACGAAATTGTAACTTAAAACTATAAGTATTTTCATGTCTTCACGTTACAACATAAAACAAAATAACTGAAGAAAATATTTGAAATTACCTATAACTTGGTTATCTATTACTCAGAACCTGCTCGCTGAACTTAAAAAATCAAACAAAACTGGTTTTAATTTATTATATTATGATAAAATATAACAAAAGGCCAAAGATTAAAAGTAAAAGATTATAATATGGCTACGGGCGTTTTGGATATTCACTGGTTAAAGAAACAAGGAAAAATATGGCTTTCGTACCTCTTCAGGTGAACTTAATTATTCTAATAACGAAAAAACACTTGAAACAAATTATAAATTTCCAAATAAAGCTATATCATCATAAACTACGGAGATTTTAGATCTCAAAGAATGCACACTATTGACTTACGAAATCCTCGCAAGCGGGACATACACCTGGTCATTAGCATTTACAATTGTAAGATATAAAATATCCATCATGACAGCAAAGCCAATATCAACGATAACTCAGCATAATTCAACCTACAAATAGTTAAACACACTATGAAAGCACCTGTATACCATGTTAAAAATTATCCAACCCTGCGAGGCCATAACAGAGAAAGAGGCGAGCCTATTCCCAAACGTGCCATCAACGCTGATAAATTATAACCCGTACAGACCATACATCAGTAGCTTCATGTAAGTAATTGTGCACTACTTTCATAAGTTTTCTTAATAAAATTCCGCAGAAACCTTTCTCTCCATTGCTACGTGCTTTACACCGGGGATTTTTCACTTTAAACTTAACACTGCTGAATGTATACTGATATGTAGCCTGGCTGTATTATAACGCGTCTGGGGGTTTGTCAGGATTTTTATTTCATTACGCTGTTTATAAGCAACATATGAGATTCAATTATTGTTTAGAAAAATAATTTAGTTTTGTAAATAAAAAGTGCCAAAATATTATTTATTTTTGGGCAATCGGTTTTTCGTTTGTTCTATCTCTGGAGCTAGAATGCGTTTTCTTACTCAATCTTTGCTATTTTTTCCGGTTTAATAATTACAAATAATTAAAATTTTAGTCCGCAAAAAGTATGTGTTGTAAGACAAAAACAGTCTTTCGTAGATTCTGACACAACACAACACAACAGTTGCTCAGGATAATATTTGTTGATATTTTAAAGAATTTCTACGGTATGTAAGTCCGCCAACCCGCACTAGGCCAGCGTGGTGGACTATATGGCCTAACCACTCTCAATCGATTCTCTCGATTGTAGAGTAGGCCCGTGCCCTGCAGTGGGACGTATATGGGCTGATATAGATATAGATAGATTTTAAAATGTGGCATGTGGCATACATGTAACTATCCAGGACTTTTGTTAAACAAATATGCATACTACCACCTGAAATATTACTTTTCAAACCGGTTTTATTTTCTTTGCCTGTGGTTTTCGTGTAGGGGAATGATTCGTTTCTCCGTATAACCTGCAAACAAGTTAAACTAGTTTCAAACCAGTTAAAGCTAATCAGACCCTTACAAGACTCAAGGACTTCAAACGGCGTCCATTCGTTTTTACGTGTAAAATCGTATAGGTGTGGCGAGAGTACGGAGCGTGTTTTAACCGCTCACAACCTCCATGTCGGCGTAATGGGGGTTTTACACCTCATCGTTAACACATGTAGCCTCCATGTTTTTATGTACCGCTAGGTTTTGGAGGCTGGTTCGTTTGCTAACGGTATCTTTAGAGAATATTTAAATTTTGTTCGTACAATTTTTTTTCGCTGATTGGTTTAGCGAGATTATAAATTGTTTTAGAAGCGAGGTCTTGGCTAGATACATAAAGTAATGGAATTAACAGTTTGTGTATTTCATTTTTTTTTAACTTAATTGCATTGAGTTGTGTATTTCTCAGTAATTGATGTCAAGTAAGCGCCTGTTCAAAAAATCCAAGCCAAATTGTTTATCACACACCATTAAAAAGAGATCGGCAAAACCAACTCCAGTTGTTTTTACTTTAGAGAGAGTAGAGTAACATGACGTTTGTGCCAGTGCATCTCTATTTTCCGAAACACACGTAAATATACCACTTAACGCAAAATTGACAACATTTAATAAATAAATAAATACACCCAACAGTCACATACATAGTCCTGACCCCGCACTAAGATCTAGTCTTGTGTCGTGGGTATCAGAAACTACGAGAGACTTTTCGGTCTCACAAACACCCAGAGCTGAAACAAATACCCGCGGATCACAAAAATATTTGTTTCGGTGCGACGATCGAAGTCGCGGCCTCACGTTTCACAGCCGGCGTCCAACCAACTGCGTTACGGAGGCAGTCATAATAAAAAAAGTTTATTTTTAATGTTTACAAAAAAATATATAATGTTGCACGAAAATAATTACGTGTAAAGAAACTGTAGAAATTCTGATAGAACTGAAAACGCTGCAGCAGAGATAAATTGCTGGCGCTTTATCCTAATAAAATAAGATAAAAATCTACACGTAACAACTGAAATAAAGTTTATTACGACAAGGAAAGCCACTTTAATGTAGGGAAATACCTTCTTTTTAAACTTCTACGGAATTGCAGTAAGGAGTTATTTTGTTATAGAAACTATTCTCCGCATTGCAAGAATCACTTACACCCGATTAGATTTTTAAAATATATTTCAGTTTGTTCTGTATTTTTTTCATATATTTTTTTCCAACCGTGAATGGGGAAGGTGCAACATTCTTTAATATTGACATGGTAGGATAAGTTATGATTTTTGAAACGAAATTTGAGCAATTAATGATTTTGAGAATAGGAAATATTATGATTGAAGGAAATACCTAAGCACTAAATGCTATCGTCTGAAAATAAGAGAGATCAAACCATTGATCAAACAAACGAATATTCACACGTTATGAGACTTTTTATAAAATATATTTAGGGTTTTCTGTTTAATTTATCCGTGTATTCGCGTATAATGTTGTTATCACATAACAGATTTAACTGTCGTGTGTTTAAATAAATCCCTCGGTTATACTTTATTGTCCAGATCAATTACCGACAGACGACACATTTCTATCGCTCATGATCGACACAATTATGCCGGCACGCTCGAAAATTCGTGTTAATTATATTACCACAAGTATACGAGCTAAACAACGTTGTGTGCGGAATTTCAGCGCTATCTCGTTTGGGAATAACTAGTGGAGTAATGTGCGCTTTAAAGATTGTTAAGCGAAACAAATACCACTGCTCAAGTATTAAAAGACATGTTAAACGGACTGAAATTGCTGTTAAATATTATGAAGGATTTTAAGGTTAATCAAAATAGTGGGGTTTTGCAATGCAAGCCATGCTTGGCAGACAGGTTGTCAATCGCATGACATAGCTTCTTGCGCTGATGACGCTGCCAGGCCATTTAGCTATGCTATCTCTAATTACAGAGACTTTCGGGAAGCTATATATTTTCCCCATAATTTATGCTCCTATGTAATCAAGCCCAATAAATGACATGCTGAATTTAATTATAAATCCCCTTGCAATTCCAAACACATAGTTCAAAGCATAAATTACGTATCTCTACTAATCCTTATAGTATTGTGTAATAATGTAAACGAAACCAAAAACTTTTACTAAATCCTAAAAATTACGCTAAGAAAAACCACGTAGTAGTGAAAAACATATTCGTGTGCAAAGTTATTGCACATTCTGTATTGCCGGGGCATGACGGGCTTTGTAGGGATTCACGCGAGCCGGAATGCAAGTAAGTACGTTTACAAACACGATGTGAGCGGATCCACAAATGGCTACGGCGTCGCTAAAGTCAACGCGGCTATTTGTTCTGCGGTGCTAACAAATTACGAGCACAAGTCGTGGCCACGTCTGAAATAATCTTGTATTACACTTTAGTTTTGAAAAAAAACGTTAAATATTTATGTTGGTTTGCGGTGCCCCGTGTGGCGGTTTGTTGTGGATTCTCTTCTTCAGGTCACAGCTCAGTTGCTGTTGAGTGTTGTAGTTATACCAAAGTATTGGAGTGACATAGATTCAAATCAACGCCGGGTCTGTCAACGGAATCTGTTTGATTTCAACAACCTATAAATGATTAATCTGCATTTACCGTTGTGATTTCATATTTGACGAATAACCATCCGTCTCAGTTAACTAGTTGTTAAGTTACAAAGCAATTTAAAACAACAATGTCCCAAATTATAAGTATTATTTGTATCAAAACAACAATGAAGCTAAATACACCGAAGCACATAGAAGCGACAGCCCTACTCCTTCCACGCTATTATTGACACCATTCAAACCGAGAATAGATGGATATTTAATAAGTTAAGCATACATTCAATTTATGCTCATCTTTATTCCGCACGAGTTTACACCGTAAAGCACTCTGAGCATCCAATGGATAATAGCTGCATCCGTCGTTACGGATTGACGTCTTTATTGCTATACTTCTACTACGAAACCGAACTATCACCGCTTTTGGATTCATCATCCAATTTGAACTTTACACTGTAAAATATAGAGTACAAATTTGTTTGTCAAGTAAAGCAGTTGTATCGACAGTAGCGTCCGTATCAGAGTAGAGCATTCACAGACGATCTCGCGTCGATATCACCTGATGTATGAATATCCCGGTTTTGATATTCGCAGTTGAGTCACGCTTGCGTGCAGTTCTCATAGGATCGACACTCTGCATCACAGGCGCATGTAATGCTTACCGTGATTATTGATTTTGTAGACCATTTTCGCTTGAGATTTTCGGTGTCGGTTAGTAGAGCAGACGGCTCGTCTGAATGTAGTGATTACCGTCGCTGTTAAATATCTACTACACCCGGATTAGCAGCGTTGCCGGCCTCTCAAAATGAAATGAGAAAGGAATAAAAATGGTAAACTATCTAAAAAATGCCGTCTGCCGTCGCTCCAGCATCAGGCAGAAACTAATGAATCTATTCTTTGATTAGTTTGATTTCTTTAGGATTTAACACGCATCGAAAAATGGCAAAATAGTTAACACTAAATAAAGTTTTATAAGTTGCACGTATCAACTAAAATTTAAATAAAAGTTTAAAAAAGCGAGACTTATTAAATTAATAAATTATTTATTTATTTTAAACACTTTAACAGTGAAGGAAAATATCTTTTTTTTTTAAGTTCTATGCAAGTATTTTAAAAGTATGTGTGGTTCCGCCACCAGCTAAAAATAAGCATACCTACTGAACTAAATCCTTTATTCATTTCTACAGTTGAGTACACTCATTGCCAGCAGCGAAGCATACAGCTAAATCCAAAACAATCACCAACTCCAAACATACTCGTAATTTATAATAAAGAAAACGAATCCATCAAAACGCATGCGAAATAGACGTTGTAAATCAGATTACCTGTTCTGAATTGAAATTTAAAGGTACTTAGGTACGTATGTGCAAAGCCAGACGTAAGACTCTTATGTTAGGTAGGTACTTATTTAGTGCTCACAGCGGTGGACGGCGCATCTGAAAAGCTTATTCCGCGTGAACGTTCCAGCCTTAAATACATTGGGTTTTTATTGAGGGCTTGCTATCATCTGGCGGCCGAATAATTAAAATGTAGCATTTTCAGCTTTGCCTGGGTCAAATTTAAAGGTTTTGGTTAATTTCATGTGTAATTTATTTTTCATAGGTGGTAAAGCAAACTATGTACGGTGGAAACTCAAACTCAACGAAACAGGAAAACTCGTCTTCGCGTTTTGGATCCAACCTATTAGTATTTACTTTCAACTAGATTACTATAATTATTCAACGGGTAAAAATTATCGTCAGTCATTTATCTTAGAGATATTATATATATCACTCCCTGGTAAAATGTGCTCTGCCGTACCAGCATAAAGATATAGAAACTACAAGAACATATTTCCCATCACACCACATATAATAACGCGACCTCAATAAAAGCCACTTGAAGAATATTGAAGTGAACTTAAAGGAGGTTATAAGTTGTATTTTAAAAATTAAAAAAGTAAGCGGATTTCGGAAAGCGTTTTCCTTTTACAAAGAACTTGTTTGCTCGTCTTATGTGCTCCATAAACCGCTTTATAACGTGCACATTCGACATCGTGCACACAAAGATTTTATACACTTATTTAATTTTAGAACGACGACTCGGTCTGATCAAATATTTATGGTGTTTAACTTCAGACTGTCTTTTTGTTTGAATTTTTTTTATTTTTTATTACATACTGTATACGCATCGAGGACCTTTATTTAAAGCCTACAATGTTCCTACATGTACATGTATAGCCTAGTCTAGTCTAGAATATCGGCGTCTACTGCTGGACGTTGTCCTCCCCAAGTAAGCACCAACCGTCCCGGTCTTGAGCAGTCCTCATCCATCCGCTACCTCTTTCCTCGAACCTACATGTGATTGGTGTTAATCTCCTTTTGCATATTGCAGCGTAGAATATGTATTTTACTACAACCGATTTCCTATTTCCTTGGTATTGACCTTAAAACCGCCTGCCAGTGGTATGAAACATTAAATAAACAGACTCCTTAATTATTAATCTAGTTTTAGTAGAATAAAATAAAGAGATTAAAAATGTAGTTAAAATAGCTTGACTAATATACTAACTTGATCGAATCCTAATAACCCTACTGTCACTCGAGTAATGAACCAAGTTCTCGAACTTTTCATAAATTAAACTAATGAAACGTTAACTGAAATCTCACAACATAGCTAACTGTAAAATAAATATATGTGCTTACTACTTAACACGAAATCCACATCCACATTAAAAAGCGTTATAAATATGATGCAAAACGTAGAAGCGGTCTAAACCGGGCCGCGCTGGCAGCGCGTCACAGTCGGAATTGCATTAGGCGCCAACTCCCAGGCGCTGGTTAATTTGTTGGTCAACGTTCGTTACCATTTAATTTCGTACTCCCTCCTCACTCAGATCGGGGTTGATGAGATTATTTTGTATGGCCGGATAAACGAAGTCACCCGATGTAAAAATGTCCGGGCAAAAATCAGGCCACAAAACGCTTCGGTAGCTCAATTCAATTACTTAATTTATTCGTAACAAGCGATTTGTCGTGTTTATTATTCGCGTTACATGCATTATGTTGTACATTAAAGTAGGTTGCGTTTTGGTTTTTGAAGACATTTTGTATTAAATTAAAAATTTCAATAAAAGGCTTTTATAAAATAACTGTTTAGCTTATTTGTGAGCAAAAATTAGTTTACATTTGTGCCACAAGATGGCACTAATATGAAAATTTTGGCTGTATCAAAACTGATAACTATCTTGGCATATGTAAAAGTTGCCTATCTTGATATAAGGAAAATATGTAAGTCACGCAATAAAAAATACTATCACTTATTTATCTTAACAGGAGTTGCAGTGATGGATGTTGAATCTTCAAACGCCAGTTGATTCATCTATATCTGGTTTTTTCCTTGCACAAAACAGCTGATACGTAATCTTATCAAATCATCACAAGCGGTTGATTTGACTCATCGTAAAGTTATTTAATAGCGATACAATTTATTTTTTTGCTTTCTTGCGTAAGATTTACTTTATCAGATTTTTCTCTTTACTGATAACACATCAACAACAGCTTAAATTGTCGGTAAATAATCATATTATATCCATTGAGTTATCCACCTGATCTTATACCATACCTACTTATATTATCATGGGTTTAGCGCATAACAAACAGACATGCTGCAGAATGGCTTTATAGAGACTAGACATATCTTCGAGATATTTTTCGAGATTCAAGAAATAAGCAAATATTGTAATTAATAATTAGCACTTTATGATCCATAAATCAAAGCGTCCTGCTACTATACAAGTACTTTTAAATTATATATAAAATCTGTTAAAAAATGTTTTTGGATCATAAAATGAGGTAACAGATTTTTTTTGGTCTCTCATCACTCTGTAGGGCTAATACTTTACCCTATTCCCACTCCTGCCTTTCCAGCGATTAGCGAATAATTTTTTTTAAGTTGCTAGTAGCTTATTTGTACCACCAAAACACTATCTTAAACACCCCAAAACCTTATTCCTCCCTTAACCTGTCTCCTTATTCTTCTTTAATCTGAACTGCATAGCGATTACCCAATTTACTGGCGCGGGCCGGCGTCTCGTTTCGTAATGCGACACCATATGAGGGATTTCCAGCTGCAGTGAGAACGACAAAGCATCCACTTAGACCTCGTTCCGTCGCACCGCCTCGCAAACGCGCAGATATCCTGGAGCGCCGCGCATGTTTGTGTATCCATTTGCGTTATGGTAATGCACGTATTGTAAGGGGCACTTTAATGCCGGCCCTTTGGCAACTGACAACAATTTGGCCAAAAACAATGCAGAGTTAAGATAAATTACGGTCCTCTATTAGACTTTTCGGAGTTATGTGTGTATTGATAGTCAATCACCACGCACTTTAACGGTGATGGAAAACATCGTTAGGAAACCTGCATACCGTAGCGATTTTAACGAATTTCTACGGTATGTAAGTCCGTCAACCTATATAGCTTCAGGCCTAACCACTCTCAATGAATTCTCTCGATTGTAGGGTAGGCTCGTGCCCAGCAGTAGGAGGTATATGGGCTGATACATACATTATTATTAGACACATGAAATTCAGGAATGACACCAATGTAATAAGCTCACGTGTAAAAAAAGATAGATTTTTTGTCGTAACGCATTCTTTATTTTTTGAATTCCGAATTCCTCGTATTTGATTACTTGAAGCCTCCATCCGGGAAGATGGTTGATATTTAAAGTAAAAAAAAAAACAGATTATTCCATTAAGAGGAAAATATTTTGCAAAGATTTGCCGTACCTTAACAGGAAATTTTCAATCTTGCTACAATATTCCGTGAAAAGGCGTATTGAAAATAGAAAAAACGGTTCAAAACATTTTATCCCGTGCTTTAACCCATACTGTAAAATTCCTTTTGAAACGGGAAACGGTTTTCGTAGACCGCAGAATTAACTGCATCACTGCAAAACCCACATGACTGGAAAAAATACATTCTGTTCTATTTTAAAGCAACATTACCTGAATGGAATTTGTTTAAAACTACCAAATATATGAAAGTATTATTTTACGAAATAACTGCCGCCTATGAACAGCTATAAATTATAATAACTTTAAAGTAGTTGATTAACCTTTAAAATGGAGGATGAATATTATCTTCAGGCGTAATATTTTGTTATTTCTTTCCACATTACACATACTTTAACAATGTTCGGCACAATAATCTTAGTATACTATTTTTGAATCTAATTGTATTTTATGGCATAGTGTTAGATGCGTAACCTCACAAGACAAATCAGGTAATAAAAATGCGTCTTTTCAGAGCTGAAACGGGCAAATATTTTAGTTTCCATATACGACAAAGATACAATGGTACTTAAGCTTAACTAATTTCGTCCTAACTAGCTTTAATATTCATATAACCTGTGCATCGAAACCTATCTCTACTCGATTATCGATATGTCCATAATTGGTGCTTGGACTACATTCCTGTGTATCGATATTAATAATCGTTACGCATATTGAATACCCTACTAATGATAATTTTGTCCCCATTCTAATCGCTCTTCGACCAGGATTAGAGCAACGAGTGATACCTGCAATTGGAGATCCCACACTATCAATACGTCCATAATGTGGAGCCCAACAATGAAAACCAGGCGCATAATATTATACAATGGTCTTGGCGTAAGCGCATTCAGAGCATTATCGTTCCGAGTATCTGCAATACAAATTGTACTTACAAACACATTAATGCAAATCCATTCATAGTTAGATATGCAATGTGTCTTTAAATTGTCTCAGCAAAATGCCAATAAGATTTACTGTGTACTGTAAGCGCGGCATTACGGCTATTTGCATTTTCTTTAATGTTTTGTATATTTTTTTATATAAAATGTTGCTTTAAAATATTTTGATTTTATTTTCAGTTTTATTACCAGGCACTTCTACTATATTCTGGTTTATATTTTCTTTAAATAAAAGGAGATAATTATTCTTACAAATATTTTATTTATCATTTTACCGATAAAAATCTAGCAGTTGCCTGACTCGATTGCCTCGGTGGCGTAGTTGTATTACGGTACGGCTACAAAGCTGAGGTCTCGGGTTCGAGTCCCGGGTCGGGCAGTGGTATTGGATTTTTCAATTCAATATCAGCCCGGAGTCAGGAATTTGTGCCCGATGTGGCGATAGGCTCGCCCCCTATCACATTATGGGACGGAACATACAAGGCGAAATGTGGGTGTCCTAGTGGCGCCTCTGCCTACCCCTTCGGGGCTAAAGGCGTGAATTTATGTATGTATGTATGTAAAATCTAGCAGCTTTTGTAAGTCACGGAACATTTCGCGGACGTCTCTAACTTTAAAAAAAGGTTTTTTAAATGGCGTTGTAAGTGGGGATACCTTTAACCCCGACGATGCATCAGTAATGATATGGCGCCGTTTTAAGAAATCTGGACACTTCTTAGATTGGGTTATCCGATGCCTATCATAATGTGAAAGGTCTGGATCGATAGTCTGGCGTAATATTTATTAGGGATCCAGCTCGGCTGCAAAATTCGCAAGCGTGCCAGACTTGAAAGCCGGGGACACTAGCATACCTCTTTCAGGAACCTGAAAAATACCTGAAAAAGTTCACACCATATTGGTACCTGGTATGCAAAATAATAACCCATGTGTCTATCACATTCAAAAAAATCACCGACTTCCCATTTGAGATAAAAATACATAAAGATGTAAAACCAACATTCAATATAAATGTACATTGAAACAAATAAAACCTAAAAAACCAAAGACAACCCTACATGCAGAATTAGCCAGGATATGTTTCTATAATGGGATCTTCTGAGCGGCAGTCGCTGGCTACGAAATAAATTGCCGTAAAATAAAGTGCAGGCTTCAGGTGTACAGCTCTTGATAACTGCGATGTCGGTCTTAACAGCATTCCCTGTTATTTATTTGCGTAATAAATGTTTTCGTCCGCGGTCTGCTTTCCTGACTCACTGAATATCAAATATACTGTGAGTACGGAGCATAAAAATACTGTATTTTACGCGAGAAATGCAGTTTCGGGAATGGAACATAAAATTTGAATAGGAACATAATTTTTTGAAATTACTGTATTTTTGTTTTGTGGCTGGTCGTATTGAAATATTAGGATAATAACTTTTGGAGTACTTGGCTCCCTTTGTGATGAAAAGCTTTATCAATTAGTGTTGATAGAACAAGTGGTACGTGTTTTAAAAAAAATACAAAATCCTTAAACGAAAATAAAATTTATATTGATTATTGTTTTGCAATTGTAGTCAATAGAAGGTTTACATCAACAAATATTTTTGTTGTTATCGGTTAAAATATCGCTGGTTTATTTTTTTTTCTTTTGATTAATTACCTAGTTTTATAATAATAATAATTAATTATGTCCAGAAAGGAGAAAAACCTATTCAACATATTAATTTAATGGAAACTATCGGACATCTGCTGAATATAAAAACAATTAAAATAAAGAATAGACTGCAAGCAATTTTAATAACAAAACTAATAAACCTAGCTCATAAATTTTCTAATCACACGAGTTCGCTGAACGTAAAAGACAACAAACGACACTATAACCAGCTTAATGTATTAAAAATTTAAAATACCAATAAATTATAAATATACGAGAGCATAAACTATAAACGGGAAGTGCGAGCGAAATTTCATGACGATCAATTCTTGTTGATCGGCAGTTTTATTAGAAAACTTTATACCAAGCGCTTGACGCGATGCAATACACAGTGCATTGTTTCGCTTCTCCACTGACTACAAGTACCACAGTATAGCAATTCTGAGCAACATTCTGTCCGGAATGAGATACGTGACATACAAATTAACTACTACTTTTTAGACACATTGTTGCGATGCGCTTTTTAAAGTGAACCCTGCTGACATAATTGGCTTGAAATATCTACTTGATTTTATAGTTCTTGCACGTTTCGTTTCATAAAACAAAGTTGTAAGTAGAGCTTACTATAGCCAGTGTTGACGACAATTAATAGACTTCTTTATGCAGACACGACAAACGACGTTTCTGATGGAAGGTTCAATGCAGTTCAGACAGAATTTCCAAAGATGAGAGATACTAATACTGTCTCACAGATAGTCGACGTGCATTAAGGGCTTAGCTATCGCGTTTCCTCCGGTCAATGACATTGCCCAAGGCGTAATAATCCCTATAACAAGCTCCTTATCTCCCTACTGTCCAAGCATCCACAAGGATTTACAATGCACCTTCAATATCTCCTCCTTATTTATCTTAAATGGAATTGAGTTAAAGGGAAAAATAAAATAGTATGTTGCAATTCAATATCACGTGTTATTTAAAGATGAATTGTTTGTACACCAGCTTCAAGTGAATTCAATCGAGTTTTATCGAAAATGTTTCTAACCAAGATAATTCCGCTTTGTGCCAATACAATGATAAATGCTTAATATGTACGCTTATCGCTCTTCAATTTAATCTATTTTGATCTTAGTGACTCAATACATGTCGGTAAACCGCGTGAGTGGGAAATGACAGAGAGTCAGGTGCAATCAAAAATATATTTTTTGGTTTTTATCTGTTATCGGTAGCATAGCTAAAGGTTTATTTTCCAGATAATTCTCACGGGACACATGCTTAATTATAAACTATGATCATACCATGTACAATTTAAAAAAACCTTTTATTATCATCTACATCTATTTGCTGACAAAAGCCTTTTTGTTCAAGTCGCGTCGTCTACAAAAAAAAATAGTCCGCCTGTGTAAAATGGCTTTTCAGTCTTCAACAGACAATGTCAGCCCATCCTTAAACAATAGGCAGATATCAATTCTTCAAATCAAATTCACCGACACTTCGACCGAAACCGAAAAATTCAATAAATCACGAAAACACCGTTTGCATCCCACAAATATTCCAGATAATGTAATGATTGAATAATGTCTCCGAGCGAGCGCATTTCGACATCGTTTGAAGTCACGTTTCATAGTAATCCAGTGTCTTGGAAACAGGACTCTTGTTCGACGTGCATTAACCCTTGTTACTTTGACAACGAGACCCTTTTCAGTTTCCGATTGGAATGATCTCAAACGCAATGCAAATAAAATTTACCGATGGATACGTGAGCTTTTTGTGCGGCGGCTAAGCGTATCAGTCAGCATATCCTTTGGATTTCCGGGTGTTGATATCGGCTTTGTCGGAACCCACGCATTGTAAAGTCTAATCTGGCTTGTAAATAAACATTAGACTTGACTTGAGAACGGAGATTCGCACGGATAGTCTTTGCACTGTACTAAGAACTAATGTGTAAAACATGCTCTCGACTTTTTGCAAAAGTATTCGTGTCTCATTGGTGTAGTTGCAGATTAGACGAGCTGTGAACCGATGCATTCTTTGTACGTTTTTAGCTTAGGCGTTCTCCTATGTCTGATATTTCCTTATCGAAACCGATTCGTAACATTATTAAAGGTTACTCTATATTTACACAGAGATAAAAGAACATAATAAAAATATATACATATTATATATGACGAGTAATTACCTATATTCCTAGCTGCCGTCGTAAAGCCGAATTGTTGAAGAATTCAATACGGTTACGTAACGTTGTAGATAAAAACGTCAACTGCATTTTTTACTCCCTACACGAAGCGACGATCGTAGATAACAAATCCCAAGAGCCCTCCCGTGCAACCCTATCTCAATACCATTAATGCAAGACCTACCAACCTATAGCAAACTATACAAAAAACGATTGTACAAGGAACAATAGCAGCTAATCTGTACACAAAAGATCAGGCAAGTGATTCCACAGAAACTGGACGGTAGTCCGCGAATTGTGCGGTGTAACACCACTCCGACACAGAAGGTAGTATATCACAGTGAGGTCGCGACTTTATCTCAGTTTCCGCCCGGGTTGCGTTCACTGGCGATAGAGTGAAAATAGTAGCACAATAAAACAGGGCTCGCCGACTATATCGGGCCAGTGAGAGGCCAGAGCCACACTCCTTATCGGAAAACGGTTACGGTGATTCATTGCGCCTCTATTTACTCACCGATCTTGCCGGCTGCAACGTGCAACTCACTTTTACAGCGCTTTGTGATGAGAGTAATGAGCTTTTACAGTATCGTTTAATCTACATACGGACGGTAATTAGATAATTAGCAATTTGTGCTATGTTGAAATAATGAATGAAGGAAGAAATACATTAATATGATTTTTATCAACTATTTTAGTCCATATGCATAATGCTAACAATATAAGCTAAAGCCACTATATAGCGATAGATTAACTTTATGCAAACAAAGGCTTATATCACAATTTAAAATAAAACAAACAATAAATTCCTAACCAATCTAATATAAACGAAAGACAATCTTATATTCAAAATTAATCGCTGATCAAGACAGGGGTCGTGAATCTTCGAAAGTAAAATAAAAAAAGTAATCAATAAATCACAACTGACAAAAGTCGAATGAAAATGGAAATTGATAGGAAATGAAAATAGAATCTAAATTGAACGTGCTGAAATCAAATACTGTTCTGTACGACTGAAGTTTCAGAACCGTTCGGCTACAATATTGATACAAATCAATGCAACTTATGCTATTTACAGCTGCGCATTTTATTCCAAACTATACAGGTGTATTAAAACTTTTCAGCTGTAATTAAATGAAATATGGGTCTAAATTAAAAGCTAAACTGATTTTGGAGATATGAATTGTGATAAAGTACTACAAAGTCATATCCACACCGAAACATATGTTTATGTGACTAATAAAATGCATTTAGAGTGTACATGTTTTGGAACGTAAAAATGCTTACTTTCTGAAATGGACTACACACGACACACTCTAGGGTGTTAGTCATAAAAGGAACATTTTAAATTTTTAATTTAGAGCACCCATGTTGTTATTTTAATTACTTCAAATAAAACACATATTGAAATACGAGTAAATCCCAAAACAAGATTTCACTTAACCCAAAACTGACCTAATTGTATACAAAATTTCAAACATGTGCTGGCGAAAATCCTATTCTCGGGGGAATCCATAATTGTGGCAGGTTATTGAAAACGAAATCGACGTACATGTCCCGGACAGGATACCTAGCTCGCTGAACATTCAATTGTCCAGAGATAACTATAATTTAAAACATTTAATTTTTAATGCAACGATTTGGACACGATGGGCGGAAGATCAATCCGTTGGACGCGAAAGAGCTGATGATGATGATAAAAATAAAATGATATTAAAATAAAAATAAATTTTTTTTTAATAATGCGTGTTTATGCTTTTGGCGAAGTTCTTTATTTCATATTTGTAAGGATTCAACAGCGGTGAATGAGAAGAAATGTAAGATTAAATTGTACTTAAACTATACTAGGAGAAACTGTAAAATATTGACAGGCTCCGTGACGCACTTTGCTCAGAGCCGACTGTGAAGCGAGAAGCTGCGGGTTCGATCCTTGCATTGAGAAAATTGTTTGTGAGTTTATATAATAAAACAGTTTCGGTGTTGTGAGACCAAAAAGTCTCTCGTAGTTTCTGATACTCGCGACAAAAGACTTGCATTTTAAAAGACTTACTGAGTTGTCTAATATACATATAGAAAAAAGGCTTATGTTAGTTTTACGTCTGCAACAACTTTTTAACACAAACGGAATCCCCTGCACGTTGAGATCTGGATAACGCGTTGCAACAATGCAATTTTTCGCATGGACTCACACAATCCTACCTTGAATTACTTCCAAATGTTTGTATATAAAATACTTGTGCTGCTTTACTCGCTGTCTATTCTGTAGGAATCGTGCATTTTTCTTGTATCTCTGGTTATATCCAACTCAACAACTTCATAAAGTACGATTTCTGTCTTCCATAACTTTTGTCAATTCGTTGCCAAATTAAAACCATGTTCGACATTGGGTACTTATTATGCAGGGTATATCAAGACTGCGACCGAAAACGAAGCCAGGTGGTATTATTAGTGACTTCAAACAACGCAAGTAAAAATTTCGCAAAAAAAGAAATTGAAAATGTTTGTTTTTTTGTAAGGTTTTACTGATCTTCGTATTTGGGTGTAAAAACATAGCTTTCCTAAAATAATAATGTAAACCTTGTTAATTTTAAAGACGCAATGGTACGCAAGAGTTTTAATTACTATTTTCGCAAAAATAAGGGTTTTACCACCTAAACACAATGATATTTAAAAATATTAAAAAAAAAAATTGTCGCATTATACTCATTTTTTTGTCGCATTATGTCTGTACCCACTAAAACAACCAGCTGGCTTCGTTTTCGGTTGCAGTCTTGATATAGGTACCCGGTATATAAATTTATAAAAAAAGTTATTCAAATATTTCGAATTTCCGCTTCGTTCCAAAAACAAAATTATTTGTTAGATTACAATATGATACATGGCCAAAATTTAAAATACAGTCCAAGAAAATAAAATTTTGGATAGAACTGTCTCTAAGATTTGCTGCTAAGAATAGAAACGACAGAAGTAATTCAACGTGAAAGCCTCAAGTAACTATTAAGTTCTAAGTCAGCACCTGTAGTCAGCACCATGAATAGAGTTTCCGAAACTATACCATTATTTTAATAAAACAAAAACATTAACGACATAATCAAAACACCATGCAGCGAAACCAAATAACTAACTAGCGTTTAACAGTTGATTAAAGGTTATGAAATTATCAATTCAAATTGAATGATAGCGATTTGGACGAGAGTGAACGAGAGTATCCGTGCGTGGCCGCGCCGCGCCGCCGCAAACCGCAGCCGATTCCAAATACCTCGCCGGACTAAACACTTGAATTAAATCATTAAGCTTCCATCTATCCGTTAATAACTATCACAATAATGGATACGGATATATAACTGTTTATGTATGTTGAAATACAACTATTTTTACGGAAATTATCGCGATTTGGTTTAGTTTTTAAATTTTTTTAACTTCCGGCGTTTCGATTACTTTACAGCTTTCGTGGTCACGGGGCGGACTGACCGGCAGAAAGCTGTAAACTAATCGAAACGTCGGGAAGTTAAAAAATGTAACAATTAAACCAAATCGCGATAATTTCCGTATAAATAGTTTTATTTCAATGTGTAACATTCGCGTAAATCTAAGAAACCATTATGTTTATGTATGTTTGTTATGTATATTTTATGTTTGTATTTATGTATAAATGTGTATTTATAAGTAAAGATAGAACAGATGAACTAATTGAGGTCATATTTTTTCAATAATTTGTAATATTAAGACAGTGGATTACAGCAATGTTCGGATTACGAGTATAAGTTCTGACAAATAACATCCTAGTCGAGTTATTCATATAATATTATGTCATTAATTTTGTTATACTACACAAAATTTATGATAACATTTCACTTAAAGTGGTTTAAACTTTATTGTTACCATTTTCCTAACAAATGTATCCCACTTTCTTATTTACCTCTTATTTTTTCTACATACCATAAATGCAAAAAAGTATACACGTATTCATATTACATTTCAAAACGCAAACATCTTAACGCCCCACGTATCTACAAACTAAAATGAAACCGTAAAGGTGTCACAGCAAACAACATCCGTGTTAATTTCGTAATGCAGATTAATTTATTCTAGTCCGCATTTAAAAAGTTTGCCCGTACGATTCCGCGTCACGTACGCAATAAAAACTCATATAAAACCTCGTTTGCACTTGCGAATTACTAAAAATCTGAGTACAATGTTGTGTTACGTCTCCGTTGGAATACCGTGAAGCCTTTGTTACGGCGCGCAATAAAATATTTCATTACTGTGTGAAACATTCAGTTTGGCCGTGCGCACCGCATTTTTTTACCCAAGTGTCATTACATCCCGATGCGAGTTCGATATTAATAAAACTGCATTTATTACTTGCACCTCCGCTTCAGTACGCGACGTACATTAATGAAATGAATGGTTCAGCCGTATTTTAATTATAGCACGGTATTAATGAATTCACGTGACGTGTCTTTGGAAGGCTGCACGCCGCGCCGCAGAGCATCTGGGCTGAAAACCGGCAGTGAATTCGATCCACGCGATTGTAACGGATGATTTTTATAAGCGATGAGGAAAGCAACCTAATTCTAGTATGACGATGGTGCTGGCAGTTGTATTAAGAAGAATGGAATAAGGATTTGAATATAGAACCACAGAACAGAACGGAGCTGTCAACGGCTGATGTGAAGGATGGCCGAGTCGGGGATTGCGCTGTGAATGTTCTAGAGAAAACGTTTAGTCTAAGAGGTAGCAACGTTTTTGAGAGAGAATTTCAGGTAGGCCAGTTTTTAGATATGCTATCTCTCTCACTCTCCCGGACGTCATACAGGCTATCTGGCTGGCGGTAGTGGTTGCGTTCGTCAGTGCGCAGTCTACCTATACAGGTAAAATATCGAATTTTAAAATCATTTTAAGAAGCTTTTTTCCTTTATTATTATTTTTATTGAACTTTTTGCAACATGAATCTATTATTGCCAGATATTTCTATTGTTGTTTAAACTGTGCCAGACGCTAATTTTGAATTAAAAAAATATTATTTTTCAAAGTATTTCAGTATGGCTGTAATTTTTATATGATGTTATTTAAGTATCTAAAAACCTAAATTTAATTTGCCAGACATTAATTCGATTGTTAAACCTTCAGCCAGACCGATCTAAAAGTGAAAAGTGATTGGGCATGTTGAAAGAGTACAGACAATCACGTGTTATTTTTAATGTGTATAACAAAATTGTATTACAATGGCTAGCGAAAAATTAAAATGTGGTTTTTGTAAAGACAGAAATGGAAAAATAATAACTTTTGTTGAAGATACATTAAAAAAGTGTAAAGAAGTTCTGCAAATACGTGTAAATTTTAAACTGAAATACAGGGTATATCAAGACCGCGACCGAAAACGAAGCCAGGTGGTAGTATTAGTGACTTCAGACACAATGCAAGTAAAAATTTCGCAAAAAATATCGTCAACTTTTTTTTGTAATTTTTTACTAATCGTCGTATTTGGGTGATAAAAACATAATTTTCCTAAAATAAAGATGTAGACCTCTTTATTTTTAAACACGCAATGGTACATAAGGGTTTAAATTAGTATTTTCGCAAAAATAGGTATTTTCCACCAAAACACGATGATTTTAAAAAATATATAAAAAAATATCTATCACTGTTTTGGCGAAATTTTTATTTGCATCGTGTTTGGAGCCACTAAAACTACAACCTGGCTTCGTTTTCGGTCGCAGTCTTGATATACCCGGTATAATAGTGTACAGTTACCGGAGCAAGTTATGACACTGATGGATATCACAGAAATTGTTACAGCAGTTTTACAGCTCTAATGACAAAATATCGTAATTTATCTGAAATTAATTTCTCGTCAACAGTAGATCTTCCCAGCACATCTAGTTCAACTTCGTTATCAAATACTGCAGTAGATGTTAGCGAAACCCTGCCAGATAATACGTCTCAGAATTCACATACAGAAGTTAATATCCAAGAAATTGACACTTCTAATGCAATTAACAAGTGCTTTTCATACCGGGTTGAAAGTAATAAGGTTATTAAAACTGTTGAAGATGTACTGTCTTGCGAAGAACAAGAAGAAGCCGATTCTCAAATAATAATATATCACATTTGTCAAATAAATGTCGATGGCGAAGTTGTGATTCGCTGCTCAGACACAGATATTTTAATAATACTTCTTGGTAACATGGAGCATTTGAATGCATCACTAAAATCTGGGTAAATTTGGGCGTGGGGAATTATGAGCGATTTATAAGCGTCATCAAGTACACGAAATTCTAGAGAATTCTTTATCGAAAGCTCTACCGTGCTTTTATGCACTCACTGGATGCGACTACACACCAGGTTTTTTCCGGAAAGGCAAACTTCGATCTTTAAACTGTTAGAACAATCAGAAGAGTATCAATTAGCCTGTCAAAATATTATAACAGATGATGAAGAATTGCTGGATGAGACATTTAAGATCTTAGAAAAGTTAATTTGTCATATTTACGGAGCTTCGGTGTCATCTGTTTTCAAACACATATCGGTCTACAAAATCAGATGATAATTTTGAAAAAACAAAATCGTAATTTTGATCCATCAAGCCTACCACCATGCAAAGCTGAATTTTATCAGCATTTACTACGAGTTCGTTACGTTACAAAGTTTTGGAGAAATGATCATTTACAACAACCAACATCTCTATCACCTCAAGTTTCCGGCTGGACCATAAATATGATTTTATCTGGTTTGTTGGAGAGCAATTGCCATCATTAGTTGCCGACATTATCATTAAAGGTAAAAATTAAAAATAAAATACTAATAAATTTATTTGCCGATAGATTATAAAATGTTTCATTCTTTTACAGATAATAACTTATTACAAGACGATGACATTTCAAAAGACGACGATGACAATAAAAATGACTACAGTGCTGAAGATGATGATGATGATGATAATTATCAAGATGCCTCCGTTTTTTTTTGTGATAAAATTATGGATTGAAAAATATAATTTTTGGTTATTTTCATCCTTGAGATTGATTATTATCTTATTTTGTACAACGATAAATAGTTATTTTGATACTATATTAATCCACACATTAATTCAATAGTTTTTAATTAGTTCTATGTAATTTATTCGACAACTATTCCTAGATCAAGCAAAATGATACCACATCACTTTTCACTTTTAGGTCGGTCTGGCTGAAGGTTTAACAATCGAATTAATGTCTGGCAAATTAAATTTAGGTTTTTAGATACTTAAATAACATCATATAAAAATTACAGCCATACTGAAATACTTTGAAAAATAATATTTCTTTAATTCAAAATTAGCGTCTGGCACAGTTTAAACAACAATAGAAATATCTGGCAATAATAGATTCATGTTGCAAAAAGTTCAATAAAAATAATAATAAAGGCAAAAAGCTTCTTAAAATGATTTTAAAATTCGATATTTTACCTGTATAGGTAGGCTGCGCACTGACGAACGCAACCACTACCGCCAGCCAGATAGCCTGTATGACGTCCGGGAGAGTGAGAGAGATAGCATATCTAAAAACTGGCCTACCTAAAATGCTTGTTTTCCAGACGTTGCTAGCTCCCGTACCAGTTGTAGGCATTTCAATAAGCGAGTTGTATTTTGTAGAAAGCCCTTGTATTGATGAACATGATGTTGGAAAAGAATACAGGAATTATGATTACACAATCGTCGTATTAATTGGAGCTTGTAATACGATACATGATTGTTATGATTATTTTGTAAAGTAGTCTATAAAATACATAGGTACACAAACACACGCCTTTTTACCGGAAGTGGTAGGCAGAGGTGCTACCAGGACACAGGACACCCACGTTCCGTCTTTGTGTTCAGTTCCATGATGTGATACGGGGCGAGCCTCTGAAATAAGTAATTTAGAAATATCGGAAATGATCTTAGCTCAGTTTACGGATATGAAATATAACATTAGGTATTAAAATGTGGTTTCTTTTACGATTTTTTCATAATTATCTACAGCTATTAAGCGTGCCAATTAACTTTATTTTGGCGAATGATCCCGTTATTATCATCTGTACATATATAGCTGTAAGTTACCAGACATCTAATAAATTCACAGTGGCAAAGTTCCCGAAGTATTCTCAAGTACTTTGGTGGCTCGAATTACAGAAGTGCACACTAAACATCCTGTCAGACCCTATTCATACTTGCCCACTAAATCGCTTACCTACATGAAACCACAAAGGAATTATCTATTCGTGTCTACCCTTAGACGTGTCACGCGAGCTGACATGATGACAGGGCCACCGCTTTTGTAGTGATCAGTTTAAATTATTTTAGTAAGGCTTAAGTAAACAAATAAAAATAAAATCACTATCTTGTAATGTTATCGAGCAGCTTTAGCCAGGTCGTCTTTCGTTCTCTTTTTTACTCTTACCAGTGTGCTTTATATTCCAGATTTTTTTAACCCAGCGTCCAAAAGTTCTGCAGTATATATTATTTGTTTTCTTGATATATTTTAAGGGTTACCATAACGAGCCGATAGGAAATTTCTGGACGCAAACCGCTTCCAATAAGTCAATGTGGAAATATTTTCATGAGGCATAATATGTTCAGAAATAAATTTCTGGACGATAGATGTACATTTTAAAAGGCACGAATCTTTTCTACGATTGAAACGGTTTACGTTTTCGTCCACAACGCTGATCTAAGGCAAGTTGATGCACTTTTCCTTTAAGAATTCTAGGTTAAATGTACCCTTACAGACCGATTGTCTTATGTTAAAGTGACCGATAATGATCCAAATAGTCAATAATAATATATTTGTTACTTCGTAAAGTCAGGTGTGCTGAGGGCTCGATTCGAACACCCGTGTCGACAATTGGGTGTAAAGAAGACGAGACCAATTAGTTTGAATCTTAATATATTGATTGAATGGATTGAATCTGAATATAGATTATTTAATAACAACAACCATAACCTAATTATGATGCAAATTCATTAAAAGGTGAATATTAAGAAAGTAATTAGAAGAAACTCACAGTACGTTAGCAACAACTGATACATTAAATGTTCTTAGTGCCGAAAATGTAATATTACATTTGTTAAATATAATCTTGATTTGAATAAAAGAATCTATAAAGCCATATTTCATTTCTGTTTCTGCATAAATGTTGTTTGTCAAATTATCAAACCCATTAGTAACCATTGAAAATAACATAATAAAAGACAGTACAATATTGCATAGAGGTTAATATAACCTAATGTTGATACCAACTTTTACTAGAAAATACAGTAAAAATGCGGAATATTGCGCGTGGTTGGATTAGTGCTGGCTGCGGTTATAGACTTCACCTCAATACAACATGGAGATAAAAAAATGGTTTTGCATTCATCGATGCTTACTTTACTCACACACCGAGTATTTTCCAGGAGTATATTATGCAACTGCCTCGGTGGCGTAGTTGTATTACGGTACGGTTACAAAGCTGAGGTCTCGGGTTCGAGTCCCGGGTCGGGCAAAGTGATATTGGATTTTTCTATTCATTATCAGTCCGGAGTTAGGAATTTGTGCCCGATATGGCGATAGGCTCGCCCCCTATCACATCGTGGGACGAAACATACAAGGCGAAATGTGGGTGTCCTGGTGGCGCCTCTGCCTACCCCTTCGGGGATAAAAGGCGTGAGTTTATGTATGTATGTATGTATATTATGCACACTTTAAATATTGTTTAAAAATAGTTAATAGTTACAACAATATTTAAAAAAAATTTCGGGGTGTCCTCAGTCCTGGTAGCACCACTGCCTACCCTTTCTGGGAAAAGGCCTAAGTTTATGTATGTATGTATTTTTCATCGGTGGATTCAATTATGCCAGCGTATTCGAAATTGGATAATAATACAGTATGATTCTAGAAAAGGTACACTTAAATGGTATATTATAACGAGTTTCCACTACCCTGTTCGGTGGTTACTGTGATATTCCAGGTCTAAAACCCCAGGAATATCAGGATAAATTATTTATTAAAATAATTAAGACTGACATTAAATATTTTATTTTAAAAACTGACATAAATGTCATTCATACATTACAGTTACCATGTCACATTAATTTTTATGTAACATTATTGGTGACCGCACATCTAACATTCTATCTATCTATCTATTCAGCTACAGGAAGTCAACTGCTAGCTGTCAACAAGCTGAACATAGGCCAGCTAGCCAGCTGCATCCAGCGACTTCCGGCAACCTTAACCAGGTCCTCAGTCCACCTTGCAGACGAGCGTCCGACACTTCGCTTGTTGTACTCGTAGTTGTTATCACGAACAGAACTCTGCAAACTGCTTAATTGTGAGTTCACTTCACTTCGCGACTTGTTTCAGCCGTGCATGCCATGTACATACGTCTTCATTTGTATCACTACATCATGTTAGGTAGAACTTTCCTGTTGCCAGTTTAGATGTTGTGGTCTAAACGGAATACTCGTAAGTCGTGATAAAGGCCGTACCAATCTTAAAGAAAAGGGCACATACTTAAAGTTCACGCATCAACAGTTTCTCATCTATTCTTTCTTCGGGGCTGGTGGGCACCACTAACCATTAGGCGACCTATCTACTCCATAAAAGAAACAGACATATGCAAATTAACAATAGTTGTTGAAATATCGTTCGTATGACCATTGGAAATTAATTTAATATTTCATAAAATAATCCTAATGTATGTCAGAAATCGGTACACTCAAATAAGTATTGCCTTTAATAACTCTTTAATTAAAAACATCGATGACAATAAGACCTGATACAAAACACTACACAATTATCATCCTTCTACAGCAAATTTAAGAGGTCAAGCGCCATTATAGAACAAACCCTCTTTCTATTCGTCCACTAGTTTCGAGTAACTTGCACAAATTCGTTCATCTGGTAACAAGTCTGCAACTTTACCGCCGCGCAGCATTCGATTTTGCGAACCCCGCGAACCTAACGATACTACTTTAACTTGCTGATTAAAACTAACTTGGTAATTCATAACCCAAAGTTCATAGGAGGAGTTCACACCTGCCTATATAATAATGTGATTCATCGTCATTTTTAGTTACATGAAGCCCATTGCTGGACTTAAAAATCTTCCAAGGATGTCTACAAAGACCTTTTTAGAATTAGACTGCATCCAACACATTCCTGAAATCTGTGTAAAGTCGTCTGTCCATCTTGTGCGTGGACGTTCAAAACAATGCCAGTACGTGATCTACAAACCAGAACTTTACAGTCCCATGAGCTATCAGTTCTCCACTTTACCTGCTATACATATTGCAACTTCTACTCGCTAATCTTTAACCAATCTGTTTATTATACCAATAACATCGATCCACGTGACCTCGAAACGTGCGCACCTACTTTCAGCCCTTATATTTACTGGATTCCCTTATTTCGCACCAATACCTCCACAATATCTCGACCGATATCTCCAGTCTTTCAATTTTTGCCTGTCATGCGAGTTTGATTGATGTGCCAGCCCCTTCCCATTGAAATGAGCTGATAAGAATTTCGACACTAATTTACCCGCCTTTATTAACTCCATATACACCAGTAAATAAGACCTTGTTAACCGTAAAAGCACGATTATTGAGTATTGGGGTTTTATCAATCTGATTAATGGTTAGATGTGATTTGGGATTGCGGACGTGTATTAATGAATTATTACCAAGTTGTGGCAAGATTTTAGTTCAATTTACTGATGGATGAAGTGTTGTACATATTTATGGCGTTAGTTTTAAATAATTATTAGCACCAACACATTTATTGGGCACTAGCTACTATTAATTTTTTATTCGCTCCAAAATGTAATATTTGATAGTGGTGAAGGCACATTGTATTCTCAAATGCAGCATACATACAAAGGGTAGTAATACTATCTCATGGAACATCGACATGAAAGCAGTTTGCTGACGCGTGTTGTTCAAACAGTGAAATACATCGTTCGAGACCCATCAAATGCTAACGTTCCCCGCCGCAGTGCGTACCCCACTGTCCTCTGCCACTATTCTTAACCATCGACAATGAAACTGCGATTCACCATGAGTTGACGTTGTTCCTGGGCGTTAATTTAGTAGTGACTAGCTTATTTGTTCACCAGGCTATAAAAAGCTACGCCAAAAATCAACAAAAATATTGTATTTTTTCTATAAGTTTAGCAAACATCTCGTATCTTAAAATACTTTATGGTCGCAAACAATGTCGAAGGATGCCACTGATACGTCACGCAATATTAATATGTTTACGCCGATATTTTATAGCCAAAATATACTCAACCTAATTTACGTTGAAATTTTCATCGAATTTTATGTTAACCTGGGTTGACTGTTCCGTGAGCTATCGCTTTTACTTCGCTAGTATCCTTGTGTTTTATTCTATAGAAATTGAGTATCAACAAATATTATGAACATTGCACGTCCAGTGTCCACTCATCCACCACCGGGGTAGACTAAGTGACTAAAGACTTAGGGGTCCGCTGGATGCATTCTGCTCGTAGACGCCTCTGGATGTCTTTGAGGAAGAGGTTTGTAGAGCGATAGACATTCCGCGGACGATGATGGGGATTAAAATATTTCCTTCCCTAGGCAATGACTTATGGGATCCACTTCCCATTAAGTGATTCATTAACGGGGCCGTAACTTCAAGCCAACTTACAATATTTTTTTTTTCAGTTTGCGGTATACCCTTACAGTGCTTAATTTATAATATTATCCCACCTTTGCATTGTTTGGAATACAACATTTCCCTACAACCACTAATGACAACCTAATGACAACAGTTGCAAAAAACGTCCTCAAATATAATCAAAAATATTATACGTAATGTACGTATCCATAAAACACGAAGCACTCTCACTAGTAAAAGTGTTTTAGCCGTATATAGCAGGTAACCGTCGAGTAAATTACTATAAGAAAACATCTAATAACGTTGTCAAACCCAAGAGGGTCATTTCCAGGATCATAAAACAAGAAAATGGCAACGATCATTCGCATCTACATAATTAAGCAGATGCTGGGCTTGAGGAAAGAAACTCGACGGAACGAGACTTCGTACAAGGACCGTACTTCAGTGTATCTACAGGGGACATTATAACAAGTTTTTTACGTTCCCTTTTAGTACGTCAAGATATTTTAGTTCCCATCTTATCGTCGAGATGGTAGGATTAGACTAGTTATTAACGTAATTCCTGGTAACTTCCATTTATGTTTGGTTGGTCTTGCGTTCATCTGAGCTTATAGTTCTTCAAGGTTTTGTAATAATACCTACTTTTATAGTTATTAGAATATCATTATTCATTAGTTATCTAATAAAGAACTACAATGAACAAACAACTGTTGAGAAATTTTATGTTTAATGATTATTATTATTCTTACACATAATAATTAGTTTTTTTCTTTTTTTTTTATTAATTTCATTGTATAGGTACTAGTATAACATAACAATATAAAATCGCTCTGAGCGATCTCTGCTATACAACCTTTGGATGGATATGGAAGGAGAAAATGAGGGCAGCGTAAAAATCAAAAATAAAGGGTCAAAAACCTTAAATTATTATAAAGTATGTTAATACACAAATCTTCATATGAATACATTTACATACCATGTCCAGTAGTAACTCTGGCTACAATGTCCTTCAAACCGGAACACAACAGATAGATATAGCAAAAATTGATAAAACAATGTGGGCATTAGTCCATTTATAACCTTATTCCACACCTGTGCAGCCAAGTTTCGGCTCGATGCCATGTGATATAAAATATGCACATCGCGAGATCTGAAAGACGCTTCACGATTTCAAGAGAAAGTTTTAAACTTGGAAACCTGTTGAAGAGTTCCAAACTCTATAGAATTTTCAAATTGGTACATCGCATTGTCGACAACTTTGTATTGTTTTCTTATATTTTATTCTGTGAAGTATTTATAGCTTTAATAGTAATTACTGCATGCATTATACGGGATTTGGCTCATTAAAATTTAAGAATTAAGTTAATAAAGTATTTCAGAATAAATGAATGCTATGTTAAGTGAATAAGTGATCAAGCAGTACCTAATTAGGTGATAGGTATTGTCTTTCCGCAAGCCGATGTGTGACAAGTGACAACCCTGAAGCCAATTATGTACCAACAATAAATCAACGCATGCTTAATTGCAATTGGAATATACAGTTATTTGGTATAAAATACAAGGTCAGGTACATATTTTTTTACTCGTAACAATATGCTTAAATATTTTTTTGTATAAAACCGTATAATATATATTTTTTTAATCTTATAAATAGGTGCTCGTAGGTACTCGGCAGAATTTAAACTAAAAATTGCTCACAGCCGGATTAGGACATAAAAAAGTTGTGGAATTATATGTGCGCTTCTGGCTTTAGCTGATGAATAGTGGAAATTTGGTGAAAGGAGAAGAAAAATAAATCTTCGGGTCCTTTCGGACTCTTACTGTGTGACCTTAAATCTATACGTTCGATTATAAGTAAAAATATTTGAAGCTTGTAACTGGCCATTACTAAGATCTACTAACAAACCACTTGGAACGAAATAAGCTAAGTAAAGTGGACAACACGTTCAAATGTTCCGTAAACATTCATACGTTTGTATAAATATTAACATTGGCAATCGTGAATTTTTCAAATCGCCCATTCGGCGGCACAAATATTTTCGAACAATGACCCAGGTCCGAGCGAAGTCATCTCCCTGGACAAATATAGCTAAGAAAGAATAAGATGTTATACTACTAGATGAGATAACCTTTAGCTATTTATATTTACAAATTATAGCAGGTAATAAACCAGCAAAGAAAGCTGTATTTTCTGGTTTGAAATAATCCCTGCTAATATTATAAATGCGGAAATGTGTATGTATGTTCCGTTTTCGCGCTAAAATGGCTTAACCGATTTTGATGAAATTTAACATAGAGATATATTGGACCATGGAGTCGAACATAGACTACTTTTTATCCTGAAAAATGTAGTGTCTGTGGGATAAGTCAAGAATTCAAATTTACATATTTGCTACTTTTTAAATTCGAATGGATTGCACGGGACAGGAAAGGATAGGATTGCTTGTCGTCATGGGACAGAACGGAATATAGCGGGACGGGAATGAACGGGACTAAAAGGGCAATATAATCGAAGGCGGTCACATTGAATTTAAATCAATAATAGCAATGGTACTTCCTAAAGCATGTGTAAAATAATAAGATTATTACGTAAGATTAAATGAAAACCCAATTATATTAATAAAAATACTTGATACCAAATAAAATATTACTTAAGTGATTAAATAATTGTTAGTAATATTTGAATTAAATAAAATATTTACTCCAAGTTGTAAGACTAACACAACGACTCAAATTACATTAAAAAACAGTATTCTAAATATTTAAAAGCACTTCTAGACGTGTCGTATTTCTTAGAGAACTCTATTGGCTATCTGGACATCTGTTGGCGTTCTCCAGTGTTTGCTTTTCATTTCTCGGAGCAACAAACGGTAGTCAGAAAGGGGTGCGCGCGCAGCGATCTTAATCGCGATAGCTTTGAACAGTCGTTATCTCGATCTACACACGAAGCACTTTGCTATGAAAAAGTCCTTTGCAATGCACTGTCAGAATGACCTAAGAATTACACAAGTCATACAAGTACAGAACTGGAAACTTGATCGCTGGTTTAACCTCACCAACTACTGCAAATCTAAGGGTACATTTGTAAAGTAAAATTTAATGTATTTACTGTATTGATAAGTTCTTCGCCGATTCCTCTGCTGGCGTTTTCGAGTAGGTTATTGGCGTAATCGCTGTCTTCCAGTTGTCGCTCGTTATCTGAGTTCATTGTATCTTTTCTGTTCATCTTTACCTCTTCTTTGCTAAGTCTCTTACTGATGACGTTATTTCCTGTTGTTTCGCCGTAAGACGGACATTTACACTTAGTTTTACTAGCTTTACGTTGAATTTTTTTACTTCTTTGTATGCAGTCTTGATAATTGCAGTCATTGTAATGTATATCAAGGTTTTCATTTGTCACTTTTTCTTTATAAGTGTCTTTTTGGAGGCGTTCAAATTCCCGCCGACGCTCATCTGCATCAACTGCCAAAGGTCTGTAAGTTGGACCATTGTTGACAAAACGTTCCGGAGCCGGCATATTCCCTTTAAAATTCCTCAGATTATTATCCACAGCAGACTTTTCATAAAAATGAACTGATCGATAGGTGTCAATGCTATTAACAGTTTTTTTTTGACTCAAAACTCGTGATGCTTCTGAATGGAGAAGTTTCCTATTTTTGTAGTGTCTTTGACCTGGTGCGCCATTTGCAGCAGCGGAGACAACTTTACTTTTGGGATAATTTTGACTAATTTTATTGTTAATATTGACTGGTCTCACATATGGGGGTTTTAGTAATACTAAATAATTTAAGTGGTCATCAAATATATTATCGTTGATATTAGTTTTTACCTTATTTTCATTTTTGGGCTTCTCCGTTGCTTTCGCTTTCGTACAGTCAGCACACTTGTTGTTTGTAAAACTGTGATTATTACCTTGTTCCTTGTTATAAATCATTTCATTTAAAGAAGGTTGAAATAAGCCGTAAGATATTGGGGGTGGCCGTTTTATATTTTCCATTTCCTTGCTTTCTACAGACGGGGTAAACATAGTTTTCGTTGGGGAACTTTTTTCAAGCTGATTTGAAAGTTGAAAGCCGTGGCGACTAGGTGGTAGGAACCGTTGATTTATAAATACATAAGAACGCTCGTTTATGTTATTTTCTTTATCTTCCGAGTTTTCATACAACGCTTTCTCGTCTATTTCGCGGACTCGGTCAGGGCTTATTTTTTTATCATTCACTATCGCTGCACCGGTGGGAATTTCAACGAAACCGGGCTTCTTCGTACTCAACTTCATTTCATACTGTTTTGTCGCATCATTATCAGCTAACATAGCTTCGTCTTGGTAAACAACCTGTGAACAAGTTTTAAAAATTGACTTCAAAAATACATATTTCAGCACATCGATATGTGTTTATGTATTTTTGTATTAAAGCACCATTGCTATGAATGAATATTAAAACATATCGGTTATAATGCTTATCACAACTGTTCTAAATAACACTAAATTGGATAAAACATAGCATTAAACTTCACTTGTGAATTGTATGATTACTTACCTCGGAAACGCCGGGGGGAACAATAAACCCGCAAACTAGACCAATACACAAGGAAACTAACATAGCAAATATTTTTCTCATTTTGCACTTTTGTGATGTAGATGAATCAAATGTACGTACTGCTACTCCAATAGACTTTTCTTTTCTAGTCACGAGATGAGAATAAGAGCCCATTGTTGATGTATATTCATTCTGAATGGTATTAATAACAAACGAGAACTGAAATAAATAAACAATAACACTTGATTGTCGCATTGTTTCAGATACAAAGCATGAAATAAACTAAGCCAAAGAAATACTTTTTCCATTGACACTTGATGAAAAACGAAATGAGGAAAAGGAGCCACAACAATGAGGCACTTGATTGTGCTAAAATGTTGTGCAAAATGCGACTAAATTCGAAAAAGTATTGGATCTTGTCGCAGACACATAAAATTATTTTATATCCACGTAGTGTATACTGTTAAAACTATTTATTCGAATAAAATATAAGTCGGGAGAAGTTAATGCTATCTTATATTGAAATAGAAAATAATATTTGCAGTCAAAGTGTATAAAATCTTTATTTTTCAATTTATTGTAGCATATTATCTATTTACACAATATGATTGCTACTTATTATTATTTTACATACAGGCACAGATGAATTAAGACTAAGCAATAAATTATCTAATAACTCATCAATCAATCAATTTTGTCCGAAAATGGCGAGTACTTCTTCGTATACAATATCCATGTCAATTCCATTATCTTTGAAGGTTCGAAGTTCAGCTAGGAAGACCTCGTTATCCCATAGAGCACCAAATACATCATCCCATTCACTGCTGCGGAGATTCTCAATAGCAACCCTGAACACTTCGTCAGTAGCCATCTTCTCATCAAAGAGCGCCGCAAGTTTTTCCTTCGGGAACATAGCAGTGACTTTACTGATAAAGGAGTTCAGGCCAGGTCCACCGGTGAACTCGTTAGGTCTCGGGATATCCAATATAGATTCTGTTGAATGTAAAAAACGTTTTATTCTACGATACATTTAGATCTGTTAATGTCTGAATAATGAATGCTACACAAGTCGAACTAACACATATAATTAATTTTTCTTTCTTTGATTAAGGTTGTTCTTTTTGCTCAGCGCGGCGGTGCAGTTGAAATTGTTAATACAATTTACCTATTAGATGAATAATGAAAATAACGTTTCAATACTCACCGAACATTTCATGGGTGCGGTCAATGAAGTAAGTGATATCAATGTTGTCGTTTTCAAGGAAGTCGACCACCTGCAAAAGAATTATACATCTTTATTTCTATTAGCAGCCCGGCCTGGATACGCCCGGGTGCAGATACACTTTTTGAATATATCCTATCGCCTATATTCATCAGGGATAATGTAGGATCGTAATAGTGAAGAAATCAGTCAAATTGGTCCAGTAGTTTAAGAGCCTATTCAATGCAAACAAATCATCAAATCTTTCCTCTTTTTACGAAATTGAGTTATTTAATAAGTTTCAGCTTTTTTTTAGTTCAGAGCATCAAAAGCAACATGGATTTTAAAATGCCTCAACAACCATTTAAGATCGAAGAAATCCAATATAGATCTAATATAGATTAAGTTGTTGCTGTTCTCACACATTGTTTTTAGAAACTATTATCTTGGTCATTAAAATCGAATTTAAGATTACTTGCCTCTTGAAATGAAATGAAATGAAATTCGTTTATTGGTCACGTAGGCAATTAAATGAAATTATATTTCTATCACAACTATTCTCCAAAGAGTTCTAGCTTCGATAGCTTACGTAAATATAGATTCACTATAAACACTCACAGCGTTGAACTCCGGCAAAGATTCCATTTCAGCAACCAAGTCCCTGAAGCTGTTGGTGGTCATGTAGTCAACAGCCGCCCAGAAGTCGTCGTAATGCATGTACTCGTCAGTCACACTGGTTATATCATCTCCAACGTCTTCGAAGATCATGTCGAGAAAGTCTTCCACGTGCTCATGGAAGATTTTCCTCGGCTGAGGAGCAGCGAAGCAGACGCTGATGAGAGCCAATACAAGAACAATAACCTTCATTGTGATTTTTGAGAGTGTGGTGCTGAGATTAAATTACTAGCAGTTTTTATAGCATGGAATAATCTATACACAGTAGATTAGACAATGTCCGAAACTGTCATGATAGACAAAATTCTGTAGTGATTGATTTTATCTTGAGATATGAAGAAATTTGTTACCATGCTAGGGTGAGGCATAAGTTACAAGATTTTAAGAAGCTTGATGTAGCAAGTGCGTGGTGGCCTGTTGGTAACGGACCAGACGCGGCGGCCTACATGTTCACGGTGGTCGCGGGTTCAAATCCCAGGGCACACCTCTGACTTTTCGGAGTTATGTGTGTATTGATAGTCAATCACCACGCACTTTAACGGTGAAGGAAAACATCGTGAGGAAACCTGCATACCGTAGCGGTTTTAAAGAATTTCTACGGTATGTAAGTCCGCCAACCCGCACTAGGCCAGCGTGGTAGACTATATGGCCTAACCACTCTCAATCGATTTCTCGATTGTAGAGTAGGCCCGTGCCCTGCAGTGGGACGTATATGGGCTGATATATATATATAGAATTGATGTAGCGTGCTATTTGTGTCATCGCCTTATAGTTAGATAAGATCTGATAAAAATTTGTCATCCTCTGCATGGCGCCTTTAAGAAGAATCCCGGTAAGTCAAAATCTTTACAGAAATAATAAACCTTTGCATAATTTAAAGTAATGCCTAATGAATGTTTAAAACAAGTAATAAAAACATTGTTTTTAGATGCAATAAATACGAGGTCATGATGGTAGTGAAATGTTGTGCCAAATACCATATAATTCTTAAAAATGTTTGATTCTAAATGTGGATCTCCGCAAATTAATAAAGATTTCAGTATCTTGTTGTTATTTTGTAGACTCAATATTTTATTAATCCATTGATATATTCACCGTTTTATCTCACGACACAAAAATAGCTCTATATTTTTTGTATATAAGGCATATATTTGTAAAAATTGTGCTGTTCATGACACTATTTTTTGCGATTTTTTATTGCAACTGAAATGGTTTAGTATTTAGTATCTTTGACAAGTAGTTATATTCGACGATGACTGTTTGCTTTTAAACTTTTATTTCTACACTATCCGAAATTATGATTTGGGAACAATAATTAAAATTATGGTAAACACATGATATTTCAATAAAAACAGACATAAAATAGTTGGTAAGTCTTTATTTAAAAAATATTTGAATAATTTGATGTACACATACTAGAATCCTTCCGATTTCTCTATTGCAAAGTAATCATGATACTGCCTGGAAGTGATTTACCATTCATATGCATGATTTTGATCGGAACAATCTAGTTTGCATTAATTTTCTTAAATTAATTTTGTCCGAATACAGCGAGTACTTCTTCAAATAAAAGGGTTACTTCAATCCCATTGTCCCTGAAGGTTTGGACTTCAGCTTGGAAAGCAGGGCTGTCTAAAAGAGCATTGAATACTCGATCCCACTCGCTGCTACGAAGGTTTTCAATAGCAACCCTGAATTCTTCAATATTTGCCATCTTATCATCAAAAAGTGCTGCAAGTTTGGCTTTGGGGAACATAGCGGTGACTTCACTGATGAAGGAGTTGAAGTTGGGTCCACTGACCAGCTCACTAGTAGGTCTCGGGATACCGTTTATGATGTCTGTTGAAATAAAGAAATTTATATTATTTTATAAAATATAAATTAAAAAAAATACAACTAATAGTCATAAACATAGTCCTGACCAGCACTAAAATCCAGTCTTGTATAGTGGATATCAGAAACTACTCAACTACAGATCGAAGAAGAAACTACAAGTAGACGGTTGATGATTAATGCCTGCCAATAAACATAAGAAGAAGAACTTACAATTACTAAGCACTGCATGAGAATACATTACGCTGGTCAACTTTAAACATTTGTGAATGAGTCTCTAGATGGCCAGCTATTTCTCAAGGACCTATTCCCGTATATGTATTCTATGTGTGTCAAAAACTACTTTCCTATACTTACCAATTACTTCGTGCGTGCGACCAACGAAGTACATTATATCAATGTTGTCGTTTTCAAGGAATTCGACCACCTGGATAAGAAAAAATCGATTAAATTAACTGCATGAACGATTTAGTTTTTTTGTGATTTCATACCACCAAACCATATTTTACAATCCCAAATGAATATATAAATAATGCAAAATCTTCAATCGTATACTTGGAAGTTTAAAAATTAAATTTATGAGTGTACAGTTTAACAATATTAATTAGTTTATTTTAGTATTAACAATAATTGACTGTTACCAGCTGACTAAGTTTGTAATATAGCAATTGGATAAGCTTTTCCGAATTTGTGTGAATTAAATTAAATATTATTATCATTATAACACTAGAAAAACTTACAGCGTTGAATTCCGGCAATGATTCCATTTCAGCAACTAAGTCCCTGAAGCTGTTGGTCGACATGTAGTCGGTAGCTGCCCAGAACTCTTCATACTTGACATATTCAAGAGACAAACGGTTGATATCATCTTCTATTTCCTCAAAGATCACATCCAGGAAATCTTCCACGTGCTCGTGGAAGATTTTCTTCGGCTGAGGAGCAGCGCAGCTCAGGCTGACAAGAGCCAATGCGATGATAATAACCTTCATTATGGCTTTGAAAACTGTGGTACCGAGTCACAATTGTTAGGAGTTTTTATATGCGAAAATAATGGTTATTTGATAAGATAAATCTTCAACACTGTCAAGGAAGATCAGAGCATCTATCTATACATATTATAAATTTGTAACCGATCGATGTCTGTACATGGAAGATAAATAAGGAAAACAAATATAGGGGTAATAGAACCTAAAATAATGATTTTTAGAAATTTTGTCTGTTGGTCTGTTCGTCTATTCATCTGTTTGTCTCTGCGACTGTGCGCGATGAACTAAGAAGCGGCTTAACGGATTTCGATAAAATTTGGTATGGAGGTAGCTGACACCCCGGATTAACACTTAGGCTACTTTTTATCCCGAAAAATATAGTGGTCCCATGGAATGAGGAAGGAGTTCCGATATATTTGTTACTTTTTTATACTCAAAGGGATAGGATGGCACTGGATTACATGCCTTGAGTGAAAATGAGACGCGACGGGCGCGATATAACGGGACGGGACGGGAAGGGATGAGAAATTCCAAATAAATAATTTTTAATTAATTACGCAGACGAAGTTTGCGGGCAGAAGCTAGTTCAAAATATTGAGCTGCTTTATCTTGAGATATAGAGAAGTTTGACACTGCATGATTCTGAGTCATAACTATCAGGAAATTTGAAAAGTCCTTGTACTTCAAACACATACAATGTGTAAAAACGGTGGTGAATACATTCTGAATTTGTCGACCCTCTTATAAACAGTCCGATAACTCAAACAAAACCTATGCATCTAATAATGAGTTAGAAAAAACAATGTACTGTTAACATGGTATTTTTATAGTTGCGTGTTAATAGCAATGAAATGTGTCTAATGCCAAATAACTCAAAAAAGTATTCAATTTTGAGACAACCGTGTGAAGTTACTGCATTACATAACAATATGTATTTTCTGTTTATTATGACAGTAAAGTCTCTTGTATTCCTTTCAGATTTATCAAGTATGCCCTTGTTATAATGATGCTGTTCATGTCACTAATTAAAAACGTAGGTCCTCGTTGTAATTGCATAAAATACAATTACAATTTTTATACCACGGAGAAGTTTAAATATTTGACGATCGTTCATTTTTAAATGTAAAATTGTATCACATAATATTTAACTCTTTTAAGAAAAATGTAAATTATGCAAAATTACTTCAAATTTAAATAAAAACACCGAAAATAGTTGTCAATTATTTACTAAATGATAACCATAATTTAAGAAATACGATTTTAAAACCTTGCAATGTAAAGGTAGCACGTAATACTACGCTATTTTTCAAAGGAATTAGTAATAAACATTATTTTTAATGTTAAATGTATGGTTTGACTCCATGATTTTAAGCAAAATAACCATTCGATTTAGTAACTCAGCAATTTTGTAACTCATAAATTAATTTTGTCCGAATATAGCGAGCGCTTCTACGAACACAAGGCCTATGTCTATTCCATTATCGTTGAAAGTTTGAAGCTCAGTTTGGAACACTTCACTTTCCCAAAGAGCACTGAAAACATTGTCCCATTTGTTGCTACGAAGATTCTTAACAACGACCCTAAACTCTTTATCTTTATCTTTTCATCGAGTGCAGAAAGTTTAGTCTTGGGGTTAGCAGTAGTCATGGCATTGATGAAGGAGTTAAGACCAGGTTCACTGATGACCTCAGCAGGTTTCGGAATATCTATTTTGGACTCAATTAAAATTTTAAAAAAAATTAGGTCACATTTTTCCAAAATTTCTATCTGTCCATTGCACCATCACTGGGGCTAACTGTCTCTTAGTCAAATTCTGGGTGCATATAAGCTAATATAAAATAATTCCAAATTACAGCGAAAATGCTTTTCTTACTGATTAATTCAGTAAACTAAAAACGAAAGTATTGCTTAATATGTTGTACATGATATTTAATAAATTGTCCGAAACTGACATAATTAAAATTGTGTGTTGATTAATATAATCTAAAAATTGGGGATATTTGCCACTACGTTCTGCTGCGTAGGTACTAGATTTAAAAAATCTATGAGTCACAAACAGCATCAGTCACGAATGTTTTCACCTTTTCAGATAGTCGTAAGCATGTTGTCAGATTTTTTTATCTTAGTCATAATATTTATGTCAAGTCAATCGTAGTAGAATAAACATCATACGTTGGTGAATATTTTATCTGAACCACTTAAGCTTAAGTCATGCTAGTAAAGTAAAAGAAATACTTTAACAAGGTATTTTTGGAAATTCAACTATTGTGAAGAAAAAGTGCTATAAAATCAGTCGGCAACATGAAATTTATTTTTCATTACATCATACATCCATACATATACAGATGGTAGTAATAGTTATTAATAATAGTTTAAAATTATACAAATACTTATTGAGTATTAAAATGAACTTTATTTAAAAAAACAAAAGAAACACATTGAGTATTTAAAAAATGAAATAGTTTATTGAAATAAACAAAAGATTATGCAATAACCAAACGTACGTTTCTTATTTATAGTGAAGGTAGCTAAAAATGATTCGTCTGACGGCAAAGCCATAATTGAATATTAAACGATCATCGTGTAAGTGTGTTAAATAATTATTAAACAAAGTAGGAACAAGTCGTGATTAAAGTTAAGATCTAAGATGGCAGGAAATAACGATTCCCAAGCTACGAAGACAGAAGAGCAGAACCTCACAAACTGTTTTATCGATGATTATTCCCACCTCCGCTTATCTTACTACCAACACCGCCTGAACTCAAGTGGAGAAACCGAAGCAGACCAGGAATTATCTAGTTTTTCCATAAACGATACAGAAGACACCCGCGCCACAGAAGAGACCAATGTCTCTCTAGAAGCAAATGAAACTATTGAGATTGACGAACGTCAGAAACTGCGCGAATATTATATTTCTCAGATTCCGGAGTTGCCGCATCCCGCATTCACTGTGGCAGCTATAATCTCATCGGCGTCTCGGAGGATGGGCGGGATCCAGTTAAAATATAACGATAGAATAGAACAAGGAGGTAAAGATGATCAAAACATGGATATTGTATTTTCGCCGAGTCGCAGGTCGACCCTGGTGTCTGGACATTTCTTAGAGAATAAGTGATCAGGTTTTTGCACACACCTAATTTTTGTGATAATTGTAATGATGGATAAATTTTGTAATAAATATGTATTTCATTCAGGTGATTTTTATTTGTGTAGATAGTTCTAAATAAAGAATAATTTGCATTCGAATTGTTCTACGACCGGAAATATATAGAAACCTAAATACTCTCTTGAAGATTCAAAATTGTATCACAAAAAACATACAACAAATATATATCGATCTATATACACAATAGTCTAGGCAGTAGGTAAACAAGTAGCGGTGTGAACTAGACGCGGTGCAGAAAAACATAAAACATATAATTACTGTCGCAAATGATTTCCCTGGCGTGTTACCGACGCGACGAGCGAAGTTCCTCCATAATGGACTTTTTGCTAAACTACTTTTTTCTTTTTTTTTTTCAATATTGTAAGAAACTGTATTGTTGGAGATACGATTGTTAGTAATACCTCATTTTTTATGTTAACGAGCCTCTGTTGTTTCGTAATTTTTACTTTATATTATTTTTAAAGGCATTTGCTTGATACTCGGTTTTTTGTAAAAAAAATGATAGGTTTATGTAGGTACTGTATTGTAGTAAAATTACATAACATACAACGTAATTACTACATAGTATATACGAATATTTATAATCAATTGGTTATATTTACTTCCACCATATATTTGTTAATTTGAATGCTGTTAAATATACATAATACTTTGCAGTATCTCTGGATGCCGAGTTACTTTCAACAATATGCCCAGGATAAGGTTAACCTCTAGGCTTAGCTTAAAATAATGGTATAATCCTATTTTTATATTTAATTATTTACGCCATAAATATTGTAGTTTCCCATTGTAATTTCGAAACATAAATCATCCATCATTTACGAAATTCATCCCAACGGATGTATTATAAAAAACTCAACGAAATAAAAGAATAGATATTTTCCGACCGCCGAGACACTACTTATAAGATTTTAACTTAAAACAAACTGTCAAACTGATAACCCCGAGGAGAAAAGTTTTAAATGTCGTAGAAGTTCCCTAACGCTTATATCTGGTCGCGCCCTGCAACCATTGTAGAGAAATATGTATCTGCCTACAGATGAAAGCCGCTGCATTTTTTCATTAATACACGCATTTTTATTTCCTGTTTTAATTATGGTCTTTACTTCATAAAGGATGAACAGTAGTCTTAAGAAGTGTCAGCAGATGTCGTTGTAATGAGTCTAGTTAGTATCAATGGCTTCAGTAATTTAATCTTTAGTTTATGCCGCCCATTGTGACATATTTTCAATTTGTATAATAATAATATAATAAATACAACAGTCACATACATCCTGTCCTTCTTTAAGCGAGGCTTAAAGAGAGTACTCTCCTCACGGTAGGCAGCGACTTTGTTGTGCTGGACCCCTGGCATTGCGAAGGTCCATGAGCGGCGGTGATCGCTTACCATCAGGCGAGCCGCATGCTCGTCTGCCTACGAAGGCAATAAAAAAAAAAAATAGTCCTGACCCCACATTAAGATCAGGTCGATCTGTGTCGCAGGTATCAGAAACTACGAGAGACTTTTCGGTCTCACAAACACCCAGACCCGAGACAAATATTTGTGGGCCTCACAAACATTTGTCTCGGTGCGGGGATCGAACCCGCGGCCTCTCGTTTCGCAACCGGTGTCTAACCAACTGCGCTACGGAGGCTGTATATTATTAATATTGTCATATACCTAATAAAGATATTAAATAATTATGAATAGTTTCTATATATCTGAACAGGCATGAGGCCACTGTGGAGTGAACTATGTTCGCATCTAGTATATACCTACATATAATAAATGCGTGAATAGCAGATGAAAGGCTGCACTTTTTCATTAATACACGCAGTATTATTTTCTGTTTTAATTACGCTCTTTAATTGACATATGACGCCATAATAAATTTCAATTATGTTAGTAAACTAAAAATAATAGCAAGATTATTAATTACCATCCATATTATTTTATTGCATAATATTTTACTTTCTGATAATTAGTATTAAGTTTTTATTGTCTCTTATATTGATTTATGTATGTGGTTGGAAATGAAGATAACATATTTTTCTTCGAATTTTTAGTTTCGTTCACAAGCACGAACAATCTGCAAATCTAACAATACGTAAAGGGCTATACTTAAGACTATTTACATATTTCAAAACGTGTAAAAACCCAACGCGTCTAATATAATTTATGGCACATTTTAGAATTGAAAGCGACGGAAATAAAGAGTGAAAACCGCCGTACAGCTTTGTACAATCTCTTCAAGTTCCCCCAGGGGCAGAGAAAAACATCGCAACAAGCCATCCTAGCACAGATTAGGCAAATCAACCGTACACGTCTGCAAAACAAGAAATGCGGCCTTTAAACTGATTGTGGATTGTGGCAGGTTCTTATGGAAATATACTTAGATGTATATAGAAGAATGCCAAGTTTATTATACTAATCTGTTATTTACTAACATCGTTTACTAAAATCAATAGGTAATATTGATGTTGCCTTTCTGTATCGCAAGATTTATGCATCTACGTTTATTTGCAATTATTACTATCTTATAACATAATGCATATTGAAGTATCATAGTAAGCTAGAATTGTAATACAATCATATGTAATTTTCACTTGTTCCGATTTAAAACTAAATCGAAAACACTGAAATGCGTCATAATTATTTAAACACTATTGGCCTTATTCATAGATAGTTTTAAAACCTATTTTAGTTATCGAATGTTTTGTCCATTTCGAACGACTTTTGAATTCAGTTTGATGGGCCCAAATTGCCACATAAAGGCAATTAAACCAAGCCTAACACTAAGCTCAACTATTAGTGATGCAATGGAATATTTTCAGGCTCCGTCTTGGCGCACAATTAGCATATATATTGTATCCCGCGGCCACTGATGCAATCAATCAAATTGTGGAATTGAATGTCTCTCAAATGTTCAAATACTAAATTGATCGTGCAGTCTTTGTTCTATAAAGTTAATTACCAACAGGAATGTACAATTGCGAGCACCTTTAGGAATTATTCGAAATAATAGTCTATGTTTCTAGAATAAGACTTAAAAATCATTTGAAAAATTATTAATATGATTATTTGTATATTTACTGGAATTTACACCTTTATATCAAATCTAGGGACGGATCATACAAGACGAAATTTGTGTGGCCCACCTCTGCCTACCCCTTCTGGGAAAAAGGCGTGAGTTTATGTATCATATGTATGTATGTATGTTACACCTTTCTAAATATCTATAGTTGTAGGTAATGTACCTTTTGTTCTCTGCTAACTAGGCTTGGTTTATGGATATTTAATCGATCTCTTCTCAATTCTTTGTTCGATGTGTGAGATGGCCGGAGGCATTACAACCCTTCTGACATTTTTCATTCCTTTTCCCCTCATATTTTGATACGTTGGCAACGAATACGGTACAAACATGGATGTACTTATCCATCCATGGATCCGTCCATGGATACAAGTTTTGTAGATGTTAATGGGCGGCAGTTTTCACTTATATCGGTACCAAGTCGATACAACAAAAGAAAAATCTTTTATGTCGTCATTGAATGATGTTTAGCATAATATTGAATCAATACCCACAATCCACATGCTGATAATTATGTGCATTTATTTTTATAATTATTGAATGCATTTACCTACCTAATTACACTTCGTGTGACGTCAAGTTAATTCTGTTTTATCAACTCAAATATTGTTTGATCGTTTGAACGCCATGATTATTGCATTATTGATATAAGTGGCACACATATCAGCTCGTTTTATATTTTCCAGGTACTTAGTTACAACATAGGTACCTACATGCTGTAAGTAATTTAACAAATTTTGTTGCCGTTATTCATTTAAATTTTAAAGCAATATACAGCGAAAAACGGTGCAATTTTAGTCATTAATATATATACAGTACCCATCTTAGTCACATTTATAATAATAAAAATAAAATGCTAACAGAATTTCAGAGGCTTCTCTCATATAAACTGCCGTCTAACAAACATAATCGCTTCCTATTCTGGAGTTCCACTTACTACGTCACTCGGAATAACTGAAGCGAAAGAACTCCAAGCAATAATGAGGCAACAACAAATAATTTCCAACCACAATATAATTATCCCGCTAACGCTGGCGTTTAGCAGCATTCTTGTGCAAGGAGACACAGAACTCGTCAATTAGTGTACCGAGCTGGTTCACGCGTGGATTCGCCACGTGGAAATCGAGCTTTGGCGAAAATGGCATCGCACTGAGCGAACTCTGAACTAATTGGCGATGCAGCCGACGATGTTGCCGCTCCGCTACCGGGAACGCATCGTCGAATCATTTCAATTACCTAATTAGATTTAGGTGGTGCCGTGGACTAGCTCGATTCCCTGAGAGCTGGTGGCCTAATTGCACGGACGGTGGCTTTTCATGCCCTCCTGATAATCTTATTGTCTGAATTGACAAAAGGAGACGTTGACCTACCGCACAAAGCGGCAATTGTGCGATCATTCATTCACACACTGCTATTCAATTGGAACAAGAGCGCTTTGAAATTTATACTATGTATAAATAGCAGATAGTGCTTGATGAAGTGATAGTACCTCGTTAAGCCCAGTTTAGAGAACAGCATGAATGACTTGGCTCGATTGAGGTGATACTGCTGCTCCATTGAAAACCGACGTGAAAATTAAATGAATAAAATATGTGGTTATTCTTTTAGTTAGAATTATTCCTCGGATACCTAACAATTCTAACCTCCTCCTTTAATTTTCTATACGCTGTGAAAGCTAGCAAATGCACCTACTGTCTGAGTGTTTGATTGCTTTAAGATCACACTATTAGATGAGCCCTTTATCAATTCTATGATATTTAGGTATAATATAAGGTTTGATAACCGATTTGATAAACATCGTCGTTTTCATACACTTCACACAAAGTTGCGTAGGAAAATAAAAATCTTAACAGAATGATAACAAACAAAGGTTTATAAAGGTAGAGAGCTAACCAAACCACTCGACGTTTTTAAAGCTCGTAGCTTTTGATAAGCTACGTTTGAGAGGCACGTGGGTCGAGACGGGCTTGATATCAGATACTTGATATATTTTTGAGGCTTTGCTTCGCGTAATCTGTTTACGTGAGGGCCGCATTAGCTTCCTCATCATTTTGAATCTCAATGTATATGAAAGAACAAGGTATTATCTACCTTTATTAAATTCCAAATAACGGACAACTGTTGATGGAATTTTCATGCGTTTGATATGCTGTTGAAAAGGGGGTGTAGTTTGATGAGTTTTCTTATTCGTGTATAAAACTATGAATATATTGCCGACAGCTTGGGTTTATAGTTGAACCGTAAACTTATAGATAGTTTAAACATTTAAGTACCTACTTAAACGAAAGAAGAGTATTAAGATAGAAAAATATGAATAATTAGTTTAACCTCTTTATTTATATGTATCTATACACTAATTAATCATATTCACATACATAGTAAATTAAGAACCTTAAATTGATAATAGTAATGTAATAATTTATTTTCAATATTTTGTAAAAATACGTGTGTTCTTTATTTTAAAAGTTAATTTACAACGCGCAGTTAATACACCCAACAGGTCCATATTGTATGATATCATATCAGGAAGCGACTCTGTAGCAATAAAGTTAAAAGGCACACAAACGGTAGTTAGTAACCAACAATCCATACAGAACGAGATTGCAACGATTGTTCAATTTCTACGTAACGAACCAAAAGCCTCAAATCACTGTGATCATTGGGTTTTGCGAGAATCGTTCTAATTCTAGGAAAACAACGCTCGATTTCTCATGCGCGCGCATTAATGTTATTAAACTTGGTGCCTTCCCCTACAATTTACGCTTGGTGATAATTCTCAACCGCTATCAGATACGTATTTGTTTGCAGATACGCACTCCAGATATCTCTGTATCTAAGGTTTTGTATTTGTAATTTCCGTGCACTTTTAGATGCCTGAATATATTTCTCAATTATGGCTGTTGAAAGTGGGCATTAAAATACTTTTTCAAATGGCCATTTTAAGTTCTTTGCCGGAGCGGCGTTTAGATGATTCATGCCAGTTTTGTTATTCTTTACCCATAATAAATTATGGGTTTTTAAGATAAATCCATTACACTATAACACAGGTAAATGATAATTTTATATGACTTTGTCACTATAAATCTATAAAAGAAACAAGATAAGTGATCAGCAACAAGTAAATAACGTCAACAGTAAAGAAAACAGTATACATATAGGTAGAAACAGTTAAGCGTTTAAACCGCAAAAATAAAACAGCGGCACAAACCTTCAAGACAAAGTACAAAGCCAACTCGGTTCAAACACGAACACGGAACAAAGCTCCGCACAATAGCTAGTTCGGAAACATCATTTTGAAACTGGATACGTGCCTTTCTTCCCCTGACTTTTGAATGGACGATTAATGCACGGTGTACGTGTGTAATTAAACTAGTGTAAGAAAGCGAGGTGTTAATTTGAGCAGTCGATGTACCGCGGCGAGAGGTGACGGATCGTTACGGCGAGAGAGACTCGACGTGTTTCTCATGTTTTCGGCGTTGCCGAATGTGCAAGCGGAGGTAAGCTACAAATTGCGAACAAATTGGTGAATTTCAACAGCTGTACGCGCGGCCCCACGCGAGCTCCGTTCCATAAAAATTGTGCAGCCAACAACGGGATTTAGTGCTCCAATTTTTTATTTATTTTTTGTCAATTTTACAGTTGTACGCGGACATTTTTTCTATAAATTGTTATGTTTTATTCATTGTGGCGACATTTTGATCTTTTAACAATTGTTCTCGATTTGACTTCATTTTTACTTATATTAAATATACTTTTTAAATATTTTATGCAGTACCTAAGTAATAAAAGATCATTGTACCCAAAAGAAAACTCAAAAGATCATCAAAAGAAAACTAGTCCTTCGTGATTTAGTTTCGGCGCATTTCGACTTCGCTAATAATAGGGCGCGCCGCCTACGTAGTGTACCGAGCACCCCATCAGGTTCAGGGAACTTAAAATTAACGATCATACAATCAACAAACAAAATTTTACAATTTTTTTTTACAAATTGATTACGTTCACAAGTCTATTCAATGTATAAAACTAGGCAAGAAGTCAATTTGTATACAGTGTCATAATTTGCTTACCATTCCAACTTATGTGACGGAAATACCTTCGTTGTTTACGGAAATGCCTAGTTAGAGATGTGTATGGATACGTGACATCTTTGTCCGCTCTGTCGGAATTATAAACCGACGATTTCTTGTATGGAATCATTAACAACCTATGTATTTTGTAACTAAACATATATATAGTTATCCTATACACTGCTATAAAAAATAGGTTTAAAAACCTTGGGCATTGCATAAAATATAATATTTAATCACCTTGAATTGAAACCTGTTATAACAGACGATACATATTTAATTAAATAAGAACTTTCGGTAAATATTCACAATATTTTAAAAAATATCTATTCAAAAATACCCTAGCTCAGAATTAAATCAAGAAAGAATGTTTTAATATAGCGGTCTACACATGAATTTACAACTCGCGCTTTAGAATTTTAAAATTAGGTAATAACGTATGTTTATGCGTCTGAAACTTGTGTTTCATTCAACTAACTGTGCAGTTTGCACACATAAAATGCACTTAATGCAGCTACAAGTAGTACCTACTATGCTTGGAGTAAAATGCATTTATGTCAACACACGTAAACGTTATTAAGCACTTTTTCTATCTATCTACCTATTCAGCCACAGGCCGACTGCTGAAAATAAGCATCCTGCAAAGATCTCCACATAGACTTGTTGGAAGCAGCCTGCACCTAGCGACTTCCTGCAATCTTAACCAAGTCGTCCGTCCACCTTGTATTGATTATTGCGGCCAAATTAATCGATTCGACCGGAGTCAGAACATCGTCTCACTGAAAACGAAATACCTAATAACTTAGTTACGTTTCGTTCTGTAATTGTGATTGTCGTAGAAACAAAAGCTGGTGGTAGATATTCGTATTTGACTCTGGCTGAAGAAAACAAAGAAGTAATAAGCAACGGCTGGCTATCTCTAGATACACTAGATAATATTTATATTTCACTTTACTGACTACTAGGACACACTTGTGACGATTTAATAAACTCGCCTACGACCAACCAGCTACCCTCTGCTACTCGTCGCAAAGGGGCATTCTTTTTTGGCAGAAAGCCCAAAACAATTCACTCGACACATTGTTATACCTTTTCATTTTGAGAGACTGGCATCGCACCTTCAGCTCAAGTACCCATGGACGGAGGTCAACACTTCCGATAAGGTGAGCCATCAGTCCATTTAAACCATGCAATAAAAAAAGCAATGGATTTAAAGTCCTTTATTAAAGAGTATGAGACAATTACCCACATCCTTAACATTAAATAACAACTAATTAAAACATATATTATTCTGACTATAAAGTATTTTAAAACTATAAATCATATTTCAGATATAGAAATGAAGTTTTACAACAGTAACCAAACTTCATATAAATTATTTCAAAACAACATAAACAACAATTTATCCAACATCTCCAGAACCTTTGGTTACATCTTGTCTTTGAGCTTCAGTCAGCAAAGTTTGTAGTTCAGAATATATTTTCTCAAGCATCACCAACCGAGGTTTTGTGTACTGAAACAAATATTTATATTTGGTGAATTATAATTAATTAAATGAATAAACATATAAACAATGTTTTATATAAAACAAGCGGCCCGGCTTGGCTCTGTCTGGGTGCAGATAGTTTTTGACTCAGAAATATAATATTATTTCATATACATACTAACTGTTTTATATTTAAACTTATCTTAACTCCTTTATACTGCTTCTCCCATCCCATCCCGTTACATACTCTTCTGTCCAGTCTTATTCATTAAAACAAAACATCTTTTTTTTAAACTGTCACGTCATAGTGACTCCATTGCACCTGATGGTAAGTGCTAATGCCGTCCAGATAGAGTATCGAATGGTATCAGACGGTAGTCTTATACCATTCGATACAATCATGCCGGCCCGCTAAGATGCCTCTTCACGCTACGACGGAAGGACCCAGCTACGACGGAAGGACCCAACATTGTGAAATAGCACCTTATGTGGCCATAGGGCCATTAAGATCCGTGTGGAAATCTTGGAAATGATGGATCTACACTGTTAGTGCAGTTGTAAGAGTGTGGTTTCCGATTTCATGGCCGGCAACACATCCATGATCCAAGCGTTGTGGATGTTCATGGATGGCAATGATCACTTAGTATCAGGTGTATGCTCGTTTACTGGACCTATGCAATAAGAAAAGTAGTATTATTATACTTACTTTAAAAAGTGGGATTAACTTAATAGATTCTGCATCGGGTGTACTTTGGTTTCCTGGCTTCACCAGTAACGTAAGATAATACAATACTCGATTCTGTAATGATAAAATGAACATAATAAATACCTACTAAATATCATAAAATTTTAAAAGTATTTGTTGAAATCTTTATTGAAAGAAAAATATATATATTGAAAGCAAAAATCTTTCAGTAGACAAAAAGAATTAGTACACCCTTTCATGTACCTCAATTAACCCAAAACAATATATAAAAATAATACTTAGTAAAATAGCTCAATTGATGCTAGTAATTCTGCAGTAGTTAATATACAATATAATTACTAACATAACTTTACTTTCCTGTGGGAATGTATGGCTATTAACAATATTATACTGACTATTATAAACAAACTAATCAAACATTCATGTTATGTATTTTAATATAATGATATTGTATTTAGATAATGGACAGTGTAAGCATCTCTCTCCCTCTAAATGTTTCCTCAATGCTGAAGATCGTGACCAATGTCACAATGACTATTCCAGAGGCACTGCATACAGCAGAGGACCATCAAGGCGATCAGCTGTCTAAGACTCAACCAAGTGACAGGGGTCACAATTCTGAGTGTAAGCATAATAAATAATTAATTATAGTTTCCCAATATTATGAACATAAATTGATTTCATAGTTACCATTTTAATGACTTCATTGATTATAACATCATCAATACTCGACCATGGAACAAACTGGTCCTCTCTACCACACACATACTTCACCGAACTCTGAATACCAACCGTGGGGATTATGAGCAGGGTCTCTGAAAAAAAGCATATGAGTTCACTTTCATGTATGATGAAATAAATTGTTTTATGTTGTACTTTTCATAGAAAAATGTGGGAGCAATTATTCAGAGACTATATAAAGACATAATTTTAAACCCCTTACAACATAATTTTCATGGCATTCTTATATACTCCTAAAATAGGGGAACAAAACATAAATTAGGTTGAAAGTTACTTAAAAAAACTGAATCCATAAAAAATTTAACACCAAACTAATAGTTATTTTAATGCCTTTTTAAAATTCAAATTTTATTAAAATATATTTACCTGATTGAACACTGTGTGTGATCCAAAAGAAAACTAAAAATGATAACACTATTATAATAACTAATATTGCTGTCACACTTATCCGAATGTACGTGAGGGCTAAAATGTTAAATAAGATTGCGAAAAACAACGATTTCATAGGCCAGGAAGACTTTTTCCTCTCATTTTTGTATGAAATCGTAAAAAGTCTGGAATTCTGAGAACCACTCCCTGTGTCAATTTTTAGAGCCAATTTCACCCCGTTTACATTTTCATAATCAAATGATGGGCTTTGATTTGGCATTGCTGCTCTTATTCATTAATATTTATGTGATAAAACCTTTTGTTTATCAAAAATTAGTAATCTTATGAATTCTGACATTTATGTTGTTTGTTGTTGTTTTTTCCATTTATCCCATGGGAAAGGCAAAGGTCTTAGCCATACAGCCTAGTCTAGTGTTCTGACATTTATTAACAACCACTCAAACAATCACTGTGCTAATCATTGGCTACAAATCGGACTTCCTTTTCTTTCATTATGGACATTAAAGAGATGACATTTATGTTAGATTTTTTATGTAATAGGATACGGAACGTAGAAATCTTTTTTTTTATCATAGCAAAAGGAATGAAGATCATTGCGCTTTTAGCGCTCAGAGTCAACACCTTCAAATCTTTTTTAATGCAACTCATTAAAAAGTGGTCATTGTTATTAAATAGGTAGGTACCACGCGGCCAGGACCATTTTAAAAAGGGACACTTATGAGGAACGTGCACTTCTTGCAGATGTTATGTATTGCTATGATGGATTCAATCTATAAAGCAAATTACAATGAAAATAAAATGATAACATATTAATTAAAAGTTATTTCATGTAATATTAAATTTACTAGATTACAGGCGATTGTAACTACATTAATTATGCATGTATCCTCTCCCGCCTCCTGTAGGATTAGCTGCAAAGAACTATCATGCTTCATGCAACATTCAAACGCCTGCAAACCTAAGTTAACAGTGGCACACACTCGGTTAGCCCAAGCTCCGAAGTCCAAAGAGTCTCATGACCCGTGCTACACAGTTCAAAAGTGGTAGAGCCATGCTGTTGAGAAATCAAGACTCAGCATGAAAGGGCAGGCTCGTCCAGGGCGGTACCACTGTCTCACAGGAAATCGACGTGAAGTGACCGCTTCGCTGTCGTGTTTCGTTCGGTGAATGAGAATGCCGGATGCCCAGTACCCACTTTCCTCTCCCTATCCTTTTTCCTTTCTACTCCCCGCCCAATCTGATGGGCCGGCAACATATTTGTGATCCAAGCGTTATGGATGTTCATGGGCGGCAGTCACTTACCATCAGTTGACCTGTTTGCTCATTTGCTGGAACTATCAAATAAATATAAGAAAAAAAAACCCTTTCTCAGTCTTTTAGCATATATGGCCAAGTCCCAGTATCCTCGGTTACCAATAGAGTAAACATGGAAGAAAACAATATCATAGCGCAATTAAATAGTTACCATAACAACCATAGATAATACACTATATAGGAAATAGATATGCCACTCTTCAAAAATATTGAGGTAAAAAAAAATTACCTTTGCTGACGGCGAGATGTCGCTGGAAATATTGTTTTAAATAAAATCCGCCAGATGGTGCTGCTCATGCCTTTTTATTACCTAAAGAATGGAGGGGAGTCACGACAATTGGGCACGAGCTCATCGTTTTGTATCCAAATCCCAATAATTTCATTTTAAAACGAAGAGAACTGGCACCAATTTGCCGTATTTAAAAAAACAGCACGTTTGCAATAACATTATCTTTATTTTTACCCGACATTATCATTATTATTATCTTTATCATTTTGTTACAATTGCGCAATGTTTGCATGTTTATCTATGTCGATGTTTCAATAGATAGCCAAAATTTCATATGTGCATGTATATATTATGTCTTTTTGTATACTTTTCACATTTAGTTTAAGCATAATCAAATATAGCTCAAGAGTTTTCAAGATATAAATTGTTTAATGCTGCAATTTCTATAATTCTTAGTTAGTATTATATTTGTTATGTGTCATCTACGGGTTTCCTCGTGTGCGTAAATAATAATATATACATGCACCTCTGATAGAAATTAAGGACAATTCTATAATATATGCTCCATATTTAACATGATTTTAAAATGCAAAAATCAAATAGAAAGTGCAAGAAAATTATTACATTCAGCACAATTTTTACATTAAATCGAAAAATTTCCCGAGCCCATCCGGGTATTTAGCAAACTCCAAATGAAGTACAAAAGTAAACCACGAGGCAGAAGATATACCACGGAGGAAAAATTCTTGCATTATCTATGTACAAACAAAGTGGTTAGGGCTTATAACGTCCTCAGAGGTACACACCATTTCAAAATAGCACTTCCAGAAACACTTCCTAGGCGCCATTGTTGTTCTTGAAATATCCAAATCGGAAAGCAAGTATGAAAATCCAGTAATAGGAAGCCGAGGTCAAACGCAAAAGATATCAAACAAGTCCAGTTAAAAGCCAAAGTCGCAAAATTATAGCTATTGAATCGCAGTAGTACGCACACGAAAGTTTTCGAAAAACTTGTGTCAATTTTTGACACAAATTGTAAAGAGGGTATGTACATACATTAAAAAGTTTAAAGTATGTAATAAAATGGTTACAGTAATAAATAAAATATACTTGAATTTTTTATATTAATAAGGAAAATAAAAATTATTAAAAAGCAAGACTGCTTGTTTTGTTTATTATTTATACTTTTAGTTTTTTAATTTTTTTTGGCACTTGCCGCGACATCTAGTAATACTTTAACAAAAAGATCATCAGGTTGGACCCGTGGTTTGTGTCATATGCATTCAAGATGGCGCGGCTAGTACCTTATGAATAGAATGCAAGAGAGTGGCACCCCCATGATAACAACTTAGACGCAAACAAGTGTGAGACGTCACATATTTAAACGCTATTAGTTGTTGAATAAAATTAAAAAGACGCAGTGGTCTGTTGACTGCAGGTGGTGAGTGGTTGCACTCACGAGACTACGAAGAAAATCGTAATGGATAACTTGGATGGTAATGCGTGGGTGTTTGATTCACTTGTGGGATTTCTCCATGGACCCGTTTGGAACGTCCCACTGCAAACATTCATAGAAGAAAAATCTTTGCGTAAGTCTTTACAGCTTTTACCTAGTATATTGGTTCTTTGTGAGTACTTTAAAGTCAGAAAACAGGACAATTTTAAATCAAAACAAAGAAATGTAATTTTTGCTTATGAGATTGGTAATTTTAGTGATTATGTATCTTTTTATCTATAGCTTTTGAGCCGACGGACAATGGGGAAGTTCTTGATAGGCCTGAATATAAAAAGATTCACAATGAATACCGCAACTTGGTAAGTGGAATTTGAAAACAAATACTGCTACAATCAAATCTTAAACAATACCCTGTAACCAGTAGTAGCGCAAACCTAAATTTGAAGTGGGTAGAACACATTTTGTTAGGCCCTATTAGCTTTTTTTTATCGCACGTGACCTTACCTTGTGCTCGATCTTGACAAGGCGCTAAGATTTATCGTTATTCATTCAGTAAATAAATTTAAATAATCAGTCGGGATTATCGATCTAATAATTTGAACGTTATTAAATTAAATGTGTTTCATGATCCCATGAAAGCTTTTTAAACTTTAATAGCGTGACCCGAGAACCCTTTGTTCTCAAGGTCAAGTAATAGAACAATATTATATGGATAATTTTTGTTCAGGTGGACGTAATGCTTGGTTCATTTATGGATGACATTGGTATAACAGCGGACCAGTTTGAAGGGGCATGCAAGCTCTCAGCTCGTGACTTAGCAGGTCTGCCGGCGCATTTCCATCGGCGCCTGTTCGAGCAGATATGGGCAGCTAATGACTACGATATGTTTGTTAAAATGATGACGCACAAGAACGTTGAACTGCAGCTACAGGTTCTTGATGAATTTTTTAACCTTGTCTCATATAACATCATCACCAGGATGTTCATGCTGATCATAGGCCTCAAATATTTCCACAACTACCTTTTACACCTTGTTTCTGCTAAGTAAACAACATAAATTATTGTCAAGATTAGATATGTACTCGTAAGAATAGTACCTATGTATATGTAGGTACATGTGCACCATTGCGTGGGTCCCTGTTGGCCACGTTCACGATGGTCGCGGGTTCAAATCTGAGGGCACGCTATGATAGATATTATCACTTACCATCAGGTATGTAAAGTGTGCCAATCCGCACTAGGTCTGCGTTGTGGACTATGTGGCCTAACCCGCAGTGAGACGTATATGGGCTGATACAGACAGTCGGACAGATACAATATTATCTTAACAATAGCTAAATTGCTATTACCTATGTATGTGCATACACGTAGTTTATGTATCTAAACATATTATGGGCTATAATTAAGTCGAAGTCAATGGCTGTAATGCATTATCAAGCATATATAATATTATCTTTATGTATTACAATAATTTCATTAAAATAAAATTGCAATGGTGAATGACCTCAGGCTTTGGAGTTAATAGAAAGACGATATGGCACAATGCCAAACCTGTTTTCGTCCGATTCAGAAGATTTGGATACTTCCCGCAGCGAAGAAAGTGACGACTGGCCAGATAATGATGACGTCATGACCGAGATCAAAAAGTAAGCCAATTATACATGATCCAATAAGCAATGCTGGTGCATTTGTAACTATAATATAATAAATTTTATAAAATATCCAAGACACAGACATGTAGTTATTTTAATTTATGAATATACATATTACTACATTAACTACATACCTATTTTTTTTATTTGGTTCACAAAACTGGACGTTCATAAAAAGCATTTCTTTAAAATGTTCTATAAAGTGTTCACATCGTACTCGACCTGAACATGTAATACTTATAACTTTTAGATTACAACTAGACGAAAATGAAGACAAACCAGAAATAAGCGTTCCACCCGAAGAAGTAGTAGCAGAAAAACAAACTCTTTTGAACAAACTACAAAGTTTTGAAAAGAATGACGAGAAGTCTGAGAACAAATCGTTTTCTTTTGCTGTTCCGGTGACGAAGAAGGCAGTAATTTTGGAGCCACTGAAACCACCACCACCACCTCCGCCAAAAAAAGTTGAGGTGGGACATTAAATTACTTTGCTATAGAAAATTTGAGATTAGGTATATTTACTAGACTGCCTCGGTGGTGTAGTTGTACTACGTTGCGCTTACGACGCTAAGGTCTTGGGTTCGAATCCCGGGTCGGGCAGTGATATAAGATTTTTCAATTCATTATCAGCCCGGAGTCAGGAATTTGTGCCCGATATGGCGATAGGCTCGCCCCCTATCACATCGTGGGACGGAACTCACTAGACGAAACGTGGGTATCCTTGTAGCACCTCTGCCTACTAACGGTAACATCCTTTCTTTTTCTGTTGCCTTAGTATTTTTTTGTGTCTCTTTTTGGGGTCGCTTTTTCTTTTTGAACGTTATTCACAACGGTTGTAAGAAGTTTCAATTCAAAAAATGTAAGACGCAAAATGTTTCTCAGATTTAAGACGTTTTAGTTTAAAAGTACTAGAGCAACATAAACGAATGAAGATTACCGACATAACATTTATTTTTACTACTGCGAGGAGGGGGTACCCCGTGAATCTGTTTGACACTGCGGGGTAGATATATCCTACTTCTGATTTTAGTTTTCTAAAGATATTTCGACGGCAAGTAATTTTAGAGGATAAATCGAAGTAAAATAATGGCCAAAGCCAGATTCGAAAGTTAGTTATTAAAAAAAATTATCAATTTCAGGTGACAGAGGAAGAAATGCGCGCTCGTCAGGAATACCTCAAACAGCAACGAGATAAACTGTTAGCTTTGAAGAAGCAAGTCCGTGAACGACGCCTTGGCGCTGTTGAGACTGAAGCAGAATCCGGAGGCGAGTTGCATGTTTTCCTACTCACATTCTTTTATGTATTTTAATGATCGGCATACAATGTTTGTTGCCATTCTTTATTGACCGAATAAAACCTGCTATTAACATGAAATCAATGTTTGTCCATGAAATATATTGTACACATGCTGTCTATCAATGATGAAGCAGTTATTTGTCGTTGTACAGGTGGCGAAGGTTCCCAAGGCAACGCAAGTCGTCCGCGGTCGGCCCGCGTGGCGCACGCGGCGCTGGCCGGCCGGGCGCCGCCGCCCTCGCCCGACGCCATGCAGCTTCGGAGGGCACTCGCCTCCAAACTCAAGACTGAAGTTGTCGATACTCACTAAACCAACTCTTGCATACTCCTTCATTCCTTGTCTCGAATAATATATTTCATGTTTGAAAATTCTAAGTTTTTATTTAAGGGGTCTCGTTTGAAATAATACAACATCGATTTCGTATTACCTTATATTTATATTGCTTACTTAACTAGTGACATCATAATAATAGCATTATAGTAAGCTTATTTATTTAATTTACACAACTTGCCAATAGGTAAATCTATTTAATTTTAATCTGTGTATAAATTAGTTTATGATGGTCATCCACCTAGACAGATAAAAAATAGTCATCATTACAGTCTACTTTCACCTAGAACTTCGTATTTTATTAACGGAGGAAGTTATTTCAAGGAATATAAGTATCGTATAAATCTAATTGACAGCTCGATGCTATAGCCTATTAGACACGTGGACTTTGGCAGATTTCAAATAAAATTATTACATAAAACGTTATTTACAATATACTCTGACAAATTCACCCCACGTATGTAATAATTAAATTCGCCTCGCATTCACTGTGCGCTGTTCGTACCGGGTTAGTCAATTTTATAAAAATAAAAAATATAATTTCCACTTCGTGTCGATGCAGTGTGACCATCATATTCATAATAGATGACGAGAGAAGAGTGCCGTTACTGGATTATTCCCTACGCTGTATTCGTAAAACAGAGATCAACACTTCCACTGTCAGATACATATTAAAAATTGATATGTATTTTCAAAGAATACAAAGGCAGTTAAAAGTATGTTATTATAAACGGTTAGGTGTTTTAAGCATCATACAACAGCTAGGAGCTCACGATCTCTCGCATTCACTTCTAATGTAAGGAAGGATTAAAAGTGCATACGAACATTTAAAATTTTAATACTTATGCCGCCAACATGTTTGGAATAATTTCATTATACGTATTTCAATTTTAAGCACCGTTAAAGAATAATAACAGTGTTGGAATATTTTTGACACAAAACATTTGGACCTCTTTGTGTCTAAGTGAACAACACATTTCTGGCGACATGTGATTGGACAAGCTAACAATATTATGGATATTTGAGTTTACCAGATAAAGTATATTTTACAAATCTAATATTATTTACAAAATACGATCGATAAATCTAGAGGTTTACGCAGTAATAAAATAAAATGAATCTTAATCAGATATTTTTATCACATACACATTACTTTTGCAGAGCAAAAAGCTAATAACGATCATAAGCAAGATAGTAATGTTTGTTGAAAGTACAGAATTTAAATACTGATAGACTAGTTTCAGTATTGTTACGATGGAAATAAATATTTACGACCAAGCAAAAACGACTGCAATTCATTTCAAGTCAATTAACGTATCTGGAAACTTTTAATTGTAAGATAAAGTTCACAATATACATATTTTTTAGTATAAACTTCATTTAGGCTATATTTTGAAAAAGTATTATTAAATTAGTCAATATAAACAAAAGACGAAACGAATTACTTGTCGATATAACGAACTAAAAAGAATTCTGAAAGAATTATTTTACATTTTATTATTGTGTTATGAGAAGATTAATTTTCAGTGATTATTTCAGCACATATTATCATACATAAATCAACATGCATTTCCTGCTATGAATTGGAGTCGTTTTCACCAGTAACTAGTGACCATAAAAATACATACATTATATTTGTAGATTTGCATTAGACCTAGCATATAGCTCAGTTTAAAGACAGCACATAAAAATCTGGATTTCAAGAACAATCAGGCTACATCATGCCATAGAATATTATTAACAATAGGATGAAATTAAATGTGGTATTAAGACAAACATATATTATTTAATAATCATGGCTGGATTTAGATTTACCTTTTAAGTATGGTAACAATTTATTTAACTAATTAACCTTTATACCTGTGCCTACTTCAGTCATGTTTTGGTCCAATTCTTATGGAAATCAGCAGACATATTTACTATCTATCATTATTGCAATTATTGACTTTATACCAATCATTTCTTATATAATATTATACCAAAACATCTTAATAGCTGCCAATTTCATAGTTCGTTTTTTACAAAGAAATAACATTCATATTATGGACCTTAAATAGTAACAACTTAAAAATTGATACCATTATTACGTCAACTATTAAAAAGAGCTACTATTATGTCACTCTATATTTTACATGTATTTAGTCTAATGGTATCCAATTTTAAGTTAATATTAAAATGGCATCTTTATTTCTTAAGCTAATTTATCGAAATCCAGATAAATTATGCATAATATACAAATACAGAAGGTGGATATTATAAAATCACGATAACTCTACTCTCTACTCTCAACAAAAATTGAGCTTCTAAAAGATTTATAATCATGAGAATAAACTGAAAATCACGCTTACATTACCTACAATATATTGCAAAAAGCAAGTAAATGTTTCCATCTTCGAGAAGCTCAACAAGAAAGGAATGCAAAATATTGTGCAAATAAATAATTAAAATAAGATAAACTGAAACCAAAAGAATTATTTTCATAATTGTCTTTGAAATAATACCCTTGAGATGTTCTAAACATAAACACTACTTTTTATTATACGAAAGACAAGTTGCGATGTTGAAAGACAACAGATTATATTCAGAGCAATCAGTTTGTGATACAATAACACACTAGTGAGTAGCAATTCCACAGCACAGTATATAAATTCAAACATCTCCATTAAAAGATTGGTCTCGCAATCGTCAATAAACTAAACAATTATTTAGAAATACGTACATTTTATACACATTCATATTGCGTTGACGGTGCTTTTTGATTTTTAATTATTATATTAGACATTCCCACTCATATTTTCTTTGTACTTTTTGTGATTACAATCCTTGACAAAGGTAACCTAACCGTTAAAAATAATTCACATTAAATACACCTCATAACCAATATTTTGTTCTACATTCTGATGTCGTCCGAAGTAATTACACTACGAAGTATGAATCACTTCATACGTTATCTAACTAAGTCAAACACTCCAGTGTCGTCATTTCGTATTTACAAATGGACACATGCGACTCAAAGTAATTTTACTGTCTGGCGATTGTCTGACGCGAGTGTACCTGACTGCGAGTGTGTTACGAAACAGAACGACCAAGAGACGAGCCTCAACACTTCACTTATGGCAGTGACAAATGTTAATATCACAATATTGCCGTAGAAACGTATCAAACACATGCGCCATTCGACCCTGCCATGCGCTCGTCTGACAACGCCTATCTACTCGTGGGGCCGATCGAGACAAACACAAGAAACGGACGTACTTATACCGTGCCGAGTTTGAGAACATGCACTAGCGTCACGTGGTGTGGTGTGGAGTGGTCACTGGGCTGCACAGCGCCGCGAGGCCGAGTGGCTATATTCCTTGAAACAGGCTGCGGGAGGGGACAGGCGCGGCGGACACTACGCGAGGCGCGGCCGCTTGGCGTCGCGCTCCTCGCCCGCGGTGCCGGCGCCACCCCCGCCGCCGCCCCCACCCTCCTCCTCCTCGTCAGAGTCCCCGTCGTAGTCAACGAGGCCCTGATACAAACACACGGTTATAAAATCGTATTGAACTACACATGTATAGCAAAAGGCTTTAAAAACGTGATTGTGTTAATTAATCAACATTTGCATGAAAAATGTAACATCATAACAATTTAATTCAATCTGTGATGTTATTAGATAGGTGAGGTAATTTAAAAAAATGAAATTATGTATAACTACGATATTAGAAATGTAAGCTAAGCGAAGCAATATTAAACTCCCTGTCATTTTTAATTATGTCGGCATACAACAAATCCCACCTTAAGCAATACGTAGTTATAAACACTTGAGCTAATCAAATAAAAATAGTTTGCAACTCAAATATAAGCAACACACACGAAACTCAAGGAAACCTTTCCCTCTACATTATAATAGAATTTAAATAGTAATTATTATAACTTTATATCTCAAAGTGACTAGGCACCACAACTAAACCACATAATTTGAACTTTACAATAGTATGCTTGTAAAATGGCAAACATGCCATAAATATATATTTAAGCACCTAGAAACATGTACATTTTGCTTGATCATACGATTCGAGATGTATATTGATCGAATCCGCAGCAAAGCGACAAGTACAGATATGTGAGGGAACTAAAAGTTTACCTTATTGAGTAATCTGGGCGAGGATACCTGAACGTCAGTGTGCGTCGGCTTTGGGCTCGCCGCTGTACTGAGCAGTACTCTGCTTGGACCATTCACACTTTCAGTGTTCGTACAAACTTTCTTTTCCACTATTTTACCTGTAACAAAATATTCACTGTAAGATTTATAAAAATTTCATCCAAATAATTTGGTTCATAACTACGATTAAACTTGCTAATTTGATTCCGAAATTTCATCTTTTAGCTATAATAATCCATATATTTTTATTGAATTTGAATCAAACAAAATCTCAATTGCACCCTGCTTAATTACATTCCTACACATATTATTAAATAAAATCTACCACAAACGTGTGAGGCAAACGAAAAGAATCTGCCGCCAGTAAACTGTCTTGTGATATTAAATTGCCACACAATTGTTAAAGATGTCTACACAGTATTTCTGTGATACTAGGTGGTGCTAACCGATGGCGTCGAGCGCGTGGTGCGCGTGCGGGTGCGCGTGCGCGTGCGCGTGCGCGTGCGGCTGCGCGGCGTCGAGCGGCGCGTCGTCGTCCAGCTCGTCGTCGTCGTTGAACCACATCTCTTCCTCTTCATCGGGCGCGCGCGCCTCGCGCCGGTACCGCGTGCGCAGCAGCGACGGCACCACCGCCTCCGCCACGCCCACACTACCGCTTACTGGAACAATCAAATATTTATTGTCTAATCTCCCGAGTGAAACTTTTCTAAATAAATAAGTACACCCAACAGTCACATACATAGTCCTGATCCCACATTAAGATCGACTCTTGTGTCGTGGGTATCAGGAACTACGAGATATTTTTCGATTTCACAAACGACCAGATCGAAACAACTACTAGTGGTTCACAGAAACATTTGTCTTGATACGGGGATCGAACACAAGTAACAACCTAACCAAGTGCGCCACGGAGGCTTTTATCTTCATGACTCACGTATTAGGTATATAGTGATTTTTGCTGCATGGAAATGTTCATATTGGCTCATAAGTGTGGCATATTGTTAAAAATAGTTTATTGTTGCCACCCATAAACGATAAGTTACAGCCTTTCATAGACTACAGCAATACCAGGAATATCAAAATGGTGTTTATCACATAAGCTCTCTTGTTCTATATCGCCATTTATCTGAATACAAGCATAGTACTGACTACAAAAAAGAAACTAGAAATACAATGTTACCTCTTTCTCTTTCCTTTAGCTTGTCCTGGTGTTGATCGTATCGCGTTTTTAAAGCCTTAAATGTCTGTACATATTCAACATCTTCCAATATTTTTCCATAGTTTTCCACAACATGTGAGCACAGAGATTTTATGTCTTCAAGTTTAATAAATTCAAACAATTCCAATATAGCAGAATCCAATAAGTTATACCTGAAAAATTATAAAATGATATTTAAAAAATCTGTTAATTCATGAAGGTGTATGTACAGTGCATTCATATATTGTTTTATAATACTGTTAGTACTAGTACTCTGAATAAAATAGGCAAGAAAATAAAGTAAAAACAGCTGTTTATTTACCTGCCATTATTTCTAAGGAAAGCATCAATAACTGGTGCAAACAGGTTTCCCTTTATGATGTATCTGTTGTAGTACTCATCCTTGAGCGCGATTATCTTTCTCATGAATCTCAGGGCGCCCAGCACCAAGAATGTGTGTGTGGACCTCATCAACACCAATATACGACGTAGGAGGTCCTGGAAACAACACAAAATCATTTATTTGTAGGGAAACTTAGAAATTATGATGAGTTAAAAAACACACTAAAAATGTTTAAAAATTAATATTGATTTTGAAGAACACTCATTTATTACTGAGACCTTGTCATATTTTTTTTAACAATATTTACACAAAGAAAAAGTAATTATTAAAAAAAAGATATTCATTTGTTTTTCCTACCAATCATATTTCTCTATACCGAAGTACCAGGTTTAAATATCACTGAGAACAAAACAACACCAGTAGGTTCTAGTAAATATCAATAAACACAATAAATATGTATATGGCAGAAATATTTTTTTAGTAATTGTTTCATACTCGTACCTTATTTAATATGCAGGTCTTGATATGATATGTGTGATGTTCCACACAGAAGGACAGCAGTTCCAGCACTAGGCCCAGCAGCTGCACAGTGTGGTAGTCTTCCTTCAACGGCTTCTCACCAGTTGTGTTCTCTAGTAAGGGAGCTGTGAATTAATATGGCCATTTCATTTGCTAATTAACTATTTGAAAGGGGATTATGACAAAACCCAACCCACTTTTTTTATGTAAATCTTAGATTCACTTTAATTATGACTTCTGTCATCTAAGTTATGATATTGCTTGAATAAATATAGAAAATATTTAGGCTAGGGTCCTTTCACAAAACAGTAAGAGCCACATAGACAGGAAATGCTATGTTATTGCATCAGCTATAATATTTTTTTAAATAATGTGTACATTGATATAAATGGATGTCCTGGTTGTGTTGATATTCTATGTAATTCTAGACTTAGGAGTAAGAGTTTTCTTCAAACTGTCACACTGTACCTTTAATGCATTATGTAATTTGAAATTGTGTTAATTTATCAGGTAGTGTAGTAAGTAGTAACCTTTATGCTGTAAACTTTATAATAATAAACTTTTTATTACTCCAGTTTTACATACATAATTAATTCAAACTATTCAACAGCCTTCTCTTTTGAGCAATGTAATTAAAGCTATTTATAACATACAGCAAAGTTGCCACATTGCTTCTGTGGCATACATTTTATTGAAAATATATTCAAAAATTATATTTATCAACTCATCAATACATTCTTAACTTCATGAAAATCCATTAATTGGCCTTCTATTGAATAATTATGTATTCTATAAGAGTAATAAAACCTAGTTATATAAACATGTTACAACAATGCAGAATTAGATGTTTCATTTTATTTTTACAAAAATCTTATTAGAATCACTCACATCACACATATGTAACACTATAAACATCTTGGAGCAAGTCCATCGAGTAACATTTTAGCATTTTCTAGAATCACATATATCATTAATATGAATTATAAACTTTTATTAATCCAGTAAAAACTTGTAATAAAATGGCCGAATGTGTGAATAGTCAACATGGGCACTATAGTTCTGATGGAACCTTATTAAAATCACTAAGTCTCACTTGTAATCCTCATTACCTAGAAAACAATAGAAATATTTATTCTTTAGTCATAAAAAACACTGAACATTTCACATTGTATCCATTAAAAAAATATTGGATTGAAAGTTCATTAAAAAAATATGTAAAAATTCAGGTAACAGTAACACTGATTGAATGTGAAACCAAAATAAACATGCCTATTTTCTCATAATTATGTTTTATCAGTCTGCTAAGAAATCTTAATATACCACAGATTTGAAATGATTACAAATTGGTATGATGATAAAGTTAATAATATGCCTACCAGACATACAGCACTTGCTCATGTATAACATACTTGAACAATCACTACAATAGTTTATTGAAATAAATAACCACATAATATGTAGCTAAAGCAAAATATGTTAATAGCATGAAACCGTCTGATTTATCTTAATCTAGGATTATCTACAACATATGAGACCCAGTGCAAATATTTGCCGCTATCAAAGATTCTATCCTAATACAATTTTCCACAACAATGCAATTCTCCTCCTATATTACACTCGTTCACTTTAAAATGCTCACATGAGAAGGAACACATGGCGATAGGCTAGCCTCCTATGACATAGTGGGACAAAACACAGAAGGCGAATTCTCACATCATGGACTCACAGTTTTTATTTATTATTTGCAAAACAAATCAAACAAAAGAAAATTGTGCAAAAATTCATACCATATGCAAAACAAGACAATAATCACTTTCACAAATTGCCTCACATGTTCATGTACAACTAAAAAATTCAACATAAAATTTTCCATCAAATTCTGTATTAGTCACCTCAACCTGCCATAACATAACAGGTGGCAATAAACATTTCAGAACTTAAACATGTCTACAAGAACTGCACAAGGTCAACAACAGATTGACAGAATATTAATCTATTGCAATAGAGTAGGTATTACAAAATACAAATCATATTAATGTCTTGTCTTTTACAAGATAATCTTTGTCATTGACCCTCAATGTGTTGATTATAACAATGATATTATCATGATTATAATTATGATAATCATCATTATCTTTACCCGCAAGAAAATTAATTTGTCCGATGTGTATGTTGCACTTAGGAACACATGTCATTAAAACAACATGTTTGTAAAAAAGCATGTACCTTGTAAATCTTGATTTATGTTGGTGTTATAATTGGCAGTAATAATACACCATTTTATATGCTTCAAGTTTGGGTCAGAAGTAGCTTAAATTGGGTAGAATGCATGAGAAAATTGAGGAAAGTCAATGAGGTAACAGTGAATGTCAGTATAAAGCAAAGTGTATATCCATAATCTCTGTCTACTTAAACAAAGACAGTTGTTACAATAATGGACAAGTGTGGTTTTTAATCAATGTAATTCTACTATATAATATAGTACTGTTTAGCTAATCTTAACTTGTTGATCTTATGCTTTTAAATATCCTCAATCAACTCTTTCTAAGCACCAAAGTTCAACTTGAATCACAGACATGTAAATTTATAAATATATAGCAGGAAATTAATATATTTACTTACCTATAAGGGTCTGTATACTGTGTTTGTAGAAAAAATTCAGGAAGTCCGCTTTCTCACTTTTGTTGACTGATGCAAGCATACTTTCAGGGTCGAGGAGTATACGAAGGACACCCATCAGTTGCACGGCACCACCAAGTTCAGGATCACGGTCTCTTAACATCTGCTCTATAACTATGTTCAGTAACATTTGTTCCTATAAAAAATAGATTGTTTATAAATACAATCATACAAAAATTTAAGAGATTGAGTTATATGTATGAAGGATACTTTACCTCTTCTGTGTTATTGGCCTGTTGCAAAGTATAATCCCTCACCACCGAAGGCGAAAACTCCACAATGTAAGTTAAAATATCTATAGATGCAGTCTTTGTCTTCTGATCATCTATACTTAGTGTGATTTCTAAAGCTGGCAGGATCCCCAAAGAAACTAATGTCTTATAAAATGCATCCTTATCTTGCGGTTGTAAATTTTGTGAGAAATTACAAAACTCTTTTAAAAATAACACAGAATCACGTCTCTTTGTGTTAGGAGTCTTATCGTCCATGAGTAGTTTGAATAAATCTGTAAGAAATTTCTCATCCTCTTCTATAAGTTTCACTATTTCTACTTTATTGAAAAATATAAAACTTGACAATGTGCTTAGCAGATTGTCTTCAAAAACTGTAGGTGTGGGTAAAACAATATCTTGTATGTACTGGACTCTGTAGGTTTGATGTATCTTAGCTAACAAATCCTTATTTTTTATAGGAATGGCCTCACGGAATTTTGCCAATTCTCTCAAATATTCTCTGTGCTTCTTAGGTTGTGGCAAACTGGGGTCATATTCTAAACAACCCACTACATCAAATATTGTATCATCAGCAAACATTGTGTCGAAAAGTGTATTTTTGTTAAGAAGAAATATGCTTTTGAAGATTTCATAGAGATGATGTAATCCCTCAATGTTTTCAATGTCCTCACACATATGGAAGAGATTCAGGAGTTTTTTGATATAATGTTGAGTTTCTAATGCAGCTGCAAGTTTGTCTTTACGTGCTGGTGAGACTAAACAGCTGTTCACTAGTTCACTGATATCTTCAAGTCGGCCCATTTCACATGCAGGCAACTCCACAGGTTGGACACTATCTGACATCTCATCAAAACGCTCATCTTCAGATTCCTCCACTATGTCTTGTGTTATTTCAACTGATGGATCTTTCCCTTGTACCTAAAAGTTTTATTGATACTAAGTATATCCCAAGTTTCATATTTTACTTAAAATTATAAATGAATGTTCACACCAGGTAAAAGGATAACTGTGTTATCAAATGAAATGTGAAAATTATTTTAAAATTCATACTTGTAGACTTTTGTAACCATGTCATGTTTACAAACAAGTTACATAATATATCACCTGTTAATGACAAATATGGAATTATACTTTCTAATAACTGTATGGGATGACCCTTTCACACACTTCAATACAAGAAATAAATAAGAAAAAACATTGGTGTATAACCTCTCATACCTACCAATCACATTTTTACACTGTATGCATACAATTGTAGATACATAACTACATTTCCTATAGTTCGTGTATACTCTACAATTACATAAAAATGTAAACATTATATATAGTAAATGTATTTACCTGACAAATTTTTTCCCATATCTCATCGCAGCCAGCTTTTTCTTGAAAACTTAATGCTAAATCGAAGTTGTCACCTTCCGACCACACAATCAACGTGTCCTGTTGCTTCTGATACGCGGTGTCTGGTTGAATCTTGCTTTCGAGGAGAAGGGACCCGTCGGATTCTGCCCTCACCAGCAGGGAAGTTCCTTTTAATCTTTCTACGTAGCATGACGACACATGTCCTGTTCCTCTGTCGTCCCACTGTCTGTCCGCGTTCAGAGCGTAAAGCTTTACTCTTCGTCTTGTGTCTGTCATTATACTCAGTACTCTAAACACTATGTACTCAAATACTGATTTGATTATTGTGGCGCTAATCTAGTGCACCCCGATTTGTATTTATTTAACTCCCATTGGTATAAAAACATATGCTCTTCTGAAACAAAAATAATAACTTTCGTGACGAAACGGCCACAAGAAATATTCCAATTATAATTACCACAATTACATTCCGTCTTGTTCTTGATTTTCTATGAAACACACCTAACTATGAATAGCCGGCACGGTAATTCCCTTTTGGACCGCTGTAACGATGCTCAGTCCCAGTGTCCACATCCGAATACGATTTATAATTTCGTACAACAATGGAAATAATCATAAAATTATCGGAAATCACAAACAAAACAATACAAATTGTAAACCTTCCATCGGGCACGAATACTTATGTTATCAATCAATTAGATACAAGAGTCTTTTTTACGTGTTTAAGATTCCCAAACAATACAATATTTACCGGAATTAACATTACAGAATCGTCAAATTGACGTACCTTCAAAATAGTACAACATCAAATATCGCCATATTGGATTCACAACAACGCTTCAAGAACGGGGTTCTCAAATGAACTGCTAAAAGCGGCATATTCAAATTATTATGACTAAAAAATCCTTTTCTACTAATATTACGAAGTCCATCTTCGGGTACCAAGATCACGATGGTACTTTATCAACTACAACTACTTTTAAATTGTTTAATTACACTTTATTCAAATTAAAACCTCTAACATAATTTTAAAAATAATTGCTACTTTAAAAACATGTGATGGAAAAAAAAATATTGGTCATTCGCAGCGCCCTCTATGTATGTACCTAAACTACAATTGAGAACAAAACAAATAAGTTTACAGATTTATTTTGGTCCTCCTTCATTAATGAGCAAAACTACCGTATAAAACTACAGCCAACTGAAGTAACTTTGTCCCAACATGTGACACCATTTAGCACGCTTCTATTTTATTACGTACCCAGCAAATAAAAAAATAAGATTAAAACTTGCAATATTTAATATAATTTCATATATAATTTTGTAAATATAAAATGTGCAATGATGACTTTTGCTCGAGCCAACATTTATTGATTTTCTGGTCTACATAATATCGTGGCACGTATAATTTTACATCATCATCATCATCATCATCATCATCATCATCATCATCATCTAAATTAAAGTGAAGGATTAAGTTACCCCAATACAATGCAATAATAGAAGTTCTTACAGTAATATCATGCAGGGCTCACGATCCTGCAAGACTGACGGTGTAAGTATATCGATTGCTATTTGCTTATAATCTGTGGCATTTTGGCTGCCATTTGCTGCATTCTGTCAGTTGTTCTTGATGTTATTGAGTAAAATATTTTTGTTTTAGAAGGTTTTATATGCGTTATTGAATAAAATAAGTCACAGAAATAACATTTTTCATATTGTAACAGTTTGTATCTTTAAAAAGACCAAAATGTGTTGGAAAGAGTGTGTGTTATCATGTGAGAATTGTTTTTTGTAATCTTTATCGATGTTTATTGCCGATTAGTTATAGAAGACAATAAAAATATTTTGGTTCTCTGCACCGCTACAAAACATATAACAGGAACCCAGTGAATCCTGAAGAGTATTTACAAAATTATTAATATGACATATGTCACTATGATGTCAGAAGAAGGATACTTGCACAAAAATGAAAATATTTTGTTTTGTAACAAATAACATTGTGATATAATGCGCATTTATGTATGTTCTATATATGTATTCGAACTTTCAGTATGAAGCAGTGGGACGAAACTAGTGTGAAATCATTTCCTAGCTTCAATATTGTTCGTATGATTGTGTTGTAAAATGTACACAGCATGTCGTATTTGAGCGCTTCAGAAAATGTGGGGTGAGTATTTAACCAGCATAACACATTATAAGGATAGTCAACAACATATAAACACATCAATAATAAGGTTCACTTACAGCCGATGCCAACAATCAATCAAAAATTTTAGATTGAAGTCAATCCGGATTGGTTTCTACTTTTCGATTGGTCGAATATCTTGTTGCCAATAAACAAAACAGGCGACAGTCGATTGCCTCTGTTGATAGATTGAAAACAATCGGTTCCCTCTTGACAATTTAGTTTGACGCAGAATATTTCATTGCATATTTATGCACTTTCAGTATTTTGTAAATAAATAATTTGTGAAAAACAAAAATCAACGTTAGAAAAAATAATAATTGCAATAAAAACAATTCAATTTGTCCCAATTATATAGATTTTTACAGAATTGTTGTGTTTCTGGCCACTGAAAAATAATATATCCAGTAAACAATGACTTATCACTTGTCATTCTAATAGAAATATTATGAGAATATTGTGGAGAAAATTGCAAAACGTTATTGAACATTTACATAGATCCGTGGAAAGTGATCACTGCCGCCCATGAACATCCGCTACGATTGAATCATGGCTGTGTTGCCGGCCCATCAAATCGGGAGGAGAGCGAGAAGGCCATAGCCTGCCCATTCATACTGAGTCATGGCTAGATAGCAGCGTGGCTCTACAACTTCCCATGATCAAAATTTGATTCCCTTTTCTATTATTTTTATTCTTTCTATTATTATTGTAAATTGTGAGTAATAAAGAATATTTCATTATAAATGTTTTTTTCACAAAACACACTGAACAATTAAATAAAAATACAACTATGAAATTAAGAAACATATCATAACAGAAATCATATATATCAAAATAAAACAAAAAGTATCAATTCGTTCAAGGTAATATATACACAACAATACAATATTTTAGATCTAAATGAAGAAATCGTTAATCAATGTTGTGTCATCTTCATCTTCATTCGTTTCTACTTTCTAGTTTCATTGCTGTTGGCAAATCTGCATAAATAATCCGTGGAAATTCTCGGATTGCAATATTGGATTGTTTTGAACAATCCATCCAAACGTCAAAACTGATAATTGTTTATTGGCAAGCCTAAACTGTCATTTCCATACAGAGGACAATCCACAAGCAGGGATTGGCCCTCCCAAAAGTAGATTGATTTTTTAGATAGTTTTTTCCCTACTGAGATTGATTATTGGCAAGCTATAATCAGAAAAAAGATTGAGCTGTCAATGTCAAACAGCAAATTTTGGATTGGGATTGATTGTTGGCATCGGCTGTTATACAATAATGATAGAATAACAACAACATATACACAACAATGTATGGAAACAACAGTATCATTACTTAACATAAAACTAATGTGTCTATTTACCCCAAGTTCATATACTTCTAGTTGAATTACTATTTGAATAATATAGATTTACATGCATAAAAACATTTAAACATGTAAATACAACAGGAGATGTTTAACAGATAGCTAAAAAACAATTACCAAAGGTTTATAATATTTAGTTCTTTTACATAAATATTTTAATTTTAGGCCCTTTTTATGTTATATTTTACTGATAAAAAATTCTAATAGTTTCAGCGGTATTCCCCAAAATATATCAGATGCGAGCTGCGCAACACAGTATAAGATGGCAGTCGAGGGTGTGTCGGGCTGCAGTGATGTCAATATGTTCATACACGACAACTCGGGGGACGAACAAAACTACATCACCCAGTTTAATGACAACTTTTACACCAAATTCAAAATAGACCCCAATGAATTGTACACATTTCACGATTCTGATGTTGTGGCTGGTGAGATCACCGTCAGTCACACTGATGATAACTATATATTTGACAGTGAAATAAAGAATAAATACATTGATAGTCCAAACAAAGATTTGGATGTATTAGCTGCATTTACTAATGGAGATATCAGAGAAGAGAAGAAAGAAGTGATCTCTAATGGACATTATGCACCAATCCAAAAATCCGTTCAGCCCCCTGTTGTGAAAGAGACCAAGGCCACACATACCAAAGTTGCAAAGTCCAAAAGTGCTCCTAAAGAACCTGCAAGGAAAAATTCAACAAGTGCAGCACGTCGGGCCAGCGTCCACAGTCCCAATGCCCAAAACACCGCTCCATGTACCAAAACCAGTATTAATAGCATTCCTTCGAATAATGCCAAGTATACACCAACTGGAAAACAGTCTAGCAGTGAAACATTTTTGGATGTTTTCAAAAGAGAACAGGGTTTGGTTGAGAATGCTTGTTTGAATAATAAAACTGAACCATCAACCTCTTCTATTAAAGTTCCAACATCTCCACCTAAGAAAGCTGCTTCAGGTAATTATAACTTCATTTTTTTAAATGCTTACTAAGAAATCAGTGACTTTAAGACAATAATTAGTAGATTATAAATATAAATAAATACATAATTAATAATGCTGATTCTTCTTTTTGATCTGGTCCTGATCTTGGATTTTAATGATTCACGCGCACATACAAACATCACGCCTTTTTCCCTGAAGGAGTAGGTAGAGATGCTAGCAGGACACTCACGTTTCGCCCATAGCCTTATCAGCCCATAACACATATTCTTGACACCAGGCTGATAATGAATAAAAAAATCAATATTATTTTGCCCCACCCGGGATTCGCACTCGAGATTTCGTCGTTGTAATTATACTGTTGTACAACTGCACTACTGAAGCAGGGCCTCCTCTACAATCGAAAGTAAGATTTAGAGGGTTAGGCCATATAGTCCACCACGGTTTCCTAGTGCGGGTTGGCGGACTTTCAATACCGTAGAAATTCTTTAAAATCTCCACGATATGCAGGTTTCCTCACGATGTTTTCCTTCACCGTCCTGCATACATCTCATCAATTCTATTCAGCCCATATACGTGCAGCGGCAAGGCACGGGTCTCCTTTACAACCGAGAGTACGATTGAGAGGGGTTAGACCATATACATAGTGCCTAGTGCGGGTTGGCGGAATCACATTAATTAATCAATACTAACCATACACCCAGGTAAGACGCCATCCCAGTCGAAGGCTCGTCGCGGGCGCGGTCCGGCAGTCCACGAGGCGCTGCAGCGGATACCGGCGCAGAAGCGCGCCGTGCCGATGCCGTGCCGGTCCTGGCACGCTCCCGGTCACGAGCTGTTCGACATGGGCCCGCTGGACTCCCAGCGACCTACCTTCACGTATAGCAGCAGCAGCGATGATGAAATGCCCGATATTGGTAAGTGTCTTTAATATTGATGTTCTGTCTATATGGTGTTGTACCGAGTGTGCTTGGATGCGCCGTCTTGTTTGATTTACTTCATTCTATCTTCAGTGTTCTTCGTTGTAAGATAAAAGTATAGTTTTTGGAGTACCTCTGACGCGCAGTGTTCGATGGCTACACTGAGATAAGTCTTGTACTACCAACTAAACCGGTTGCGCGACTGTATGTTTTGGAACCCTTGTTAAAAAACGTTAATATAGGGTCAAGAACTATGGAGGTATACATCGAGCCTCGGAGTGTACTTATACAGGGTATATCATTATTTTTATTAGTTGCATTGTGTCTGTAACCGCTAAAACTACCACCAGGCTTCGTTTTCGGTCGCGGTCTTGATATACCCTGTATATATTATCGTGATCTCGCAATTAAACTTTGAAGTACTAATCCTCAAGATTATAAAGATAAAAGTGAATTGAAGGTGTGAGTGAAGTTTGAGTCGATTATCCCCTTTTTGTTTTATGGTGAAAATTGATACACGCACCTAAAACCTACCTCACAATGAAAATTTTTTAAGCTTTATACTTTCCATGATTCATAGATTAGATAATAGATAATGTCATTTCGTTGTAGTTTGGATTTTCTCTACAGCTGAAATAGTATAGGTGTCTCACAATGTAAAAATCATTGATTGTGTATGTGTGACGATTGTAGATTAATCAGCGCTACGCCGTAGTACGTCGTTGTTATTCAGGGAAATCTCCGCATGTGTCATTTCGTTGCATGTTGGATGCACGTCCGCACGATCATAGTTTTCCATTATATCTGATGGTCGCCTAAAGAACGGATGAAAGTAATTTAAATCTGCTTATAATGGCTTTGGAAACTATTAGTTGTTTTATCTTGAGGATAAGATGAAGGTTGTCACCCACATATTAAATCTAGATAAATATAATAAATTGAAATATCGTAACATTCTCATTTAGTAAAAATATGGTCAGCGGAATGTTTTAGAAGACCTCTTAAAGACATAAGTCAGGGCTATTTATGTGACTTTTCGGTGTTTTTATCTTATAGTATCTTGACAGCCGTGGTACAGTTAGTTAAACGTCGGCTGTGAAACTAGAAGCTGCGGGGTCGATCCCCACACCGAGACAAATATTTGTCTCGGGTCTGGGTGCTTTGTGAGACCGAAAAGTCTGTCGTAGTTTCTGATAACCACGACACAAGACTTAATTGATCTTAATGTGAGTTCAGGACTATGCATGTGACTATTGGGTGTATTTATTATTTATTATAGGAAGCAGAAAGTAAGGGTCAGTGTATACCAAAGCATACTTCAATAAGAAGAAAAATTTCGAAACAAATATTCCTTATTTTATTTTGATATAAAGAAGTTAATCTATATAACGAGTATCTTTATGTCCTAATTACTTACATTCGTTGTATATGTTTTTTAATTGGTTGCTCGTTATTTTAGCATAGTAAAGTATCTATCTTTGCAATAAATAATTCAAACCATTTTGCGTGAAAGTGTCACGGATAATTTGCGATATCGGCCATCATTTTATGTCATTAAAAAAACTCGCCAACTGCGAATCGGTTTCGAATATCGAGGGTTGCATACCACACAATAAAAAGACGTTATTAAACATTTTCTCGCTAAACTGTGAAATTAATATAAGAAAAATGCTTTCTTAGTGCCAATAAAAATTTTAGTGGGGTACTAATACTCTTGAGTAATTTTGAATTAGTCAGTGCATGCTGTAGGTTGTGATATCAATAATTTGTTAGTGTTTATCTACATAGATAGAAGAATTTTTATATTATATTTATACACATTAAGTCCACTGCTGAACATGGACCTCCCCCAAGGATTTCCATAGTTCTATTTTTAGTATAAACTAGCTTCTGCCCGCTAACTTCGTCTGCGTGATTAACTTTGTTTAAAAAAATATACATGTATAGATTATTTGGTATTTCTCATCCCGTCCCGTTATATCCCGCCCGTCCTATCTCATTCTCACTCAAGGTATGTAATCCACGCCCATCGCATCCCTTTGAGTATAAAAAGTAACAAACATATCGGATTTCCGTCCTCATACAACGGGAACACTTAATTTATCTGGATAAAATGTAGCCTAAGTGTTAATCCAGTGTTAATATGGGGAATATTAGTTTTTCTCATTTATCTTCCATAATACAAAGAAACACCTGTATGTAAATAAGACATTTACCAGTTTTTAAGTTGGACTTGCACCTATATAACTGTGAAACCGCATCTCATTTCGTCTTGTAGTTTTTGCGTTATGCGCAAGTAAATAAAAAGAAACACCCTGTCTATAAATAAAATATATACCAGTTTTCAAATTGAAAACTGCATCTCATTTCGTATGGTAGTTTTTGAGTAATGTGCAAGAAAAACAAAAAGAAACATTCTGTATGTAAATGAAATATATACCAATTTTTAAGTTGGATCTGCACCATTGTAATTGTGAAAACTGCATCTCATTTGGTGCGGTATTTTATGAGTAAAGTGCAAGCAAACAAAAAGAAACACCCTGTATGCAAATGCAACATATACCAGTTTTTAAGTTGAACCTGCAGCAATACAACTGTGAAAACCGCATCTCATTTGGTGCGGTAGTTTATGAGTAATGTGCAAGCAAACAAAAAGAAACACCCTGTATGCAAATGCAACATATACCAGTTTTTAAGTTGAACCTGCAGCAATACAACTGTGAAAACCGCATCTCATTTGGTGCAGTAGTTTTTGCGTGATGCGCAAGCAAACATACAGACAGACAGACAAAAATTCAAAAAAAAATTGTTTTGGATTCTGTTGCTGTTATAAAGACCCCCCGCGTTGAAATTTCTTAAATATCTTCCATGTACAGAAATGAAATGAAATGAAATGAAATGAAATGAAAATGAAAATGAAAATGAAAATGAAAATGAAAATGAAAATGAAAATGAAAATGAAAATGAAAATGAAAATGAAAATGAAAATGAAAATGAAAATGAAAATGAAAATGAAAATAATTTATTGAATCCATTAAAATGTTCAACATTGTTTAGATTCAGTCATTTTTTGAACTACCACCCGGTTCGGAAAGCGGTTTTCACTAGAGAAGAACGGGCAAGAAACTCTAGTGTTGCTCTTTTCAAAACCAGTTTACAATGTATGATTATTACAAAAATTACAAGTTGGTTTAAATCAGAGCAGTTCATTAATAACTTGTTATGATTTGCAAGTAGGATATAGTTGAATACGAATAAGTTTACTTTATATTTAATATGGCTGAGAGACATCGACCATTTACATTTTTATTATATGTATAGATATATTTTTGCAAAGTCATTGCCACAAAAACATTGGTAACATTTACGGGATGTTTCCATTATCACATACGCTGTGAAAATGACTCGTTTACGTCACAAAATAATGTAGAAATGCGGTGTCGTTAAACCTGCGCGTGAATCAGCGCGGGTCATGACTCTCGTAAAATTATGCGTGACTAGAATGTTTACATTTTTATCTAAACTTCCTACCTATGTACATGTAGACTATACATTGAGATTTTTATTTTTGAATTTTATCTTACATCTATAAGGATACCGTGTATTTTTTATTTCATGTATATTGTAAGTAGTTTTTTAATAGACCATAAATCTGTTTTTCTTGGAATCTAAAAGCTACAGTCATGTTTGTGGTTTGTATAAACTTACTTGGAATCGAATCTAGGGCTGTTCATGTGTGCTACCACTAACTAATAATATAATATTTATCAAAGTAAAAAAATATGTGGACCCGTTTTAATTAACATATGCGGAAAAGAGTGTAATGTTTCGATCCATGACGTTCTGAATAAAATTATCACTTCTCTATTTATTGTAGAGTAGGTCTCATATTTGGTTAAGTTACGAAAATAAAAACAAATATAAGTCTAAACCAAAAGTATCCATCGCCGAGAGGTTTTTTCGGGATAAACATGTTAAAAATATTCACTAAAAAACCACCTATTCAAAGCTCATAGCGTTTATACCGTTTGTGTGATATGAATTATGAGGTTTTAGGTTCAATTTGTCTGTTTTTAGTTCACCATTATCCACCATCACCATTATGCTGGATATACATAAATTATATCCACGTTTTGCGTAAGTTTAATCCACGTTTTTGGCGGAAAATTAATGTCATATACATCTAGCAGTTGGTTGTCTACATCTCCTTCCTCTTGGCTTGTCTAGGCCAACATTTTGTTTCCAGTGTTGTCAATGTTCTATAGTTTTGTGTGCCCAATTGTCTTGCCCACTACCACTTGCAACGCGTTGTCAGACGTCAAAGACTGTCTTTGTTGTCGGAGAGATACCATCTCTCGCCGGTTCATATATGGATTGTACTGTAATTGACGTCAGACTATTAAACCAGTCTAAAAAATGACGTTTGACCTCGCCACAGATTTAGCCGATGCGAACCGTTTTTGATCACATAGTGGGATTTAAAATATAATTCGTCTTAGATAAATCACTTTTATTTTACGAACAGGTCGTTCGCCTGATGATAAGAGTCACACCTGTCTATAAACAGTAGCCTCATCGTTCAAAACATACCTACTGCGCTTGTCAGGCCTTTAAGTGTTATGACTCCCTATGCCCAATAAATCCAGTACTGTAAATCTCTTTTATAACTCATAATTGCAAGCTTTTTATGGCACGGGTGTCCTTTAATATTAAGAGGGTTTACGCTATATACCTACCACTACGCTGGTCTAGTGCGGGTTGTCTATCAGTCAATACTTACTATATTTGTTCTACATTTGTTCTAGATGTAGGTACCGGCGAGTTGTGCGTCGAAGAGCTAGCCGCGGATTCACGGGAAGCCAGGCTTGCGTTGCGTCGGGCGGCCATGCGGCGACACGTGCGCAAAGCCAAGGCGTCGCTCAAGCACTGCAAGAACTTCAAGAAAACGAGGACCTTGGTCAATGTTATACAGGTTAGGAGCCTTTGTAAATGCTGTAGGCTTTCCTGATGATTTTTAAATCAACTACTAGTAACCTGTTAGGGTGTTTAAGAAGCTTATAAGCTCTCCTTATTATAGAGGTGGCTCTGGTTGGCATTATCTCCAAAACTAAAGCAATGTCCTTATTGCTGCTTTTTATTCGAATGGAAATGTTTCTGTTGGATCATTAAAATTATATATTCGTATGTGCCATCTACGAACTTCGAATGAGCCGTCGTGGTCGATTGAGGCCTAACCCCTCAATTGTCATAGAGTCAGATCCTTAACGAAACTGTTTAATATTATACAATACAGAAATTCTAATTTTGTTTTATTCATGTTAATGTCCATTTATTTTTAATTATTTGATAATATTGTTTCTATTACATTAATTAATATTTTTTTGCTAATTTACACTGCAAGATAAGGTTGTACACGGTTTTGTTTAATTTGTTACAGAGGCAACTGACGGGGCCAAGCGCTACGGGTTACGTGTCGACGCAAGTGCTAAACCACTGCCTGGCGTTGAGAGGGATGAACACTTTATTTACCTCGGAAGAGAGGCGAAAAATGCGGTAAGCATTTACACTAGTATATTCTATCTCTCTGTCCTTATACAGCTATCACGTGGAGCTAACGCACTGCGATGTTAATGTTGTTAAAAGATTCAGTGTGTGATTTTATAACCTCCTGCTACGCCTAACGTCAAAACCTTTCGGGAAATTATCCGATTTTGAATTTATTGTTTTTTAAATAAAGAACTTCTACAATGTGAATTATTATCGATGGTGTAGTTGAATACAGGTCAAGTCAGCACAGAATAAGTCTCCATGAAATATAAATGTACATTACGCATCCTGAAATGCAGTTAAGTTATAAATGATTATTGTCCGTTTGCAGCGAGTGCGGCTGGTCGGGCGGCGAGAGCGCGTCTGCGGAGAGCGCTGGAGTCCCGGGCGCGGCGGGGGCGGCGGGGGCGGCAGGCGCGGGCGGCGCGTGCGCGGAGGAGCGGTGCGCGGCGCGCGCGCTGCCGTGCTCGCGCTACTGCCTGGCGCACGTGACGCTGTCGGCCGAGCAGCAGCTGTTCCTGTCGTGCGCCGCCGTGTTCGCGGGCGGCGCGCGCTGTCGCCAGCCGCTACTGCCGCTGCAGACGCACTCCGACACGCCGCTCTGCGCCGAGCACGCATGGAAGCGGGTCAGCAACTAACACTACTTACTCGCCGAACACACTGGTCCGAGACGATCGCGGATTACATTTATTATGTCTCCGTCGTCTGGAGGTGCATTCGATGGATTACGATTGTGTAGAAATATGTATAAATAAATATTAATTAAACGCTTAATGGGTTCTTCTTCATCTCGAGCCGCAAGGCTTTCCCCGCAGGCGTTCGTGAGTCGAGCTTCGGCGCCGCCGGCGAACGACTTCGCGACATTCACCCACTTAATATTTTAGACGATTTGACTTTTTAAAAAAATAGCTCGCTATCGCAGAAATATTAAGCGAGGTGCGTGTCGCGCAGTCTGGCTACGACACGTGTGTATGCTTGTGCCACCCACGACACAAGAGAGCTCTGGAGCGGGAGTGTGCGTGAGTGGCTACGTTATAACAGGCAGCGCGCTGATCGCTCGAGATGCATTATAGGACAACTACGACAAGCTGAGTCGTGACAGCCGGCCGAAGAAGGTGGTGCGCACGCGCGTGGTGGGCCCCCCGCGCCCCCCGCACCCCCCGCGCACGCCGCGCGCGCCCCGCCCGCCGCGCCAGCCGCGCCGCCGCCGCCGCGTGTCGCACGCCGCCACCATCACCTCCGCCGACCAATCATTATCAGGTAAATATCCTTGAAGATATACCTAAGGCCAGTTTAAAATAAATCTTTTACTTGTCTATATTTCAAGCTATATTCAATTGACGGAGTTCGAGACTAAAGAAGACGGCAGATTGTTTAATTAAAACATGACTGTTTTATCCACAGAAATCAACGTGTGTTCCAATTCATCCGCATACGACAGTTCAGAAGACGCGGGGATGGGCGCTCTCAGTGAAAGCGAGTACATCGCCGGCCCCAGTCACAATGATATAGGTATGATAAATATACAATTCTAATAAGTTACATCGTCAATCTTTGTGCGCACAGATATAAATGAACGATCGTAAAAGTCAACGAAACATAGGCTTTATTGCTTGGTGTTAAAATTCAAAATACATCATCATATGACGGTCTGTACACACTTAATAATAATTCGTAATCACTTAATTTCAGAAGTAGAAGTGGGACAGGTGCCGCCTGACGACATATTAGACCCGGCGGTGTTGAGTCAAATTCCAGACGAAGCTTTTACGGAGTTTTTCAATCAAGGTAATACGAGAAGGTATATTTAAGATTATTTTTTATTTGTGTATGCATTTTGTAGTAATTAGATTTATATTAAACATGTACCTATCACATTTTTTTATTGTAACTATCCTATCGGATTAACAATGTCATAAGCCACATGCCTCGTTCATGCCAACTTGGTACTATAAAAGCGCACTACACACCAAAGCCGACGGCACGGCGACACAGCCCGCCGACACAACTCGGCCGCCTATAAGAAAATAATCATGTCGGCAACAGGCGCCCGCTCGTGTTGCCCGCCGAAATGTTGGCGACGCAAGCGCTCTGCTTAGTTGCCCGACGACACTCAACAACTTCATAAAAATGTTCCTTGTCATTTCGTCGACAAAGATTTCCGACTAGCAAAGGGTTGAGCCGCCAGCTAGCACGCAAACAAAAAGTTGCTGACATAGGCTGACGGGTCGGCGGCTTTGATGTGCTTAAGTTTTAAAATTAAAAATTCGCAAGAAATATAATGCCCGCTCTGGGATGTTTCCCACTACAACACAAAATTCTTGGCATGTTCGCCAAGAATTTTGTAGTACCTTGAGCCATTGACGTTATTGACACATAATTGGTCACACAAAATATAAGATCAGCATCCATTAGACCATTATCATAACAAAAAACCTGTCAGTGGAAGATTCCTGTAATTGTAATAATCGATCTCCAAAGTGATAAATAGCTGAGTGATGTAGAAGGTGAATAACCTGTTTGTACCGAGTGTCACTTCCTAATGTATGTCCTGTCTGAATTGATTGGTCGGGTTAACTAAAGCTCGTGCCTTCCCTGTGTACGGATATCGATTCTAAAAATAAAGAAATATAAAATTTATACAATGTGGAAATCAATATACCGGGTGATTTCATCACCCCAGATGATATTGAACAATATTTAAAAAAATCAAGGATGATTTGCATGTATTTTGTTAAAAATAGTTTCTGGCCACCCTGTATAGATAATTTTTGCCGCTTAACTGAACGTCGGTTCGCTTCGAGAACCTACCTGAGTGGACAAAGGTCTCGTACATATGATCAAAAGTATTGAAAACTAAAATCGCGATTTTTTACAAGAGTTTGCCTGGCAGAGTTTTTTTTCAAATTGGTGATGTACCGTATTAGGTGGGTATTGGGTGGTTAGGAACATGTGGTTTATTAAAGACCATAATGTATATCACCCGGTGTTATTTTACCCATCTAATTACTGATGGAAACATAACGCAAAATCGATTGCAAAGTCGATCAAAACAGGCTCGGTGGCGTAATTTAAAGACCTTAAAATCTAGTTTTTGATACCTCCGACCTACAAGACTTGTTATTTTACCCTCAGTAAGATCAGTGTCGTTATTGGATGTTTTTATTTATTTACTGTGTCAATCAACAAATTACGGATTTTAAAATATAAAACAAAATAATTTATTCGAAGGTCAGATAGTGGTCACGGGTATACTCTGCGCAGTTTATATATGATATAAGGTATGTTAATGGCAATGTTTGCGGTCAGAAGGCGCGCAGTTCGCGCCGAGCTCGGAGCTGGCGGCGGCGCTGGAGGCGGTGCTGGACGAGCGCATGCACGACTCCATCGAGCACGTATTCACGCCGCCGCGCCCGCACCAACACGCGCACGACAAGGTATAAGGCACACCGACACGCGCACGCGCACGACAAGTTACACCAATGTCTATACATTATACGGACGCCCACCAACACGCGTTCGACAAAGAACACCTATACATTATCGACTTTATTCATAGTCAGATTAAAACCTATGTTAGTTATCGTATGTTTTGTCCCTTTCGAACGACTTAAAAATTTAGTTGAAGTGAACAAGACAAAACATTCGATAGCTAAAATAGGTTTTAAATCTATTCATAAGGCCGTATGATACATAATATACTACAATACGGTGTCTACGTATCGCTCGAAACACTTTAAAATTGGTGAAGTAGATGTTACTTCTAAATTTTTATTTTTTCTTGAATAGTCCATTTTAGTTAGGACTAGGGTGTATTTAAAGCGTTTTCGAAAACGAACCCAGACAGAGCTGGCATGTTAGACTTGATACCACTTAAAACATTTTGAAATATGCAAAAATGCATTTTGGAGCATTTTTAAAAGGAAAACTCAAACACAGTGAAGTGCTCGACCTCAGACTTCAAACATAATTTACAGTCCATTCACCCTGCGAACTGCCATTAGGCCAATGTAAATGAAACATTAAAAGTAACAATATTTCGCATGATTTATAGATTTTTTTTAAAATTACAGATACAAGTTGCAGAGTCGCTGCCGGCTGAGATGTCTTCGGACGCGCCCTCATAAGCTAAGATGATAAACAAACTAGGAACAAATTGGATATTCATAGTCTCAACAGTAAAACATACCTTTCTTCATGCTTTAATTTTTTGTATGTATTTAGTTGAGGTTTAGTAAGTGATGTGTGAACGGATTTGAATGGAAATGTCTTGTGTAGGATGTGTCGTTGTTTTTAAAGAATAGTTTGCTTAAACGAAGCGATAGGGCAATATATTTGTTGTAATCTGATTAATTCATTTTCTTATGATGCACGTAGTTTCTTTGCCGAGTCATTACGTAAAAAAATTAATAATAGAGGGTTCAAATATATTGGTCTTCTGCCGTAATGACTACGTCAACATATATTGTTGCTGAAAAACTATAAAATAATAAGAAATTGGGAATCCTTTGACTATGTTAACAACCTGTTCAAACGCAATAATAATACATCTCAACAAATAAAATTAGTAAAAGCAGGCCTGCAACCGCGCACGCGCACGCACGCGATCTGCTTGGTAACGTGCGCGTACGCAGGGTTTGGACGCCCCGTTGACTTCGTTTTTTTTTTTAATATTCCTTAGTAATAAGTACTGTCATACATATGAACAGTACTTTTTATATGACACTGTTCTTAGAAAGCAGCGACACTCGTGGACAATTTTTTTGTCTATATTTTAGAAGTACACTCACAAAATTCGAGTTGGTTAGGAAATTATAAAATTGATGGAACGAAGCCACCAGAAGCATTTGCGCGGCATATATCTGCCACTACTTAATATAGTGTAATTTAGATGAATTATTGCGATTGAAATTTGTCTCGCGGAGAGTACTATTGAGCGTACGTTGGGAAATAGGAAGCATGGTAGAACAAAATACCTAAAGTTAGTAGAAAAATATTTGTCGAAGCATGAAATGATTGCTGTGATAGAGAGGTGTTGCAAACTGGGTTACTTTGACCACATGAAAACATCAAGATTTCTATGTCATCAGAAAATACAACGCTGTTTAAGATTTCTGAATTTCTAAATTATATCTAATTTTTGACTAAAGTGGAGAATTTGTATGACCCATAATGCTACATCTTATATCTGTCTAGAGACTCAACGACCCTCCCTGTTTGATTCCATCTTTTGCCTTAATATTATCGAAGGTATTTAATGCCCCTAAGGTTCCTGGTTCTAAGTATCAATGAGTTCAAATGAGATCAAAATGGTCAGTTGACATCAGACCAGCCGCTCTTTCGTTTATCGCACACTAAAAATCTATTATACCGGGTATATCAAGACTGCGACCGAAAACGAAGCCGGGTGGCACTTTTAGTGGTTACAGACACAATGCAAATCAAAATTTCGCAAAATAAGCGACAGAACTATTTTGTCAATTTTTTAAAAATCATTGCGTTTGGGTAGTAAATACCTAGTTGTTGCGAAAATAGTAATTAAAACCCTAACCTACAATTGCGTCTTGAAAAATAAAAAGGAATTATTTTAGGAAAACTATGTATTTATCACCCATATACGACGATAAGTAAAAAATTACCAAAAAAAGTTGACGACTTTTTTTTTTGCGAAATTTTTAGTTTCATTGTGCCTGAAGTCACTAATACTACCACCTGGCTTCGTTTTCGGTCGCAGTCTTGATATACCCTGTATAAATATGGACTATTATATAGTGTGTTGGAACTGATGTAGAACCCATCTGAATAGTAGATCTCGCTGGTAATAGAATATCCACCCCAGTGGCTACGATGGTGAAAAATATTTTATAATGATCCACACAAGTGCGACACATTTCGGATTCAGCTTTTGTATAGCCGTCTTCGAAGAGCGTGGGCTTAGTAATTGTGTCGTACGAGATAGCCATCCCTCTTTAGTGCCTATTCTATATCTAGATTCATCGCGGGGTACACTAAGTCTTAGCAGTATGATAAAAATCATATAGCTTATACAGGCTGATGCAAAATTAAATTATCATACAAAATTATCAATTCTCGTGGTTTTGAGTACCCCTCTCTGTAAGCCTTGTAGTGAAATTAAAGAGAATTTCCAGCGTGCGCTATTTAGTTGTATATGTGTCAATCGGAGTAGGAATACGCTTGGGAGATGTAATATGTGTTAGTGAAATGGTTAGCTTGTGTCGTTGTGAGTAGTCGAGCGAATGTGACTGAACGGAGGTAGAAAATATTATTTTGAACTCGGCGAATAATGTACTAGAATTCTGGAGGGTTTTTTTTTTATAATATACGAGAGATATTTTTACAGACAATATATCTCACCGATAATATGAAGTTCGGTATATGTGCGTGGTTGTGTAGTGACTAGTGAGATTGTATTACGCATACATGTATGTAGAAACCTCAAAAAGACTTTGCCCTCGTTCTTCATTCACTTTATAATTTAATTACGATATTTTTAAGTCGAGCAGTCATTAAAACTCATCGAAATATTTATTTTTCGTACCATCAAAATAAACATAGTGTTAGAAACAGAACCAAATATATAAAAATATTTTTGTATGTTCCTAAATAAACATTATGTGATTGTTTGCGGCTGAAGCGTAATTGATTTGAATATTTTTATAATATTGAATTGGTATTTTAAGTTTCGTATTGGTTTAGAAAGTGGAAAAGTACATTTAACGATTAGAAACAATAGAATAATGTGTCGATAAATTTGAACAACAGGTTCAGGTTGAACAAGGCATCAGTGTATTTTACTGTTATCTGAAACATACATATTCCATGCAATAAAATAGAACGTGTTCGTTAGATTGTATATTTTTAATTTTAGACCTAAAATCCATACGCTAGTATAGAAATTCGACGTTGAGCCGTCAACTGCCATGCTGTTTTTAATAAAATAAGATTTACCATTTGAAGAAACAAAGAAATGCTCAAATATTAAATTAAAGGTATACATTACAGGGCTGTCACTAATATATTACTGACATATATGACTTATTATTTATATCAATTTACTTAGCGGAGTTTTAGTGCCGCCAGTGTCAGCCCTGTTGAGATTTTATAATAGGCCTTAATTTGGTGTGATGTTATCGACCAATCACTAAATTGTACATAAGATGTGTGTGGTAAAACTATGAAAAATAATTGCATCGCTTCCAAAAAAAAAAATGCAATAATAATAGTCTACCTATTTATAGTTATATGCACTGGTTAAATATTTTCATATAAGACTGCAGCAAAATTGTTTGATCGATATATCGATTATTTTTTATTTTTATTCGATTATCGATAACCTAATATAAACTGTATATATTCTCACATTAAGAGTGTTTCAAAAGGAACATGTATGGGACATTGTAATATTATATTAAAGATAATTGAATGCACATGTATGTCGATAAAAAAGTTTTTGGATTCGTGAAAGTGTGCACCAAATCTCCGATACATGGACAATAATGACGTCATGGCAGACGGCTCTATTCATACGTAGTATATAATATCGGATACGCTTAATTCTCCATTATGCAGTACCTGCACTTTCGTTTTATAACAATTTATACAAATTACAATAGTGTTAAGAACCTGTAATAAATGTATGTATTTTTTACTTGCTAGTTATTTATTGTTTTTAACATTTTGTAGATCAATTCGAATTGACTGCTCTTAGGGAGATTAACGTAATGTAAGTAACTTTGCACTTTTAGTTTAAGATTTGTATTGTAGATAGGGAGCATGTGGGGAGCGGAATGTTGAATCAAATGCGCGTGAAGATGTGTCGCCTACCATGTGATAATCTAAGTAGGCATTAGTGTTCCAATAAGTTCTGTTCGCGTCGTCTGTTATTCATTGGTCATTCTCATTTGTGGTTTATACAAATCGACTTTGCGATCGACCCTGTACTGTCGGATTCAATTCAATTATTTGAATTCTTATATGTGACTACATTTTATTTTCGTTTTAAAATGTCAATTGTACCACCGTACCATGTTTTTTTAATTTTTAATTCAATGATTTTATTGTGAACGATTCGACTGAGCCACACTGAGGTTTGGTATTGAAATTATAGGTTAGAATATTATTTCGGTGATATTATTAATATATTCATGTTCACTTGTGGTTAGCGAAGTGCGACTCGTAAGCCTCTTTAGGTCCATAAGTGCGGCTTTGTCACAAATGACCATAAAATATTATAAGTTCAAATTTCGATTAAAATGGAAAAGAAGGGCGTAGTTTCCATATAAATCATAATGTATGTGCCAGCCCATATATGTCCCACGGCAGGACACGGGCCTCCTCAGCAATCAAGAGTACGATTGAGAAAATAACATTCGTTCGAAAACGAGACGTCCTTTTTTATCAAGATTATTAGAAATAAATTTAGCTTTGCTGTGAAAAGCTGCCCTCAACTAAATTCACAATCATAGTGCAGTTGATATTTTGTTAATTTATGAATTAAGTTTTCGAATACTGGCCCTACACCAAATTAAAATGGTCACAAATAAATATTGATATATGGCTCGGCAGGATCAAAATGAAGGCACGTTGATTGTTCACAATACAATCGTCACCAATTATCTCATGTCGCGGTTTATTATATGACGAAAATGTCTGAAATAAAATGTGTGTCATTATTAATATAAGTCGATGTTGTAGCAATTGCGAGATGTAATCGGAAAGTAAGGGCCGGCGCAAACCAAGCGGCAAAACGCTCGAGCAATTTCATTGTAGACTGACAATGAACTTAGTTTCAACGGATATAGAGTTGAATATAGATTGCAAGGGATATGTGTCACTGGAAAATAGAAATTATTTCTTGCATACTATTTTCAACTGTGTGGTAGTAAAGGTTAAGTTCAATTTGTAAACGAAAATTGCTCGAGCATTTTGCCGCCTGGTCTGCATTGCCCAAAGTAGTTCACAAGTTACGGTGAATGCGATTATAGATATTTCGGTGTGTAAAATTATTTAATGGCAATAAAATAGTTTTGCTGAGCATTTAATAATCGATAATTTAAATATAATTGTATTCACCTTAGCTCGTGATGAGTAAAATATAGATAATCGCTACCTCTGAATTGTTCACTGTTAATTGTCCAATGAGTGTAACATGATGATGTTAAAAAAGTGAAATAAACATGAAGAAATTTTGACTCGGAAATGATTTATTTGTATATTGTCAACCATTTAAAAAAAAACATAAGCCAGGTATTGATTCCCGTCCTGACAAAAGTGTTTGTATTATCATCAAATATTTGGGCGGGTCTCAAGAACGAAGTCGTATAGAAAAAAAAGATGTAGTTATTCATTAATTAGTATTTGCAAGCAAATTAACTTATGTTTTTTATATTTATTTTTTTCTTTACAATTTACGAAATTTTGTAAAAATATCTCCTAATCACATACGATTTTGTTCTAGGGAAAGCAATTTATTTCTGATGTAGGACCAAAAAAATGTCTCGTGGTGTCTGATATTACACGCATATCTTATTGTGGAGTCGGAACTATGTGTCATTGCTACGAGTAGTCACTATTATGGCGATCGTTTATAATACCGTGACTAATTGTTTATTTCATTCAATAATAATGTATGCAAACTCATTCCCTCAGTTTACGCAATCTTTAACAATTGCGTAATAAGCAGCAATATCTCTAGTAGTTGGTGAAAAACAAGCCTCGGTATCGAAGCTCTAAAGTCTACAATGTACATAGTAAACCTAGCTCTTGATTTCCCAAATTCTGGAAATGTACTTTTGTGATTTCAGATGTAAGATTTTACTTTGGTGGTTGTAGGATATCCTTATCCCAAATAGGAACGCATACGATAGAAAATTTATCAGTCTCTCACGTTTCGGATTCAGCACGTGTGTCAGTTTCTATGATATTTATGTTGACTGGTGAGCAAAAAAGAAACAAAAAACAGTTGATCTTCTATATTGGACTTACCATCCTGCATTATAGATTGCAGTGATTCTGTTGTGCCACTATACAAAAGGCAGATACGTATAAGACCAACCGTATAGACTAAACTATAGATTTCTGCCTACTATCCCTACTATGGACCACGAGATAGCTTCATTTGTAGCTGGAATTGGAATTGTGTTTTTCCTTTGTTCTATTTTAGGCTAGGAGCGCATGCGCGAATGGAAGTTATCGATTATATTATTATTTATATAGAAATGCGTCTCCAGGCTAGGATTCTTTGTTCGAAGTTTCCACAAATTTTCTATAGGTTCATAGAATGTCCTAGGTAATTTACTGTTTTTATTGTAAGAAATCGTATACTGTATAGGGCACAGAGGCTTGTCTGCCACATATTAAAAAAAAATCCAAATCGATGCAATGATTCTCACAAGCGTTTTTAAATAGATCAGTAACTTGTAGGTGCCAATTCGCCAGTAGATTTGTCGAATATGCTTTGAGCAAAAATGTCCATGTATAGCTAATAGCTACAACTTATATGCTCCAACGATAAGTAAATACATGCAAGTCGACAACAATGAACAAAAATCATGGTCGAAGATTATTTTTCGTTGTATACTTCCAGAGCATTCTATCACTTATTGCATCAAATTAATTCAAAATTCCACAGGATTACCCTGAACGGTATAAAAACATAATTTACTCATAATTTACGTCTATTACAGTCCCTTCTTCTATTTACCTAGCGGGGACCGTCCCACACGAGGCGTGGTCGGAATTATATTAACTAGCACCCCAACGCAATCGATTTTACGGCAGTTCAACTTTAAATTATAAACGATTCGTGCTTTCTATTCAGTCCTGTATCTAGAGCTCTTATTATTTACTCGAGAATATCATCTGTATTTTTTAATTTATAACCATTTCAGAGGTATATATTTTTTTTTCTACAAGTACTCAACAACAGTGATATTGTAATTTGGACGTGATACTGATACCTCACATTTTAAACGACTTTAGTATTGTAGTATAGATATTGCTATTTTACAGCGTCACTGGCGTAGATGTGAAGAGCTTTGAGTAATAATAGGTGAGGTCTCGGAGGTACTACTCCCACTGTAACAAAACGCTTGTGTTTGGAGTGTTGGGCAACCGAAGGCTCTCGTAGTCTCGTTATATTCACAATATATTCTATGACAGATCACTGAGTCGGAAATATGTATTTGGTCGTGGACTCATACATTTTTTGGTGTATCCAATGAAACTCAAGTTTATGGTTGTTTTTAGTTTCGTCTTACCATCCGATAGCTTTTGTCTTCTTACCTGTATATTTTATTAGACTATATAGCAGTGCATGACCAGCTAAGGAGAAAATAAAACAAAATGTTTACCTCATAATATTTTTATTATAAAAAAGTAAAAGAAATAGTTTGTTTAATCGCAAGACGCAATAATAACAACACATCACAAATTATACTTTATTTCTTTAAGACCAAATAATAAATGCAATAGACTCAAATATATACACAGAAATATAATAGAAATAATGATGGAATCGAAGCCGGAACTCGTTATTTCTCAGCAAGTTCCGAGTCGCGTAGCCAAATACTGAAACATAAATACATTGACACACTACAAAGTATGTATTATATCTCGTACACGTGTAGGAATGGGCATTTGGCGTGTCTCCCATAAACGCAGCTGATGATGCCGATGTCTTCATTTTTCATTTGTTTGATTAATGTCCAGGAGAGTATAAATAAAAACAATTAAGCCAATATATCATAAACATTTTATAGTGTTGAGTGATTAATTGCACGCTGAAATGTACTGTGTTGTCTTGTTATTAAATAGGTATCAGTAGTTATTTTCGATCTAAATACGTCATCTACAGAGTGTTGAAGTTCGGAGACATAACATTAAACTGCAACCCGTCGCCACGAATCAATAAAAATATATTTGCAAACCAAGTGGTACAAAAACCTATCTGGTAAAAAAAAGTTTAGGGCCCGTGAAATATGATCGTCGACTTGCCCCATCCATAATCAGGCGGCTCCTGGATCAAGCAGCAGCTCAGAAAGTAGGAAATGGCTGAAAATATACCCACGAAGATATTCAATATGAAGAAATCATTAAGGCACCACCCCAGTTCCTTCTACTCCCTGTTCATTATTAATTTTGAAAGGCCGGTAGTTAAGGCTTATGATCAATTACTTACTCTGGGTGTTTATGGAAAACGGGACTTACACTTACCATCGGGAAAGTCCTATGCCAGTCCTATGCTCAAAAAAACATTGAAGCTATTGTAATTGTACTCTTACAAAATACACACTAAAATCATACAATAGACACAACAAAACCAATACATATTTCAAAGTGACATATCTTCATAAATGATGATCTTGATCTTGAGTGGTCGTAGAAACGGGGTGAACGAAGGGGCAGTGCCGTTAGTGGCTGTTGTTATAATTTAAACAACCAGCTAACCACACTGCCACTGCGGCCAACCCCAGGCTCTTCTGTTCTCTCGCTGTTTCTCCGTCTCTTTCTCCTCCATTCACCAGACGACCACCAGCAACGGAAGCCCATACTCAAGACTAAATGACCTTTACCATTCGTATTCCTTCGATCACTCACTCTCGAGTTAGGCTCCCATGAGTTTTATGATACCTGGAGGTCGTGGTGTTAAATTATTCTTCATTTCGCGGTTGTAAATCGACTGTTGTAGGTAATAATTCTCTCTCTCTAAATCGTTCCCTTACTGCTGAAGATCGTGACTCCCTTTGATTCCGGGAACCAGTTGTCTCCATCGGTTCCGTTCTGCAGCTTGGTGGAGTGCGTCGTGTTTCTCCGATATTTGGTCCGACCATCGTCAGGTAATAATTAATTTTTTTTTTTAAACACTGATTAATTTGTTTGGATATAAGATTTTTTTAATTATATGACGATGCCAAATGTTTTAGATACGTTTTTTTAACATTTCTGCGCGGACATTGTAGACAGTGATTTGCAGCCGCTTCATTCCATTCGAGTACCTGTAAAGAGAAATTTCCGTTAAACATGTTCATAGTGAATATATTTTTATGTCTAAAGTGTTAAACGTTGTCTAATAATGCTTTTTATCTACGATTTACTTCCAATTACTATTTTATAAAACAAAAAAAGTACTTTATTTATATTTTCAACATTGTTATTATGTGAGATAATTTGAATAGCTATAAAGAGTATATAGGCTACTAAAAGCAGCAAACATAATATTTTCTGTAAAAACATTTCTACGGCAAATTGAATTAGTTTTTGCTCCAACAAATTGTAGGTAACCAACCAATCAATCGGATGTTCTTTATATCTCGTTTCTCAAGCGTGCACAGGATATCGTATGAGCGGATATACGTTTTTATAAATGTATTTACACATTTAGTTTTCTCGACGCGGCGTATAATTATTCGATCGATAAGTTATGTACAAGTAATATCAGAGTTGCAAGTGGTCGCAGTATCGTCATTATCATCTGTTGTCACAGGAAATCCACTACTGATCATAGGCCTCCGTTAAGTATTTCCAAAGCGATGTGTTGGTAATAGCGTGCCACCACCGTTTTCCTGCGTGTGTCCACAGTATAGTGGTGTTAAAGATCATAGCAAATTGCTCTATTAGGAATTTCGTGGACATGTTGTAATTTGGCTATAATATTCGAATATCCAGAAGGTAAAATCGATAGACTGTTGTATGTTCTTTGATGCCGGCCTTCGTTATTAAGGGCAAGTATATTTTAAATAAATTTATTGAGATGGTTAGTGCATGTGCCAATATACAGATTAAAGAAAGGACATAGTACAATATTCAAGACATGTCTAAGATAGATAGATGCCTTAATGATTTCTGAGCATGAAATACATTATTTAATACTGTGTACAATATTACTAAATAATTGACCGAGTTTAAAACGAGATTTTCCATACCAGAGTAGTTCTTCGAGATATTTACGTCGTATTTATAACCGTACGAGGTGTTTTTTTCCCTAATCTATTTGTAAGTGTATGTGTCAAGTTTCTAGTGCACAATAGGACCGGAAGGTGGGCGGCGTGTCTACTCTAACATCCTTTTACACCGCAAGGAAGACGAGTACTATCCATTTATAGCTACAATAGTTTCTTATGTATCTTAGAAGGCAGATTTAGTGTTGTTAGAAAACAACACGCTTTGAAAGCAGACCTCTTTCTCAAGCGCAAGACTATTTCCGTTCTTTTATCTAAAACGGAAGATTTATTTGCTCATTGCTAAATAGTATAGATGTCGTCAGTACAGGACTTGTAGTTGCTAGTGCTGATATTTTCCAATCCTCTAGGAAAGCGACAACCGAAAACAAAGATTGCAATAATCCGTATTTATCTGCGGAAGCATCTTTCGTGCCACCATCAACCAGTGTAAAATCTGCCCAGTATTATTGTATTCCATCGGCTAAGGATAGTAGATTTGCGCCAGTCAATAATGTAAGCATTAAGTGTGACCTGAGGAAGTGTTTAACATTAACTAATATAGATTCAGGTCAATATTATAGTCTGCGAACTTTCAAAGATAGTTCTCTTCTGCCAGCGGCTAATCCTAGACTGCACTTAGCAGCAAATACAGCTCAGTCATTAGCCGTGTTAATATAAAGCATAATCTCGTTTTGAATCACAATATTTAAAATAAATAATTATTCGCTGCAAGTTGCGTGAATAGTGAGTGAGTTGTGAAAGCTATCATGCGATTGCAAGCATTTGTGTAGAATGGAGTTGTCATTTGGTACATGTTCGGCGACTGGCGAACACATGATGCAACATCGATAAAATCCGACAATCTGAATGAAAGTAAGTACAGGTGTTTCAAGACATTTGCATTTGTTATTGTGAGAATTTTAGGTGTAGTTGCGTATGTTATTTTCAAGACTACTACCTACTGGTATTATTTCTGGTATAACATTTGTATGCACCTAATAAATTTATTATATTATAGCTTTAACTTTATTCTTAGGATAATATACAACGAAATAAATTAAGAAGACAATTATGTTAGCATCGTTCTATTGTATCACTCGTGTTTTTAGATTTAGATAATGTTTTTATTCATCTGAGTTAGTTTTATCTTACGATCCAAAAATCAGCCTAAGAATATTTGCGAATATTTCTTTCAAATATTTGGGAAAAATTACTATTCAGCCTTTCTCGCCACGTTACTGCTATCCTGCTTCCGTTGGTTCTCCAATCTACATTCCGTAATCCTTTCCTTAAATTATATTTGTGTAATTTGTAGTTTTTATTAAGGCAAAATGGAATAATTTTGCAAGTATGAAGTGGCGTTGGTGATTTCCGATAAGCGTAATTCATAGTAACTTACATCCAAGCATGAAACACTTGAAAGTATTGATTTGGCGCCATTAGAAGCACTAACATTAGATACCGTGCCGCGACACAGTTTAGTACCAAGAAGTAGTTTAAAAATCAATATATAGTAATATTTAATGACTCGGCTACTGTAACTAGGGTTGCTATAATATTTATATCTTTACTTCTTGGTGCAACAGTGAAATTGAACTCAATATTCATAATATGACGACGTTGATATGATTTCTTATGCATAGTGTGGAAGAGCAATGAAATAGGCTGTCCTAACTGGGTGGAAATACGAAAGACTTCAATCTACAACATCAACAGGCTAACTCTATCCACATTCAATCTACAATCTTCAACAGGCTAACTCTATCCACTCACAAAAACCTTATCGGCACCGACATTTACAAAACCATGCTTCAAGACAGAGTTTTTAAGTTCAGATTACCGTACGTACACACTTCTTTCGCACGCAGGTTCGGATTTTTCACGAGAGCACATACTTACAACGCAGTAGTCAAACTTTGCGATATTAAACACTGCTCAGTACGCGAAGCAAAAAATAAATTAACTGACTGGTTGAAAACACTGGACTACAATGACACTGAATCTTTACTGTACTAAAAGCTATTGGTTTCTCGTAACCTCTGCCACAAATATCAACACAATCACTTTTTTGTTAAAATCTCAAGAACAAAATTACAATTTAGTACTAATTTAATATTAATACGTTCAATTATCCCTGGGGCGACACCAACTTATTTAAAAACGAAAAGGATCTCACTACCTAGTTTAATAGAAAATAGTGGTAAAACAGAGTTTTCAATTTATTAATCTAGTTTTTAATTAAGTTTAACATTTTTTCTCTACAATTTCTCCTAGCTTTTAGAAACAAGGGTATTTTTTTTTTCTTTTATTTTTGTTTATTTTCTGTATGTAACAAACTTACGTATACGCAGAGATTGTTTTTTTTTTTTCTTATGAGTCATAGTTATTTTGTTTTTAATTTTGGAATTTTATGTTTTGTTTTACCTAACCTTGTTTAGTTTTATACTGAACGTTAATTTTCTTTAAATTTTCTTTTATTATCAAACCTTTTGTCAAATGTTTTCTTGTTTTGAAGCATTTTCGGCTATTTTTGTAATCTCTTTATTAGGTACCCCAAGATACAGGCATGACCTAGTTTGGGGACCCCTGATAATAATGTAATGCTCAACGCAGATATGCCAATTATTGTTAACTCACTAATTCTGTATTATCACACCTATGTTTTGTGCAAATAAATAAAGTTTATTATTATTATTATTATTTATATTCATCTTTAAAGAACTCAGCTCCGTGAGCTGGATAGAATTAATACACACGGGCCTGGACCAAGTGTGCATTATTAATTATTGACCCCGTACTTGGTTACTATGATTTATGTCAGTCTGTCCGTTGCTGTCCGTCTTTAAAAATTTGCGTACTATCCTGCAAGTATTTAGGATAGCAGCTTTTTGTAATGTACGGTAAATGTTGGATGGGAGATCTAATATTTCTATTGCTTTGTGTAAGTGTTTAGGCACGATGCCTGTAGTAGAAAGCACGATCGGAACTATTGACACCTGCTGCAATTTCCACATTCGGGCTATTTCTTCTTTTAAGTCTGTGTATTTTGATAACTTTTCTGATATTGTATTCTGTACATTATGACTATTGGGTACGGCTATATCTATGATGAGCGCTGTTTTATTATTTTTGTCTACTAAAGTGATATCTGGTCTATTGTAATGTACTGTTTTGTCGGTTAATATTGTTCTATCGTAATACAGTTTATGGGTGGCATTTTCCAGTACTATTTCAGGTATATATTTATAATAAGGTATTAAGGGATGGGTTGATATTAGTTTATATTTCTGGGCTAGTTTTTGGTGGATAATATTTGCAATTTGGTCATGTCTATGTTTATAGTCTGTCTGTACTATTGCTTTGCAGGCGCCTGTTATATGTTGGATGGTCTCGGGTGCACTGTTACATTTTCTACATATATCGGAATTTAAGCTTTTAATTATATATTTCTGGTAGTTCCTGGTTTCGATAACTTGGTCCTGAATGGCGAGCATGAAACCTTCTGTTTCAGGGAAGAGTTCTCCTCGTCTGAGCCAATCGTTCGACGCTATTTTGTCGACGTCTGGTTTGCTCAAATCTTGGAGGTGTCTTCCATGAAGTGATTTTCGTGCCCATTCTACCAGTTTATCCTGTCGGTCTATTATTTTTTCATTTATTTGAACTGTTTGGTCGGTTAGGTTCAGTGGCGTATATTTACTATCATTTTTTACTATTGCGTTATGTAAGGTTGAAGTAAGTGATTTATTATGGAAGTATTTTCTAAGAGTAGTGATCTGTTTATTGTGCAGGTTAAAGACATCGATTATTCCTCTTCCTCCATCAACTCTAGGCAATGTAATTCTTTGCATACAGGATCTTGGATGATGCTTTCTGTGCTTGGTCATAAGTACGTTAATTGTTCGCTGAATATTTTTAAGGTCCGTTTTCGTCCATTTTAAAATACCAAATGAATAGGTCAAAATTGGGATGGCAAATGTATTAATCGCTTTTATAATATTCCTAGAGTTAAGTTGGGATTTTAGAATTAGGTTGAGTCGGTCCTTAAATTTCTGTGTTAATGCGGCTTTAGTTTCCTTATAGGTTATTTGTTTAGACTGATTATAACCAAGATATTTGTATGTAGCGCTTTCATCTAATGGATCTATTTGTTCTCCTGTGGAAAGTGTGTAAAAATGTTTATGGGTCTGTCCTGCTTTAATAGAATTAATTTTACACTTATCAATACCGAATTGCATACAAATGTCTTTAGAAAACTGTTCAGTTAATTCTGCTAATTGGTTCATGTCAGATTGGGAGGAAGCATACAATTTTATGTCGTCCATATATAACAAATGTGTAAGTTTTCTAATATTTTCGCTAGATTCTGAGTTGGGACTAGTGTGATATGTTAAAGGATAACCGATATTAAAGGCGTTTAAAAAATTTGTCAACGGATTTAAAGCAAGGCAGAACCACAAAGGACTAAGGGCATCGCCTTGAAAAATGCCACGTTGTATTTTTATGCTCTCCGTTTGTGTATATCCATCACTTGTTTTTATTTTCAATCTAGTTGTCCAATGTTGGGATGTAATAAATAAATAATTAATGATATGTGGATTAATTTTATAAATATTTAGAACTTTAAATAACCAGGTATGGGGTACCGAGTCATACGCTTTTTTATTATTATTATTTCTTGGTAAAGATATAGCGCTTTCATCTAATGGATCTATTTGTTCTCCTGTGGAAAGTGTGTAAAAATGTTTATGGGTCTGTCCTGCTTTAATAGAATTAATTTTACACTTATCAATACCGAATTGCATACAAATGTCTTTAGAAAACTGTTCAGTTAATTCTGCTAATTGGTTCATGTCAGATTGGGAGGAAGCATACAATTTTATGTCGTCCATATATAACAAATGTGTAAGTTTTCTAATATTTTCGCTAGATTCTGAGTTGGGACTAGTGTGATATGTTAAAGGATAACCGATATTAAAGGCGTTTAAAAAATTTGTCAACGGATTTAAAGCAAGGCAGAACCACAAAGGACTAAGGGCATCGCCTTGAAAAATGCCACGTTGTATTTTTATGCTCTCCGTTTGTGTATATCCATCACTTGTTTTTATTTTCAATCTAGTTGTCCAATGTTGGGATGTAATAAATAAATAATTAATGATATGTGGATTAATTTTATAAATATTTAGAACTTTAAATAACCAGGTATGGGGTACCGAGTCATACGCTTTTTTATTATTATTATTTCTTGGTAAAGATATTTTATTATTATTATTATCTCTACTCTATTTTTTGTGCGGTTCTTACCTTTACCATCAGGTGCACATACCCCTTAGGCTGGTCTGTGGGTGCAAATTCGATAGGTTTTAGTTTCATTCGTTGTTGATATCTAGCTCTTATAATATGTACCTTTCCTGTTCTTACGGATAACATTTCTTGAATACGCATGCACAGAATTGTCGTGATTGTAAGACATGAAGAATCAAAATTGTATACCTATTGAATAAAATTCTTTGCAGTTTACCTAACCGACAAGTTATTTTTATTGTGATAATTCCAAGTATATTTAAAGGAAACGTCTGTATGACTTTACTCTTTTTTTAGTTTATTTAAACGATACAAATATCTTTGTACATCGTTATTGGCCGGAAATGGAACATTTAATCGAAACAAAGATATCAGTTAAATCTACAACAGCACTGTAGTTAAATTGTTATCTGTGTTGATCAAATAAATTGTTATTTGCCAACTTGTTTTTATGAAGAAAACCGTGACCTTAACATTTTTCAATGTGTCATAAGTACCTGTGTCCAACAAGTACAGTTTAATTGCCCATATTCTACACCTAAAATAAATATCTATACCATAAATACATATATTAGAGACAGAACCCTAAATGTTCAGACTATTTCGCGAAATATGCCGACAATAAGTGGATGAGGCTTATACAAGACCCGAATGAATGGCGTGATTGAGAGGGGAATTTTCAGTCATAAAAAAATATTGTTTTGATCAATATTTCTAACCATATAAAGCATCAATCTTATAAAACAAGGATTTGTCTATCAGGTAAACTCCTAAAATATACCTAGGATAACCTGCCTGCACGAAAATGAATAGCAAACCAATTGTCACAAATAAAATCTATTTTAAATTTCTTAAGACACTTCAGTAATTTTTGAATTTTTTGTTGTATCAAGTTTTCAAGTAATTGTTATGTAAAAGTTACCGATTGTGAAACAATAAATAAATAAATGGGGAAGGACCCTGCGAACTCGATTCAGGCGGTGCTTGGCTCCGGTTGGGATAGCTCCAGATAGAAACAAAGCATTCAGCATGATCAAATGTTGCAATATTGCAATCTCAGTAACAGCCCATCAAATGGACAGATGGAATAAAATCAATAAACCTGCGCATAGGTAACTACCGTATTTCTGTATATCAACTATTGAAAATGGTTGGCGGGCGACGGACGGGGGCGGACGGGGAGAAGCGACCATTCCCCCCCTTCGCGCTTCACGCCCCCTTGTAAACCCCTAGGCATTGGGTGTGGCTGTCCCCGGTATCCCCTGCGTTCACGCGCAATAGCCAGGTACGACATTTTTTTGGGTCAGTTTGTGCCACGCCCCCTATAATAAATTTAGCAGCCTCTATCTCTATTATCTATACGTGTTTCAAGAGGGACAGAAAATATATATACCGGCTCAATGCTCATGTATATTGGGCCATAATTGTTATGGACCAGTTAGAACAAAGGAATAATTATGTCGATGACAGGCATTTTGTAATAATATAGTTATAGAGGATAATTCTAAAATTTGACGCCTCATTAGTCTACGCACGGTCTATTGCTTTAAAATATGAGTTCAAGTAATGATTTCCTTGGGCTGGTATTTTTGTCCTGCATGGCTATGATCTTGTTTTAGGGGAAGTATTATGAGCGTTGTGTGATTGTCTTGGGATAGAATGACACTTGAGATGTGGATTATTCTAGTAGCAACTCTACCTATTCTTTCAGGTATACAGGCGTGACCTTTATATATAAAATTAATTTCATCATTAATGACTACTTTCATAGAATCTGGGTCTGACATTCCTTATTTTCTGTTTTTAACTTTTCATTAAATTCAACATCTATTATGGAGTTTTAAACTTCAGGTACATTTAGAATACTATGAAGACATATACATTTAATGTAACTGCATATTTTATCGAATTGAACACGGTCGTTGGATAATAGGTTTGCTCCACTATTCGACCTAAATAATAATGTATTCAACACATATTGATTTAGACTTTACGCTTACAGTTGGTGATCGTTCAATGTGCCTTTATTGATTTCTGTAACTCGAGAAAATATATTTGTGTCTGTATAAGTGGTTTTAAAATTGCGCTCAATTTATTTATTTCCTGATTTTATTAGTGGCTAAAGTAGGTATTATAAAATGTTGTCCATAATAATAAATAAATTATTTTAATACTTTCTAACTAGCCCTATGAAATTAGTCGTAATAAATATTTAATTTAACGGACTCTTATGTGGCGGTGGTAGGTCTAAATTTTTTATGTCTCCAATATTTGTTGTTACCTTAGAATACAATTTACTACATCTCTAACACATGGACAAGTATGTAAACGAACAACCAGCCTATCATGGGACTAATTTAAACCAACTTATTAACGAATGAAATATGAACGCGGCCATTCAGTGATACATCCTTGTGTTGTCGCTAATCATCTTGTAACGTTATATTATTGCTGGTACCTACTCCATTGAACTGACATGTTTCTAAAATATATTACTTTTTGCTATAGTAAAAATTCTCAAGTAATCTTTCTGTTTATATTTTTCAATGAATATCCAAGATGAAGATGGAAATTATGATATCTTTGTGAAAATGATACCCAACTTTCGATTTATTTAAAATAATTTGACCAGGATTCGATTATAATCATTCATAAAAACGCTGGGAACTACGTATTTAACGCCTCATTGATTGATGATACGTGAGTGTTTTCTTTGCATCTATGCGCATTCCATTACAGGTGACGATTGCACGCCAAACATATGATGAAGAGGCAGCTATTTATATGTTGGACATAAAACACAATGTGTCATATTATATTTATGACAAATAGGAAATACTCCAGATATTTGCTCTCTAGGAATCGAATCCGAGTCTCATTCCGTAGGCTGTTATTTTATCTCTTCTTCATGGCCGTAGCTATAAAACTATTTGCAGTCGGGAAAACAGCTTCAATCAAATGTAATAACTATTGGTTTATCAAAGACTTGACCTTTTGAATCACGTTCTGCAAATCTAATACGTTCGAGATTCTAGTGGAACTATAATTCCTTTATTTATTCATGAATGAAATGTACTTATTACACAGTAGTATGGGGCTCAATGTATTTAAGACAATGAAGTTTATATTCCTGGAAAAGCCGTCCCAGAATCGCACCTTTTTTTTTCTATAATAAAGTTTGCTCCATTGAAAGTTCGTATTTGATATGCATGATTAAAACAGCAAAAAATAAAATAAAACTACAAAAAACGAAAACACATTTATTGAAAACACATAAATAATAAAGTGCAAAAGAAAAAAAAGTATACAAAACTGTCACTACATTTTTCTTTTGCATAAACGTGATACAAAAAAAGGAAAAAAAAAATTACAGCAAAAATTATAAAATGTTATCCATACAAAGATATAACAGTGCGGTGCTTAGTGCTAAAGGTGTGAATACACGAGTAAAATGAGATTACTCATAAGGCTACACGTACACACGTAGGGTTTCAGCGTCGTGGTCATCCGACAATCAAACTTGACCTACTGGCATCGTTCTATTTCTGATTTACCTATATACCTTTCTAGTCGAACAACCACTAATGCACCTATTATGCACCCTGCTTTAATTGCGACGTTAATGTATGGGCTTATAATAAGCACTTATTTACGATCTACAAACGTCACGTTACTGCGAACAGGCGTTCAAGTATACAAGGGCCAACATAGTTTGGAAATTTACTTTCAAAAATATATTATCGTATTTTAAACCAAAGTAAATCGTGTAATTCCTTATCAAATATTTTTAACAAACAATTTAATTAATCGTATACCATGCTTGTCTTTTAGAAATTATGACAAAAGTAAAATTTAGCAAAACCAACGTCTGCCTATACAAAAATCTCACTTAAAATATAATACTATAAATATCTATAAACATAATTGATGTAGTCGTAACCATAAAATTACAATATAAAAGGAAAGAAGAAGGCGTCAGTAGAAAGTTGATGCTAAAAGTTAGTGTCGATTCCATTGATTCTCACGTACCGGATCGGAGAGACACTCCTTGTTAGTCCCGGCGCACCTACAAACTGCACTTAGTGACTACATCCTTTCCTAGAAACTGACATCGGTGCACTGAGCACTCTAACTGGTCTGGTTTGACCTATATTTATTCAGGCGTTGAGTGAGATACAACTTTGAATATTTCTATTTCGAACAAGGGTACAACATATCGATATGTTATTGGGCCGTAATAGTCGATAGAAAATAACCATGTCGAGTTTAATGTAATACATATAAATAATGTAACAAATTAAATGTTATTGCATGTTAAATACCCATAGTAAAATGTTTACTTTAAAAGTAACATAAACTGACTCTACATTTTTCTATAACCAGTACGCCCTAGCTCTTATAGTTTTGCCTTGTCAGCTCATTTTATATGTGATTTATGCAATGTCTGTTATTCGAGTTATAATATATTTTGCACATACTACAAAATGCCTGACCAGTTTATATAATTCTCAATCTTAACTATTTTCAAATCTAAAATTTCCTTTTATTAAAGCTCTATCTATTCCTAACACCTCAATACTGTATCTCTCTATTATTTCCACGATTCCAGTTTATGATACCGTGGTTACACTCGACGAAGACTCGCGTTAAGTTCGCCGGCAGTGAGCAGTAACTCAGTAAGATCTCCAAGGCCGCACGAGAATAGTGCGCCGAATGAATGCGCGGTGTTGCTATTCCGACGTGCCTCTAATTATACCGTGCCCAATATTTTGTTGGGCTAACAGCTGACAGCTCTCGTGCATGCATCATATTCGTGTGATTTATAAGTGGCTATACTGTGTTGTGTTGTACTGTGTACTAGTCAACTCATGCCGTAGGATGTCCGCTTCGTTTATTGGTAATTTTCTTTGTATGACGTAATCTGTCAGTGTAATGCTATGTTGCAAATTGCTGTGTTATTTTTACATGCGGGGATTTATTTTGCTGTAAATGTATTATACTATTAATAGTATGTTTTTCTATGAATTTGAGACTATCTTTAATTTTCTAATGACAAATAATTATGTGTAAACTAGTGGACATGCATTTAGAAATAATAGAATATCTATTTTTACCAGCCGCGAAAACGTTAGGAATTTATATATAATTCCATCGGTGTATTTAGTTACGTATGCTTTAACTATAATGTGGCAAAGATTAACTCATGTCAGTAACATTGTGGGCAAAAACTAAGTATGCAGTTGTAAAAAATAGTAAAATCCCCGACACAAACGGAGTGCCGCACAGTGGGTCGAAACGGCTATTTTTGTGACATAGGATTTTTTTTCGGATTTTCCAATTTTTTTTGACGCCAACGTTTTGATATTATCATTCCTTACACTATTCATTCTTTGTATTTTTTTGCTTAACCCTATAATTTCGGCAAAAAAAAATATTTTAGGTTTTTAATGTATGGAACGCACTATAAAAACCTAAATTTCTACGAAGTCCTGCTAGATCCTGCGTTGAAACCTTATTTTTCTGAATCTTGGTCTGTTCTACTATACTTCTATACTTCGAAAGTCTGCATCGACCTGCAACTTTTTCAGTTATGCAGTTCGAAAGAAATGATAAAATTCAATATTTCCCAAAAGATTTTTTACAATTATCTTCAGTAAATTTTACACAAATAAGATAAATAATTAATCTAATAAATTAACAAATACCAAGGAAAACTTGTATATGTGCCGTGCCAGATTAAAAAAAAAACAAATGATGGAAATAACTAAAAAATAATAATAAAAAAGGCTAGTATAAAGCCTATACCTATATACTACTCACTATCACTACTGTTTTGTAGATCTTCTAAAATACTCTCTACATTAATAAATTCTAAGTCTTCTGGTTTTGATGGCAAATGCAGAAGCTCTTTAGCTTTTGTTGAGAGAACCATAACATGTTTTTTTGTCATGCGTGATCTAAGACTTGTGATCTTTGGATCAGATGACAAAAGGAGATTATGTAAGATGTCCTCATTCGAAGATATCCTACTAATTTTTCGGGAATGATTTTCCCTATATTTTCGGAAGTCTTTGTTCCGTGCTTCTGCGGCTTCTTCCGACAGCTTCCCAATGGGTATAGCCCCAAAATGTTTAATTATGTCAGCCCCATGAACTAATAATTTATGTACACTGGAAGGCATATAATACCACGGATATAAATCAACATATAGTTTTGCGGTTTCGGTAGAAAATAAAGCGAATTTAGTAATATCAACACGCTCTCCAGACGCAATGGTTTGTAGAATGATATAAAAATTCTCTATCAACTGCTCATTAATGCCAGTGATACGTGCTGTCATGGCTGTATTTTTAAAAAATCTTCGAGCCGTATTACCATCATTAGTGGTGCCTGCTCCTTGCTTCACTATATCAATTAGCAAGCCACATTCTTCTTTAAATTCTTGTTGAATTGCAGACTTTCTGGTCTTCATTTTCTCTTTATCGTCACCCCTGCAGTTCCATTTCTTAATCTCCAAACGGTAAGCTATGTGGAGTAGGCACTCCATGCATCTTATCCACGCATGCAATGATGACAATCCATACTGGTACATTTCTTCATTCCTAGATCGCAGTTTGTGGGATTTCAAATTATTCATTTCTGTTGGTTTCGCTTTGCAAATGTCACAAACTGCTGTTGAAGTCTCAGAAAAGTATGAAGTTATTTTGCCGTCAATCATTGTCATCATTAATTCGTGGGCAATTTTCACTTTCCTAAATATAGATGGCTGGAGTGCCTCGATTTCTCCTGATATACCGGCTTTTATAGCTGCTACAGTAATTTGTGTTTCTTTTGTGAACGTAAACATAATGGGACGACAGTAAAATGTGGATGAACTTCGATCGTTTTCCCATAAAACCGTTCCATCATCATGTTGTAGTCTTATTGGAACAAGACTTGCCATAAATATACTGGAATCGTCCACGCCTACTTCAGAGATCTGCTTATAATTGCTTTGCCCCGAGGATCCATCAAAGCCCCATTTGCTGATAAGCTTCAGGTCAGTTGCAGAATCTAAATCGAACTCAATTGTATCCAAAAGCCTTGAGGCTGTCAAGTTGAGCAGAGCTTGCAATTTAACTGATGCCGTGCAATCACTAAATGTCATATCCTCCTTTCTTGGGTAACATTTCAATTTTGCTTCTTTTAATTTATAATAAGAAGGATACAATTGAAAGCCTTTTTCGCTTGCTGATTCTCTTAGGTTTATATATTGTGCCTTCGACAAATTTAGGGAAACAAGTAGCGCCAACGCTTTATCAGCAGTGTATGGAACATATTTTTTTGCATTCAAGCAATTATTCACTTTTGTTATATCTTCTGGATTTTTAAGTAAATGGTTTATTATATTAGCGATGGCTTCTTGTCCATTACATTTCAGTGTATTTGATGTAGCTGCAATTAATTCTTCCTGAGACAAATTATTTTGAATTTGGTCTACTCGTCTTCGTTTTTGTCTGTTGGACAAATCATCGAATGATTTTCTGGGACAAATCAAAGCTGTAGAAGCTTTCGATGTGGATGGAGACAGATTCTCAAGACTTAAGTCCTCTTCATGTCTTTCGTGTTCTTCATGTACTTCATGTTCTTCGTGTCTTTCGTTTAATTTTAGTCCTTTAGGCCAAATTATTTCACTTTCTAGCCAATCACCATTTTTTTTAATAAAGTTAGAAAATATACGATTGCATTTTTGCCATCTAGCTGTTATAGAAGAACAGAATTTTACACAAAACTTTTGAAGCACTACACTATTTTCTTCAGTCACGTTTATTTTCTGTTGCAGAAAATCAGAAAGTTTTTTGCTATCTGATAGAGATCCAAGCTGGTCTCTTAAAACAACAAACATATCGAGATTAGTAACTAGACCCTCCATGATACCGAAAAAAGGATTCAAAATAAAATGGTATGGATCGTAGCACGGATAAATGTACATTAAGAACGAATTCAAAATATAAGTCATTTTATACCCTGGGCAATAAACAAATTTTATTGCCCTAGATGCTCTCATTAATGATAGAACTAAGTAAAAGGACAAAACATGTTTACAATCGATATCACGAGAATGTTTGTTTTGTTTTAGTTAATTAAAGACAATAAACAAACAGTAGTTGTAAAACAATTAACTAAATGCACCTGTAATCTCCAGATGTCATCAGTGTTAATGACTGAAAGTAATCCTTTGCCATCTGGTGGTCCATTTGCATTTATGATTTATTACTGTGTTTACGTTAATTGTGTAACCACATGTTTTGGGTACAACAACCAATTATGCCAATAAATATTTACTTATTTACTTCTATTGTGTTATTCTATTAGATTTTTATATAATAGTTTGTATATCCACAATGTTTTTGTCTTACTATCTTGTGGTTAAATTGACTTAAAATGTCAATTACAAAATTAGAAATAGTACTATTTTTACCATTTTTCCGATCCCTATAACTGGAAAAGTTGCAAGTCAATGCAGACATTCGAAATGTACAAGTAAAGTAGAACTGGCCAGGATTCAGAAAAATAAGGTTTTAACGCAGGATCTAGCAGGACTTCGTAGAAATTTAGGTTTTTATAGTGCGTTCCATACATTAAAAACCTAAAATAATTTTTTATGCCGAAATTATAGGGTTAAGCAAAAAAATACAAAGAATGAATAGTGTAAGGAATGATAATATCAAAACGTTGGCGTGAAAAAAAATTGGAAAATCCGAAAAAAAATCCTATGTCACAAAAATAGCCGTTTCGACCCACCGTGTGCCGGCTGCGAGAGAGCTCACAATAATTACACTCGAAGGCTAAACGAGGGAACTGCGGCCACAATGGCTTCCTATCATTATACCTTTGTTTGTGTTATAAATTGTGGGCCAGTTTGTCGTGCCTAACGGCTTATAAAGGAAAAATAAATCTCTAGCAAGTCTAAACGTCTTTTACTTAAACGAATACCTATTCAGAATGTGTGTTTGAAAATAAAACAAACAAAAATCTCTAAGAGCAAGCTATATTAAAATCAAAAGATAAATACATAAACCTGAAAAAAATACATACACATACAATAAAAGAAAACTTTACAAATAAAAAAGAACATAAAATATAAAAACATATAAAAATACAAATAATCTAACGTATAAAATAAAGATAATCCGAAATTACACGTTTAAAACAATTCACATACGAAAATATAAAAAATAAAAACAAAATTATTTTCAAAACACAATAATAAATAAAAAGCACGTGTCGTAGTGTTCAATATTTGCACTAGTGTTCGTAACAGCTCGAGTAACTGTCGACAGTTAGTATTCCGTGTGGCAGAACAGGAGCGTTGCTACACGCCCCGGGGTGTCGTACCAGATAGTGCATTTACAGTGTCAACATTGCCGTAACGCAAACGTGTCGCGTGTTTTGCAAACGCACTCCTGGCACGAACTCCGGGGCGTAATCATGTCGATATCGATATTTCACGGACGAGCGGCGCATCACTATTCACAGTACGGAATGTCTATGCACAGTACGGAACGTCTTTGCCGTTTCACTTAGAGTCCCCAATATTACAAGTAGCTTGTTAGTGCCAAAGCGTGAGCGGGATGCATAAATGTCAGTCAAAGATTATTTATTGTGCATTGGTCGCTTGTCGCTTCTGTTACGGAAACTGATTAATATTCTATGCAGCGGTGACGTTTCGTCATCCGATTGACAGCGATGGGTAGGATGCAATGACAAGGCCTCAAGGTCGCACGAGAGTAGATAACACGCGTGGAAAGCTAGCATTAATAAAAATGATTTATGCGGTAATGCATTGCCACCGGTTAGCATGTATTCTGGGATTTAATTGCTCTAATATATTTGAGAGATATGTTAATGTCAACGTCCGAGAATTTAATGCTGTGATATTTATTAACACATACTGTTACATAAAATGTAAAATACACACAAGCGTGAAGTAATCCAGTAATAGATTCATTATAACTTTATTAATGAGTAGAAAGTCAAACGCACTATGTACACGATCTCACATCTGCGCGATTCCGGACCGTGTGAGATCACAGAAGAAATGTCGAAAGCTTTGTGTGTTTTTAAAATATTCAAAAACGAAAGTGAGGTGAAAGCGTGACATTTATATAATGAATCGTGATAAAAACAGTGGCCGTCCGTGCGTCCGCGTATGAGAAATATAGAAAGTAATTTGAATGGACCATCACACCATAGGAGGAAAGTATGAACAGGCTTAAACTAACTGAAAGTACACTCATGGTAATATAATTTAATAAATAAGTTACGTGTATTAATAGTGTTTACACGTTTCACACATGAATTATTGTTTTATTAAGCAATTCAGACATTACTAAGAAATGATTTTAACGCAGTATATTAGATTATATTAGAATCACAATAGATCATTAGGTAACGCGTAAACTTAAAAATATCTCAATGAAGTATGCGATACGAATGAACTTTAGTTCCATCTATGTATAAAGCATGAAACATTTTCATTATTCGCATCATAATTAAGATAAGGAAATTACCGAATAAAACACGTTGCATCATATCATTTGAATGGTCATAAACTTAGTGTTTCATTCATAAAGATTTCACTATACCGGATTTTATTTTACTACTGGTATAAAACTGTCGTAGAGATAAATCTAAATCTATGCAGTTTACGCAAGTTGAGAAATTCTTAAATGTTTTGCATCTTGCATTTTATATTCTATTTTGGTTATAAATCGTGACTATGTAAATTAAAGCGCTAGAGGTCCCAAATTTTTCTTTTGAAAATTTTCAAAAACTGTGTTTTTGTTACTGTTGATTAGTTTGAACGATAAGTTAATTTAAAAAGCAAAAATAAAAGTCATGGCCGGCAAAAATTTGATCTACAATCGTGGCACTCCAATTATATTTTTGTTGCCCCTTGTAGGTTGGCGTATAGGTAAAAATATTACATGTTAGTGCTTGTGTCTGTGTTTGTAGTAAATGTTTGTGTGCACGTAGATCAAGGTAATAATTTACTCTGCCTACGTAATGATAAATTATGATGACACGTTTCCATTGTGTTGCACGGTACGTGAATATCATACATAAAGTATTTTTACTCTATTGTATTGGATATAGTTTGTCGTTCAATGATGGATAAAATGTATGTATGTATGTATAATCTTTATTATACACAAAAGAACATAACAACTCAGAGAAATAAAATAATACAAAAGTACAAAAGGCTGTATAAAATGTATGATTATCTGGCTAAATTAACACCTAATGAGCATGACCACAACCAAAAAATATTACATATGAAAACAGTAGGACTATGAAATTATAACTTATATTCTCAAATTAAGTATATAAAACATTTTCGAAGTAAATATACATATACATCGAAAGACAGAGGTTATACTCAATATTTGTTTGCAACACCTCATCTTCCGAACACATTTGTGAATGATGAAATTTAAAAATAAATTCTTCATACAGATGTATGCAAGTTAACGACCGATGAGTGTGTCTGGTTGCACATCTGCGCATGCGCATGACGTGTCGTACCTACAATGGAAACGCGCCTTGAAACACGTGTAATGTTGCATACTAAATGTACTACAATATGGTCGTCTAAATAATAAATAATGCAGCGCGCATGGTGGTGTATCATAAGCATAAAATGTGTTAGATTTTTTAACTTTGCAATGTTACCTGTACTTTTAAAAATTGACAATTTTGTTATTATTTTATACTTATGTTGTGTGTAATATGGTATGTTGTAATGTTGTATACGACTGTTGTATAAGCCTTTAGCTTAGGAACAATAGATAAAATGTATGATGTAAATTTATTCCGGTGGCGAACTAATGGTACAATGAACATCTATACGTTTTATTTACTCTTTTAAAAGCCAACAACATTAAAAATTGTGTATGTTAAAAGTAATCAGGTGATCAGTAATATAATCAATAAAATAAATATGTTTACGTTTTACTTGTTAGGTACTCTTAAAACTGGAATTTGGTACTTAATAAAATGTAAATTATTCTTAAGTTTTAAAATATGATGTGCTTTTTGAATTTGATATGCTTTGTTGAAGAGATAAATGTTGACTTATTTTAGTTTTTTAAGCTTAAGCGTCCTAAATTATGTCGGTTTTGATAAGAATATCAAGTGTAGTATGAAAAAATATAGTGTGTCGTTGATTGTATAATGTACGAATAGTGTAGTTTAGTAACGAGATTTTACATAATTCTTGATTTTATGTTTTCTCAAAGTTGGAGTTTTACTCGACTTTGTGATATGTTAATTCTATTACATGTGTATTTTTTTATATTTCCCTATTAATAACTTATCTATTGATTTACTAGTACCACTATTATATTTTTTAAAGGACATACATAGTTTGGAGATAATATTTTTTTATATAATAATGATTCTGTCAGAGCATGTTTTAAATAATAACATTAGTTGACGACATAACATAATATGCAAATGCTATTAAATTTGTCATAACACGAATTTATTAGGTTATTGGCCACTGAATTTTATACATATTCATATGTTTAAATTTATTCAGATTTATACATTAGAATGTTATGACACTTATGAGCTTCATTTATTCATTTGTACATTGTATACTTTCTACTTTGGTAGGTAATTTTAATGTTCTTTTAAAAACTAAATCGGTATTAGTTTTATCGCTCGATTTGAGATAATTTTTGTGTATTGGTCTGTAGATGGAAACGGATGGAAAATATGAGTTTTATGGACTATAAAATGGCCGTTGCATCAACGTGACAGGTCTTTCTATTATGCCAAAAATATACTATAAAGTCGGTTATAATAACTTTATATTGTCTGCTCCTTAAATAGCCTCTAGCGAAAACTAGATACAATATTTAAAGACAAAAATATGACTGTAATTGTGATTTTAATGTAATGTCTCCGGTGAAATGGTTACGGACCATTTTCTTACTTTTACCGCATAAAATGCTAACTTGTGACGTAACGTTAAAATGTAAAATTAGAAATTCTTTTCATTGGGTATGTAAAATTATTGTAAGTATATTATTCAAATATATTTTTAAATCAGTATAAATTATACGGTTTCTTACACTTAATATGGAATATTAGAGTACTAAATAATCTTTTGACACATTATTACTATAATTTATCAGAAACAAAGTCTTTATCGTGTCATAAATCATAGGAAATCCTTTTTAGTTATTCAAATTAAGTAAGTTTATATAAGTTGTATGGAAATATGCACATACGTTTTAAACAGCTAGAAAGCCATAGGAAATTTCATTAGGTACACTTTTGTTCTGTATGTAGTCGGTTAGTAAGAACTAAGTAAAATCTATCTGACGTCACAAATTAACACAAAATGTAGCCTTTGTGCGAAAATATTAAAACTTTACGTCACTTCTTAATAAAACGATTAAAAAGGCTTTAAGGTTGATTTTAGCTCGGCACGGCCGGGAAACAAAGGTGAGCCCTCGCAAGTGGGTCATACCGGCGGCCTTGCGCCGGCTTCGGAGAGCGACGTAGTTAGCCATCCACACCAGTTAAATAATGACCGATGAGCCTACTGTCACACGATCACATAAGACCTTTCAAAGCTTGCCTATTTCAGCGTGCTAATTAATACACTTTCAACTGTTTTTAAAATGTTATCACTGGAATTAAATTTAATATTTACAATGTAACATTCGATATTTAAACCACGAAACAAATGAATACGATTTTCATGTGCGCGGCACACACAGTTTTGAATATTGTAATTAGGGCAGTGCTAGACAGTTGATTAGCTAAAGAAATAAATCCCGATGGATGGGTGATTTAATATGCGTGTAGAGCATTAGGCACGGACGCCTACCCACGCGCATTCTCCCGCGCACCTCGATGCATTGCGCACTGATGTAATAACTGCAACCGTCCCTGCACAACGCTCGGCTCGTGCGCTCATGCACTCATTGCTTTATTTGTATGCCATGAATTTAACGTTTCCAACTGGTAAACAGCTGGCGAAAGTAAAATTAAACTCTACATCCCATACGTCGGTTTGAAAGTGCATGCGGTGGTCGGAACCGCTCATGGACAAGAAAGTAGGACAAATAATTGTTGGCTCTCATGCGCTAGATAAGCTGCATTGTGCAATTGTGCCGAGTATGGGAGCACGCGAACACGATAAACGTGTCCGCTTGTCGCTATTAATTCGTCCTTGAATACATGGGCTGCGCTGTAAGGAGCCGGCGAGGGGCGCGGGGTGCGCGGGGCGGGCGCGGCGCAGGGAATGCGAATGAACGCTAGCGCTGAATAGCAAACGAGCCTGAGGACGTGTGAGAATGCGTTACACTCACTTTTACTGGGCATCAGTGGGTGCGCTCGAGTTATGCGCAAGCGGCGCGGCCCGAGGAAGCCACCACGCTCCACCGAACACTTTCCCTCTCGAAACATCGCATCCGACGGTAATTACAATTACAAACATTTTATAATTGATACTGGTACCGAAGCGGTTTTCGCAATGCGAGGCCAGTAGCGCGCCGTGACGTGGCGGAGCCCGGACGCGGTTTCTAAAATGAAAGCACCTGTCACGAAGATACGTCGCCAGCGGAAAAATTCTTTGATTTTAACGTGTATTGTCACTCACGTCATTAGAGTTAATTTCACTGGTAATGACACACAAACAACTCTATTTATACTCATGCTTAACCTTACGCATATGTGATGATAGAATGGCTTACATTACCGCGGGTCTCGAGATACCGAACGCTATAAGAAAACCGCGACTTGAAGGGTATATGCAGCGGGAGACTGAACTATACAAGACCGGACCAAGAATTTTGCACAAATACTTAGAAATAAATTGCGGAGTAAGCTGAGGGTTAGCATGCAGAGCGATATGAGTTATTAGATTATGTACGTGGTCCACCGCACACGTGATTCACATCGTGGTGATGCACGTGCAGGCTATGTGCGTGTGTATGTACAGAGCACAAGGGGTTAGATTCCGGCCGCGAAGCCCCGAGCTCTCGGCCCGCGCGCGACTAGTATAAAATAATCCCAATTAGGCGTAGGACTTGCGCAACACAATTCCAACATTGTAGAAGCGACACTGACACGGCACTTGGAGGCACTTCACTGGAGGGCGCACGGAGCGCGGCGTGCAGAGACGGAGCGCGCGCCCGCACCACTGAGTCGCGTTCCACTTTTCCTTCCGGCGGCGGTGCGCGAGCAGCCGCGAGTTGGCAGCGGCACGCCTTGCATAACCGACAGTTTCGCAAAGCGGTCGGTGCAGCGCGCGAGCCGGCTTGAAATACGCGCCCGCTCTGCCAACGGGGCCGGGCGCGGGCCGTTGACGCAACATCGCAACACCGCTGCCGCGCCGACACTCCGCCGCTGCCGACTCCGCCGGCACCACCAGACGGCCTGCGGCCCACCTGTCCGCCACAGCATTTCTCCGCCAGTTTTCACGCATGATCACTTTCGCTTCGGCAGCTCGCTTTCGTCCTCTGAGCGTGATGCTCCTCTTGGGCCAGAGCGTGGAACTGGCGCGGCGCCGGCACTAGTCCCGCGGCGCTGCGGTGTGGCGGTGGCGGCACGCGGCGAGCGGCGACGCGCTCCGAGCACGCGAGCGGAGCCGATAAGAGCGCGCGCCAGATGCACTGCTAACTAGGCCACAACGCACTCTGCCATCTGTTTGCACGACTGCATTCTATTTAGATTATCAATATCCAATTAGCGATATTGAGAACTTATTTTCTCGGGGTATGAATAAATTAAGTTTAAAATAAAACCATAGGCCTAAGAGTGAAGCCGTTAGAGGCGCGTAAGGCTCGTATGTCGCGTGCGATATTGTCGCGGCGGGCCTCGAGCACCACAAATAGACGCTCCATTTCGACGGCCAACTCACGGCGACACGCAAAAACATTGCGGACACGTTCGGATTATATCCAGGTTAAAGCGAAAACACTCCGTATTTACTGATTAAATCGCGCAATAATTTCCACTTGCATTTAACATTTACGTTCGTGTACGATTCCCCACAAACGAGACTCGGCGTAATTAATTTCGAATAAAAACAAGAATGAACGTTAATCGCGACCGCTGTAGTCATCTGATCCGAATAGTTTCGTGTTAAAATAAGCCAGTAACCTTTATCGACGTGAAATAAAGCTAATAGAGTGTCATCAGCAGCGGCGCTGCGGCGGCCTCGCACCGCTGTCACTTTTCGTTCGTCCGGTGGGATAATAAATAATATTTTAGTGTTTAGCGGTTTTACGTGTGTACTGTGTAGTATGCGAGCTCAAGGCCTGGTGACTCACGCGCGCAGAGCTACGAAACTACTCGCTCACTAGGGAAGCTGCGCAAACGCGCGCTGTACTGCCATGCGCACTGTTCATCTAGCCACCACGGACGAACACATCGCGAACAGCTGATCACATTCACGCACACACTTTTCCATTCTGATTACAGAGAACACAATTTTCCTAAACGTAAATCTATCTCGTATTGTATCGCAGTTCTCTACATCTGACTCTACCACACACATCTGAAAGCATTATGCAGAACGCATGCATATTATGCACGACATTTAATGGGCGTGTTTACATTTTTTTTCTAGGAACTGACGAGCTATTATAAACGTAGGAATTGATTACGTCATCGTTAGGCAAGGCAATAGGTATTCCCCGATGGCATTCTATGTAACGTGCAAGTTGCGCGCAGTGCATACAATTCTTGTTATTAAACGCTTGCCGTATAATAATTTTCTTGCCTCGACAACGCCGGCATATTTATGTTATCCGCTACTAATGTTAGTTTTCTGAATTATGAACTTTATAATAATATTTAATTTAAACAGTCGGATTGCTATGATAATTCTGTCGTTTAGTTAAAATGTTTTCGTATACAAAGTGCTTCAGTAAATCCATTTAATGAAGTCGATTCAAGGAACTTGGCAATAAAATAGATTTTCAATTAGGATCATAATTCATTGGAAACGGCTCGTTATATTTCGATGTCCACATTCCATGAATAAATTCTTAAATTATTTGAAAGGAATGTTTACTGCAACTGTAGAATTATCCATAAACAATCGCATAGTTATTAAGTTTTAGTTTTGTAGTATTCTAGTTCAGACTATTATTTTACTTTTAGACTATGTATATCTAACTGCCATCAAGTCTTATTGTTAACCTATGAATTTCTTGTCATCCAAATTTAGCTGCGAGATAATAATCCGTGTGAAATGGTATTACTGTATTGAGAACAGACTAAAATAGAATAGTATATAAATAGCATTATTGTGCAACTTTCGTAAGATTCAGTTAAAAATATGAGATATTTAATGCCATTGTTGTTGTCACAAACTCGGCAAAAGGAATAACGAAATTCATATAAGTTCTACATTTTTTTATAACAAATATTTAAAAGTGAAATCATTTTAATGCTCACACAAAAACTAAGTCGTGAGAATTATACAAATGTGTTTTATCAGTGAAAGCTATCACCGCTAATATATCTTCTGCTGTCACGATGAAACAGCGCAAGAAGTTGATTGTAATTCATCACGATATCAAATTAAAATTACCTACAATGCAACAATATTTTTTTAGAATTTTAGACATTGTTTGATTTCCGATAAAATATTGCTAAATTGTAAAACATATATAAATAGATATTATAAGAGTACTAATTTAATTAGATCTATTTCAAAAAACCGTTTCAAAATCCTTCTCTATTTGTATATAATTACTGGTCACTTTTTATAAGATTAGTAATCTACAAGCAATTCCGACAAAAACTGAAATTCACGTATCCGGCTCAATAATTTATAACAGGAAGCGACACTAAGCAACTATCCGTTCAAAAGTAAGAGGCAAATTGACTGTAACTAGCGCATTACTCGATTAATTATCGAACGGCCATTGGCAATATAGGCGGCTTCCTGTGCATGCGCGTCCCGGTGCCGCCCGGGGGATGGGGAGGGGGAGAGCTGGCAGCCCGCCCAAGGACGCCAGCTAGGTTCCCTAGGACGCGGCGCGGTCAGGGCTAGGTCGCCCGGTCCATGGTCACACCTTCGCCACATCATGTTACGGAATATAGGTCACCGCCGATCCGACAATTTCCTTTGTTGCGAAACAAAAACTTTAACACGGCGATACAAATTGAAATCTCAAGAATGGATGCCGCAATTCGGGCCAACGGATAAATATAATGTTGAAAAAACTGCAGCGCGATAAAACATATTGTGCAATCTTGTATAACAAATGCGCTATGACCTCACTTCAGTTATGTGCACCAGACGTATCGAGAAAAAAATGTATGATGTTCACTGTAATTATGGGGTCATTAGTGACATTTTAGTGTAACGAATAAGATGTTTTCGACGCCCTTGTGTTACGCGATTGGCAGGACGCCCGGGACCTACAAGATTCGCCTACGCCACGCCGTAGCATTTGTAGTCAAACTGTCGACCTACTTAAAGTACAATGATCAAGGGCGCGCGACCAAGGGTGTGCGTTTCGAATTAGAACAGCTATTAGCCGATTGAATACTCTATATCATAAAAAGACAAAGTATATAAAGTACAAACGGATTTGGCGTCCACATTAACTTTCTACGGATTTGCGAAAACTCTACAAAAAAGATAGTAATGACATCGCGTGTACCGTCGAGGCGTATCGTGAATTACAATGGGCCGGCTCGGGGCGATCACCGACGTTACGACATGGTTTAGAAAGTCGAGCCACGGTCAACGGTCCCGCGGGCGAAAGTTTCCAGCGCGAGTGTGTGCCGGCCTTAACATGCGTGCTGCGTTCGTGGCGCAACACGCGACCGCGCCGTCCGCACATGTGTGCACCGCCTTACGAGATGAAAGTGACAGTGACGTATGCTTTTTTGTAAGCACGTCATCGGAATAATTTCTAATGTCTGCGTAACCAGTCTGGCGGCTGTTGTCTGTTGACGATCACGTGGTGAAATGAACTTGGGCATGTTTTCTCAAATGTGTCACCGGAATCTATACATCAATTGTGAAAATATATAGACATAATAATTCTAAATACATAAAGTGAAATTCGAAATACGAAAAAAGAAGCACATAAAATTTTATGTCCAATAAAGCAGAATTCAAAGAAGCAATTATACCATGACATTAATTATGCACTCAAAGAGTTACATAAGTAGATCAACAATGATTGAATTACACGCTCCCTGTGAATCAATAACATTGATATCGGCTAGTGTTTGCCGTTCTATATGAAGTATTTTATCATGGAGCACGCGTCGCGCAAACTGTGCTACAATAATCGTTTGAATACTAAACGATTTCAATAAACAAGAACATTCAACACTCGTGTGGGACTAATCAATCACGGATCTCTTTGGTGCCGTAATGGCTCACACTTTTCCTTATTTAGAGAGGAGAGACCATGTATTGCCGGCATGAAATCACTTTAGTGACACAATAAAGTGAATTAAGCAGACTGATACAAAATTGCACAATACTAGATAAGTAATAAAATAATTTCTAATAGATCGTGAAGAAACTTCAAGGCTCGCTATAAATGCAAATAAAATTTAAACGAAAGCAAACAAAATCGGATCAATACGACAGCATATCTCTAGGTACCAAGTACCTGGCAAGTACCTGAAGGTCCCGGATGCACCTGCGCTGTTCGCTCGTTATTTATTACATTATTCCCGCGCCCCCTCCCCCACCCGATGTGACCTCGCACCCCCCTCCCTTCCCCCGTCCACGCGGCTACCCCCCTCCCCCGGCACCAGCTCGCGGCGCGACCTTCGGAACTGCATCCCTGGCCAAGCGCCAGATGGTGCATATCTCGCTATGAGAACGTCATTCGTGACATGTTACCTTCGAATGCTTTCAACTGGTCAATTCAACTGGATGTGAGCGTCCTGTATTATGTGACATTTCCTTATTAAACTACTAGTAATAATAGTCCTTTCTAGAAAAATTCTGATTTATCACTACTTGATATAAGAATATAGGAGTAGGACTAATCACACTATACCGAAATGATTGATTTCAAATGTGTTTCAGGAAATTGTTATACATGTTTATTGATTTGATTGTTAAGGGCGTTCTAGGTCTTTTAAGATCTACGAACCTTTTTCCAATGTTAATTGCAAGTGGAAAAGTCGATTATACGAGAGCACCGCAGCAAACTCCATGGATATTACAATGTTATCATTGAATTGATGTAGCTGGCACATAAGTCAAAGCTAATTGAGACACGTAACAAACATGAAGAGTAATTGCGTTGAGTGGTGGTGGAGGTGGTGGAGCGCAGCAGCGGAATGTGAGCGGTGAAAGTTACGCGTTTGCTACCGAGAAAAAGAGTTTCCACGCGGTTTCACCACGCGAGAGTGCAATCTTGTGCAACAGGTACGATGGCAGAGGAGCACTGGCTTTAATATATAAGGCACAATTTCGTAATGAAATGTTGTTGGAAAACGTCGCACGGGGGCGTTTTCCGATGCAATCAGTACCGAGGCGCGCGCGCTATCGGAGGCACGGCGAGCGACTGTGGCCGACCAGCTGCACCGAAATAACTGCTCGATGCAGCCCGGCCGCTCGATGCAGGCCCACTACCCCCCCTCCACCCCCGCACCGCACCGCCCGGCCCCGCGCGCGCCCTGCCAGCCCACCCCCTCCCCCAGGCCCTCGCTCCGCCTTCCAGGTCACGGCTGCAGGTCGCCATGACAATGCGAGAGCCTTGCTGCACCCCTCTATCGATCCAACTGTTGCTCCCGGGCTCTACTGCCGTGAACTTGAGATCTCCTTGGGCGACACGAGCACACGAGGAAAACATACACACTTAAGCATTTTCACTTTAACAAGAAAATACTGCTTGAGGAACTGTTTTTTTATATCACTCAGTAAAACTTCATCCCTATGAAGATATCATATTCTTGTACCTATAATTAATATTTTGAAGGCAAGAGTTTATAAATTTGTTCCGTAATTTTCAATTTGCGTTACTGCTACGGCTACGCGGAGGTCTATCCAACGGAAACGAGAATTTTACCAACAAGAAACGTAATTGTAATTTTTAATCCGCAGATCTTAAAAACATACAATTCTGAGTATTAAATTTTTGTTATTGCATTGTATAGATATTATAATATTGCATACGGAAAATAGCACTAGAAGAAAATTTGCTAAGCGGTCAAGCACCAAGAGCATAATCTATATTATATTGTATAATAGAAAGAATTAAAACTAAATTTTAATGACGATATAAATAATAATACATATTGCATAGTCGAATGGACTGGACGTAAAGGTCAGATGGCAATTACATAACATCAAAACACAACCCAATCAAACTAACCCTCCGAAAGCCACTCCTATTTCCGCAGACTTTGACAAATTAGCAGCAGATCCAACATTTAAAGCTCCACATTTTGATAGAGATGTCACTTTAATCCGAGATAATAATTGTAGATCAATGCGAATACCGTTACGACAGCGGTTGCCCTTGATCGTTATACATTGGTGTTTGTGCAATTCAGGTATGTGCCAGATGCAGTTGGCATGGGAGTGTTGGCGACGGGCCGCCACTGTCCCGCCAAAGATATTTAGACTTGAAGGCGCCAAGACATTAGCATCAACTGATGTTCGCCTTTGATTTGTATAAAACGAGAGACACGAGGTATGTAACATTGTGGCACTTGAAGCAAGTGATGTCTATGACGATACAGGAACAGACGATGGCCCAATAAACGTAGGATTACTAAAAATATTTAAAAATAAAACAAAGGAATTCAGTCCCGAGCATAGCTTAAGAAAGAGTTATGCAAACTTGGGAAATAGGAACGATCCATAGCATTCAAGTAAAATTTAATACAAAACTACTGAAAAACTCTAAATGCTTATCAATAAGCAATTCAGACCATCTAAATGTAGAAGATGAAAGTGCCTTTGAAAGAGAAAAAGCCATTTCAAGAGTTTCACAGAATAAAGTTTTTATGAGACTAATAGTAACATTTGTATTCGAATAATTTAGTATTCTCAAGCCACTATAACCGACCACAGTATTGAAAGCAGTGACGGCGCTTTCACATATTTAAATGCTAATTTTACAATCAACAGGTAATTAAAGCGCTCCGTAAACATCTCTAATGCAAGACAAAGTAGGTTTGATGTGGGCATATACCCTTTTCGAATTCATCGCATGTTCTTCGATATACGGAAAGAAAGGAAAACTTGAATCATTAATCAATACTCTAAGCCCATAATAAATGCTTTGATTAAGAATTATGTTGTATTTAGAGATTTTAATGCGATTATAAGGGTACCCCCTGTGCTTAATACTTATATTTAGCACAGGGGGTAGCTAGGTTAATAGGATAATCGTAGGTGCGATTATGGTCTCCAAGAACTGAGTCTGATTTTTTAATGGCAATTAAGTTGTATCCCAAAGATTTACTGGTATTGTTCTATTACTCATAATTTTATGAGAATGATTCTAGGAATAACTTAATTAATTTTTGAAATTTATGTACGTTTTTTAATACGACGGTATTTTTGAACATGGACACAACACGAGTATGTTACAAGCTGAACGACAATCGTGACCTGATTTAAAACAATCAGAATATATTACTGAAGTTTACAGTTTTAAATATAGTATACTGAAGAAACAACAATCACAATTATTCAATACAATACTTCTGTAAAACTGTTCAAATGGCAAGGAAAATCATTGTAAGCGCAGTCAGGTCAGACTTATTATTTTCAATACGGGCTTCTACTATCTACAAAGGCCGGACCATCTGTCAAGTCGACATTTCATAATAGTTCCAAGGACTGGCTTGACTTAGTTGAAACTGAGACCGCACAGCCTCGAGATATCTAGGACCTAGGCTCTCTAAGCTCAGGCAAGAATATATTGTCTATGCACGGAAAAGCTAACAAATTTCTAAACAGGAATAACAAAATACATAAATAAAAATACACAGCGATGTGTAGGTCCAACGTATTGGCGTATAATTAGTACGTTACTGCGATATTGCATACATTCAACTGGTGTAGCAATACTGGTCACAAATATTCAATATTTTCCAATAGCAACGCCCTCTCACTTGGTAGTCGGTCTAAAGGTTCGCGAGATATGCACAATAAACCGCACACTTTATACGTATAAATGCTGTCAGTCATAACAGAACCGGTTTTCTAATAAGTTCTTTACTGGCAATGTAAACTTGTACTGAGTCGAGACGTATGATAATACCTAAAGGCTAGCCAAGTACTTTGTTGCACCCACAGTTGCACCTGTCTTTGGCAACAGGTAAATCGCGACTTCTTCTTTTAAAATGTTTAATATATCATTAAGAAAGCGGACATAATTATTTTTCAATTATTTTTTGGAATATAATATAATTTATCTCAAATAAAGTAAATATATCAGGCCTTCATCCGAAGCGGCGTAAGACATGGGTAAAGAGAGCGGTCGCACACGGTCTTGCGGACCTAAAAGACTCGCCCTTCGAACATTGAAGAGCTTTTACTAGCCAATTTGTTTTAGTTTGGCTTTTTAAAATCTGTAGCTACAAGTACCACCCTTAAACCCACCATAAACTTAAAATGGGTCTCATAAAAATATATTTCTAATCTCAAAAAGTCTTGCGCCCCCCACTGTCCTTCACAGTTTAGCTATCTCACCCGATGTTGAAAAACATGTCTAAGTAACATTTGTAATGGGAATGAAATCAAATAATTTCCCAAGGCTTCGGCGAGGCCTCTCTGACCTAATTCAATCCAGGTGCGAGGCCAAATCGTGAATATTCGCTGGAAAATCAGGACAGCAGCGCGTTCCCGGAACTCGGGTGGCCAGGGCTGCGGCGTGTCAGGGACGGGAATGTGGGACGAGTCAGGACGCGTAGAGGTGAGCCGCTAGGTCAGCAGGCTATTTAGGTGCCCTAAATAAATGCCCGGGCACGGGCCTGTATTGGTTTTTTATAGGCGTTGGCGAGTGAGGCTTTAGCTGGGAATGTTTCGAGTTATATTTAATTGAAACAGAAAAGTTTGCAAAAAAGGCAAGGAAACAATGAGAAGATAGTTATTGTAGCTGAAAGAGTTTCTAACGCAGTTTCTTCTGCACAACTTAACGATTCAAAATAGTATTTGCAAGATGATTTTTTTGATTAATTTATACTAAATATGTTGATGAAGATGGTCTAAAATGTAAACCTACAGAAAGAAAAATTGAAATTGAGTAACATGAAAAAAGCACATACCTAATAATTACAGAACAGCAAAAAATACATACAATAATATAAGATGCTCGTTATATAATAACTAAAAAATAAGATATTATGTAGATCGGATTTTGGTAACATATATTTTTCTGACTCGTCAATTTAAACATTCCCAATTTAGTTATGACAAGCCCGACCATAACTTCACCCAAGAGTATATTTTCCCGCTGCCACACGAAATATAATATAACATTTTAGATAGATAGTTGCCACTACATAATTTGAGCGCAACTTTACAAATCGTGAAATGTAACGTGCTCGTGTTAGTTAGTGATAATGATATGGAAGAATTATAAAGAATTACAATTAAAGTTGTTGAACACAGTGTAAATATTATAAATCACACGACTTTCCCTCGGTCAAGTAAAAAGTGCGACGAGAAATTTGCGCGTGCGAACAGCTGCGCACGCATCGAACGGCGAAAATGTGGAAGTCATTTATATCCATGAAAAAATATGCGTAGACACGGATTTAGAAAATTTTTTCATCCAGATTTACAGCAATTGTTTTTCTTACAATCTATCTATTCACTTTGAGCGAAGCGTGAAAAAGTTACTAAACAAACATAATTGTTATTTTCGATGGATAGTTATTAGGCGATTTGCTGCCTTCTGGCGGTATTAAACTCCTTTACTAGATGCAGGTTCTAAGAAAAGGGGGTACTGGGAACTTTAGAAAGAAGTTGGGACTCTACACGCTAAGAGAGCAGTTATGGGGTATTTGGTAACTTGCTGGTGTAATATTTAGGTAGAGTCAATACTCTACCTACCAGGTCTTGTCTCAGTGGTTACCTGGATGATAGAATCTTTCCGATCATCCTAATGATAGGCTTTAAGGCTGGAAAAAACAACATGGCCGCTTCTTCTTCGCGAGTGGTAGGGGCTTATATTTTTTCCCAAGATTCTAAATAAAAATTACTGTCAAACCTGATTGTTTTAGTACTTCCAATCATAATATAAATTTTACTTTGAAGTAGACTTGTCTGATTTTCGAGACCGTCTAAGTTGAACAAAAGTAGTAGATTAGTTCTGATTGAGACACATAAAAAGAAGGGGGAGGGAAGTAAATACCAATGCGTATTGAAAATGGTGAGTTGGCGTAGTCATCTGTTATTAATTAATACACAGAGGGGCGACTTTCTGACTATATAAGGTAAAAAATAATAGTCCTTTTAATAAAACCCAACACACTCATAGCCCCACTACACCTTAATGATGCAGTATTGGAATAGTGACGTCACTAAACAAATGAATCAAAAGGTAAAGGTTATTTGTGCATAGGTATCCATATTTATCCCACTTTCGATTTACCTCGTCGGAACATAGATTTCATTCAGTACATAACTGAGTTGCCGAGAAGCATTGTGAATTATACACCCAACAGCCACATACATAGTCCTGACCCCACACTAAGATCGAGTCTTGTGTCGTGGGTATCAGAAGCTACGAGAGACTTTTCGGTCTCACAAACACCCAGACCCGAAACAAATACCTGTGAATCACACAAATATTTGTTTCGGTGCGGGGATTGAACCCGCGGCCTCTCGTTTTACAGGCGGCGTCAAACCAACTGCGCCACGGAGGCTGTCAACCTATTGAAATTGAACTACTGATGTAAGTATGGAACCCAGGATCAAAACTAAAATATAAAACTACATTTTGTCTAGGTATAACGAGATCTGAGTCCAACAAAACTATGCAACATTGGGTAATATATTTTACTATGATTTATACTTGGGGTTGTTTAAAAGGGTCAACCACCCCATGTTTTATCCAGATGAACACGCCTCACTATTTTTTATTATTACTTGAAGGGTTAATCCCCTCACATTGGGCCCCTTTGCAGTTTTCAAAATCCGTGTCTGACGCCAATCAATAGCACAAACTTAAATGACATTACAAGAATTATAAATGTTAAAACGTTCATTATGCGACATCCAGGTACATAATTACATGTTTATATACAATAGATTCTTAGAACTGTGCCTAATCTTTTACGTCATAAAATGTTTATATGTAGAGATCATTATTTTACACAACACGGCTAACATATGCATCTATCCTTATGTATTACTCGTATCTCTGATTTAATTCGTAATAACTAAAGACATGCATAAAGTACATTATTATTATATTATACTAGCCTTAAAGATCCCACTGCTGGGCAAAGGCCTCCCCTAAATTTTTCCATATATGTCTATTGTGAGCAACTTTCGTCCATTCCCATAAAGTACAGCTCTCAACATTATTATGTTTTTTAAATACCTACGTACATATGCTTATATCTAATATACCCGGGAAGGTAGCTAGAGACACTAGTGCTTTTAAATTTATAAATCAACATAACTATACACATCAATCTCTATGGCCTAAAGTCTTCGCTACTTCATTTCTTCTTGACATATATTCTTTCTGAAATTTCTGTTTTCATATAGAGGAAGAGAACTAGGGAACAACTGAGATACCACCAGCTGTGTTCACTCTGCATTAATCCCGAGAGAGCACAGCGTGGCACCCGGTCGTTCAATAGTCTGAAGTCAATCTTCAATTTTCTTTTTGCATTTTCATTCTTGTTTTCTCTTCAGTTTCGGTGAGCAGCGCCATCTACACGGGACCACCGACACTAATCTACACTATCTCAAGCTTAAACCATTGTAGTTTCACTCGTCAATAAGAGATGGCACTGCACGTTTTATACCTTCTAAGATTGTTTTAGAGAAAGGTTTGTACAGTAAAAATTAATTTTAAAACAATAATAGTGTTATTACTATTATTTTTAATATTGTTAATTTAATGCAAAGAAATATTTTATAATAATAAAACCACAAATAACATAATGCTTTACAAAATTTAGAAATAGGTTTGATTGCACGCAAATGAAAATATGCACGAGAATAAAACGTTTAAACCGGGTGCAGTTGTAATACTAAAAGGGTTAGTCGGCCGCTCCCTAACGGTCCTTACTCCGTGCCCCACGATCGTATTTCTTCCCCCACGTGTAGTCCTTGACCTTGGAGCACACACACATACACACACACACACAAGTCAAGTGGTCTTGCACACAGCTACTCTGCTTGTGCATATTGCTCCGACAATAGAGCGCGAATATTGTGAACTTGAGCCCTTATTGTTAGCGCAAGAATTTAAGTTACATTGTTGGATAGTATAGCAACTTTTAATATGATTTAATTTTATACGCTATCAAAATATTCTTTTTTTATGGTGATGAAAGGCGAGATGAGCATTACATTCGTCTGATGGTAAGTGATACGACCGATCTTTGATGGTAGCAAAACCAAACAACACCATGAATTGAGACATTCCTGAGACATAAGATGTTAAGTCTCAATATGTCCAGTAGTTAGTCTGGCTACAATGTCCTTCAAACGGGAACACAACTGTGCATTTGCACTGCTATTTGGCGGGAGAAATAGATATTGCGGTGATAACTACCCAGGCGGCCTCCCACATATGAGCGAGCTACTAACAGTATTTTTTATGAAATTGCTCTGTTGAATTAGCTGACAAATCATGTTTTAAAATATTGGTTTACGCTTGGTGGTATAATATGCCTCTATACAATTTCTAAAAATAAATTTACGCGCGTTGTTATTCTCGTGTATGTGTTTTATGTTTTCCTTATTTGATATTACAGAATTAGAAAAACAATATTTAAAACTAGCTTTACACATAATAATAATTAAATACAATATTGGATCTACTGATAGAAAATCATTCTCTGAATAAATTCCATCCATCTTTTTACATTGTATAAAACAAAAATAAATATTTAATAGAAATAATGCCAAGAGTCCGTAGTGTTGGCAGCGGCGTGTACATATTTATATGACAGTGTCTTTGCGCATGCGCAGCGGGGCGCTATGATAAACATGCACAACATACACGTGTGATATCGTTATCAGCGCGATAACGCGATACTTTAAACCTTCAATGGAGCGAACATAATATAGCTTTTCCGAACGTAACAGCTTATCACAGCACATTCTAGTGAGTCACCGAATTTCTTCGCAAACACTATCAGATGGTGAATACATATATATATTTTACGGTGTATATTTGGACGGTGAATGTAGCGGCAAGATTTTGGCGCGCTAGAAGATTGTGAGGCTTTTATGAATGGAATAGTACTGGTAAGGCCTGTGGATTTATTCTAGGGTTGTACATATCAAAGTTATGCTTGTATTTAAGACAACCTACACTGGAGCAATATTCTTCAAACCATAGAATTAGAATACCTCGATCGGATCTTTACGATAGTAATGTTTTAAATAAATGATAATATGCTAGAGCTATTTATAGTTATTGATATTCAGGTAAATTTTTCATAGAAATGAAAATATCAATTCACATAAATTACATATTTCCCATAAATAGCGGATAGAACTATTGTCACAGCTTGAATAATCCTATGTACAAATGAAGTAAAAAAATATTAAAAATACTAACAAATTTCATGCCCTTTGTGTCTTATGTACTTAACCTTATATGTTAGAATCAAACATAATTGCCCAAAACCCACTAACCACAAGATTCTTTACAAAAAAGAGTTCGATAGAGCGGGTTAAAAATGGCCATCCGCTAGCAAGGGTTGGCAGACTATATAATATATATTCAAAGCCAATAATATACAAACATATTGATCATTGGACATGGGAAAACCAGCACTCGGCGCGTCCTTGCGCGGTGGCGTGAATTACACACCGTCGCAGTCGACAACGTTCATAGCACAATTATTTAATGGCCGTTTGTGATGACGTGAGGAATTCAATTCACACCAAGGGAACATTTCTTAGTACTTTTATATGAGGATTTTGGTGTGGAATTCTTAAATTAGAGTATAAAGATGGATAGGTAGCGGCTGTGGCTAAATTCCGCATGGATATTAGTCCTGGCCTAATTTTCGTGTAATTTATATTCGTATTTTTAAAATTAGCACTATTGGTAAAATAAGTAATCCTATCAAGGAAGATCTTTGCCTATATAGACTATTTATATGATGCAATTTATAGAGATGATAAAAATGCTTATTTTATTACTTGATTTTTGTACTAGAACTGGGTAGAGCGTACGCGATTCTACAATGAAAAATATATGCCACCAGTTAATAAATAATTCCCTAGAAATAACAGGGAACAACCGGTTCTTAAGCCTTATTTTAAAGAGCTACTACGGACTAGGGCAGTTTTACCACTTATAATTTTTCTTCTATTACACGTTTATTTTTAGGATGAATAACCAAGATAAATGTTACCTATAAAAGCCCGCAACGCCGTATATTTACAATTTATAAGTCCAAGGTATGAAGTGCTGCTATCAAAGCAAATTATACCTACAATTCGCACTATCAAACATCAGTAGGGTTTAAAAGATAATACGCAGACGCAGATACAAAAGTGCGTAATCATTGTTTTGGCGCAAGACTTGTACTGGATCAACGTCCAAATATTGCCAAAACTACACCTTTGAACTTATCCTTATGACATAGGAGTAATATCAAGGTGTAATTAAGAGGAAATTGCAATTGTAGATGTTACGTTACTACCAGAATTCCAATTGTATGTAATTAAAAACAAACAAGGTTTATCAAAAAAACAAATATCTATATTATACAATAATATTTTCCATAAAGAGCTAGATGGCGTAATAAAATTTGAGAAACAAGATCATTAATTAAGAAGTATACCTAAATTGTAAATCGGGCTTAATATAAAAGTGTTTTAATGGCAGCAACAACTGTGCCTTCCAGCTAGGAGCATGATACCGAACATGATAAACAACATACACCCAGTATTTCGTTGTATACTTATTTCTACCACTTGCAATTATGTTTATAGAAGAAATATCCTGTCTTGACTCATACGCTGAGTTCAAACTCTCAGATATAGACCCTAGTAACTAGTAGATTTATAAAGTGTAATTTATTAGGCCCGAGGAAACATACTACACTTTCATAAGTACGTAAATATATGTACTAATGCAAAATAGTCATCTTTTTCAATTCTAAATTGGTTAATAAAAGTACGACATATTTAAAATTAACACAATCCGTAAATGTGTTCCTTTATAAAAATTATGTCATAAATAAAATTAGTATTATGATGTCCTGATTCCTCAGTTCAATAATTGAATACTGTGAACTAATAACCATAGTTATCAAATTATCTCACATCTACGTATCAAATAAATAATTAGCTTTGTCATCTCTGAAGAGAAATGTAAGTAAATTTTAAGTAAATTCCATAATTTAAAACGACCTGATAAAATATACCTGTAATTTTGTTATCTATAAAATATTCTAAACTTACCTTTAAGGAGTCATCTTCTTTCAGCAACATATTTTTTCAAAAGTACCTGCAAAGAAGAAAAATACGGTTTTAACAAGTTTTAACGCATAATATGTTATTGTACATTATGTGCATGTTGGATATTTAATCGGCAAGGGAAAGTTACCAAATTCTAATATTTATTTATTTTATTCAGTACTGCTACATCTTATATATTTAAACTTTACACAGAGTTATTCATGTTAAATTAAATATTTCTGACACATAAGACAATTAGACAATATTTCATATTTTAACTTGAAAAAAAAAAAAGGCAAATTTTAGTTATTGTTTCTGCTTAGTCTAACGTTCTTTTCTCTACAGGACTCTACGTCGATTTGTTAACTCTATGCGAAGAAACAATACGTTTTATTTTTTATTTGTTTTAAAATGCAGGCTTTGTCTTAGTTTAAAGCAATTTGCCTCTAATAGAAATATTTATTAATAATAGAGAATTTTATTACATGTGTTATATCGTGATCGCACATGCAACGCCTCTAGCGAGCAGGCGGAGAACTTCCACATCGTGAAAAAAAAAAATATTGCAACGACAACACAGCAACAGCGATTGTCAATTGTATTTGAACAAATACATCAAAAATAAAAGATGTCACTGACACAAAAAAAAATGATCTGCATAGATTAAAATTACATAAATGGAAAACATCATCAAAAGTATTTTTTATGTGACAAAGACTTAAGAAATATCTAAGTAATGACTCACTTCAAGTGGAATATGCCACTAATAATTGTTTATCAGGAAAAGTTTTTTCACAGTGCAAAGTATTAATTCATATTGAAGAGACAAACGGGGAATACCCAATGATAAGCCTCACGCAAATTTATTGCGTACATATTGCTATAACAAGCTAAATGTACGTCACTATGATTAAACTTTAGGTTTTTTATTTATATTTCATATAGTCACCATACATATTATGTACTGAACATCACATTAAGATCAATTACTCATTTTTGTTTCGTGATCAGATACTATGAGACTTTTTGGTCTCACAACACTTAGACGGTGTCATAATTATTTTTCTCGGTTCAGGAATACAACCTGCGACCTCTCTTTTGTCAGGTGGTGTCTTAATAACCAATTTCGCCACGGAGTCTGTGATGTTGCGGTAAAGCCAATCCGAAATCTAAAGATAGGAATTGAGAGGTTCTATATAATATGATTCAATTTTGTAGAAAATATTTAATGCATACGTGCATGACGTCAGGCCAGAAGTTGTAAACAGAGGCACCTGATGGCACCTACATAATATCACGGAGTTTATTTCCCCCTCAAAATGTAATAAAGGCCGAGCATAACACCATTAATAAATATCGCATAAAATACAGTCCCAGGCAGTATGAACCTTTTAAAATATTATAACTAAAATATAATAAATAGGAAATGTTAGTCAAATAAAACCGTGGAATACAATGGTTATTTATTCGTAAATGGTGACGAAAAGTTATATAGAAAAAGGTATTGAAATACCTAAAAAAAACCAGTTGTGAAATAATTAAATCGCACCATTTACCGCATGTATTGTGACTAACGCTCGATGAGCAAGAAGCAACTTATGGAAGTTGCTTCTAAAATACGTATGGACGTATGACTTGGACCGACTGTTAAGGAAAATTTAAACAACTGCGGTTTCTTATAATATTCGCTATTAAATGAGACGTTACGTGCGCAACAAGAAGGAATTGAATTAAAGGCCCATTGTGATTTATAAGTATACATATGTTTATAAGTATACTTTGTTGTATGGATTGTCTATATGGCTACTAAAAGATACTACATATGTTTAACTTTTTTTTTTTTTAACCTGTATTGTCCCACTGCTGGGCAAAGGTCTCCCTCAACTCTTTCCACTTGTCCCTATCTTCCGCTGTTGCCGTCCACACTTTACTAAAGTGGTCAAGGTCGTCGCGCCATCTCTTCCGAGGTCGGCCTCGTCGTCTCTTACTGTCCGTGGTTTATCACGGACAGTTTAACTTAAATGACTTAAAAATTACAATCATAGGCTATAGTTTTATCGAGCTGTAACGAGACCCTTTACTTTGGGGGAGCTCTATGTTCTTGCTATGGACTTTCTATGGCTAAAGGCAGAGAGAGAGTTGCAATACCCTTCTATGTCTAATAAATGAACGCGATAAATATTTTACAGAATAGTTCTAAGACAAGTATAAAGTACATTTACTATTCAAAGTTAATAACCATTACGTGAAACATAAATATTAAAAGGAACAAATATTCGACACATGAGCGTCCTTGGGCGATCTCCGGCGGAAAACATGTTACTCATCGATTCATGCTACACGACGAGGTAGAACAAGTGCCGCGCGAAAACACTTTATCTACAGTCACTGATAAATTACTGCTAAGTGCGAGGTTTTTATGTTACTTAATTGTGTTATTAGTTACGCCTGACGTGAATATAAGACTTGCAGTCAGACTTCTAGCCCCGAGGGGATTTGATACTAATTGCGAGTTTAAGGCTTAAGTGCTTTAAACGCATTTGTGCTGTTATTTGCAAGTATAGGTGTGAAGTAATAAATAAAATAATACACCCAACAGTCACATACATAGTCCTGACCCCACATTAAGATCAATTAAGTCTTGTGTTGTGGGTATCAAAAGCTACGAGAGACTTTTCGGTCTCACAATAACCCAGACCCGAGATAAATACTTGTGGGCTTCACAAATATTTGTCTCGGTGCGGGGATCGAACCCGCGGCCTCTCGTTTCACAGCCGGCGTCTAACCAACTGCGCCACGGAGGCTGACTCTTTGTCAATAAGTGAAATGAATGTAATCTCTTCATTATCTTAGGTTCAGTCTTATCTTAGGAATGTTTGACGATGTGTCCAACTACAGATGTGAATGTATTTATAAATAATAAGATTAAGGGGTTGTAGTAGATATTAGACAATAGTGAAGCAGTGACAAATGATAAGAACATAAGTTCATGCCTGTATCCAAGGCGGGGTAGGCAGAGATGGCACAAGCCGAGTTTATTTCCGTCTCAAGATGCTATAGGAGCCGAGCTAGTTACCAAACTGGGTATAAAAATTTAGTCGCAAGAAACTTATTACTTCAAAGGCAGTGTGTATAGGTTACGATTTACAAGGCACGAGGTTTTGTGTTCAAATCACATGCTGGAAAATAAGGCAATGTTTTGTTTTTAAATCAATGGCACATTATTGTTGATATTGATCATAGAAAATATTTTAAATGTACAAATTAAGTTTTGAATTAACAAATTAAGCCTGCAACGAGAATTTATGTATAAGTTAGGACTCTACCTTAACGAAAAATATTGCAAATATAACAAAAATATGTATATAATTGCGTAAAATATACAATATCCGATACAATTATTGTCATTATATGCAAATGCCTATTTTCCGGTTTTTAGTTATGACCATTCCCACGTTAATTCTACTAAGCACCTGATATCGTTTTTTATCTATTTTATTACTGTATATTTTTATATAATACAGTTTATTCTACGTTTAGTATTTTTTTAAGAATTAAGTATAATTTCATAATTTATTTAAAAAATCATGAATAATTTACTTTTCACCTGCTTTATACAATGAAGTGCTAATGGGCATTATTATTATGGAATTAAACCCACTTGAAGGATAAAGTATGTTACACGTGTTAATTCAAACCAAAACTGATACCAAGCTGTCACTGATAACAATCCAAGGTCAAAGAAAATATGACCTTGTAAAGCACTTCCTAAAAGATAAGAGTGAATTAACCATGATAATTTATTACATACATACATTAAACCCACGCCTTTTTAGAAGGGGTAGGCAGAGGTGCTACCAGGACATCCACATTAACTAACAACAAAAGGATAAGTGAGTGTACGCAATAACTAAAAAAAAACAACACCCGTCAGTGTCCAAATTCCAAAATCCAATTATATTACATAAAATAATTATTAAATTTAATTAATTTATTTGAAAAATATTGAAGCTTATTTTTAGTTTTATATAAATAAGTATGTTTGGCTTTCTTTCCCAATGCTGACGACATTACTGCTGTACTTACATCAATGTGCGAATTATATTATCGATATAACAGTAGAAATGTAGATATAAACAAACTATTCACGTTTTTTATCTGCCCGCGCTGATAAAGCCATGCGTCACGGACTCTTTAGTACAATTTTGTTTACAATTTTTCAATTATTTTCGTTAAATTTTCCAGATTTCGTTGAATTGTTGTATTGCTTTACCTTAAATTGTTAATAATAAATAAATAATTAATTGACTTACATAAATATTGGCTTCCAATTGCATCAACACAAATCACATTTATAGTACACATTATATCTATATATTCACGCTTATATTGTACAAACACAAAATTAAACTCAACAAAAACTAATTTTATAATTAAAAAACATGGCTTTCGCGAACTTTTGTAAGCACTAATAAAAAAATTGGCGGGCGTATGTAGAGCGACGCGTTTCGATAGGCGTTTGACGGTAACTGAACAAAATGGGCCGAGGTGGATGTTGGAACACGTACAGTGGCGCTGTCTATAGCAGGACCGTATAGGCGTTACCTATAACTGACTGAAAGCCTAGTCGTGTTACATGGGTAATTTTCTGCCGAAAAAGGGTTATTACGCCGTCGCTTTAATTACTCGTATAAATATTTTCGTATCATACACATTGGAATAGGAAAATGGCGTGTTTAAATTATTCCCGCCATATTGCGTCAGTAATTAAAAAATCAATATTTAAATTGTTAGGTAGAGAAAGGTGACCTTGACTGATATACAATTTAGTTACTTTTAGCACATTATTTTAATACAAAATATACTCAATTAACAAATTACGAACTGGTAAATTACCCCTAAATTACCATTATATCTCCCGTACTGGGAGAAACAAATATTTGCTTTATGTGTGGGTGTTTTGGATTAAAACGTCCCTAAGGTTTCCAACACCTACGGTGCAAGAAAGTCTTATTAATTAGTTTATAGTTTACACCCACTACGCGGCCAACTTTCAAAGCGAGCATCGCAGCAGGTATTGTAGATTCAAAATATCTAACGAAACATAACAAAACATTTCATTTTAACAAAAATATTCAAATCAAAATGATCCTGTGAAAGATTATTTGAATGAAGAACAAATTAATTTGATATTTCCAAAGAGATCCAAATAAAAAAGTATGCATTGCGTTTAATAAGTCGCCTACCATTTACGACAGATGAATACTGATTAAAACTCAATGAGAAATCACCTATTGAAGATGCAGTGATGAAAATAAAATAATTACGCAACGTTACAGCGGCCGGTAAATCTCAAGAATTCCTAATATTTTTGTTTTCCATAATGTTTATGAATGGGATATTTGCGTTTCTGTTCATTCACTGCGTTCCATTCTAAAAATAAAGTCTACAGTTATTCATAATTTAGTGAATTACTCCCGCACGAAAACAAAAGTTTCTCCGAGTTGCAAGATTACATCGGCCGGGCCTCCCGGTCGCGAAGCCTTAATAAGGTAACTTGAGTAAACATTGTTACTAATGATTTTGTTTTCTTTTTATAATATTATTTAAATTAAGAGTCAGTGAATTATTGTCTTCATTATATTGCGTGATTATCCGCAAAAAATACAATAAAAAAAGCTTAGTACCTGATAAAAGAACTTAACATCCAATACAGGAAATGTCGGAACGAATAAACATTGGACATAATTTCGCAGAAATAAGCAAAATCCATAGCTAAAAATAGCTATTACCGGGTCCTAGGTTTCTGCGTCATCTGCCCACGCGGTCGAGGGTGGGGTGTGCGGAGGCGCGGGGGTAGATACGCGGGGGGTTCGGAGGAAGGAGTCACGCATGCGCAGATACAGCCTCTGCTGAATAATGTCAAAGGGCATCCCGGGAGTGCCTGGATGCCTAGGGCCCGAACGCGAGCTAAATTGATTTACAGGAGATGAAAGTAGGTCATGCTTCCAGACTGAGCCTCCGCGACTGTACCGAGCGTGAATTAAGCTCTGCAATATTAAATACTGTACACCTAGGCTATAAATTGGTCTAGAAAAATCTATAAACGCTTAGCGTGATTTTAGTGTTTTTATCTTTGATTAATTATATGATGTCTAAATATAAATGCAGGAAACCCAACTTAAAGTTGAAAATTTTAAATGTCAAAGGTAGAGATATCTTTCGCCGGGGTGTAAATTACGCATAACATTTGAAGCAATTTATGGCATGCTTGCCTTTTCTATTACGGTATGTATACTCATATTATAAGCGATACTTTTTAGAAATCACTTAGATTCAACTCTGTTTTACTTGAGGGCAACATAAGGTTGGTGTTATTGAAAAAATTGTTTGCTACTTTGATCATATTTCTCAGGCGGCAAAAGTTTTTGGTCAATTTTTGCTAAGCATAACGTTTTCAATGTTTTCTCTTTACGAGGTGGTTTACTATACACACTGTTTTTTTAAACACCTACAGATCTTATTATACTTCAAAAACAAATGAAAAAAAAATCAATTGTTCTACGAGGGCGTAGAACAATTGTCCATAGAGACACCACATTTTTCAATGACGACGAATTTATTAACTTTGTATATTAAGCAATAAGCAACTAAATGCATGCCATCATCAAGTCGAAAAACAGCATGTTTGGAAGACGGGAAAAGCCTTAAAGATAATAAAAGCCCTGATAGTTGAATCGATACACTTACATTTTATATGAGTCAGTTTTCAATACCTGCTGCGCATTACACTCCCCGACGCTCCACCCTAAAGTCAAAAGGTCGAATGTGCAATACTGTTGTGTGCTCCACGCGCCCTTTCAACTATTGCGCGCAATACAGATGATGTACGGTAGTCGGTAACCAAATAGGTGGGCGAGAGCTTACCACGCCCAGACAAATCGATGAAGCTTAATGCTCGCGCGAAATGCAATCAGCCCGAGTCACATTGGATAGAATAATAGATTGCCTGAAGGTACGAGTACTACAAGTAGTACGATGTTAGCTACAAATTTCTGGTATCGATTTTTAAATTAATTTGCTTTGCAAAATGTACAAAAGAGGATTTTGTAAGTGCTCTTCCTTAGCAAATGGTTGAAAACTCTTTTACAATTCTGAAGACTTACTTTCTATCTGCCAAGGATTTCTAATATGATGAGGGGTTTTGTCAAAACACGTCACGCTTGCTAGGTGAGTTGGCACGGGGTATGACTTCTTGCACTATTTGATGTTATTCGGACATTACGATCGAAAGAAACTAGTGTGGGCCAGAAAGCTTAACGAAGAGTCGATGAAGTGGGTTTGAATCTAAGAAGTCGTTGGTTGGAGTTGGAACAAATATAAGCCAACTCCCGACGCTTAATTATATCTAGGTATATGATAGATTAATTTCGGTATCTAGTGAAAAATATGTTTGCAGAACAATCATAACCTTACCGCGTCCAATATGATTGAGTCACCTCAGCTGGACGATCGTTTCGCGAAGACAATAGATTATATAAAGTATTACAACGACATAGTACGCCGGTAATTGTGTATTGTCAACGCTGAAGAAGCGAGTCAGCGAATGTAATTGATTTAGATTACGCTCAACAAGGTCTTTGTGAAACATTTACGAATTGTGTGTTTCTTATGTTTGCCATAAAAAAGTCGGTTTTGAAATAAAACTCTTTTGAAATCCTAAGTTTGTAAATAAATAAATAAATAAATAAATACACCCAACAGTCACATACATAGTCCTGACCCCACACTAAGATCGAGTCTTGTGTCGTGGGTATCAGAAGCTACGAGAGACTTTTCGGTCTCACAAACACCCAGACCCGAAACAAATACCTGTGGATCACACAAATATTTGTTTCGGTGCGGGGATCGAACCCGCGGCCTCTCGTTTCACAGGCGGCGTCAAACCAACTGCGCCACGGAGGCTGTCTAGAAAGACAAGAAACTAGACTCTTCATCTGGAGTTATACCATTCGGTACCAGGATCTACCTTTATTTAATTGTCTATGTTAAACTCTATCCTGTTTGGAATATTAAAAGTTCCTTATTTGAAATTAAATTTAAGCTTACTTTTTCTCGTATTTAATTCGTAAATAATGAGATATTTGTAATGAATAATTAATATATACAAATAAAAAGAGTTTATTAGTTAGGGGGCCAATCGTCAAAAGAAACACATAAATATCTTAAAACGCGATTATTATGACTACGCATTTTAAGCATATTGCTATCATTATTTCCTAGCAAGGTAAATGTCAGCCAAACGACCAGTGGTAAAATTGTAAATACTACCATAACGTAATTACGACATTAAAACAATATTTAACAGAATCCTTGGTATTTATGAAATAGTCGTATATAAGTTGGACGCTTACAAAATATCCGTGCTTATAACCGCTACGACATACTAGTAAAAAGTTTATCACAACAGAAATCTCGCAAGTACGTCTCAGAGAAATAAACATATTAAAATTAGCATACAAATATAGTTTAAAGGAGTGTTGACCTTACGATGGTATCAGGTATACCTTTTGTTTGGTCATTCAATATGCGTAGACCCTTAATAGTAATATAACTTGCACCGACCGTGGTCATCTGATATCCTTTGGAATTGTAGTAATAATCTAACACTGAACTTGCTCTTATGTTTTACACACGTTTGTTGTGCAAAATTGTATGGTTTTTTGTTTGTAAAAAGAACTTTGAAATGATTTTGGCCTAATATAAATTGATATTATGTTATGGTGAAGAATATGTGGTCTTCTGTCATTTGTTTTAATTAATTTCATAAGTCTTGTTTAATGACTATTCATTTAAAATTATCAGACATTTTCAACGGATGGTATGTAAAAGTATTGATCCACATGAGTAGAGCTGGTTTCACGTTACTTAGAAAGAAAATCTATTATATATTTTATTTTTATGGCCAAATACCTTAATTTAATCCAATATGCCAGATTTATTTTATTTTGAACTATATAAAAATTTTAAAGTAATCGAAAACTTAACTTGAATTATATTTTGACGTGACGACTTGAGAATCCTCCATCCATATATTTATGTCACTTAGCCAATACAAATCAAGGTGATTAATTAAACGCCCGATAAGGTCCATATATTAGAAAGTAGAATGAATGGGACAGCCCGTTCGTATGGGGACGGCTATGGATTATTCACAGCCTTTATTAACTCAGGGACGCCGCAATAAGATCTAGATTGCAGACTATTCAAAATCAATCAAGTGTTACTGATTTAGTGCTAGATAATGGGCCTGCACTGTAATCCTACTTTATAAAATATCCGAGATATATAGGAAATTTAGATTGTAATCCATGTATCGACGTGTACATGACGCGAGCGGCTATTATCCACAAAACATGACTGTAATATTGTTAATTAACTATTTATTGATAAAACTATAGAACAAGTTACATTTAAAATTGGTGTCATAATTATTAAGCCTGTGTTTCAGAGCGATCCCTATTGAAGGGATTTAGAAATTCAAGGGGAGCGATGCTATATAAAAATTAAGAGTCACCGTTAATTTTTCTTTTGCAAATTAATAAGTTACATTGAATAATTACCGTAAAACAAAATATTTAAAGACATTTTCAATAATTACGTAACTTTAATATGCTTTAAACCACAATAATAATTGCGTATTTTCCACAATGCAAACTGCTTGACAAATGCAACCGGAGAATGTGAATTTTATATTAATTGAGTTAGAGATCGACAGTACTGAGCCAATATTGATCAAATCGACGACAAACTGAATAAAAATCCCTAAACTGACGAAAATATAGAAAATAGGATTTCTGAACTTGACGTTATGTATTTTGTCGCTAGTGTGGAATATAATGTTATGGTAAAATTGGCACTAATTTATTATTTTTTTATACATTAAATAATAAGAAAATATTTTCACATTGTGTCATAAGTAACAATATGTATATGTTTACTGAAATAACTGAGTACATAGCTGCAATATTCTGTAAATAATATCACAAAAGTATTTAAAGATGTGCAATTTTTTTTCTATAACGTGTATATTTTCAAACACATGGGCGGTGCTGATTAAACACGGTAAGTCAATAAATGACGAATAAACGAAACATATGGGTCATAGGGAAAGACGCATTTTGCTTCAGGAAACACCCCTGAGAGGATGAATTCTGTGGAAAACAATGAGTACGAAATAATACTATAATGTAGTTCGAAAATGCAGTCTTCAATTTATATTGTGAATTGAGGGAACATGAATTGTTGATATATTAAATTTGCCAACAGTAAGAACTGAGAAGCGGCTTGAGATTTCGATTAAGAATAAGAAAATTGTTTTGAAATAACATTTTCCTATAAGTAATAGCAAACGTCGTAAAAAGCAGTAAGTGCTGTTGATGCAAGAACATTAGTACTTGCACTGGGCACTAGGCAGTATGAAACAATTTACAGGTGACATAAAGTCTACTTAGTTTTATTGCACTACTGGATTTACTGCTTGTGCATTAAATACTTGCTTCACTGGTACTTGAGTTGCTATTTTATTTTCTTCAAGTTATTTTTGACTGAATAATATCAACCACTGAATCTTTTTTAGTTTGTATGGAAGTATTTTTTATGATATTTAGTCTTAACGCTGAGTAAATGTAATAACTTTAATCATTAAACCTATAAAAGTATAAAGTTATGTTTAAAGTAACCATTGTTATCTTTTACATAAATGGAGAAAATGATCCTCTGATACTAATTTACAGTAACAAAGAAAGTATTTTTTCGAAAACTACACTAACTTATGAATGGAACAGATATAAATATATTATTTAAACTTGGGAACCTTAATCAAATTGCCGATCAAATTGATTAAAAAAAATTAAAAGAATTAAAACCATGCTTGAGTGTATCATTCAATCATAAACAATAATGTGCCATCTGATTATACCACTAATAGCAATCTTAAGAAATATGCTAAAGCAAGAGCTTACCGACAGTATGGTCAACAAAAAAGGATAAGACATAACATTATCTACATCATTAACATTACAAAATACCACGATACTAACGCGAACGTTCCTGCCATGCGAACTGACACAGGCGTAGACGATTGTGATCTTATTCGTGATGGAGTTGTTTTAAAAATGAATTAACATTTTTGCAGGGTCTAAATTGCTTTCAACGAAACCATTATGATAATATTACTAAGTGTATATCGTTTGTAAACGTGGTTTATAGTCTGTCAAAAACTTTACTGGGGTAAATTAACAGGTCAGTTTGGTGGTGTTTCTATTCAAGGGCACCTTGAATAGAAACACACTGGAGAAGAGTTTCTCGAGACTTAAATTTGACACGATCGCATTCAATTGAGACATAAAGTATAACGGAATATTGTTTACGTAGAGTTTAGTCTAGCAGTACATAAATATAAAAATTCGGACGTTGTAATCTTTTGTGGACCTTTTTTAAGAATTGCGAGTACAGTAATACCCCGACTTACGCTACCTCGACTTACGCGAATTCGGAGTTACGCGATTTAATTTTCTCGTCTATTTAACGTTTTTTGTTTGAAAGCCGCGCAGTCAAGGAAAAAATCATTGACTCGTCAGACGACTTTGTTAGATTTTATGAAACCTTCTACATCAAAATAACTTCAGATTGTGTTTATACATTTTATTAATATAGTTTGTCATATTATCCAATTAAACATACTTTGTATGACTTTATAAGTATATGCAAAATTGTACCCCGACTTACGCGAATTCGACTTACGCGGATAGCGCTCGGTCCCACCTATCGCGTAAGTCCGGGGTATTACTGTATCTTAAACGCTAGTCATATAAAATAATCTGCATTGGAGCCTTTTAAAACTTCGAAGGTAAGTTAACACATCATCAAATGAAGAGGAAGTCGTCGAAGAGGTACATGTATAGACCGATTTAATGTATGAATATCGTTTATTAGAATATAATAGTCGGCCATTCCACACGAGTGATTTATCTGCGTAATTGCGGTAGCTCCGCCGCCTACAAACGTTAAGCGATGAGATGAAGTGCCTCTCAATTGATAATATTAATGACGATAAATAATTAATAGAATTGCTTTATGACTGCTGATTCAAAGAATTTATATGAAGAAATAATACAATTTGTCGACGATTTAAAATAAATGATGTCATAACCACCTGACATATCATTCTTGAGGAAACACAATGGAGCAACGCATGGTCTTGTTCATATCAAAAACCCTAGAGTAGATTTTATCATCCTTATAAATCGCTTCAGAAGAATCAGAACTATTTATAGAAGAGTAAGAAAACAAAACAATTACTAAGAAATAGCAGTGATAGAGAAAATCACGGTAGCGTAACAAAGTAAAGATGCCGCAATTAAGAAACGATTTAAAAGATCTTCAAATGAAAGACGACTACTCGTTGTATATTATAATATGTAAAACAGCAGATAATGTAGACGGAGTGCACTTCTCAGCCTTAATGATATCGCGCAATGCATATAGACGTAAATCTCCCGTCTCGACTCGTAAAGATAAACAAGTATGATAAGACAATTTAACATTCTCATCGCATCCTGCGCCTGCGCCTAGGGGAACATCTGACAAATGCACACAAAGGTCACATTCCCGTCGGCTGCCATTACGACTCCATAAAACGTTCTGTTTTAAATTGCAAGCAAACGTGCAGACGAGTAAAACAGAAATAAATAAAGTGTGCGCTGGCAGCGCTGTTGCTAGGCGCGCTCAAGGTCTCCGCGACCCTGGCCGTGCCCCCCACACCACCACGCCACCGCCCCGGCCGCGCATGTGCATCGAGCAAGCTGCATTCGCCAAGCTCGCCTGCCGCACACCGCACACACACACGCACACAGCTACCTCTACACTCAACAACAACATACACGAGCACACGGACTCGATCTGCGTCGGTACACGTCAGTGTGCCACCCATACACGTGCACGCTTAGAAAGGGCTCGCGCATGTGAGCCGAGCGTCACACACACCATTTCTGATTAATGATGGCGAATATTTTTAGTCTTATACGCTACACCTATAAAATTCGGCGCGCTTTTTTCTACACCTCGTGCATGGTTCATTTTTGAACGTCAATTCTGCTACCTTACGTGACCTATGTTCAATAAAAATAGTATTCCTCGTGAAGGCGATTTGTTTCGCAGATAATCATGAACGGCTTTTTATTTTTATGTTTGGGTGTTTTACTGGACAATTATGGTTATAGTTACTTTAAATAAAGGCGAAAAAATTCGTTGATATAAGAATGATTATCTATAACGTAACATTTTCGCATATGTTTCGCAATGAATTGATATAAGGAAAACTTAACAGCGTGGGATGCAACGTACGATATGATGTGGGTGTGAGCTAAGGCCCCGGCATAATACAAATCGGAACAGCGCATGCGTCAATACCTGAGGCTCTGATTACCGGACGATTTATTGATGTATCGCTACGGACTATCGAGTATATAAAACTACAGCCGCCTTGATGGCAAGATAATAATGGAAATACACGCAGACAAAAACAATAATACTGATAAAAATGACATCAGATTCGTAAGTGCATAAACAGTCTGATAAATTATAAATATTTACATATCTTAGCAAATTAATAAAGTTTTCCAAATTTTGTCATCTTGTGTTTGTCTTATTATATGAACCGTATTATGTGTTTGTTTTATTTGATTAAAACATTGTCTGATCACACGATTCCATTTAATATGTTTGAGGAAAATAAAGTGCTTATATTTCGTATTCCATCACACAATCAAAGTGGGCCATCACCATGATTGTGCTGAAACACTGATTCTGCCATTTTCCTATAACAATTTTATTGACAAAATCCAACTAAATTATATGAATATGATCCTTTCTTTGCATGCATTTACGTATCTGAGCAAGCAATAAGAACGTGTAAACGCTAATATTTTTACGCTCTACCAACGAAAAAAGGTAAAATAAAGTTGAACTGAATCTATAAAAAGCAAGAATAAAGGTAAAAATTAATTTTAAAATATCTCAGTTGAAACAGGTAAATATTGTTGCAAACATATCTGAGGACAAGACACACGTGAATACAATGTCCTCATAACGTCGTAGGTAGAGATACCTACGTACATGGAAAACAACTAAAAAGGCGCACGGAGATGTGGAATTCAAGTGCAATTAAGAAGCGTTCTAAGATCAGTGGAAGGCAACTCGTGTAAACTACAAATTAAGTCGGTCGCTATGTCGCAAGTTGGAACACAGCGGGCACGTGCAATAGTTCGTACACGCTTTGGCAAACCTCATTGTTTATTTATTTGTGATGTTGATGTCACACGGGCCCCACGTGCTGCTGCCGACTGCGCCCACCCAACTAAATACAATCAACCGCATTTATAAACACACGTCTCATTTACATTCTTTACAAATTATTTTCTGCCTGCACATGGCGCTTTATGCGTTCACGTAGCGCGTTATCCATGTCACAATACTTTATCTGATTAGTCATTTTCTTAATTCGTAAGAGACGAGATTTTTGCAGTAAAGATAAACCTGTCTTGTGTAGTGTGTGACTGTGACTATAATAGCTTCGTAAGTGTTGTAAATAAACAAACGGTCGGCCATCTTGTCGGCCATGTTGTCGACTATACGTCAATGTGACGTGACCGCTCGTCAGCTGATACGCGCACGAAACGTTTGTGCAAATAAATACGTTTTATTATATCCTGCCAAGCGCTCCGAAGTGAGATATATGGACGAGTCGCGAGTCGCGGCTTTTCGCATATCTAACTTGATAATAAACACCAATAAATGTTCACTCGATTTGCATATGATCGATGCCCGCACCGCCGGCACTAGTTTATCCGGTTTTGAATTCATAACACTGAATATAATAGCCAACGTACACAGCACGTTTGTTTTGGAATCGAAATACCGATCTGGACGTTTTCTTGTATAATACTACGAAAACGATGATTAGTCACTTGTTATAGACGCACACGATTCGACGAAACATCGAAAGAAACGAAACGTTTGAATGCAACTTGCTTCAGTTTTACTTGTTAGGGCAGGGAATAAAGGAGCTAAGACTCGTTTTCGACTAGTTGAAGTATTGTAAAAACGTTGGAGAGCGGTATAACATTATTATTTATTCGGTTATTATTATTCAGGCTTAGCGGGCGCGGGTTCAAGGCGAGACTGGCATGTGGGAGGCCCCCATAGCAATTTTAATGTAACTCGATTAGTCCGCGGTTATGTGCTTCATGTGAAATTAATTTATTTAAACACGTAGTTGCAGGCGTAGTATAGTTAGTTTTGACCATGGATAACGACCGTGGACGATCAATTATTTAAACTACTGAGTACGAGTGTAACACGGAAATATTTCCAAAAATGACATGTTATACTTTGTACGATTCTTTTGCGCGCGGATTTGTGTTGTTGTATTGTAATTGCACTTCCTTATTTAAGACAGACATTGAATGAGCACATAATTATGGAATGGTTATATCAAAATGAGTATTTTTTGGTAATGTTATAATATTGGTTAAGGTAAGTTGGTTTCATGTTACCACCATCCTAATATTTCAGTTAAAGCTAAAATTGCTTCTCATTCAATAAGCCTTCGTTTGGACTCCTTTAGACCTAAAGTAATACTAGGAATGCCTACTAGTCTAGGATCGAAACTTATGTAAGAGAACGGAAGTAGACAGGGCAAATTAGCCTCAGTGATAAAATATGTTCTAAATGTACTTCTCTGTAAATTGTAAGGAAAACCATTGAAGATATTGATCACAAAAGAGGTTTCGCGGAATTGTAATCGGGTATAATTTTGTTTAACAATTTTAAAATGACAAAAAAGCCTTGACAGAAAACCTTCTCTTCGGGCCTATATTAGATACCCTCGGACATTTGGCATTTATTTTAATCATAGTTCCAGATGAGTTAGGAAATTACAGCAAGCTGCTAATTGCAATTTATCACAAATTCTATACGTATTAATACGCTTGAGCTAAAAATTTATGACTAAATATATCTTTGGTGGGCGTGGACCCCTGTTTATTCTCCATGCACAGGAAGTCTACTATTGAACATAGGCGTTTGGCAACGATTTTTAGAGCGGAGGAAGTGGCTTGCATCTAATTTCCATCATTTATTGTAGATAATTTGTTCCTACTGACATATTATTATCATAAAGCATTTAAGCTTTAGTTATGTTGCCTAATTTTGAATTTTAACTGCCTTTTAGTCAGGAATCAAGGGTTTCAATGCCCTAATAAAATTACTATGACCTGCTTTATCTATCTTCAGACATAGGAAGTCCAGTGCTGAAATAGGCCTCCCCCAAGGATTTTCACATTGACCTGTTTTAAACGTGTTAAATGATTTGTTATTTTTACCAATTTACTGCACCTACATTAAATTTGAATAACCATAGACCATTGTTGTAACTTGTAACCATGGATTTTATGGCAAACAAGGTCGGACGTTTCATAATACGGATCATATGACCTTTAATGTGTTATGTGCGAGCATGTATATCAATCTTCCGCATGGTCCAGAGAAGATCATAGATAAGTATCCAGTACAATTTTGTTGAAGGTCAACATTTGAACTGATTTGAATGATTCAAATTGATATTTTTATAGATTTATTCACGTAATTTTAATGCACAATATAATTTAATTAACATGTTTTGATTTGCGCTCTTTTTGTACCAGTACTGGTACTTCCCTGCAGTTCTATTAAAATTTCACTGCGGCACTAAAATTCAATTCGGTTTTTTTAGTATTTAATAGCAGTAATTTCTGTTTAAACACGTGATAATTATCCACAACTGAATAAACTAAGCTGAATACTATAATATGAAAGAACTTTCAAATCATTTAGTTTACACAATCTGTTTTATTTAAACATATACAAGCCAAAGCGGACGATGAAAGGAAATCAGTTTTCCTGAAGTCATACACGTATGAAATCGAATAGGATTCCGAATAGAAAAACTATAGCAAATATCGCCGGATTAGATAGAGTCCTTGAATTTCGCACACCTCTTCTAACAGGTATTATAAGATCTTTCTTTCAGTATAATAACTATAAATTATCGCGTATTATGATCGATTAGATAATGCGGCGCTGTGGTACGTGCGCGCTAACGTACCGATGAGTTTTTATATGAAATGCTTTACCTAAGCCGTCGTCTGCTTACTCTGGGAACACCCGATTGCCTTGAACTCACGTGCTCGACATTTTTTGCGAGCTGCTCTACAACAGGATACAACTTTGCGGCCCTTGTTGGTTTCACAGACGCCCTTGGTGTCTCAAATGTTCGAAGCCATTTTGAAACTTAGCCGACTCTAGTTTCAACCAGTTTTATGGGTAAAAAAATGCAAAACCTCTGTACCAGCTAAGTAGCGGATACCTAATAATTTTATCTGTACACGTGAATAATTAAACATGTACAAAAAGCCATGAAAATCGATTGATTCACGGAAAACAGTATTGTAGTGGCTACTTATGACGTAACCGGTACATTTTTGTTGTGAAACTCTGCTTAGAACCGACATTGGCAAAATATTATCTAAGCGAGGATTTTTCTTAGCGGAAATTTGTGCATTTATTAGATCGTAAATAATAACGTGACGTTCGTGATGTGCTGATAAGACTGGTGCCTCGTGTCAAATTGAGTCACATAGAGGACATGGTTAAATACACATAGGTAGGTGATGTCTAATGTCTAGAACAAACATGGCCGCAAGTACACGTAACACGACGCCCAGCCCGCATCGGCTCCAGATGTACTCTAATTGAATCACCACATCACATACCTAAATACGAAACAACCTCCACATAATATTCAATAAGTAATGTTTTCGAAACACAGGTAAGTACATAGAAAAAACCTAACAACCGCCAACGTCAGCAACGCCGACCGGTGTCAAGTGCAATTGAGGAAAAGTGATAAGCTAATAAAACATGCATGAAGGGTACTTACTGCAGCACATGTGTCAGATGTATGTTGCATAATGTGGTGCGGCGTGGAGCGAGCGCCGCGCCGCCAGCGCCGCCGAGCCGCCAGCTTCACAGCAAACCGGCGTTCAACAGATTCCGTCACGTCGCGTATAACACCGCCGCCGTATAACCACCGCACCGCCGATATGCACTGCGATTCACAACGGTTCACCTGAAAAAACCAAGAGGTAAATAAGAACGGCCGGCTTTGTCTATTCCACGCGAGAAATCAGCTTCCACGTTACGGAACTGTAATTATTATTTGTCAGGTGAGCCACTGGAACGCATCGTGTGTGGAAAATTGCGATGCGGTGTTTGGCGCGATCGCCGGTGAGGCACTGACGGCGAGGTGGCCGCCTGCCGCCGGCCGCTCCTGCATTGCGGCGCGCAGCCGCACTCGCGCGCGCATGACCTTGGCATTGAACTTGGCAATGGGCCGGCGCGGAGCGGGGACCCGCGGGGCCGCACGCCCGGGGCGGGGGGCACGGGACGAGGGACACGGGAGTGCGGGCGGCGGAGTGGTGGGGAGGCGCGGTGGGGAGATGGATGCGGGGTGCGTCGCGGGGGATGGAGATGCACCAGCTGCACCGCCCCTCTCCCGCGTCTTCCGCCATCATGACTGCCCGGGCCGTGTCTACGTCTCAGCATGTACCGCGAATATCCTGCCATGTTCCACCAATCAATGGTGGGACTTAATTTTGGCTTGCATCGACACCATGATGTTACGTAGGAAGGTGAAAAAATTGCAGCTATTGTATAAACAATTCTAAACAATACGCACAACATCTACTACTTAAATAATATATTTTTTAATTTCGAGTCTAAGTAATACACTGATTCTTTAGACTTTTTAAAATTATTATTTACCAATCTATTGCTTAATAACAATGATCAAAGTATAAATACAAGAACACATTTTTTAGAGAATTATACGTTTCCAAGCGATGTGTATAAGTGACACTATTATATGGAAGGTAGGTAATTAATACTTTGTATCCGACCTCATGGGTATAGTTGTTCTAATTGTGTTTGGCGTCGATTATGAGGCAGCGAGCGAGGCTTGCCTGGGGCACATAAGCACCTGATGTAATAGCTATGACAAAAACTAGTCGTTCTTGAGATTTAGTTGCTAACCAACTCGTACTTGAGTCTTCTAATATTATATTCGTACCTTTCCTTGTATTATTGATTTGTGTTGTATTTTTTAAAAATAAGAATGTTATTTTCGAAGGTTGGGATTAACATAATGTTTCCTTATTTATTTTATTTTTTACTGAAAAATTGTGGATAATCTGTTAAAAATGAGCGTTAACAAAAAGCGACGCGAAACACTTTTAAGTACATGTTATCATTATTACTTACAGTATTTTTTTAATGCAAATATTCTATTTGTAAAAATCAAAACAACGGTGAATTAAAAAAAGGAAAAGTTTGTAGTGCTAGATAGGATTTTTATTATGTGAACCAGCCGCAATAAGCTGAATTGCTCTGAAATTGTGTCATTCTCAAGCGGCAATGCAGGTGAGCACGGAAATAACTCGTCACCTTTGCCATTCCGTATCTAAATATATAAGGTCAAAGGTCGGGTCCAGTAAACCCCTTATTGAATCAACTGCGATCGCCTGCCGTATCAGATCTATTAATATTATAATCATCTACCTACCCACACACATTTATTTATGTATATTATAGATGTTGGACCATTTATGTGCTAAAAATAAATTATTTTATATTTATGGGTTGATAATGTACAAGTCAAAAGCCCTCAAAAGTAAATTCTTTTCATAACTGTTTTACGAGACCGCAGACCCTGTCGTGTTACGGAAATAAGATTAATTATTGTTATAATAGTTCATTTGCGATAAGGCTAAGCGTAATGTAAATGAAATATTATAATGATTCGTAAAATATTTAGATGTACATACCTAATCTAAATTTAACAAAATAATATAATGCCAACATATGAAGTAGTAGAATTGTAATATTACTTAACACTCCCGCAAGAACAACGTAATTATTACAAAACGGATCAAAATGACGAGCGCTGTATCTCCCTACACGTGTCGGCAGCCTGGAGGTGGGAGGGGGTGGGGAGAAGCGGGGCGGGGAGAGGAGGAATCAGGGAGTGAAGTTTGGAGATCGATCTACGTGCGCGCGCAGTCGCCCCCGAACAATCTGCCTCGTCCTAGCCGCGCTAGGTACCCCAGTTCCGGGCATGTGTACTAACTTTTCTGGTAGGATATGCGCATATCCAAACCATACTATACCATGTCCAATACCCCTTTCTTTTCCCATCCTGTGTCCTTCCTCCTCCTTATTTCAAGGTCGGGAAACATATCCATGATCCAAGCGTTGTGGATGGATGGTCATGGGCGGTAGTGAACATTTGCCATCAGGTGACCTGTTTGCTCGTTTGCCGGACCTATGCAATAAAAAAAAACCATCCGGATAGCCGCCACAGAAACCGGGATGGTGACCCATGGTGTGTCACATTTTGGTCTCACCATCAGTATCACATTCAACTGTGATCTCATCACACAATGAGGCTTGATGTCGACCGTCGAGATAACCATCTGACTTGGGTGGATATTTCTATATGCGCTGCACTTGTCAGCTGCATTGTCTCTTTGTCGTGCCAGTATAAAAAAGCGAGTTGGACTCACGCACCTAGGGTTCCGTACTATGATGCCATACTATTTCAACTGGTAATCGCTAGAACATAGAATGTAACTAACATTTATCGAATTTATTCCGGTACTTATAATATGAAACCTTCTTCTTGATCCTAGAAGAGTTCGGTTTTTCCGCTTCTGGCACAGAACTCTAAAAACTAGCCACCTAAGACTGTCAATCGTCGGCAATGTGTCGCAATAGGATTTAAAACGGATATATCTGTAGGATTCAATGGTGTATTAGTCGCATCTTTTATGAGATGTCTGCAATCAGACCTGTCTTGTCTCAGACATGAACAAAGAGATATGTCCCGATAGAAAATATTATAACATGAAATGGATTAAATTATTTATTAAGCTATTATGTAAAGTAATATGATAGAGCAGATTATAAGTTCCAGAACAATGCGTACAAAATTAAATTATTAAGTAGTTTTCCTCTTTAAAATGGGTTTGAATTCTAAGTTTTAGGACATATTGGAACAAAATATTGATAACTAAAATACCTAGTAATGGGAGATTAAATTAACTAGTACTTTATTATCGGCTGAATTCTGCCAAGCATCCATAATTTAAGAGCATCCAAAACAAAAAAAAACTTTTAGAAACTTAAATGTTGAAATAACAGCTATTACAAGAGCCCAAAATAAATCCGATAATATTATATGTTGTTTAGTCAATTATTTTGAAATGTTCTTAATGTCCCCTTGTTAGATGTGTAAATAGAATAAACAAGTAATTATTTTGGCGAGCCCTTACATGGCAGATAACGTCATTCAAAAGGTTTTCTTTTTACATTCTGCCTCAGTAGACCGTGGCCGAGTTACCTGCCAAACCTGTTCCCTATCAGAACATCGAATAGACATCTCGTTTGCTCAATCAAGCTATCTGATTAATCATTAAACAATCGTTTCAAAAGACCGCTTTGTAAAGAAAGCTTTTTATCTTTTTAATCGAGATATTGCGCATAGTTTTGGTAACAAAATGTTTATTCATTTATAGTTGTGTGTATCGGAAAATTGCCTCGAGTCAGTTATTTTTACCAAGTGTTTATTTTTTCCGCTTTCGATTGAAGGAAGGTGTGTCGGAGATCTTCATGGAATTTTAACAGTTGCATCTAAAGAGATGCTATCCTAGACTTAATTGAAACAGCTTGTTATGCATTCAGGTCCTATTGCTTGTCATGAATTTGTTTTATTTTCAAGAATGACATGTAATTTTCTATAGGTTTTAAGTTTTTTACTTCTTGGGATGACTTTGGATTTGAAGTATCAGCGGGATTAGTTGGCAATAAATATTTACAGAATGGTATTGGCATATCTATGAAGCTGTCAAGAAAAAGCTTATCCAGAATTGTCAGGGAGAGGAAGCGACTATACGGCTAAAGACCAGTGTGTAGTTTGCCCAGCAATATTAATAGCAAATTCGTCGTATCTTCTCAAGTAAACAGATCCGAAGCAGATCAACACAAACTACTGATTAGGCAATAGTTACCTAATATTTTTTAGATTAATAAATACTGTTTTTGCTTTGGGTGATATTTCACAGGCATATGAAAAAAGCCATTTTTGTAAAGCATTTGCGCTGCACGAATAAATATGATCTTGATATCACTTAGAAGAACATTCAGCCTTTCCATAGTGATCGAGTATGACTAGAAATAGTGTCTATATTAACATTTCTAATGAATATATAAAAAAAATGCTAAGAACACAGACAAATTCCTTGAATTTAATGGCAAATATTTCAAAGAATAAAATTGCTTCACTCTACGTACTTAAATTTTCTTAACATTTCAGTAAAATGTCAAAGGTCGAAAAACTTTTCCTTGATAATTATAAAAACATTTAATTACAGTTCACCTAAGCTAAAATTTGAAATATATGTATGCACTACTTAAAAGACAATCAAATTATTAGAATAATGTACAATTATAGTTATTTTTGGAGTCGGTGTCAGCCAAGTTTTATGAGTTAGTAACTACATAAACGTCAGATATTATATTTTATTGAATTAAGGTTAATAAACAATAAATCAAAACTAACCGCGCCTCTACTCGGCCCACATAATAGTATAAGAGGATATTCGTATAAAATAGATTTCATAAAGTTGTTGTCATTTAATATTGTCAGGTATCTTTGGCTGACACCGACTCCAAAAATAACTATAATTGTACATTATTCTAATAATTTGATTGTCTTTTAAGTAGTGCATACATATATTTCAAATTTTAGCTTAGGTGAACTGTAATTAAATGTTTTTATAATTATTTGTTACTCATAGGTATGTGTTGAGTTAGATGTAAAGTTTAACTGGATACATAATATATGTGTATAAATACAATCTTGCGTGAAAAACACGCAATTATTTTTTTACTTTTTAGTGCACTTTTAGTTTGTCATAAGTCAGATTTTTTTTCTTTTTTTAGAATTTTATTTTTAATAGGATTTTTTGTCAGTTTTTTGAAGTCGGTTATTTTATTTTTGTTAAAATTTTGGTTTATTTTTTCATTTTTAGTGACTTAAATGTTCGATAGTCAAAATATTTTACGTACACAGCTTCTGGTAGCTTAAATAAATTAATCTTAGGTTCTCATAAGAGACAATAGACCGTAATTTTTTGTAGATCATGGTACTTTTTTTCTCAATCGGCAGTAAGAAAATACTGTGTAGCGTTTTGCCAAAAATTTGACGAGCAGCCACCCCGGTTAGCGACTGGACTTCCACAAATTTAGGCTTCGTTAGGTATATCTATTGTTGGTGCGTAACAACGTTTGATATGCTCCGCGATTAATTTTAGCAGAAATGATTTACCATTACCTGCACCACCCGTGACAAAGTACCAGCTGACTTTCTCGTCCTTTCAAATTGAGTTTGATTGCCGTTAAGACTTTCTGAAACACATTCTTTTGTTGGATGTTTAATCCTCGAATGCTTCTTAGGAACAATTCATCCGACATGACGGCTCGTTCTTCCATGTTTTCACAAAAGTTATCATCGTCATGTACAATTTGTTCACCAACACATAACAATCGGCAATGGATTTCATTACGGAATGGTATATGGCATACTATTAAACTGTAATAATATGATTCTTTGTCACTATTACAATTTACAACAGATCTTCATGATTTATTGGTATAGTCGCCGAAGATATTGACTATTTACATGTTTGTTCTTTTTATCAACCGCCCCCCTCGCCCCTACCCCTACTTTCATCCACCACTGTAACTTTACTTTTATACTGAATCCAATGCAAAAAGAACCATTGGAATCGTACTCAATTTTGAGGAGTTCTACTCTCCAGGACCGAAGATATTCATCAGATTTTCATGATTTATTGGTGAAATCAAAGTGTTAATACGTTTTTTCTGATGCAAAAGAAATCACTAAAATCAGTTAAAAGCTGCCGAAGATATTGATTATTTACATGTTTCTTCATTTTCTCACCCCCCCCCCCCCTCGCTCCTACCCCTACTTTCTTCCACCACTGTAATTTTGCTTTTATACTTAATTCAATGCAAGAAAAACCATTGGAATCCTACTTTATTTTAAGGAGTTCCCCTCTCCAGGTCCAAAGATATTCATCAGATCGTCACCATATTTTTATGGGACCAAACGACAAGCACCAGCTTTCAATTAAAGAAAGAATTATCGAAATCGGTTTACCCAGTACAGAGAAATGAGGTAACAAACATAAAAAAAAAAAAAAAGCAACATACAGTCGAATTGAGAACCTCCTCCTTTTTTTGAAGTCGGTTAAAAATGGAAATTAGATAATATTTTCTCTTTGAATAGTATGTTCTTTGATTAAACTTTCTTCTTATGAATGTTATGTTAGTAATGGGGGAGCTATTACAACGAACTGAAAAGAAAATGAATTGTGAGTTCAGTAATTTGATTTTGTTCTTAATCCCACTCTCTATAAACTGCGCTCAGCGTTGTTATAAATATAAAATAAGGCATTGGATAATGCTTGACTTTTGGTTTTTCAACCTTTACCTTGCATGTCAACGCTTTTAAATATGGTTGTCCAAATATTTTTTATTTGCTCATTTATATTAGTTAAATTACTTCAAGTGATAAATAATCAAAAACTTAAACGTGGATTGAGTTGACAAAATATTCATAAATTCATGGTACTTATGAAATTTGAATATTCAAATTTCTTTGTCTATTCACAAGTAATTTAAGTGGCAGGTGTCAGTTCGAAATAAGTACTAAATTTTATTTTTCTAGGCATTTCATTTAATATTCTATCTAGTAACCCAAACTGCTTAGGGAGAATTTATTTTTTTACCTTGATACCTCTATATGATATGGTTCACCTGTCCTCTGAAGGTGTATTTTTTTAACAATAAATATATGTAGGTATTAGACTAGATTGTAAAGTTCTAATTCTTTACTTTTCTTCAGGCATGAATCAAAATTCTTGCAACTCATACTATATGTATTACATATCATAACCGAACGTCACTAAAACATGGTCTAAACACATATTAATTTCATTTAGAAAACAATAATGTGAATTGCATTAATATTTCTCGACAAACATAAACAGACAGATATGTGCTTTATCATAAGTTATAATTTACCTCATGATATATTCAATTTAAAATGACATAAAAATCATTTAATAACAGATACAAGGAAAAATAATTGTCTCAATTAATTATTTAAGCCTCTTTGTTTAATGGTTGTTGACGTCATTTTGATAAACAACATTTGTATTATATTAATTATTAACTATACCATTGTACGTGTCATTGCTGAGCACGTGTCTTTTTTCTCGGCCTTTGGGTCTAAGTCCAACATAGTAACCTAATATTTTATAATCTCCAGACCAGCAGTCAAGTTTTTTTTTATGTATCTTCAGACCGGCAGTGAAGTTTTTTTTTTATGAATCTTCAGACCGGCAGTGAAGTTTTTTTTTTATGAATCGTCAGACCAGCGGTGAAATTTTTTTATTTATTTTAGATATTGATTTACTAAACGATTTCCCATCGGTAAAATCTTAGAAGTCAACTATATTTTTATTATACAGAAATTATATTTAAGTTCCTTTAAAATTTTACAAAATCCCTTTACTTTTTAAACAAGAAGTGCTCAAAATATTACTCTGTAAATTAAAATTATTTGTAAATAGGTCTTTCTGTTTAACAAATAAAAATAAAAATATTGTTCTATAAACTGCACTCAGTCATAATACTCCAATATTATTATAAAAACATTTGCACATCTAATTCACAATTGTACTTACAAAACGAAGATATTTACAAATACAGACATGGTATATTTAAACAAACAACTGTCTTTGACCTCATAAAACTTTATCGTCGCTACTTTGTGTATCTATACAGATAGTAATATTTTGTTACTGTTTTCACGATGTTATGCATATTTCTTAAATAAATACAACTATATATACCTTACCCCACACGAACATAGGTGTTTTATGTAAGGAGTATCAAACACTACAAAAGATATTTTAATGGTACAAAATTTAAACTCGAAATATCTATGAGTATGCAAATATTTATCACAGTGCAAAGTTCGAGTCACACAGACAGTATAATACCTTAAGCATACTTCTTCAGGTCCTTAAGAAAATTGTATGTTTTACGAGGCGCATAAATTAACTAACATACTCCGAAAGTATGATAATTATATTGGATAAATTGTGAATACTAATCAAAGTACATAAATAAACACCCAGACCTGAAACAAATTTATGGATCACACAAACAATAATCCCTAAGCTACGTTTTCTAAAACCCTTACTCATCACGCTGATATAACAATTACCCAACCAGTATTATAATCTAGACTTAGCACGCCTAGGTACAAGTGTAGGCATCCTTGTGTAACCAGCACCCACGTATTACGTTACAGCCGCGCGTCACCACCGCCCGGCTAGGGTTGCTAGGATACTGAATGGAGGGAGGCGGAATTTTCCGGCGCCATAATAACTTCTCGGAATTGGCTCTGTCAAGGGATAGCTGGAATATAATATTAAACAGACAATATTTTCCCTTACATTTCTCGGTAGCGTCTATTTACGAATAAAGCCTTAATGGTAGGTAGGTATATGTGAGAGGCCGCCTGGGTAGGAACCACCACAATGTCTATTTCTCTCCCTCAGCAGTGAAACTGCACTGCTGTGTTTCGGTTTGAAGGATATTTTAGCCAGAGTAACTTTTAGACATAATGACATTAATATCTTATGTGTCACGATGGCGAGCGCAGTGGAATACCAAGCATTGCGTTGTAATTCATGGTGTTGTCTAATTTTGCTACTGTCCATGAGCGTTCGTAACGCTTACCATCAGGCGGACGGCATGATTGCCTCGCCATTCAGAAAATTTAAAAAAGTATGTGATTTTACGGTTCGGGTACTACGGTATGAGATCAATATGCGTTGAAGTTCAATTTATAATGCTATTAAAAACATAGCTTAAAAGTAAACAACGAAAATATTGATCAACTTCATTACATTGCCAAAGTATTATTACGCATTAATAAATAGAATACATAATAATATTTACAAAACAGCACTACGTATTAAATTCACCACACGTTATTATTTCTTAAAGTTAATTCATCATCATACCACTCTCTAGCACAATAAAATAAAACCTCTTTTCTAATTTCACACTGGCCACAAAAAAAAACTAGAAAAGATTGTATAAATTCTAAGCTACAACGCAGCCGGTGGGAGGCAGCCCTGGCGGGAGGCGCCCTTGTCCTTGCAGGGTAGCTCAATCGATAGGCGCGCGCCCAACCTCAGCTGAGACGAGCGGGACGCCCTACCCTTTGTAAGTAAACATTGCTTCAAGATTACGTATTCTCTCCATGAGCTCTTGATGAGTTTGTTAAACGTTCTTATAATATCATCTTACAGCTTTTGTTTTTGTTGGTATGTTTTTGCTTTTTGTTTTATTAGGGATTGCTTGGTAAAATGTGTTGATATAAAGTTATACTTTATTATGTTTAGTACTGTAAGATATACAGAAATAAAGTAGAGTAGTTTTGTAAATATTAAGTACAAGAAAGGCATTATTTCAATTATAGCTATTATTTAAAATTTATCACAATTTTTATTGTTATTCCCTTTCCTGCATTTTGGTATTCCAAAATGCTATATAATATTGAGTAAAACATCCGAAACCTACATACAATGTTGGTATCATACATTGATATTAAATATATTATTATAGTGAATGATTATCTGTACAAAGCAAGTGATTATTCTATAATCTAGATCAAAAAGAAAAAAAATCCTTGGACTAGGCTCTAGAGCAGTAGTTCCCAAACTTATTTTTCTCGTGGACCACTTTCAAAATTTTACTGGTTTCGGTGGACCCTCTGCTGCTACATTTCTACCACATTCTTAAAGTCGCCAAAAAATATAAAAATAATGTCGCTTCTGAGTTCTGTCCCTATATTCCGATAGGTAAAATAAAAACGAAAAATGGTACATTTTATAACGCTTCATTTATTAAAAGAATAGAATTACAAGAAAAATTAATAAGGTAATATAGGTTCAGGTCATAATTTTAATTAATGGGAAGGATGTATTTGATGGAGTGTCAGCAAACCATCAATGTTTGGCTTTATTTTTGTGAGCAATAACCGCAAATCCCCCGTTCTGTGCTGTTTAATTTGCTCCTTTTTTTTGTTAAGAGGTTTGTAACGGCACTAAAACACCTTTCGACAAGGTATGACGAGGGAAAAGCTATTAAAAATTTCTTTGCGATTACCCACAGTCCAGGATATTTTTCGGGTATTTCTGCTTGCAGCCAAAATGTTTGGTAGCCTTTTCTAAATTTCACCTTCAGCTCCTCATTGGTGCTTAGCTCGAGCAGCTCCTCTTGTAATACAACATTGGCCACTTCCGTTTCATCAAATGGATTTATGATCTATAGTGGTATATCCATCGTCAGCATATCTTCAAACCTGGTTTTGAAGTCATCATGCAGGGCACTTAAATGTTGACTGTAGGTACGGATATCCTCATTAATACATTCTACCTGCGACAAGTTTGGAAATTGAGAGAATTCGCGCCGACTAATGTTTTGCTTCATTTTCAATTTCCCAAGAAAAGCCGAAATTATCCCCTTTGTTTTTATTAAATTCAGACTGTCCCCTTGTAACTGCAAGTTAATATCATTAAATTTTTTAAACAAATCTGTCAAATACGCAATGTCTGCTTTGAATTTGATCAAGTTTTCTTTTAAATCTGGATCTCTACTTTCTAGGAACTCTAATACGGAATCGAAAACAGAGTAAAATCTCGTTAAGCATGCACCTTTCGATAACCAGCGTACTTCAGTATGTAAGAGCAGTCGTTAGAAGTCTTCATCATTTTCGTCGCACAATTGAACAAATAAACGCGTATTCAATGCATTGCTTCTGATTTTGTTGACAGCTTTTATTACAAAATGAAGAGATTGGTTCAACCTGACACTTAAATGTTTTGCCACAAGATGTTGTCGGTGGATTACGCAAATATTATCTGCTTAGTTAGGTACTTAAAACAATGTAGGTAGGCCCTTGTAAAAACTATGCTTACATTTTTGCTCTTTACTATCAAAAGCAGATAAATTTTCGTGGACCCCCATTAACATCTTATGGACCCCCATATTTTGTTCACGCCTACGTAGACCCCCAGCAAGTCTCCCGTGGACCCCTGGGGGTCCATCTGGACCACTTTGGGAATCACTGCTCTAGAGTAAGCGATAAGAAAATCGAAGAAAAACATTTAATAAGCAAGTATTATTCAATTTTTTACATTATAAGTCTATTATTTTACCTTTTGGTAATCTAGTATTTTTTATAACTCAACTAGACACCAATTTAGCAAGAAACTTATTCAGAAAACAACGGACATAAGTCAAAACCATTGTTATGAGTCTCCTCTAAAGCAGTACTCCATATTATAATAAATGTATTCAACTGGATAACCCGGATGTAAAGCACCACTGATCTTTTTATAAGAATAACCAACAAGCCACGAGGGATCGTGTATCGTGCAAGCTGCAGAGTTTATTTCTAGTGATGGGTACATAAATATCATCTGAATGTGTATATCACTGGATACGTCTTTGTTACGTTGTTATTACCATGTTGTTCATTATTTCAATGCAGATTATGCCTATATACACTGTAGAGCCACTTCCGGGCCTCATATACAGGTCCCATTGTTCCATAGTCCACCACGCGGGCTTAGTGTGATAGATTAATAATTTATCTAATAAGTTATTGTCAATTAACAAAAGAGTAAGGCCTTTTATAAGATTCTTTGTGGTAGAACACCAATACTTCGAAGATAACTTATATTGCAACGATTTTTCATAAAGTTATATTTCTAAGTACATAGTATCTCCTTATATGTTTAGAATCTATCGTGCAAAACTAAAGCCCATAGTTACAAAGCAAGAAACTTCACGAGCAAAAATAATTAATGATAATCTCGTTCAAATATTTAAGTTTGTTCAATAAACAGTCGGTTAGCAACACGAAGGTACCTGATTACGTCATTACACACTATTATAAGGAGGATGTGCCTTCCGTCCAACACGAAATAATGATGCACATCCGTTGACATTAATTTTATAAAGACAAATTCATAACGCCTGGATCGGGACACAGGATACCTAGTGTATCTAAGGCACTATTTTATTTCTCAGTTTGTACAATTTTCGTTGGGGAGAAAATGCCTTTTTGTTTCAAAAAGACAGATATGGCTGTATGACCTTTGATTCTTTTGCCTATTTTTATGATTAAATTAAGTATAATAATATACAGTATTGACACTGTTTTAATTTTTGTTAATTTTGTTCAGGAGTTGTTTTTCAATCTACGTGATGGAAAACTGTCATAATCAGTATGCCTATTATCAGAAGCCATTCGTCTCTTGCCAAATTTTCGGAAAATTCTGTACTAAGGGCAAGTGCACTAAAGTCCTTGTTCGTGTTCTGTAAAAAATATATCAAATTTAAATATATTGAGATTGGTATTTGGCTTTTATAATCCAGCTTTTCAATTTTGATAGCGTATTAAATTTCTGGTAACTTATTCCATAAGTCACTAAAACTCCAATCCTGTGGATTTAAGTCCCCCAGTGCTTTTGTTCTTGGATAAACTGCTATATTTATTTTAATAATTCATATCAAAAGTCACAAAAGCTCTAAATGTTAAATTGCATTCATTGATAACACAGTCCTAAGTCAAACATTACAGTTTTCAAGCAAAAGGCCAAGTTTATGGGTAAAATAAATTGTTACTTCCTAACGAAAATGGTCAAAATTAACTGATGATCACAATTATGAAAATTTTGCACTCTATTAGGGTTTAAATCTAATTTAAAAACAATTGTGAAAGTGACTCTTTACTCTGTCATCTCTAATAGATAAATTAACGATTTAATATTTAACGGATGGTCTCACATGTATAGGCGAACGAATGTACAGCGAAACAAAGGGAATATGCAACGGTGAAAGCACTTCCGGGCGAAAAGCAAGGAATTCTATGACAAATTTACCAGTATTTGTAAAAGAAGTGCTAATGAAGCCGTTGGGGATTACGAGAAATATTGCTTTAATCTGTCCCTATGTATATTTGTGTTGAGTCAATAATCATTTTTTTTTCTATCCGTGGGCGGCAGCGGTACAGCGGTCGATAGAGGGGAGATGGGCCGCGATGGGCCGCCCACATGCTCCCCCTCCCTCCCCGGGCCACCCCGCAGCTTCCCCTGACCTAAATACGGGGGATGGGGATGGGGTGACGCGCACAGGCGTGCATCACTCACACAGTCGGAGATAGTGATGTTGCCCATCGCTGTTTATCTGTGTGAATTTGCCGAGAGTTATTTATAACATCTGTATCGATCAAAGTTTATGTAATTTTTATGGGCTTGGAAATTTGCTGTAGATTATATTATTTTGAGAACCATGATTAATGATTATTAATGGTATAAATGGAATAAAATCTATGTTTTATATTTAAGATAATACAATGTGTCTGATAACTTATTAATGTTGGGAAAATGCACGCTACTATCTAAACTGGAATTTTCGCAGATAAATTGGGCAAATACTTCTACTTACGCATTAAAATTTCTTTATTTACTGTAATTTATACCTAATTAAATAAATTATTTTGAAATGTATTAAAATCCAGTAATAAATCACCGCTCCTCGTGAATAGGACGGCCATATTCGAAATGTAAACACGCAGTCGCAATGCCGGACTAGCCGCTTAGTCACTACTGCGTACTACCACCCACTGCACCGGCGCGGCGCAGTGCCGTACTGCGCTTCTCTTCTACCACGCTGAGCGCATGGCTGCAGCACAAATAGACTTGCCAACTCTCATAGAGGTGCCAACCTCATCATTAATTCGAAAATGGAAAAGGTTTTATGTTAGGTTTAGTACCTCTATAATGGATACAGTAATATCAATTGTTGATGTATTTTTGTCTTGTCTATTTTTGGTTATATTCTACTTTTAAATTCGTTTTTACTTTTAAACGTTTTTACATTTTTACTTTTAAAAAACGTTCATGATAACCTTAGTGATTTAGGACGTAAGTGCAAAATCGCTTCACAACCTATTCCAATATTTTATTATTATTATATTTGGAATTAAGTTTGATTAAATGTTTATGCAGTATTTTAGTCTACAGTATATTAGATATATAATTAATACCTATTAGTTTTTCAAGAGACTATACAATAAGCTGATAATTATTGTACCTATGCCTACCTAGCATAACTAATTATAATATGATTACGTCAAGACATCGGTATATAAAGGAAATACTACTATGCTTGTTGAGTAAATCGATATAGGTAACAATATTCTCCTTTTGATACAAAACTCAAATATGGCTTCCTTAACCGTTGTTGTCATATTGTGAATGACTTCAAGGTTTTTGGCAGAACCGTTTTTACTCGAATAAGTCGGTACCTAGTTTAATCGTGCATTTATCTACATCGCGGTTTAATTACTTTAAACGAACAATCTTCATTTAATATTGGAGGTGCTTCGAAGACTAAAACGACGGAACATGTAAAAAAACTAAACAAAAAAACCGCATCTGGTTGCTAAAAAATCGCATCCTTGTATCGTAGGATACCGATTCCGATGTGATTTTGCTTGTTTCGTATGAAAGACACACATTACTTGGTGTTTGTTCATAACATTAACATTTGAAGCGATGACGTGAGAACTCTGCAAGGTTAGTTCACTAATTTCGCACAAGTAAGAAATCAGCGATAATTTTGTTGTTAGATTATGCGAAATTAATGTAAAACAAGGAAAAAAGACGCGGATTTATGTCCAAAACAAGTCCCGGTACCACATAGGTATATCTATAGGTGTGATTACAAACATTACACAACACATCGATTAGTTGCCGAGAGCCAGCCAGTTCCGCCGTATAGTTAAATAAACATACCTTTGACAGGAGTTACAGGCGCAGTGCAGACAAGGAAGGCAGGGCAGGTCGTCAGGCAATGCTGGTGTCTCGCGTTAACTGCGCATATGTCCATCAGAAGTGTTTTCGAGAAAGAGGACGCGCAAGAGGAACCAACCGACGCGGCGGTGCGCGGCAGAATCGCGCGGCCTCGACCTTGGCCGTCAAACTCGCGCATGCGTCCCGCGCCGTGCCCCTCGCGCGCGCCGCACACCCCGCCCCCCCCCCGCCAATTATGTCATTATGTGCCGCCGGGTTTGCTGCTGTTGTGTTGCCAAACACAGTCGCGCTCTGGTGGAGCTGGACCCAGATTTTTAAAATGCTTCAAATCAAAACCAGTTTGTGGTTCAAATTCAAACAAAATAACCACCTGGCACTCGCATTCCTGTTGTCCGCAGACTTTAGGGTTTGGTGAAATTTTGGAACACTTGGTACTAAAAGTAAATCTTGACCTTGACCTTGGTGTTTGTATCAGTAGATATATTTTGACGTCATTACTCAATACCCACGTAGACTGGAACATAGTTGACGTCATTTCAGCTTAAGAAATATCTGATCTAATGTAATTAACGTTACAACTGTTACATTGTAAATATATCCTATTTACTGCATTTGTTTTATAACACTACCGTTTCACCTCTACGTTAAGTAAAATCCTTATTCAGTATTATTTTAGAGAATATAAGCAGTATGCTGAAATTGGATAAAAGCTATTTGTTTTTGATTAGTCTACTTAATATGGTTCAAATTTTATTAGGTGTGAATTGATCATATTTGATATACAGTATGCGAATTAATCTCTAAATTATGCTCATAAATTTCTGCTGAGCTGTTTTATTCATCATGAAGACTAGAAAAACACAACTTATGTTCTGTTTTTTTCTTTATATCTAGCATAAGCGTGGCTTCGTTTCTTTACTGCTCGACGTCCAATTTTACCCACTTTATTTCATTTAGGTATTTCTTTATACCAGTTATTTTTTCTCAGTCGGTCCCTGTCTATTATAATAAGCTTCCTATTGCTTCTTGATAAAGGTCAGGCCAATATAGTTCAAAGGGCGCCTATCTATCGCCTTTTTTTTAAAGATATGGTGTGATAAGATGAACATGACCTTAGTTCCACCTTTCGTAAAATAGATAATATACAGTTGACCATTATACTGGTGGTGGTAGGATATTACCTATTCATATCCGTCTCATATTGACCAACGTAGGCGATGGTGCAAAGTTCATCAATCGAGCAGGCCGGCAAAATTATGTTGGCTACTGGCTAGAGATATGTCTCTCGGCGACGGATACACTATTTGCTCTTCAGCCACTGGAAGTCCACTGCTAAACATAGGCCCCCCCAAGGGTCTCCACAACGAACTTTTGGAAACGGTCTACATCCAAATATAAAGGACTAGTTTACCCAAATTGGTTTCCTTATGTCAGGGTGCTAATTAAAATTGCGCAATATTGCTGCAGTGCCTGACGCATATACCACAACTATTTCCTTTATAAGAAGCCATGGCTATAGAACGTGAACGACAGTGTAAAACGTTACATGTATACTGCTCACTTAGACTAAATATTCTATTGAGTTCTGCCGGCAGATGTTTCGTAAAAGGAAGAGAGGGGCGCCCAATATAAAGGCGACCCATTTCCTTATACAGGTTGTCTTAGAACTCGATGATAAACCGGTAAAGAGAGATAGACCAAACAATGAGGGCCCAGCAACAAACAAATACAGTCCTAGCCCTGATTAGTTTTCAAGAAAACATAGTACTTAGCCACTTTAGTAAACATTAAAAAAAAAAACTACTTGGACCAATACTTTGCACCACTGTGACTGGTGAATTCTGTAATTTATTATTTCAATTGACTATTTGCATTGTTTAATAAAAAAGCTTAATATGAACTACATATCAAATTATGTTGCAACAAGTCTATTCGTCAAGAAATTTGATCAAATTCCTCTTGAAATAATTTTTATTTATTTATTTATTTATCAACTTTAATACTTCACACTGAAAAAAATATTTAATATAGTATTCGTGGCAAGTTTTATAAAAAAATAGCGCATTTTATCAAGATTTTAAAATGCTACTACACTTGGTATTTCCTTCACTGATTTTGGTTTTATTAAGTTTTTAGTGGCCAATAAATTTAAATTTTTCGAAGCTATTCTTTCAATATAGCGATGCGAGCGGTAAAAATACGAGGTCGCCAAATATAAATTCGAAAAGAGCACCTCAAAGTCTATAGAATCACTTATTTTCAGAACTCCTGGAAACCTTCCCAGGTCCCCCTTTATTTGATCCAAATGACTGGACTAATAGTAAATATTACAAAAGGTTTGGCTTAATAATTAAAAAGTATCTACATATTTTTGTACCGCGAACGGAATAGAAAACCATGCTTGACAATGTTAATTTATATTATAAATATTGCCAATTTGCATTCACCACTTTCTTTTTACAAGATCCATAGTAAATATAGCTATAAGAATTTATCTCAAATGCAATTCATTTCATATTCAGCATCATCTAAGAATCACAAAGCATTTGATATTGTTTAAGATACTAAAACTAAACGCCCAGGTAATACTATAGGTCATGAAATCTAATAATAATGCTTACATTATATGGGGAGGTGATGCAATAATATCTTCAGTTATTGATCGTGACTTTGTCCGTTTATTTATATGCTGGTAAATTTATATAGTGTATTAATATTATACTAGTGTCAAATATTTATTCTCTTTGCCATGCCATTGTTATTTTATTAATTATTTAATAAATTAAGTGCAGTTTCTTTTCGATTAGGGAAAAAAAACTACTGGACATACTGATACTTATAGACAGCCTCCGTGGCGCAGTTGATTAGACGCCGGCTGTGAAACGTGAGGTCGTGGGTTCGATCCCCGCATCGAAACAAATATTTGTGTGATCCACAGGTATTTTTTCCGGGTCCATGAGCGGTCGTATCGCTTACTATCAGGCGAACACACAGGAGAATGACATGCTCTTCTCAACATTTATCGCAATATAAACAGAAATAAAAGAAAAGAGTAGTAGAGCCACGTATTAGAGACCTTGTAGTAATATCGAATACGAACTATTCCTAGTTCGGCTTGACTGAAGTGATACCATTATTCTCCAAAAAGCATAAAGCGATGGCTTTACTCCATTTTGCCGCAGTACACTATAGCGTATACTTGAGCTTCCACCCCAAACTCGACTAAAACCTGTACTGTGCCAGAAGGTCATAGGGTAGTAATGAAGCGGGCTCGTCGCCCCTAGTTTTTGTACTTAAATATTTTTTCAACATACAGATTGGATATATGTATGTTTTATATTTATATTTACTTTTTAATCTATATCTACTTTATTACATAACACTCGACTAGAGTGTTGCAAACTGATAGAGGCAACTATGTACCTAAAAATAATTTGTTTGTAACCGTTGCAATATATTACTCTTTATTATTATTTATTGCAAAAAATGGGAATTTCCATTTAAAAACACATCAGTATAGTTTGAAAACCATTTATACCAGTCCATGAAAGAACGTTAACATCAACGTCATCAATTAAATTGGAGGCTTTTACTGTAGTCGTTTAATGGCATTTCTTGCAGTTTTTGCATTATTGATTTAATATTGAAATTAGTAGCTGCATTCAACATACTCATTCATATAATTTTCGAACATTAAATTACGTGCATAACCCGCGGTTACTGCGCCATCTGTGGGACAAGTAGTACATTAACTTGGCTTGAAGGGTACGTTGATATGCTACGGATATTTTAATATCCACGTCTGCGTCTAGATGGCACTAAAAGTAACTTTATAATTAGTGCTAGAGTCTTCGATGTAGGTCGTTAAAACTGTAGTATAAATGGATGGGCTCTTCTGGGGTGATACTGCTGTCTAAGATCGAACTTATGTGTAGGAACAGCTTTACTATAGCTCTTTTTCGGAGAGTGAGGTCGGCTCTCGACAGTGATGGGAAGCTGATAGTAGAATATCTTTATTCACCCGGTTAGCGACTACTGTACCCAATGGTGGTAAACTGGACATAGTGAGCCAAACATACAGAAACATAGTGTCGCGTTTTGGGTTCAGGCTGTGTATACCTTGTTACATAATTGCATAACGCAGTTTATTTTATAATGTTTATTTTTAATATTTTTGTTGAATAATTTACTAATTACAAATTAACATATTACAACCAATTTCTTAAATATTGAACACTAAGTTTAACAAAAATTATTAAATCTTCGACGATAAGTATTCCACTGTATTAGGTAGATTATTTTGCAAATGTCCAGAACTTGTAGTAGGAATTGTGCTTACGGTAATCTGGGGTATTGTCGTCGTTTTAGGCTCTTCATCAGCAGTAATTTTACGGAACCTGAAAGGAAAGTAAAATATGTAAATATATTATCTACTAATTTGAAAAATTATATACCTTTGTAGCTTTACTGAGTTTATATGATTATTTTATTTGGTAAATATGGGTTGACTAGACCTTTCACTTAGCAATTATTTACAAACAAACTCCACCGTAGTGTGGAATAAAGACTGATATATGAAAAGTAAAGACTCTACATTGATAGAGTCGGTACAGCTCATTCTATTGAGATGAAGCATAGTGAAATTGAACCGTAGGTAGTCTTATTATAGTAGTCATATTATTGATAGGTGCTTAATTTGAGAGTTTAATTGTGTTTATTTTTAAATAACAAAACTTCAAGTAGGTAAAGCTTTCTGGCTCCCATAATTATGTCCGTTCTATCCGTATGTGTGTTTTGAGGATACCAAAATATATTGGAAATTGATTTATTTAATGACAGACTTTCTACCAAGGAAATACAAGGACCAATATATTGTCTTACTTCGACATGAGCATCAGAGAGAGCAAGTTGTTGGCCGGCGCTTCTGCTAGAAGCCACAGGAGTAAAGCGGCGAGGCATCCAAACAACGTTACGCCTGCCGTTAATGTCAACTGAAACACGTAATATGTAATTAAAATACAAATTTATGAGTAGAAGCTACTGACAGTCAATTATTACTACTGTACTGTACTGTATCACTTCGTATATGTTCCCTAATTAATAGTATTTACAAGCAAACAGGATCAAATACTCTAAAAGATCTAATTTAACATTCACTGAAATACAAATGCAAATATACTTATAAAGCTATATTATATTATAAAACTTTTTCAGAATTCAATATCTATTCATAATATTTTTCCTATATAGTTCTCTGGCTACTATAGCGTATGGTGTCCACCATGGCTGTGTTATGAACATATTAGGCAAAAAAGTATTGTGATATCGGATGATCCCAACATGTGACGGTGTGGTCTAGTGGGCAGCGCTACTTACAATTTCGAAGTAATCATTGTGTTGTGGATTTCTGGTGACAAACACGTTGTGGGTGATGATGATGTAGTGGACCAAGTACAGGCCATAGGCGAGTCGGCTAAGAGGAACCCATGGGTACCAGCTCAGGAATTTCTTCACTAGAGCTGAAACATAATGTTTATGAATATTTACTTGTGTTCAATAAAGCAAGAGTTTATGTTAGACAGGCCATTGCATACTGGTCATTAAATTATGAGCTAAATCATTTTGCAACATGCCTGAGAGGCCTCTTTCGGAAGGATTAATACTAGGCAAGCAGCTGCTCGTAAAATTATAAGCCAAATCGTTTTTCATCACAGCTGAAAAATGAGACACTTTGATTTGAAAATGTAGCAAAAAAAAAGGCAAGATGAGGAAGAGTGCTCAATAAACTACGTAAATGCCAAGAGCATTGTGTCTTTACTCAGCTTTCTATTATTTTATTTAGCAATTTGTTTCTTTCGATTCTCCTAACCTCCTAACCTAACCTAACTGCGCCACGAAGGCAGTCGAAATTATCGAATAGCTGAATGAAAATATTCCTGTAGATCGCTAGATATATAGATCGATAGATACTTACGCACGTCTCCAAGAGAACAGCACAATACGACCATAGCGACTCCGGTTGCCCATGCGGGTCGATTGAGGGCTGCATACACCGCGCCTTCGATAGGATGGTAGGGCCTCCATAAAAATGTACTGCCGCATATCATCACCACCAACATCAGGGCTAACGCTGAAATTGTGCCTACTACCGACCATTTCTAAAAAGACGAGAATAATGTAATTTTAGAACCTATGTTCAGCAGTGGACTTCCTGTGGCCGAAGAGATAGAGAGAGAGAACCTAATTAGTTGTATACGGTTTCTAATGTGGTGAATTTATAAGCCTCCAGCAATATGACAATAAAACTGTTGTTCCACCATGATTTGGTAAAAGGGGGTTAGAAGTTAAAGATTTTAACATAAATGACAAAAGAAAGACCTCAAGCGTAATAAAGATGTCAATAAAAAAATAAAGGTTAACAACGGAACTGAGAATTTAGCAAGGGAAATTATTATTAACTAACGTTAAATTGACTCTTTAAAGCCATGTTTTGAAAATAAAAGTTTAAATTAAATCGCTCCAGAAGATTTCTACATCAACTTCACCCACTCTTTGATGTCGTAATTCACTGAAGTTAGATCTCGTCATTAAAAGTTTAAGAAAGTTTTATTTTACCTTCGATATTCTTTTGAGATTGGATTTCGTGCTATATTTGACGAAAATGTAGCCGCTAACGAATCCAACCAAGTAGGCAGCATACCGAGTGTGACTCTTAATATAACTGTAGTGGAAGTCTTCATTACCGCGAGGGTCTGTGACGAAGCTGAAAAAAGATTTAAGAATATACTGCCATCAGCTATAGGATCTTCAACAAGCTCACTGATTAAAGATACGCATTAGCTAAACTGTTTTGACCTCAGTTTTCTATGTTGAAGCGAATTAATTTAACCTCTTAGTAATTTAATAAATGCTTCGGGTTTCCTAAAATTCCCATCAGTAGCAAAAAAAATACACGTGTTACATTATCATAAAATAGTAACTCGTTTGTTTTCCAATAAAAAAAACAAATCCCACGCTTTATCTCTGTTTTGATGGCCAATATGCAGATTAAACTTCGCAAAAATCTTTGAGAAACAGAACAATTACTCTTAGTAAACAGTTAATGATCAATGAATTGATTACCTTAACCAAGTTATTGAATAAGTACTGTAATACGAGCTCAATGCAACAATGGAACGGCTGAAGTCATGCAAACTTGTGCAACGTAGATCTACGCAGATTGTGCGGAGTCTACTTGAAATTTTTCCATGTCACGCATAATTATTGTTATTTATTCGTCATTATTTTATCCATTATCCATTGTTTATTCATTCAATGATCTCGGCTTAGTTTAATTCTTTTACGGAAATATTTGTTTGGTTTTTCATGGGATCTACCGAACTAAATAGTTATTAGTCTTGTCAAATTTCGGCGTCTCCAATTTCAAATTACCATTGTTTCTTTACATATCTTTTAATCTGAACACTCGCACATACATTTATATATCGGCGCTAGGTACGAGTGTTTTTTTATGATATAAAAGGAGTAGATCGTAGTATTATATTTAATTTAATTGTTAGTTTGAAATGTTAGTGTTAGCACTATCGGGGCCCTTATTTACCATCACAAAGCTATGCCAAAAGCAGTAGAATTTGCCCTTTTTCCCGTACGTTGCCACTTTATTTCTGTTGGTTAATCGCACCCTACTTGTAGAAATCGTGATAATAAGCTAGTATTATTAAAATTGATAGCCCTATACTTATCCTACTGTTTGCATTAGTAGCATTGGTAGCATTGGTATTTGGTGGCTGTAGGGTTGGGCTAAAATTAAGGACAATGTAATTTTCTTAATTTTTCCACTTGTTGTAGGCTAACTTAAATTTGTATATTGTCTATGATTATGTAATGCTCTCTTGTGTTGAAATATATATTTGTTACTTCCGTTTTCGCAACTCCGACACGTAGCACGTTTTATTTCATTCTCCTATATTTCTTATTATATTTATTGTATTAAAATACTATTTCAAGCTTCGATCAAATATGATTTCAAAGATTTGTTTTCAATAAGAAGGAAGGCATAAATATCTATCAAATTAAATAACTTACTCAATGGTAAACAGCTGGACTGCAGAAAGTTCGTACATGTAGTTAATGATCCCGGGCAGGATGATCGAAGCGATGCTTATTGCACCACCCAACATTAAACCTAGAGTGGGCAGCTGCTTATAAATCCAGTACAAGATTATCGTCACTATGAAGAAGTGGAAGTCACACGGAATGTACCAGGAAACCACTATACACTGGAAGAATATTCGAATATTAGATATGGAAAACCTTTGTCATTTTAGATTACACGTGTAAAATTATCTTAAGCGATTATCAACCAAGACCTTCATAACAATAATAACTGTTTATAAATGTTTGACTAATTCGTAATTACTCCTGGTAAAGGCAAATCCAGAGTAATACATATAATGAAATATAAGTAATTGACTAACGGTCATATCTCCCAATGACCGATTTAACTACGGCGCCATAGTTTACCACTTCGTTCTAGCCCAGCTGCTTTGGTTAAATTTCTTCTTTATATTAGAGGCCGCATGCATTCAGCATTCCAACTTTTATAAATACACCAACCAACGCAACATATTCCTAAACCCGCATTAAGACATCCTGTGTTGTAGGCATCAGAAACATCGGAAGATTTTGAGACGACAACACCTAATAGGAGTGATGAGTGCAACGAAACCAAAAAAAAAAAAATTTTGAAGATCGCATGAATATTTTGTCTCGGCGCGAGAATAGAACCCGCGACCTCTTCTTTCACAGTCAGCGTCTTAATCACCCACGTCACGAAGATTGTATAAACTAAAATTTAAATATTAAAATGACATACTATATTCTCGGTGTCCACGTAGTTATTGACCATAAGAAGATTCAGCCACCAGTTTTTCCGGCATTGGTCTGTGTCGTGGGCTACAGCCCTGTTCCATAATGGTCCTGAGCCGGTGTAGGGGTAGATCGCAGTTATGAAAAATATTACTATTGCATATGCAACTACAAGTCTGAAAGAATAACGTGGTATTAGGAAACGTTATAGCAAAATGTATTTTTTACAGCTGGTCCAAAAAAATAATTATTTTTATTATTAGCATACATCAGTCGACTGGTAGAGATGATCTTTCTATCATGTTGCAATACATTGGCATTCTCCAGATCATCTAAGTTGCGAAATCTTTTTAAGGTTATTTTGTCTTCATACCGGTCATATATTTTATAATATTGTTTATAAATACAATATTCAAGTAATAAACTGAATATAGTCCGATCGCTTTGAAAATCTTTAGGGGAGATGTGTGACTAGCGAGGTAATGTACTGCAATGATGATCATGATCAAAGTAACGTACTACGCACGGGCATATTATATTGCCGGAAGAAGAATGTACTAGTTTTTGTACTCCAACTCTGTACATAAACAACCGCTTCATAAATCGTTTGTTAGAATCGATTTCTGGCAGCTGAATGGCTTGCATGTGACATTATTAATTTGTATTAAATATTTATTATTGTTGGTCTGCAAACAATTGTAACACGCGTCTTGAATACCTATTTAAAGTGATATCTGACTCAGACAACTCTTTTTTTAAATATTTCACAAACTCTTGAAATGCTCAAGCATTATCATAAACCTGCTTTTTAGCTTAATTGGAGCAAAAAGATATCTTATTTTACATATTCGATATTAAGAATATCCAGCAGCTGACTAGCAGATGAACAGCAGTGAAAAAGAAAAGATGATATTAAATTATGATCATGACATTGTAGCCAGAGTAACTACTGGACATAATGAGACTTGACATTTTATGTCTCTGCATGGCGAGCGCAGTGGAATGCCAATCATTGCTTTGTAATTCATGGTGTTATTTGGTTTTGCTACTGCCCATGAGCGGTCATATCGCTTACCATCAGGCGAATGGCACGGTCGTTTCGCCATTCATTGTAATAAAAAAAATTACAATATGATTCTGGTAGTTCCTTTTTATGCTAAACTTAGCAGGGGTTTCCACTCACCTCACGTATCTTTTCAATATAAGTATCAGGGGGTTTGGCAGTCTCTTGAATCTGACTACAGTGGCACACGTGAGGAATCCTGACAGCAGAAAGAATGTGTCCACGAAGAGATCGTCGTGTAACACCAGCATACCGAATGCTGATTGAGCGTCCTATAATATAAATTATATAATTGCTTTGAGAACTAATTGATATCTGCCTAGAAACAGAAATCAGTCGCCATAGCCTCATGAGACGTTTAATAATGTACATAAGTATTTTTTAAGCAAAAGTAAACAGAAGTCTAGTTATATTTTTTTTTAATTTAATGCTGCCTGTTGAACATGACATACTTAAATCTAGGTTTGCGATGTTTAACATAAAATATTTAAAAATTTAAGAAAGTTGCAAGTGTTACAAACTCACTTTATCTGATTTCAATCCGTCACTGGTTGGGCCAGAATTGTATATTCCTATTTGATGATCCAGTACAATGAAGCACATTGTTAAAAATCTTATGCCGTAGAACACTTCTATGCCATCTTTCTTCATCTTCAACAGATCCAGAGCATTATCCCGTATACAAAAGGCTTTGATAATACCGGATTCTGTAAATATGTTTTTATTTAATTACGTGTATCTGTAGTTATTTAAATAATTTTTCATGGTAAATTAACGGTTGAATAGTATATTATGTAACTACTTGACATAATGAGACATAACATCTTCTGCCTCAGGTTGGCGAGCGCAGTGGAATGCCAAGCATAGCTTTGTATTCATGTTGTTTGGTTTTGCTACTGTCCATGAGCACTCATATCGCTTACCATCAGGCAAATTGCATGCTCGTCTCGCCATTCACCGCAGTTAAAAAAAAAATATCCTTACGTCTTTCGTTGTTATCCTTTCTTTGACAGTTTATAAATGTGCAGAACGAAGTAATAACGATGAGAATGCCAACTAGGGACCTGCGAACAATAAATGTTATTGGTATTGGTTAATTAATTTTAAAAAGCCTTTGATACACGTGGTAGAATATAATATAATATTTGGATTAAGGTTCTAGTACCACCCAAAATTTGTCAAGCTTTTTACTTCTAAAAGTAATAGAAGGCGAACCTGAAGGGAACTATACAACCAACAATCTTCAACTATAGAAAACCCAAAGCCAAAATTATACTTAATCTCAAACGCATTTTATTAGAAGTTTGGTTAGTGGTTATTTTTGGTCCCTTATAAAACAAATGCAATAATGAATATACTTACACAAATCCATAGAAAAGGCCGTCATATTCCTTGTGCTGATTTTTGACTTGGCACGCCTCCGTGACTGCGATGTTGGGTTTGATTCCCGCGGCGCCGAGGTGGCTCCGGTTCAGCATGATCTCTGTGAGTCGTTCTATTGTCCTAGGCTGGCAGGAGACCGGGGCACAGACCCCCCACGTTATCTCGTTGAGTGCGTGTGTGTGCGGTGGCCGGTACTGGGCAAATGGGATATATTAGTTTGGGCAATTTTAGAACAAGACAAGACAAATAGCGATTTAGGCAATGTAGGACTTTTAAATTAAAAAATATTAGATTTTTTTTAATTCTCTCGCTATTTACAACGTTTAAAAAGATAGAGCATTTTTTGTGATGAAGATATACAGATTGACTTCGACATATTGCGAATTCATCATCTCACATCTACCATAATTTCAGTAATGCTACCTACCTAGTATCTCTCCAGCTCATTATATATTTTGTCCACTTGGCTACGAATTTATTTCCAATTCCTCCAACGCATTTTACTATTTGATTCATATTATTGCGGTTTAATTACGACTTTTCATAGAGTTTTAGTGCTTGATGTCAGTAACATGAGTGCCATTGTCGATTTTGTCCAAAGGTTACAGTACAAATCGTAGTAATTCTGTCTTACACGAGTTGCAGTGGCGGGTGTGAGGTAGAGACAGGCTCATAAATTCCAAATAATGAAAAGATCGTAAAACTTAGAAACCATAAGCGCTCCTTAATTATTACTTGTTTCGAATATAGGTATGTACTCGTATAGTTGATTTGGTACATAGCATAAGTCTACAGTCTACGTCTATTAAATACTTGATATTTTTTATTACGCCAGCACATTGCATGTCACAGTTGATAGTTGCTGATTTATTCATAATAATTAACTGTGTAATTACATTAGCTAATTATCATAGTATTACGTAGTTTCATATTGTTTTTATTTATATACCTAACTTTTTAATTCCCTCTATTTAAGAATATTTTTTGTTTCGTTGATAAAATTTACCTTTATGTTTAAATACATTACTTTTGGTAGGTATCTTGTTTACCCTTTTTACCTCGACCGTTTAAAAATGATGCTTTTAAAAAAACATTTTGAGGCTAAAACATATTCAGGCTTCCTGTATGCATGCGTGAGTTTCTCCATGTCATCACAAATTTTTGTATTAAGCCTGATATAGTTTGCATATGGGTCGCCACACACCGCCAAGTAAAATGTAATGTAGAATGAATTATTGAAAATTTTGATAATAAATATACCCAACACACCGAACCCACACTAAGATAAAAGTCTTTCATGATTATCAGGAATTAAAAGATACTTTCAGTCTCTAAAACATTCAAACTTAAAACAAGTTCTTGTGGATCAAATAAACATTTGATAGAAATAAGTAAAGAAACAATAGAACAGATAAAATACATTAACAATATGGTTACAATATCGGCCTTATAACTACCTGCGATGACTTCCAGGCAACCTGTGGATGGACTAGAAATATCAACTCACCTCTATAAAGTCCAAGGCTGATTGATAAGGGGAAATAAGTTTGTCAACAGGTTTCCTTTCTTGTTTATCAGTTCGTTCGAGAATGATGTCAGCTAGGCAGTATTTGAACCTTAGGTCTTTCTCCTTGTCAAACCATGGGGAGTTCATGCACTGATCGAAGTTCCCGAGTTGGTAGCGGTTCCCGAATAACAAGCCTTGTGGTTCCGATGATTGGGTGTCCCATGCTGCGACCATATTATAATTTATAATGTATAGTATTTTACGTAAAATATACCGAACTCATTATATTTGTGTAGATATTAAATCGATAGCTAAATATTTTTGTTATTCCATAATTAGTATATATTTGATAATAAGAGGAAAAAAACAGGATTTTATTGAAAAATAGCGTATTTTCCAAACAGGATTAGAATATCAAAGACTAAAAAATGGAAGCAATAGTACTCATATACTTTAAATATGAAAACGAAATTTCTGTTTTTTTACAATTCAAAAACCACAATGAAAATGATGTTCTATGTATTTTGCCTTCTACAATCAAAATAATTTAAAAAATTATATAAAATTCTGTGTATTTAAAATTCCTGTGATATTAATTAAATATTTCGAACAATATTATTTTTAAAGTAATAAACATACCCCACACTGCCCATAAGGTAAAATTCTGCAGATCCTGAAGCATCAAATAAATCGTGTCCAAGCAGGGCCTTTCCTCCGCAGTCCAATTCTGTCTTTTAATCGCATACACCACATCACCAAGGTACAGCCTACTCTCTCCATTTTGCACTAATTTCGACACTTCTATATGAGCTTCAATATGCGCTGGGACTTCATTATTACTTTGATTAGAAACAAGACTTTGCACACTACTTAACAAACTTAATATAAAAGAGATAGCAAGGAAGCTCTTCATTGTTAATTCTGGTATAAAACTGAGGTCTGAGTAAAAATGTATTCAGTTATAAGATGATGTTGTTGCATAATCAGGCAATCATGGAGTGGCAATTAGTATGTTCTATTGTTCAACCTGCGGAATGGGGTGAGCGCGATGTGCCTGATTACTCACTGTAAACATGAAACAATTAATTAGTATAAAAAATACATATTTCTTAACGTATAAATACCCTGTTGTTTATGATGTGAGTAGCTCAATACTTTAAGAACCAATAGCCACAAGAGCTTCGTTATTTGTTCAACGCTGTTTGATATTAAGTAGGAAGTCAAATTGCGAATGATGAAGGTGTCGTTACCGTTCAGGTACACCCAGCTGCGCACGGAATTCATCTATAACGATAGATCGATTTTTGTGCCACACGCTAGTCTATGTTGGGTATGCAGATTTCACATATCTTAATAATATTTAAGATATATGAGTGCCTTTTGCAAGTTTACTTAAAAAGTTGGTAGTCATTGTATTCCTAGATACTACGTGGAATTGTAAATTATAGCTATCATATTATACCATATTTAAAATCCTTATTGCAAATGTATCCTGATTGATGTATACCTGATTTGAGCATATTACCAACTATTTTTGTTTTTGATAATAGCGCCATCTCGTGCATGATCATAGTAACTCAACAACCCTTACAGAGTAAACTAGGGTGAATATTTTGTAACAAACTTGTATAACTACGTGACTAAGGGTGATAATAGTTTTGAACAAAATATGAAGATGGCGTGCTATTCCTTTATTTTAATATAGCAAGGAAAAATAATAATACCCCTACTTTGACAGGACAGGTAGAGACGATCAAATGCATCCATGATTTTTGGATATTTTAAGGCCTCCTACCTTCGATAACATATACACGATATTTATATATATAAATATACGAGATTTACACGTGTATAATTGATCGAAGCCTTCTACACATAACAACAAAAATATTTAATGTTGAACGTATTTTTTTCCCAATAATATGCTTATAATGCTCTTCCTGCGCCCTAACACGTTTATTAAAACTCTGTCAGAGACATTACAAATCATCTAAATTCTACTGACTTGTGGCGAAATGTGGAACTACAAATAAAATTTAATATAATCTATTTAACTCATAGTTTGAGACATGTTATTATGATACAAATAACAGGCAAATGCCTGTTATACTCGTAATCTAATAATCATGTCCAATGTGATAAACTATTCTTATTTTTTGACAACAACACATTCGGACGCCAGAAGATCGTAGACAATTTATAAGCGGGTGTGACCAATATTATTAATTAATAAATATACCCAACAGTCACACAAATACACCCAGACCCGAAAGAAATATTTGTGGCCGCACAAACATTTATCTCGGTGCGGGGATCGAACCCGCGGCCTCACGTTTTACAGCCAGCGTCTAACCAACAGCCACGGAGGGTGTCAAACGTCAGTTGTTAATAATTGGCTTTTCAAGTTACATAGACTCATTACAATATTTTATTTGAAAGTAAAGCTTTTATGTTACTTTTTAATAAATCAACGTGTATTAATTTGAGGCGCATAATCATTCACACAGGTTGAGCAGTAGCATTAGATCAACCGGGCGTTTGAAATTGAAACGACATTATTATCTACTTTTCAATTTATGTTGTCATTTGTAATTAAAGTATAAGAGCGGAATTCTAACCCCCCTTAGCCACGGGGTGGACATGATAAACCTGCTATCCTTTTTTTCCGCGTTCTCAAACTTACACGATTTTCAATTGTCCGCCAACCCGCACTTGGTAAGTGTGGCGGACTATGGCCAAAAGCATCTCAATCAGACTCTTGATTGTAGAGGAGTGTCCTACCCAGCAGTGGGCTGTTATGGGCTATACAGTACAGTAATTTTACATGGGGTAGACGCAGCATGAGTTTTTATCAATGTTGCCAAATGGCTAATTTGAATTGTGTTCAAGCCCAATCACACGTTTCGGGAATAACCTTTTATGTCTACCACATGGGTTACATGTGGGCTACATGTGCTTGGTAATCTTCACATACCTTCGAGTTACTTGTTGAGCACTCTTAGGTATGTACACTAGACTAAATTAAGTAATAATTTTTAAGTTTAACATATTTTGTTTATTTTTCTCTTTGTATCTCATTTTAAGTGAAATATGTATTTATTGAGAGACTATATTTCTTTAAACCTATGTACCTTTTTCGCGATATTTTTCTTAACTGTTAAGCAAGCGGTAACTAATAATCTAACATGAAGTATGCTATGCCTTGAGTTCGGACCTGTCAAAACGGTTTGGCATTTCCATCCTTAACCAACTACGAGAGCTTTCATAACAATTGTATTTAACCATCCTTTATAAGGTATTTATAAGTTAATAACGCCTCTACCAAAGGGAAAGTCCCTAAATTTCTAATTTTTTTTAAAGCACTTATACATCGGTAGTACATATACATTATTTTAATTAGTTTTTTGGCATCCTGTCGGTAATTAGTAAATACTGGCATCCATGACCATCACCAATACAAAGATCGTGTACGTGTTGCCTTGCCTATCTTTCAAAATTGGAGCATAAAGGAAGGAAAAAACGGCAGGAGGAGGAAAATAAAAACACATTTTTATTGTTTAATAATTTATACATTTATAAATGTCTACTACGTATCTACATTGATAAGTACACAATATCTATAAGCAATTGAATTATCTAATATGCTACAAACAGTGCGAATAATTCTCAAATGTGCAATTTTCAAAATGTTAAACATATCCTATCTATAGAAACAGACAATATTACTTACAAACTAATTACATCTTAATAATAAATTGTTGATAATACATTATTCCTCTTCTAGAATTCATAATATTTATCTGTGGTATTATAATTACCTATTTGTTCGCGAAAAACGTTCTATTAAACGTAGATACCAACCGGTGTTACTGGGCGTAATGAAACATTTTATAAAGCGAGCATTCGTGCAGTTAGTTCTTGGAAACGAGCAAGAACATTTTATTATTGCTAACGATTTAAGCACACGGCGCGGCGTAACAATAATGCTTGCTGCGAATGTTACATTACACCGCGAAACACTGGTCAGTACCAACCAAGATAATTATTGACACAAAGTGTGGACCTTTTTGTTCCTTAAGCCTCATTTACACGGGGAGATTTTATCGCCTCGAAGATACGATTATCGTAAGGATATATGGCCGAGATTAATAAACGATCTTCGTTTCTATCTAAAGATCGATCGCGAAAATAAACCAATGGGCTCAAGGTATTGCCGACACGCTCACATTTGATGTGTTCTGATTGGTCTATTTTCCGGATCGATCCTTAGATAGGGATTGGGATTGCTTATTAATTTTGTGTGATAATAAAGTTGCATCGTGTAAACATTTGAAAGAACACGATAACCTATGGCGGTTATGTCATGCAGTAATCGCATACGATTCTCGCCGTGAGAAACTCTCGCCGTGTAAATGACGTTTTATTTCATTCTGTTCCTCAGACCACTCTATGTTTATAGATTTTTCTACATGTAAATGACAATATTCAAACTATGAATCACTGAGGAATAAGGATGTAAGTAAATTATATAATAAAAAATCGGTAGCAAATAAGAGCACCTATAATAAACCACATTAATAAATAACTATTATACATCATACTTACTTAAAAACTATAGGTTAAATAATTGCAAAAATTACATTGACAAACCTCTATTTATTTCTCTTGCTTGTAATAGAAATCAATTAAATAATTGTTTTAAGGAAAGTATAAAGTGACGTAAGAAAATTCTTAATTTAATTGAGTTTGACTCCGCCACAAAGTTATTTATCTATCATTATTAAAATAAAAAGCTAATAATTTAAGAAAAGTTTACTTTTTTATAGACACTAAGCAAAATATCTAATTAACTACATTCACATGTAAAGAAAAATAAAATAAAATTATTTCAAAATATAAATTATTTAATAAAAAGAGACCTTAATCATTTTGGTAACCGACCAATGTAGAAATAAAGGGAATCTGCCAAATTAGGACCTTTCTTGTCAATCATATTGTATTATCATAAAAATAAATATTTGATTTTGTTGCTTTAATCGGAAATTCGTTTATAAGTGAATAGGTGTATGCCATCATTGCCATGTATTTTTGTGGGTTGCTAGTTGCCATGTCAAACATTACGTACACGATTTTCGTTTTTGTAGTATAAAAATATGTCTAGTCTTGGTTTAATACGTTTTGCATAAAGCCTAAGTCCCATACAAATTTGCCAATTCCCTTCTATATAAAGTAAAAGAACTTAATAAAGACACACACTGAAAGAAATAATAAATGACACACAGCAAATAGCGTTTTCTTATTTACAAAATCTTTGGAACGCGTTGCAAACAACACTGACTAGATTTCACTCCATAGAATTATATCTATGCATTATTTAAATACTATTTTATTATTTCAAAACTTACAGTCTACATAATAAATATTTATAATTCTGTTTGTAAATATAATTTTGTTTCAAAATAAAATCACTGACAAACGAAATGTTCACAGAACATTTCGGAACAATATTTGAATTTAGAAGGCTTATCGTAAATATTGGAGTCGAAGTTGTTAAAAATATATCAGTGCATTTCGGTTTGATGAATGGCGTTATGACTAAGCTATTTTTTTTATTATTCCGTAAATTCAGAGGTTTATAGCCAAATAAGGGTCTAGTCGTAGGATTTCGATTGGCATCTACATGTGTCCGTAATAACACTATACGGTAAAGTATATGCAAGATGGTCTCATCTAAAAAGCATATCTTAGATTTACTTTGACTTAATTTTCTACTTTTGAGATCAAACATTTTCTGGTTATAATATACTTTTGACTAGATTATTTAATACTGACTAGTAAGCTATTACTTGCTATGTGTAAATACGTGTTAGATAGAAAAACACAAAATACCATTGTATGTAAAATATAAATATAACTTTTTCGATTAAAATTATTTGTTACTATTTCTTTTTAAATAGATTTCTAAATAGCTCGAACTAAAGACTAGAGACTTCATTGTTATGACTAGGATAAAAAAAATATATTTTAATTTACAAAATGACTAGAAAATGTATAGATAATTTTGGTACATAATTGAATTCATTGAGATCAAAATAAATGAAAAAAATATTTTTTATATAAAATGACTAGAACATTAATGACTCTTTTGACTAGAAAAAGTCTAAATAAAAAAAATGACTAGAGTAAAATTTTTATTATTTAATACTCATAAAAGTGACTCGAAAATGACTATACTTCATAAAATTTTCGCAATGACTAGCAAAGTTTAGACTAAGTTCATTATAAACTAATAAAGAATGCACTGGATTGTTTTATAATTACACAATAAATTTAAAAGACTGACCAAATAATCGAGTTATAAAACGTCTTGACCTGAACCAATATAAGTGAATATGATTTTATTCTTATTTATAAATTTGAAACTGACTAGAATACGTCAAATAAGACTAGATGTTGCTATTACTGTACTCTTACTTATAAAATAAAAATTACTAGAACCTGTCAAACGACTAGAGATCATTTAATTAATAAATTGTCTTTATCCTAAAATTAAACAAGGTTAGTAAATTGTAAATAAAACGGCCCAGTTACAGCCGACCTGAATTCCAATATACGGTGAACTATGAAATAATGATGAGACAGCACCGTACAATACACGGTGCATCTAAAAATATGCTCTTCGGATCGATGCAGTTACCACTCGCGATTGACGTCTTGCAAGCCGATCGAAATCCTTACGCTGACTTTAAAATGTTATTTTTGTTTATTTATTTTTATTTCACCGGATTAGGATTTATTTAAAGTTTAAGAAATGCACTGATAAATATTTATTAATTTATGTAGTTTATTTTCCCATAATACGGTCTATTATTTAATATTGATTAAATTACGAAATTCTTGGATAAATATAAATTAAATAAAGAATTAAAATAAAATATATTCTGCTTACTCTATACACTTATTCATCTTTTCTAAAATTGCTTTATAATGTAATTTTAATTTAATAATTTAGCCATATATTAACATTATTATCTAATAAATACATGAATGATTTCAATACTTTGTAATTAATACTAAGATTGTTAATTAAAATGGCGTGAATGTCTAACACTACACCATGCACAATATATTTGGAATGTCGCTGTAGGAGATCAGTATAATATACACAGAACTCTAAACTAAACTAATCAAACCATTTATCTAAGTATTTACATTATTCGCTGATTTAATCATAAATTAAAATGCATTTAATATTTACAATTATTTGTTAAAAACCTAAACTTCTAGAGCGTGATATGTGTAATATTGTTAAATGTGTATTTATAAATAATGATAGAATTGTATTTTTATAAGTAAAGCCTATACTAGATTTTACATTTACCAAACGTGATTAATGTTATTATAATTCAAGGAATATAGTTACTTACATCTGTATTTAAAAACATCTGTGCACAAAGATTTTAAATTACTCTTAAATGTTATACAGATAACTACAAATAATTTTATCATTGCTAGAGTTGTATACGATTACGAGGATTCACTGTAAAAAGTATTCTGTATTTTGGCCTCCACTTGATTTAAATTAGTTCGATTACAAGCCAATGAGAAGGAGTAAAATACCTGTTTATAGTAAAATCACGCGCTACTGTAGCGTTCAGTATAACTAAAGAAGACTTTTCGATCAAGAGTAGGCCGACAAATCTGACAAACGAACAACGTGCTGTCCAAAGATACCACCAAAACTCAATTGGCATAGTAGATATCTTCCCGACCTTTGAAAATGATGTGGTGGAAAAAATATCTGTATATAGGACATAACTTACTTTACGAGAAATACATATGCGTGGTCTCAGGCGCATAGGCTGAGTAGTACAGCGAGCTCGAGACGGGAGCGTATGGGGGGAAGCGCGGCACCGGCCGCAGAACTCGCCGTCAGCCGTCGCCCCCGCCTCCTCCTTCGTCCTCCGACCCCGTGACGTCGAGGCTCCGGGAGTCTTCAGATGAGCAGGACGAGGCGCATCGAGGCCGCGAGTAGTCCCAGTTCAGCTCCTGTTGGGGCGGCGGGATCTTGCTCCAGAAGTTTAGGTTGTTGTCGCGGAGTTGCTCCTGATAGGGATAAAAGTGGTTGAAATTGAGTATGATTGAGTATATATATAAAAAAATCATTTAAATCAGGTGGTAAGTTTGTCAACAGTTATTAATTGTGTTTCCTTCTACTTTAGGACACAAAGCCTTAAATCCACATCTTAAAGATATTATATTTTCAATTTACAGCAAATTTCCAAGCAATCTCAGTTAAATTGTAATTGCTGATGTATTTACAAAATTATACAAAAAGTCAGTTTATTTGAACAAATAAATAAAAACCAAGCATCCAAATACTAACCGTTTGATAAACAGGATACTCAGTATGGACCTGTCTGAACGCCGAAGGCTCCTTCTCTGGCTCGTCAGGTTGGTCATGAGCCAGGAGGTGCTTTCTCAGGTAGGCCTGCCTTCGGAACAGCTTGCCGCAGCGCTGGCACGGGAAGCGGCCGGCTTCCGACGCTGGCGGGTCGCGCCGCTTTGTGGCGCCGGGCACGCGCGGCTTGTGCCAGCGACGGTGGGACGCTAGGTTGGCGGGACAGTTGAATACCTAAGAAAAAGGTGAGATGGTATAGATTTCTTAAAAAGGGCAATATAGTGTACTAAGGGCCTTTGGGGAACGGGAAGTACAATTTTTAAAGAAATTACCTACATCTTTGTGTACTTTGGTAACGAATTTAGGGTGCGGAAGATCAAGAAGTTTGAATCAAGTCTTGTCATAATCGAATATGTATATCTATAAAATGAAAATATTAAGTTATATGTTAACCGTGAGCTTCTCTGTTGATTTAGTGAAGCTTTGTAATGTGAGTTTAAATCCGACAAAAAGTATCCACTCTTTCAAAAGACTTAAAAATATCCTAATATTCAACACTATAAAACTATCTCAATGACACAAAAAAAGTTAGTATAGAAAATAATCAAATATGATGCATAAACCAACAAAAATAAAAATTGCACGTTTAATCCCGAGCACCTACACGTCCCCTAATGATAGTGCTAATTGTCCCGTCACGCACCACGGGACCCATCAATTACAGATGAGTACAAATATTTCGCCCATCGCGAACCGAGTTCCCATGGAACCCGAACAAATGTTACCCCGTACACGTTCCCACAGAAAAAATATTAAACTATATTTTGTTATCTCTTCAGAGTTATCTATCGGCAATTGAAACTAATAGAATTTGTTTCCTATTTGGTCAACAGAAAGGGTGTGATGACTCTTTAAATGATGTTGATTAATTGGTTGAACGTGAGAATAAAACGTCAGGGCATAGGTAAACACAATTATTTGTAAACAAAAATATCCTACTTTGTAATTTTGTTAACAATCTAAAGAGGTACGTGATAAGGATTTCTAAATATTTCTAACTAAAAATTAATTAGAATACCTGTAAATATAGGATTTTCCGTACCTTATCACATTCCGGACATCGGTATTCAATGTGGACTATTCGTGAACACCGATGCTGTGCCAGAGCAAACGCATCTCCATACAGCCTCCGACACAGCCGGCAGATGTACCGACCGAGCCGATTCTCAATATTAGCAATCAACGCCTTGGCCTCCTCCGTCACTTCGACCACATTAAACGCCGGATCTATATCCCCCTACAAAAACACAAACCTTTGAAACATTTCCTTATCACAATTACCGCTATTAAATAATTATATACCATTAGCTTCAGTTTTATTACTGCTAAATTAAACGTTACAGTTCACTATCTGAATGCAAAAGAAACATGTCGCATTGGCCACAATGGAGCTGCGATTTATTTAGTATTTAATGTGCTTGTGACACACCCTCACGGCGAGCGTGGCGAGCGTGGCGGTGCGCCCTTACCGCTGTTATTAACACAAAACAGCGCAAATACTCGATTTCGTACCTGCTTAATTATTAGGGCGATAAGGAACCACGACAACCCTTTGTAATGGCACGGCTAGGACGTCTTATTAAAAGTTCCTGTGCAACTTCGCCATTACCATAATGTGATTGTTATTTTGTATGCAACTATGCGTTTGTATTTGTAAATACCGTAGCATGCCAAGAAAATATTTTTCATGCTTTTTCAGCAATTTGTAGCATTCGTTTCACTTGAGTACTGCAAGCCGAGTGAATAAATATAATATTTTGCGTTATAAATCTGATGATAACTGCTTAATGTCTTAATGTCCACTTTGAAACCAAGAATGTCAACCTTTTTGCCTTTAAGTGCAGCCGTTTAAGAGAGTACTAATAATAACCTGCCTAACCGCTTTCTCACTTAATACGTATCATCAAAGCTAATGTCGCATGCAATGAAGATTATAACGAAATTAAGGGGTACCTTACGAACTACCAGGGTTTCATCCTCGGCCAGATCGCGTATAATTGTTCCGGAAACAGGCGACGTTTTATCTTCATCAAACATCAGTCTTCTAACAGCTTTGCTTTTCTTCAACGGTATTTGTGTAACTTTCGGTGATTTCTTCGGTCGCTCCTCAATGTCTTTTATTTCGACTATATCGGGCGAGCTTGTTTCACTTTTCGAAGGTGTTTCGGGTTCTTTTGGCAAACAGGATTTTAGTTCTTCAAAGAATTGTTTTGTAAACTTCAACTTTTTCGCTTCAGGACTCTCGCTATCGTTTGAATTTTCATCTTCAATTTTCTTTTTCTTTTCGGGTTTGCTCTCTGCGTCTTTGGAATCATTGTCTTCGAAATGTCGAAATATTTTCGGTGATTTATCGTTTCTTATTTCATCAGCTTTTCTCTTTTGTGGTGGTGGAGGGGTACAGGGTGGGGTTATTGGGGTCGTGGATTTCAATGACAAGTCGAGAGGAACAACGGGATCATTGTAGTAAGCCAAGTATTGTTGAAGGAGGGTCGGATGCTGCTGAGGTATGAGCTCATGCAGGTAATTGCTGGATATTCGAACTGGCGGTAGGGCATACTGCTGGTAAAACCGTGATGATGAAACCCGATGAAAGTGTGGTAAAGCTGCTTCCATATTTACTTCTCCAAGATATTGTAGATGATAAAATTCATTTTTTCCGTAGGATTTCTTTTCGTTTAATAAATCTGTAAAGAAAATGATTTTGTACATTTCGATGTCCGTAATAAAATAAAGTGCTAAAGGGAATTTAATTTAATGTGGCGCGGAAAGAATAGTGTTCACACGGGAGGTGGGAAGGGACGTTCGACGGTGGTCGAGTGGTCCATTAGTTTGATTGTGACGATGTGATTTTGTCGAGATTTGTCTTTTTCTTTTAACATTGTAAATGTGATAAAATCAGCAACTACCTAAATTATTGGACAGCCTCCGTGGCGCAGTTGGTTAGACGCCACCTGTAAAACGAGAGGCCGCGGGTTCGATCCCCGCACCGAGACAAATGTTTGTGAGAACCACAAGTATTTGTTTCGGGTCTGGGTGTTTGTGAGACCGAAAAGTCTCTCGTAGTTCTTGATACCCACGACACAAGACTCGATCTTAGTGTGGGATCAGGACTATGTATGTGACTGTTGGGTGTATTTATTTATTATTTATTTATTTATTTATTCTGTATTTTCTTAAAATGTTGGCTGTTTGGCTCAAATTAAATGCAGCGCATGCATAGAATTCATTAAGTAAAATGTCAACTTTTCTAATTAATCTGCTCTGTGAAGTTTATACAAAAAGTTACAATGCTATATGTCTTAAAATGTCTCAATGAGGAATTTATCAACATTTTTCCACGCGTATATGGTTTAAAGGTTGAAAAAGACGATAGTCAATATTAAAATTTTCAACTCTTATTTGTACAAACTAAAAAAGACATAAGGAATAGATTACAAAACTTGTCTTATAACTTCTATTCTTAGCTGAAGCTATACTGAAAATTTCACAGTGCACCAATCAACACAGTAAGTCAATTGTGTCTATTTGCCGCGGTAACGAAATTACCCGAAAGCCCGGTGTTGACAATGTAATCCAGGATTGGGCAATCGGGGTGGTAAATGGTTCGCCCATGTTAGGTAATTGCCGTCGCGGAGATGGCTCCCACGGTCGCCCTCGCGCGTCCCTCCGTCTACAGAGGGACTGCCCGCAAATGTATGTAGTTTAATGGATGTCAGTAGTACAATTAGAAGTAATAAATTGATATTCGTATGAGAGCACATACCTACTTTGTTGAAATAAATTAATGAGAGAGAACAAAATTGTAAAGTATTTGCGCAGTGCTTCAGAAGTGTGTTTATTTTCTTAATTATAGAATTGGTATATAAATTTTATGCAAATTGTAGGTAGTGCGTGTTTCTTGGGTGTTTTATACAAAAATGATTAGTATTTATCTTGTTAAGATGTGATTATTTTAGTGGAGCATGTAGTTTTTTAGTTTTAACGTAATTTGCGGTGCTTGGTTTATATTAGTTTCAAATTAATTTAATGAACAAGAGTACTCTCACACATTTCAAATCCAAAATACCACAATAATTGTATTATATGGACGAATTCACTTCAATTACTTTTTTTAAGAATATTTGAATAATATCCCCCGTTGGTTCACTGCACTCTACTTAACTGTGGTAACGCGTTACACCCTCCCTTATTTTAATGCATTTCATTGTTTGCCTTGAATAAATAGTATAAATAAATTTGTTTTGCTATACCACACTTAGTGGAGAATGGCTAGTTAAACACTCGGTTTTAACTGGAACTGATCATAACGAATAAATTAAAATGTATATAATAATATTTTATTTATAAATATTATTAAATCCAGCTCTTATGATTTTAACTTAGGTCTTCAATCCTGTATTCCGTTTAAACAATATGTAATCTATGTATGTATTAGTGTAAAGTTTGTCCAAGCATTAGTTATATACCTACATATATTTTCTTTTTCAATTTAAACAATTTAATTCGAAATATTTCCATATCCTGCCGCTATTTACTAGAAATGTTCATAATCTTATTGTATATTACATAAAATCTAAATTAAACCATTGGCTGCACTGGAATTAATTTGCAGTACAGGTATTTAAGAAATACAAAATCATATATTAAAATAAATTAAGTTAAAAATTTAATTATGATCAATATAAACTAAATGTATGGGGTGTAGCCAAATATTATCTGTACTACAACGTATCCTATAAGACCGTTCCCTCACCGACCGATGTCATTCCGTGATAGGTAATTCATATAAGAATCTTCCAAATACGTTTATATCACTGACATGACACGCTACGTTGTAGTAACCGCAACCACAATTCCTCTAATATTTGTGATCTCATAAACGTTTATTTCATCAAGGGAACCAGCCTCTAGACTCATTTTAAATAATATCCAAAGTGCTTCAAACCCGAACTCAGGGAGCCAAGCTTGAGATTTTTATAGAAATCGATGGGCATCCATGTCGTGAGCATATAATCTGAATTGATAAATTTATTAAACATCTTATTGTTCATAAAGAACATATAAAACTACAGCCATAAATTATAAAAATAATTCATTCTTCAACGCGATCCATATGTTTAGAATCTAAATTGATTAATTATTACGAGTATCTTCAATATCAGAGTTTAAAATCATAAAATATTTAAAATCATAATAAAGTACTACTAACAAATGATCAATAAGTAAAGCGTGAAATCATACCCTAACGTAAGTATTATCTGACCATTAATTACTGCTACCATCGAGAATATATGAACGGTCACATAAGTGGTGGGTCACACCTGTAATTACCTCAGCGGCTGTTCATATATCATTCTGTGTTAAATCGGTTTAATATTCAACTTACAACCTTTTAGTAGGTGTTGCTTTCATACTTTAATTACATTCTGGGAGTAACATTAATTATTTATTGTTTTATACAAAAATTCCAATTAAGTTTTACAAGTTTTTTACATTAAGGCAATGGTTTGCTATAATTTTTAATGAAGGGATAAATTAATAATATTTTAAATCAAATGTAACTGAGACGCATATAATATTGCCTTTATAGGCATAAGATATAAAAAATAAACGCAAACAAAAGGAATTCGTTTAACCAATACATAATTAATCTTTTAAAAAAATATGCTCTAAAAAAGTGATACGCTACAAATGACTAATCAATGACACCGCTAATATTAACTGATCAGATTAGACTTAGCCCAAGAAGCTGAATTAAATTAATTAAAGTAGATCGGAAGATTTTGTTTATACTTGCCACACAACGTGACTGCGATACATATCATAAACTGGCTGTAATTTAAATACAGAATTAATCGACGGGAGATGGCAATACCTAAATTCAACCACCGCTTAAAAGGTTTTCGGAAATCACACGCCGAAGGAAACGCAAAGCTTTTATTTTATTTGAGTATACTACGCCGTGTGACTCATTGATATTGTAGTTCTAAAAAACCACATATTTACTTAGAGTAGTAACTAATTTGATGATTTTTAATATTTAAACAAGGGTTCTTACACAGCTTAACTATTGCTGTTGATGTCACTTGTCAACATGATCCGACGGCTCACCTAAATTACTAAACACAACATCTCCAGATTGTATAACCTAATGCGGTCTTTACTCATTGATTTCTTCTAGTTTTGCTAATTATTTCAACAACTAAATTAATAAAGGAAAGATTTATTTATGTTAAAGCCTTCTTGACCTGAACTCTTTGTACCCGCCCCTTTAGATCATCCGACGACATGAGACACCATTTATCATTTTATGGCAATGAGACAATAGCATTTTTTCGTTTTACGCGCTAAAAGCTCTTATAGCGTTGACAACATGATTTTGCCATCGAAATCAAAATGTCCGTTTTCAAACCTAATAAAAGCTAAAAAAGCGGCTGTTTAAAACAATGGCTACGTAATTCTTTATTTGCTGTATGTTCTGATATCTATCTTTTCTAAATCATTACTACGAGTATAATCCTTAAGACATATAATTACGTGACGTTTCAAAAAAGTTTGTAGGAAACGATTTAAACGCGTTACTTTTAGCTTTTCCTATAAACACATAATTAATAAACCAAAAGAATTTTGTGGTCATTATCAAACAACTACAACTTTATCAGAAGCTAATGAATAGTTAAACTGTATGAACACAAAGGGCGTTACTATAAGAATATACCTAATTACCATCTTTTATCACGAAGTTAATAAAGCGAAGCTAATATGGTCCGCCGACCGCGATACACTATCCGTTTCTTAGATCCGGCTTCAGGAAACTTTGACTATACGCCGAGATGAACAGCATCCACGGTTTGAAACCTAATCCTTAAACTAAACGTAGACTTTGCCAGTTAAACTTATCAGGTCTCCTAAAAATTGTACCTACTATTTTAAATGTAAAACTCAGTGTAGACTTTCCTGAATAAGTTATTATGAAAACCTTCTGAAAATTGCATCTTACAAGTGTGGTTGAAGTTGATTCCAATTGGAATGCTTCCGTGCGGTTCGAAATTGAGTAATTAAGTTTTATTTTAAGTGAATTGGGCTGGTGGACTTTATAGATTTATTACCTATTCTCTGGCTTAACATATGTGTAAAAAATTATGATAACCAATAGTTATATAAATTTGTTTCAATAATTAAAACTATTAATCATTTTGCAGTTATAAATTTCAATTAATCCAATTTGAAATCAGTAGAAGAGAGTAAGCAAAGCAGCGCGGCGTTACGATTTTGCAAGAAATAGTTACAAAATCAGTTATTGTTTCTCTACACTGAAACTTTAATTACGTGATTTATAGAGTACTGTACTATACTGTACCGGCCCTTATACGTCCCACTGCAAGGTACAAGCCTTATTGAGTGCAAAACAAAATCCCTTCGACCATACTATGACCATATTCTAATAAGCAATTCAAAAATAAAAATTAAAATAAACTGCAAACCGATAAGACCAGGGTACTGATTACCCCCAATTACAAACATCGTTTCGCGAACGCAGGTGCGTATGGTGTTGGGGTGTTACTATGGCGAGAGAACTCATATGACTCACCTTGGTCTGCTCCTCTGACTCAGCCGGACACCCCTCAGGACACACCAATACTAAAACTTTAGTTTAAACTATTGCAAAATAATAAAAACTTTTTTTGGAAAATGCAAAAACTTTTTTTTTGGAATAAATACCGTTTTTTTTTGTTTTTAAAATAGTTGAGGTAAAGTTTGTGAGTTCGATAGTTTGTGGGGTTGATGGGGTGCGCGGTGTCCGCTCGGCGGGGCGGTCGGGAGTAGACTGGCGGGCCGTGCAGGGCGCGCGCCCTGGCTCGTGGCGCTGGCACGAGCTACCCCTCACCACACGTCCGCTATTATTATTCCTTGATAATACTTTTTGTTAGTGCGTATCGTCAGACAATTATGTACTTTATTGTTGAATGATGTTTTAAAAAATTGGTTGCCCTTCAAGATTCAGTCAGCATTGTAGAGAAACTAAAATGTTTTAAATTTATGTTTAAGTAAGTTTACAACGACTGATTTCAGAACTTGTTTTGTAGATAGAATAGCAATAATAGCACGAGCAAGACGGCACCCGACGGTTGATGCTAACCATCAATTATAATGATCTATTGGGACAAGATAACAAATGAAGTTAGATAGAGGTTTAGGCATTGTTCGCCCTTCGGCAAACTGTCTGACCAAAAATTATAATAGCTAAGCTCCTCTTTGCAGGTTTTTAAGGGCAGAGATACCACCGCGGTCGAACCGATTAATTCATGTTACAGTAGAAAGCAAATTGAAATTATTAAAAAAAAAAAAAAATCGCATACATCATAGACTATTGAGAATATAAATGCCTACTAATTCAGCTTCACAAACATTCCGACGCTAAAGTCAGGCTCGCCCTCATGCACGTGTTGCGACAAGTTTTTTCACCGCGCTATGACAGTGGTGGGTGACAGATACGTGATAGCACCCGCATCACATCACACATGCACTACCTTGTCACACTCGAACTGTTCTCACCGTGTAGGTTTAATACGACCTGTCCTCGAGATGTGAATTTGGGCAATGTAGGTAGTTTTGGCTTAATAAAGTTCATCATTATCATCATCATCAGCCCGTTGCAGTCCACTGCTGGACATAGGCCTTTCCCAAGGTACGCCACAGAGCCCGGTCTGCTGCTTTACGCATCCAGTCGCTGCCGGCCCTCTTGTGCAAGTCGTCCCGCCATCTGGCCAGAGGACGTCCCACGCTACGTTTTCCAAGACGCGGTCTCTACTCCAGAACGCGTTTACTCCAGCGGTTATCTGTTCAGCGACATATGTGGCCAGCCCATTGCCTCTTCAACCTACTAACTACTTAATAAGGTTGCATGAAGTTATTGGATGCAGATCGCTTCCGACAGGTCCCTGTGGATATCCTTTGGGGCCTATATTGAGCAATAAATTTCCGGCTTCGGCTAGATTGCAAGAAGGTGTTTTTGGTGGAGGTTGCTTACCAGCCGATCAAATGATTGTCGCAGTCCAAAGTGTGCATAGGCGTGTTGGACATAAGATCGTATCCAGGGTAAACTAGCTATTAATATTATAATATTACCCTACTTAATATTATAATCCAGAGGTGTCCGTCGGACTTCGACGGTTCAACACAGAGGCAGTGTGGTTGATGACCTATTAGATTTTATAACAATGACAAGGCACTCAAAGGTAATATAATTTCTTTATTATTTAATGTAAGTAATAAGTTAAATGCTTTCAATCTGGTATTAATACATTTTTTTTATAGTGCAACGGAGCATACGGTTCATCCGATGGTAATTGGAAAGTGATCACCGCCGCATGAACATCTGCAACATGGGCATAGGTATGCGTTGCCGACCTTTAAGGTAGGAATACGATCTTTTTCAGTTCCAGTACGTTTGTTCAGATTTCGTTTATATCTAATGTATGTATTAAATTGTAATTTGCAGTCTCTATTCCGCTATTATTTTTACTAACTTTAATCCTATAAGGAGTATTAAGTAATAATAAAAAGAAAAAAGACTTTGTTAAAAGCTAAAAATGCGTTGATTACGGTGATCATTTCTTATCGCAAAAATAAACCTTAAAATCCTCTGTCTAAATTAAAAGTAGGTGTATAAATATACAATACAGCCACTATGGCAAAATTATTTGAAAAATCAGGATTCATGTTACATTTAATTGAAAAGAAGTATGTATATAATATTAAAATAAAAAAAAAAGTATTTGCTCGTAATTTACCACAGTTGAAAACAATGGTAACACTTTTGAACTTGTATTGAACTTGACAATCCTCAAGGTGATTCAAGGTTTAACACTTCGTTTCATAGATAATGTTTCAATTCGATTATAAAATATTTTATTGTTTATCCTTACAAATATTATTAATACGAATGTGTTTATCTTTTCGCTTATATATTTTATTTACTCAATTGATGATTATATAATTTGTAGTTTTTTTAATTACACTGTAGAACAATATTTTAAAAGTATATAAACCAATATATTTAAACCGATAGTAAAGGTGACTAGAGGTATTCTTAATTTATTGTTGTATATATATTTTTTAATTGAACAATATAATGTCAAGGTGATTTGGCAATTTTGTTGGTCTTTGCGTATAAAAATATCTAAATGTTACGCATATTCACCACCTAGGTATTAATTTTTTTATAATTTACGGTATTCTTTATTTTATAATGTATTTATTGTTAATCATTTTTTACAAATGTTAGTAAGTTCATTATTAAAATAAATTTAGTCAGATTTGATCAATTACGCTGACGCTGACCAATTCGCATAAAATTTTTAACCAACTTAACAATTCTTCAATCAAGAATATTTTTTATACAGAATAATTCGTCAGCAAATTGAATAATATGAAAACAAAGGCGAGAGGAGCGAGGAGATAGTATGGGCGGTCCCGCCCAGCCCCGCCCAGCGGAGCCGCCCTCCGTCAGCCTCCGCGCAACCTCCGCTGAAACATCTCCACAGCACACGCTTTAATCTTTATTCAGGAGGATTTTATAAAAAATATTACGAAACGTATTTTGCGATGGGTTGGTGTGTACGCTGTCTTGTTAAAATGATGTGTATTAATAGTTTTCAGTGAGATTTCTGGACAGACTAATTATAGCTAATAGCTATAATAGCTGCTAGTAAGTTAGTTGGTAATGTAGAGAATATCGATGAAAAGAGAGTAACCAAGCAATAATAAGTGTGTGGATGGGAGAGTCATGTAAATGAGAGAGATGTAAATGTTTAACATTGGTACAGGCAACTAACCTTTCCCCGTCTTTTTTATAAATTAATTTAATTATTATATTATTTAATGTAATTACTCCATATAAACAATTAGAAGCATTAATTAGGGCAATATAAATATAGTGTCACTCCCAGTGTCGTCGCTAGTGCTGTGAATTGTAATACATTGCAGACTCAAACTGACAGTTGGTAAAACTTTTAAATATTTTCGCCAGTTTTAGTCTAAAATCTATATTTTTCTAGGTAATTGGGTGAGTGTCGGTTTACTTAAAGTATTATTCCAGTTTTCTTAGTGTTAACTGTGGTAAGTAGTACATTGTGAACTGTACAGTTACCCATTTATTTAAACTTGTCAACCTTTTCCTTGACAATCATTTGATTTGCACTAATTCTAGGCTTAGTTTTATTATTTGAAACTAAGACACTAGATACGAATACCATCATGATGACTCGCAGAGCTTTGTCGCGTCAGGAGGACTCCAAACTCCAACTGGCGCTGCAAGAAGTAAAGATTGCAAGGGAAAGGTGTGATCAGCTTGATCGTGAGAGGGACGACAACGAAAGAGAGTTAATGCAATTATTAGATAAGAATTCTCAATTACGTAGGGATTTAACAAGCCTTCATAGCCAGCTAGAATTAGTTAGTGAAGAACGGGATCAGTTCAAATCAATAGTGGATGGGTTCGAACAATGTTCGCAAGAATATGAGGCGGCGCTGCAAAAAGTCACGATTCTCCAACAAGATCTCTGCGAGGCTCAACACCACATCTCTCAGCTGGAGATGGCCAACCTCATCGCTAACGAACATAAAACTCAATCCCTATTCGATGAGTTAATCAAAACTGATTCCATTCTTGCTTCAGCTGCATCCAGCAATGTTACCCCCACTACTATAGATCTGACAGGGGATGACACCTTTCAATGTACCACTAAAGTGTCAATGGCTGGGTGCAGCAAAAATAAACTTAAACGATACATAAATGTAAATAGGTATATAAAGAAAACTAAGAGATTATTATTTAAAAATAAGGTACATAAGAAATCTATTAATATTTTAAAAGACAAAGTAGCATTAAAAAGTACTGTTGATTTATATGCCTATCAATTAGAACAGAATAGGCTTAGGTATGAAGCTGACACACAAATATTAAATGCAGATATTGAAAAATTACATACTTCTTTGCAGCTAATGACAAAAAAATATGACAATGCTCAGAAAGAAATAGAGGAACATTCATCGGCTATGACAGACTTGATTGAGTTATGTAAATATAATACTGAGCGCTTTGAATCTTTACAGAACAATATGTGTACTTTTACAGATAGGTCGCTCACTGACTCACAGCCAATGTGTGGACCTTCAACATCATCTAATTATAGATCAACTTTGTGTGACAGCTTAGAACATAACAATAATGACAATATTAATAATTTGCTCCCTCTCAACCATATAAAATGTAATAAAAATCACAAAGATCAAAATGTAATAATGTACAGCGATGACATAGGTAGGGACATGGGAAGGTTGGTAAGTCTGGAGAAGGGACAGTTTCTCAATTACTGTATGCCTAATGCCTCCTATTCTGATGTTATGAAGAGCATTTTGGGCAGTAATTTATCACCAGATACAAAATTAATTATATTTGTTGGAAATAGGGGTAATTTAAACAAAAAAGAATTATTACAATTCTATGACAGTCTGAATAATTTAAATTTAAAGGACATTGTAATGTTTACATTACCCTACGACTACAACTTGCCAGCGGAAGAAAATAGCATTAGGCATAGCTTAAATTTGACAATGCACACTCTGTCGTGCAATAACAATTTCCATTTGATTGATATAAATAATTATTATAGTAATAAGATATTTAATAAGACAAGAGATAAAGTTTATCTTTCTCATTTTATAAAGAGACAGATAGCTGATGCGCTATCATATTATTTTTATATAACAGCCAAGAACTTGGCTAACCGACTTAGCTCTATTGAGCAAACAAATGTTGACTCAGATTATAGTAATCTGAAACAATTGACATCCAACAATTTTTTAAATTAGATTTAGGGACAATAGAGATAAACTCTGGCTCTGTTAATGAAAATAAATTTATTATACAATGTTGTAATAATAATAAACAGGCTTTTAACTTGGTGCATCAAAATATACAAGGAATAAGAAATAAAAATCTAGAAATTGAGTTGTTCATGAACTGTAATAAAATTGATATTTTATGTATTACTGAACACTGGCTGAAAAGCCATCAGTTCATGTTTAATTTCAATAATCACCAAGTTGCAAGCTCGTTCAGCAGAGAACATATTTTACATGGAGGCTCTTTAATAATTATAAATAATTTTATTAAATATAAGGAAAGACTTGACATTGTGAGCCTGTCTGTTGAACGAGTTATGGAAATAGCTTGTATAGAAATTGAGCAGTATATTGTATTAAGTGTATACAGGCCCCCTTGTGCACCACAAAATACGTTTTTTGATATTCTGGAAGATGCTTTGCACAAGGTATGTGTTTCACACAAGAGAATTGTTGTCTGTGGAGACTTTAATATTAATATTTTAGAGGAATCTCCTATAGCTTGCAGTTTTATCAATCTATTTAAATCATACAACTTACAAAACGTTTTTTTCGAACCAACTAGAATAACTGCCACTAGTGCTACATGTATTGATAACATTTTCATAAATTTCTCAATTAATGAAAAGTCGGTTGTTAACGTGTTAGACTCTGATCATTGTGGTCAGTTTGTTTCATTGCCTAGCACTAAATGTAAAGTACAAAGAAAAAGTATTAAGTTTGTTCCTAATAATATATATCGTATGGAAAAATTTAGAATAAATATTCAAAAAAATCTACCAATGCTGCCCCCTCACCGAGACCCAGACAAACTGTATAGTTCATTATTTGAACTCATAAAAGGTGAATTTAAAAAAATATATAAATCTAAAACTATTATGGTAAATAAGGGACTAACATTTAGTGAGTGGGCAACCACTGGTTTATACAAAAGTCGGAATAAATTATATGATCTATATAATGAAAGAATGTATAACCACAATCCGACTTTTAAGCAATATGTAAAATATTACTCGAAAGTTTTCAAACGAGCCTGTTCCATAGCTAAATCGTTATATTTAAGAAACAAAATTAAAATGTCTAAAAATAAAATTAAAACCACTTGGAATATTATCAATATTGAATCTGGTAGAAACTCTGTACGCGACAATGAATTTAATCTTAAAATAAATAATAAAAAAATTACAGCAGATCTGGAAGTAGCCACTGAATTTGAAAGATTTTTTACTGACATTCCTAAAAATACCACTCAACATCTTCAGTCATCTTCGAGGTCTGCACTGTCGATACTTGAAAAACTTGTACCTAAATGTGACGTGGCGTTTGAATTCTCGCAAATTGGGCCGCAGCATATATTAAAAGCTTTTAAAGAAATTAGTTTAAAGAAGACCGGGGACTTGTGGGGGATTTCTGTTATTAATATTTCTTTAATCATTGAATATCTAGCACCCCATTTAGCTGATATATTCAACCGCTGCGTGGTGTCTGGTGTATTTCCTGACCTGATGAAACAGAGCAAGGTGGTGCCTCTTTTTAAATCCGGTGACAGCTCAGACCCGACCAATTTCCGACCTGTTTCAATTCTACCAACGCTTAGCAAGTTATTTGAGAAAATAATTCTGTCTCAATTGTTAACCCATTTCAACACCAATAACTTGCTACACAGGAAACAGTTTGGATTTACGAGAGGTCGATCAACAATTGACGCGGGAGTCGATCTCCTAAAACAAATTTATGAGGCTTGGGAGGAGTCACAGGATGCCCTTGGTGTATTTTGTGACTTATCTAAAGCTTTTGATTGCGTAGAGCACGACACCCTGGTCAGGAAATTACACCACTACGGTATCAGGAACGAGGCTCTCAATCTTTTGTCCTCCTATTTGAACAATAGAGTACAGAGGGTTGATATTAATGGAAAACTTTCTCGAGGATCTGCGGTCACTATGGGAGTACCGCAGGGTTCAATTCTGGGACCTTTTCTGTTTCTCGTCTACATAAATGATTTACCTTATCACGTCGGGAATAGACACGAAGTTGTATTGTTTGCGGATGATACGTCATTGACATTTAAAATTAAAAGACAACAATTAAATTTTGATGAAGTAAACAGTGCTCTTCGTGAAGTTGTACACTGGTTTAATATTAATAATTTATTGCTTAATGCTAATAAAACTAAATGTATTAAATTCACATTGCCCAATGTTAAGCAATTATCTACCACTTTACAAATTAACGGCGAGGAATTGGATCCTGTTGCGTCTACGACGTTTCTAGGCATTACGGTAGACGCAAAACTCCAGTGGGGACCGCATATTAATAAATTATCTGGTAGATTAAGTTCAGCGGCATATGCAGTTAAAACCATTAGGCGTTTAACGGATGAGGTAACAGCAAGAATTGTTTACTTCAGTTATTTTCATAGTATAATGTCTTATGGGATTCTTCTGTGGGGAAATGCTGCGGACATTAATAGTATCTTTATTTTACAAAAAAGAGCTGTTAGAGCCATTTATAAACTTGGTCCCAGAGTTTCCCTAAGAGAAAAGTTTAAAGAGGTAGATATTCTTACTGTAACATCTCAATATATTTATGAAAATTTACTGTATGTTCGTAAAAATATAACTCATTTTAAGCGTAATTGTGACTTTCATAGTAAGAACACTAGGAACAAACTTAATCTTGCCTCCCATGTTACTCGTCTCCACAAGATAAATAGTTCTTTTATGGGTCAAAGTGTACGCTTCTTTAACAAACTTCCCAATGGTATTAGAGAACTTCCAATTAACAAGTTTAAAAATATAATTAAAGTAAAGCTGTGTAAAAAGGCATATTATAGTATCTCTGACTATATGGAAGACAAAACTGCTTGGGAATAAATTGCTCAATTTCTATGAAATTAGAACAATTATTGACATGATAATAATATATATATACAGACGATACTGTGATATTTAGATAAATCAACCATTGTAATTTAAACTGGCCTTTAAAAAAAAGAAAAAGAAAGAAAAGACAAGCAAAAAAAAAATGAAGACAGTTCGTGTTGCTGAGGGAGTTTCTTGCGCCGTTTCTTCTTCACAGCTACAACACGTTCCGAAGCGGTGGTAGCAGAAATTAACGATTCAAAAGATCTTGTAAAAGACTACTTGAATAAAGAATATTTTGATTTTGATTTTGATTTTGAGTCGGTAGGGGTCACGTCACCGATCCTACGCTTTCCAAATCGTTAATATTCTCAACAAGGGTCAGGTCAAAAGTACCCTGAACCGACATGAAGAGTTTGATGGAAGTAGATGAAGCGAAAGTAATATGTCAGGATCGAGCAAAATGGCGATCCATAATCTCTGCCTACCCCTATGGGATACAAGTGTGACACTTATGTACCCATCCATCCCATGACAGTGTGGTATATATAATATTGGATTTTATACACAGTCAAACAAGATACGCGAAGTTTTTACGCCAGAATGTTAATTTGCAAAGGTAACATTTCGAAACGACAAACACGAGTGTAAAAATTAAATTAAATATATTCAAAAATAGAAACTCCTTTTTTAATTCGTGTTATTTTTTCTAGCCAGCATTACCCTGATCGTCCCTATTATTTTAAAATTCCAAATTCAAAATATATTTTTTAATCCTGTGAATTTGTAAGTAGTTTTTTAAAATAGGTTTATATTATATCGAAAGGCTCAGAATAGTGAAACATTTCCTCCCTCCGGCGGGAGTGGAAGCTACAGTATAATTGTGAGTAATTGAATCACGAGTTGAGTATTAAATTAGTGCGAGCTGCCGAGCGCCGGCTAATCATCACGATTGTTTTCAACGCAGCTCATTGGGGATGTTTGTTTGCCTGTCTGAAAGCAATATTTCAGACTGTCTGCATGTTCTGCAAGATACAAAGAATATAATCTAGGCACATTTAAATTATTTCTTTTTATTTGGTGTATTTAACTAGTCAGAATAAAAGGTTATGTGATATGATCATATTCTTTATTTACATCTTACTGAAATAGACTAAGAAATATAAAAAATGTTACCAATATTACGGTATGAAGATTTTAAATAAATATACCTATATAATACATTATTGCAAGTTTTTGGTTTATAGATCGCTCTAATGTCGTGGATATATACTTTAATCTCGCTAATACACGGCGATCACGGGTTCGAATCCCAGGTCGCCCCTCTGATTTTTCGGAGTCATTCGTGTATAATAATAAATTACTACTCACTTTAACGGTAAAGGATAACAACTTGCGAAAAGCTACATAATGGGAGCTTTGTTATCGCTAAAATAGATGATGTTCATCCACCTGAAATAGGTGGTATATTAAGACTTAACCTTCTCCATCATAAAGACGGTAGTGCTTAGAACTTACCATTAAGTGAAGAGTAATCACATTAACAAAAATATCTTATTTCATACACTCTGGCCAATTACTTGAAATATCTTTTACATTTTCCTTACTTCCTAAAATTATGACTAACTGACAAGTACTTGTATCTTAAATCCCCTTTAGCGTCCGGCTTGGGCGCCTGAGTTTCGAGGATCTAATTAAACACTCACTATTAAAGGATTATAGCCCCTATTCCCACCTAATAACTATTACATTTCATTGCTGGTTATTCCAGATACAAATACCAAAGAATACAAATGGTGATGAAGGAATATGTACCTTATTTTAATAGTTGTATAGTTGAAATTTGCTTGTTTCCTGGTGGAGTGAGGAAAGGTGTGCCCGGCCGGAACTTGGAAGCCGTACTCACGCACGCGCCGGAAACTGCGCTCGCGCATCCTACACCGCGCCGGTGTCACTTACGATGACGGACGGTGTAATTGAATAAGTACTTGATGTATCGATTACTTGTACTTAGCTTCTACTCACATTTTTAATTATGTGTGTGTTGCTTAAAGAAAAAAGGCCTTTACAAAATATGTATTGAGACATGCGCTTAGGGGTATGGAATTCAGTGCGGTTTTTTGCATATTTAAATAATTATATACAGCCACATAAAATATATTGCAGAACATAGACGTAATCACAAGATTTACATCCAGCAATTACCTGCAAACTTTACTATATAAACCGACGGATACGTAACCCAAAAGTTATAGATGCTCCTCCAGAACGTATAAGTATGCCTGAAAATGTCTCGTGACTTGATGTTTATGCACTTAAAAGTACACCAACCGCAACCACAAACAGAAGGAATATCATCTTATTCGGCAACATTTATTCTATACATTTTTATAAAATCCACTGACTAAAATAAATACACCCAACAGTCACATACATAGTCCCTACCCCACACTAAGATCGAGCCTCGTGTCGTGATTATCAAGAACTACGAGAGACTTTTCGGTCAATATATAAGGTATTTTTATTTACATGCATACACACAATTCTATCAATTAATTAAAAATAACAATATGCATTAAAACTCATCAGGGGAGGTGTATGGGAAAGTGTCGAGGCATCCGCCACGGTAATTGCCCGGTGCTCTCAACTGCCGAGTGTTTATGAGTTTCCCAGGACACTTTTAAACACCCGTGTGTTCTCACCCTTGTTACGTATTGTTTATTAATTGATTGTGTGAGAGGAGATAAAGAGGAAATGGCACACCTGTGCTGGTCACTGCCGTCGACGTTTCAACAGATTCTAGAATATAAAACCATCAAAATTCCCACGTGTTTTTGTCGTACTCAACGAATATAGATTTTCAAAATGTTGATACCGATTGTGTGATTGTGGACGATCTTTTTATTGCATCCGAATTAAGAATCATCACTGGAATTATTGCTCAATTTTTGCTAAAGACATTTCTACGTACCTTCAACAATGAGTGAAAACCACATGTATAATCAGTTGTTCTCGAGACCTTTAAAACCGCAAGTTATTTTTTTAGACGGTTAAAATATTATTCAATCATCACCCTCGTCCTAAGCCACAAGAAGTTTAGTGTTGAATCACTCCAGATTAGAATGAATACACCCGACACCCACATACGTAGTCTTGACCCCACGCAAAGATCGAGTCTTGTGACGTAAAGTATCAGAAAATGCGAGACACTTTTCTGTCTCACAAACACCCAGACCCAAAACAAATACCTGTAGTTCACACAAGCATTTGTTTCGGTGCGGGAATCGATCTCGCGTTCTCTCGTTTCACAGCCGGCGTCTAACCAACTGCGCCACACAGGCTGTCAATTCCACGCATACACCAACAATTATTTCCACACCTACCTGCTAGAAGCATCGTTGCTTAAAATGTATTCCCAGCAGAAAATTTACTCATATTGTTTAAATTATACGGAACTATGGCGCTACAATGTCTATTATGGCTAACAAAGTATAAAACAAGGGATCGCACGTGGGAACAGTTCACCTATCGGAAGGATGTGTGTTGTTGAAGCTCGAGTGTCGTAGTGCACACCTTTTGTCATGTTTCCTCTCCGTGTAATAGGGATGTAATGAGGTTTGTTTAGCCAGGGAACGTTGTGTGTTGCATGCATCGAGGTAGGGCGTTGATGGGGTGAGATATTGTTAATATAAGATACCACAACTTAATGAGTATAATAGTCCTGTGGAATTTATTATACAAGGATATCAGAAAGCTAAAAAATACGCATTTAAACCCCATATACTTGACGTAAAACAGAATCTGAAAATCTTTTCTTACTGCTCACTTACGTTATTGACATGGTACAATTTTGCAATATTCATAATTTCTAACTAATTGTATTTTATGTAGTCTAACTTTAAGCTGTATTTTATGATAGGATTTAATTAAATTGACATAAGTCTTATTAGGTTTATGTACAAAACACATTCAATAAATGTTAATTCTTTAAAAAGTAGTTAGTAGGTAAGTAAAGGTTAGGGTACTGTACTAACAAAGACTATGACAGCTGGATATATGGGTTCATTACAATCTTATTCAATATTGCCCTATAACAGTTTTTGTCAGTAACACAGTAACCTAGTAATATTCTTATGGACAAATTCTGTCTTGCAGACGTTAGGCATACAAAATACGTATTAATCTATACGGAATTCGAGCCGTTAGTCTAAAACTCCAGCATTTCAGCCCCAACGCGAAGCGAACCGTTTCATTCAAATTCCAACTATCACAAACATCACCAAAATTTCAAACAACAAACCGTTATCGAGTTATCGATTGTACCACGGTGGAAATCAGTGTGGGGTGCGCACACGCACGACGCCGCCCAATCACGAGGCGCGCCGGGACAGATGCGCTATTGTTGCCGGGACAATGCCGCCTGGGGTGGACTGTGAGAGCAAACATGTGACATTACTCCACTGTCATTAAAAACGGCTGAATTGTAGCTTGGTATATGTCAGGTTCGATGTTTTTGGGCACTAAATACAGTCGGTTTAATGAATTTCAAATTAGTGTTGTCTAGGCCAATGCCAAGATCTACTTTACTGCCAAATCTTTACCTTTTTGCTCGATCTTTATTATCCTCGATTGTCGATCATTGACTCTAATATCTTTCTTGACGTCATGGACACAGCGCTTCTTTTTCAACCTACTTGTATGTAATAATCGGCTGCCTATGAGACAATTAGGATTCTTGTTCCTCATTGTATTCCCACCAGGACACTAGGATATGCCGTTTTGAATATAGAGTTTCCCCAAAATATTTCATCGGGTTCTTCTACATATATCCAATGTAAATCAGAACAATAGCTAGCCTATTCCCAGTTACTAGAGAGACTCTTGATATCTTTGATTCTTAATTTGTAACATTAAATTAGAAAAAACAGAAGACTTACTTGGTTATAATTTGTTTATATAAAAAAGCAATACTAGCGTCTGTCTGGAAGTCAGCTGGAACGTTGAGTCGTCAATTTGAAGAAACCGCAAATAATGTCGCTGTGTAAGAAGTAAGAATTATTAGATCGGTGGTTTTCTCTAGACATTATAATTACCTACTGTCACTTAGTCAATAAAGCAATCATTGAGTTGGCTAACATGATATCCCTGTTCAGAATATTTTATTATAACATTTCAAAATTCCTTAAGCTATTACCATCATCTTTCATTAAGGCACACAATTTATTAAAAATTTAGCAACAAATTAAAAACTAGGGTACTTGAAATTAACCCTCGCGAGTTCGTTAAATTCGAAAAGGTTGTTGGTTGGAGGTGGTCGCCCGGGCAACGCACCCTAGCTTGTGCCCTGCCGCCCTGCCATCCTGCGTCCTGTGTCCTGCCCAGCGCCCGTCGTCCTGCGACCTGCAGGTGTGCTATCGGATTTAATCAACTGATTGTGACTGACAGGCAGATGTACACGTACACAGAATCATTACACGCGAGGGTTCAAAAGTGAATGCAATGTAACCCTCATTGTTGATGTCCGGTACTGGGATTAAAACGTCAATATAGTAAATAATAATGGATACACAGCAGCCATTTACCTGGGCTTGACCTAAGGCTAAAGGGGAAATCTTATATCAATAGTAACAGAAATTGTACTTTACGATTTGGATTACACATCTAAACAAAATAATAATTGTGGACGAGGCCTGCATGCATTTATTTTGGTGCGAGGAACGAACTCGCTCGGTCTTGTTTCACAACTGGAGACTGCAAATTAGTGGCATACATTTTAGAAATTCCTATTAATTTCAACAATTATTTGAAATCCAATGAATTATAAAAAAATCTCACATTTCTCTAATAAATTCAATTAAGCTGCAAAACATATTAGCGCACTAAAGACCCGAATTCCCGCGAGATGTAGTCATAAAAATATTTTATGTTTACACGAATGAGTTTGTATGGAGCCCCCCTGGGAGGATCGCACAAAAGTGATGCAATTTACTGCGCAGTGGATGTAAAAGCTGTGAATCGAATAGCCGTGATAGTGTAGTCCGCCATGACAGTGCAGTGGAGGGAGCGTTGCAGGGCACGTGGCCGCCACGCGCCGTACGCGTCGCGCGACACGCTGAGCACCTTGGTAAAGTCAGCATGACAGTTAACATTCTATTATTTTTATAGAATTTGTACCGATAACAATAAATTCGCCCCGTATCACGTTTTTTATGGAATTTACGCCTGGCTTGGCCTATTACATCTTATGACTGAAACCAGTTTGGTTAGCTGTGGGTCGTTCTAGTGACACCTTTGCCTACGCCCTCGGGAACAGGCGTGAGCACATGTATTGTTTACTCCACGATATAGATACACGGACCTAGGGATTGAAATGAGCAGATCGCAGGGAATGAAGCTTGGAATTTGAATTCCAATCTTTGCCAAGCAGTAACCAATATGTGACTCAAAAAATAAAAGGACTAGTTTTCATATTTACGTCTCAATAAATAATATGTTGACGGTACTCAGCGTTTTGTTGAAAGAAACGGATTATTTTATTGTATTTTTGGTGAAAGGTCGCTCGTGTTACTGGGGTCGCACATACGCATTCACACAGACACACACACAGCATCAGTAAATACCGGTGAGCCCCTATTACGGCACACGAGGATTTTGTTCAAAGATTATCGCTACTTGATGTCTGCTATTTTTTATTTGATAAGACTACCTTTCATCCCAATACAATAGATGGAAGATATGAAAACAATCTTCAACTTTTTATCAAAGGCAGATGAGCTAACGGTCGACCTGACGGTAGATGACGATGACCATAGGTGACGATGGTGTCCCGAGTAATGAGTATGTCCAAGTGACTATGTTCAATGGACTTCTTTTTAGGACTCCTTTTAAGACTATGTCTAAATGACGGTGAAACAATGCACAAAGTAGGTAATTCATACAAAGCATGTTCAGGCTTGGCAAAAATACTTTTTTGAAACTGTGCGCCGTGCGGTATGCTTATACCAGGTAGAATAGATTAACTCTTTTCTACTAGTAAATTGGTAAACAGGTGTATATAACCGCAATGTATTTAGAACACTCTCAACAGAACTAATACTAAGTAATAATTGAGATTTAACAACGTCTACGGCGTAGACATTTGCTACGTATGATCATTATGAATACTTACCTAAGATTTTAAAAATTCAAAATAACTATGGTATTACCAATTTTATTATACTAGGTATTCACGTTGTTGTAATTTGATGATGTAAATGTATCACAGCATTTTACAAATAAGTAAGCTATTTATACGCAGTAGATACACATTATGTATTTGATGCATTTTTTTTAAACATTACCGTTTTACTACTACCTTCTTTTGTATTTACTCATAAACCGAAAATTCCACATTAAAACGGATTTCCACAATTTTTTATTTGGAACAACTCAGATGGAATAAAAATCTGCAAGCCAATGTCCACGCACAATAGTCAACAATAAGCCGCGTAATTACCCGGCTTTCATAATACCCACATTACCCATATGGAGAAGATAAATAATACTACATTCTACAAGCCGGTCGGTTGAAAGGTCGCGGGCACATTTGTGCAGCTGCGGCGGCGCGGGCGCACCCCGCGATACGGGCAGGTGTACACGTACCTCAATCACTGACGGACGGTGTATGCTCTGCTTTAGTTTTTTTTTTTGGGTGACAAAGGAAACTTGTTTTTATTGTAACTAGGCTGGTAGCCTTATTGTTAGCTACTTGAATCAGGATTATTTGAATATTGTTACGTAAAAAATTGGCGGGGTTTTCGTATTGTTTGCAATGGCGTGTCTGATCTTGTGTTTAGGAGTATTATGTTGGCATGTGAAAATAACGTCATGATAAAAACATTGATTTGATGGTTTGGTATTTTAAGATAGGAATAAAACCCAACCAGAGAATAAAGAGATAATGGGTTTCCGAGAATCCCACTCACCATACGAAATACAAAAAATCCGTTACTTCATGTCGATTTATTTCGGATTGTGTTACTAACTGGACTACCACCCTTGTCGAGTGGCCTATGCCTACAATAATTAAACATAACTACAGTGCGGCTCTACCACTTTAAAATATAACTGACAGAATCAAACGAATTCATTTCATTGACCCCAAACTGAGCATATTCCTAAGCGTAACATTTGCACAAACCAATAGGGTTGCGTGTAGTGTCACGCGCCATGCTTATCTGTGTGGGCAGCCGAGCGCGCCGAATGCGGGCCCTCACAGCTCTTTTAACGCTCATTGTCGCTAAGGTAGTCTCAAGAGCCATTCCGAAACTATTCAATGTTATGCATTACCCTTATATCGATGTGTTTTTCATACGAATATCTGAGCCGTTATTGTTTTTATTAAAAACATAATACAAGCAGGATGTGCTTCTATGCTATAACAGTTTTGAGTGTATGGAATTTATTTGTGTTCCATACTAACTTATTTTCTTGTCCATAATTTGCGTTAACTTGACGATATTGTTTAAACATTTCTTAGCGAAATTGTGATAAAGAAATAACCTGAAGAATTGTATTTTTTTTTAAGAGGTTTAACAATATCCACATAACAGACAACAACATATTACAGAGGACAATTTTTTTTCTCAGACCCCTAAGACATCCCGTAACAATTCGCACAGTGCCCTATTCTTTTCTCTTAATTCCCAATATCTACAAAATACGACAAGACTTTTCTTTTCCCATTCATCTAAGAACACGTATCTTATCAAACCCTTACAATCAATCACCTGTGCAGCCCAGTGTGCCGTTGACTTATTCCCCTAATTTCCTTGCTCACGTGCGCGGCAACAGGTGGCGCCGCCTTGACCTGTTTCTTGAGGGGTAAGGCACCAAGTGCGTGCATGCTTACTGCTTTAAGGTGTTGCTGGAAGGGGCCTGTAATGGGTTTTTTTATGAGTGAGAAGTTTTGGGTCGTTATTTGGGTTTAGTTTTTGGGTGATTTTTCTATGTATAGTTTCTAAGGCACTAAATGTATGAGCTGTTATGTTGTATAAAAACGTAAAATTTTGTAGGTGTGTCATGTGTGTATATCATGAGTTTAGTAGTAGAACGTATTAGTAAAATAATTATTATTTTGATAATCTAAATACAATTTATTTACCGCTTTGTTAATCCAAATTTACCATAAGCTTCCAACTTTCATTGATATACATTGATCGATTTTTTTATCATTTCTTTACGTATATGTACTTACTATACCGAGTTTCGAAAAAATATCATACTGATTAATGTTCCATGTATTCTCTATAAAGCTTAGTTACAAAATGGTTAAAATGTGGCTGTACACCTTAAATAAATTACCAAGACGTTGCGCATTCACTTCCAGTAAAACTAACCCCACGTTTTCATTCATTGAAGAACTTTTAATACCCCACCTGTTATATCCTTTCTTTTTAAACCTGACAAGCTGTTGTATGAATCAATTGCTGTTTATGTTTTTATTATATAATTTTCACACCTTTATAATGGCTATATTAATTTAAATTGTAGTATCAATTGTATAGCATTAATTTCGAAACGGATGTACGTTATAAAGGGGTGTCAAAGGTTATTTTTTACTTCGTCTTGTAAGATTGAGTATATGCCGCTGATCTGTGATCATTTATCAAAGAAATCTTAAATGAATAACAAATATATTTAGTAAAAATGGAAATGATGTAATATCTGTCTCTATAATGGTGATGACGCTAAAATCTTAATTTTTTTTTGATGAGTCTGAACATCTGACATGATAGAAAAATGAGTAAAAAAGATCCTTGGCATTGACTCGGATAAACAGAACCTAGAACAACTTATTCACATTATCACGTAAAATCATGTACGCACAGATCAAAATGTCAAATATTAGGTACCAAAAATAATTATGGGTATCCTTTTTAAAACAGCTGCCGTTTGCGGTCAATGACACGTTGACATGAACTTTTATACGCAATGTTTATAGTAGATAACAATAAAACAGATAAATTGTGTTTTTGATATACATTAGAGGAGTGTAATATTAATGACAGTCTAGTTTGTCGAAAATTGTAGTTTACGAGGGTTTACTTACCAGTCTTAATAAATTGTTTTATTTTTATTTTATAAGGATTTCAGGGAGTTGAAACGAGTGATTGGTATATTACTGATTATTGCTCATGTATTGGGCAGATCTTTCAGCGGGAAATATATTTTTTCTTACATTAAAGGAGACGCATTTGAGCACCACTGTTACTTTAGCATTTGTCTCATATCAAGGTATGATTAGCGTAATAATTAATACTTGGGAGACGCCTATGTTCAGTCATGGATTTTCTGTTCTTGGAGGTTATAATTAAGAAAGTATGTTTCACGCAAAGCACGTTTTATACACATTGCCTAAAAATTTGCTTTTTTTTTAATGTAGGCAGGCATATGTAGGCTGGCGGGCCGCTAAACCATCCAGGCGATAAATGCATTAAATAATGATTAAATAAAATAACAGTTGCTTCTAACAATAATACATAACACCAAGTAGATTAACAGATGTGGTCAAACATTCGCCAAATGTGTAAGGAAATTTACATTTTGTGTACTAATTGGTAATTACAGGGAATGTTAATTTGGAAATCGCCGTAGTACGAGGCATGTTGAGTAATAATGTGCAGGAAGCCCCGTCAAATGAGTGTATTATCATAATTAGACACACAGCTGGCCCGCGGTGCGTCGCGTAAGGCACACTTTGCCACCCAGAACCCACTACCCTATATCTACGTTTGTAGAGTTAGTTATACTGCCTTGTAATATATATCTACCTAAAAAAAGGTAAGTTATGGTGCCTTGATAACGTGACTGAGTTGTATATCAAGTGAAATGTGGCTGAGTTAATACAATTCTTTAAAGGTACAAAAGCAGTTTGAGAAGTTGCCAAAAGGAGGTTCATAATTCATATAGAGTATTCTTTACAAAAGCTATTGGTTACTGGTTAGGAAATAACTTTAGACTGTAGGTGGCATTTGTAGCACCTCTGCTAACACTCCGATTATGAAAAATCAGACCAAGATACATGACAGAGAACCAAAATAATTATACTTCTTTAGATCATCACCATTAAATTGAATTTTATAAGGCCTTAATATTGAACAAAATATTGAAGAGTAGCTTTAAGATTCATATAAATTAACACCTGACAATGTCTAACCTTAATTAATTAAAATAATCAACTCTAAGTAAATTTGGCCAATTTTCACCGAAGTTCGAAGTTAGCCGACATCTATGATATGAAAATAACTTTTAATATAAAGCCAAAGATGTAGACTCGGATATCGAATTAACCGCTAACTAAGTTTGGAGGACTTCCCTTTTGAACCAGGCTACCTCTTACATTGTTCGACTTTCGTAGAAGTTTGGTCATAAGACCAACATTCTGTATATGTGTATTATGTAATATTATGAGTTTGTAATTCATTATAGACCTGTAATAAATAAGACTATTTCTAAATGTATCGGTAATGTATAATTATACACGGAATTATACAGAATATTGATGTTTAATTCAACCCACATGTTTCTCATCACCCCCGGTGACATTGTACAAGATTTGAAAAACAATCGAGATGAATTTATGTCAAAAATGTTGATTTTAATTTTCGTGATTTTTGGGCAGCCCGTATAGATACGATCATGATACGAGTATTTTTACCGCTTAGCTCAACTTCAGTTCACTTCAGGAATATACCTGAGTCATAAAAAGACTCGTACTTATACATTGATTTATTTTGGTTGATCAAAAGCCTTGAAAACTAAAATCGGATTTTTTTTCAAAATACCCAGGCAGTATTATTTCAAACTCGGTACAATGTTACCTGGAATGGTTAGAAACATGTGGATAAAATTAAATACCGTTTATCTATATCACCCTGTATAATAATTAGATTTTTTCATTTATCGATGATCATTTGTCATCAATAAAAGTTAAATTTGTGATTTTACCCAACATTCCTTTTAATCCAATAACGCGTGTTGATAAGTAGCAATAATAAAACGGCAAGCGGAACAGCAACCGTTACGGCACTAAATCAAATTAAGTAAAAAATCAAACTTTCTCTGGCAAAAGCCGGGTGTTGTAGTCCGCCCCATTGAACACGCGACGAGGTGAATGAAGCCCTAGTTGGGGTGCTGGGTGCAGGCCAATGATATAAAATGTACTGTGCAGTATAGTTACGAGCAAACAATTACATTCCGCCACACATCTGTCGGCGTTTAGACAATCACGATACGTCACGCGATTTGACTGCTGTGTTGTGGGGTGAGATGTTTTGATACTTGAATTAGTATACAATTTCGAAAAGCATTGCTCATAAGTATTTGAAAGTATTTTTATTTGTATACGCTGTTTTAAGAAGCTGCTATAAGCTTAATTTTTTACAAAGTAAAATTCATTTATTTAGCTTTAGTTTTATCAATATTTTTAATACATTTTAAAAGTGTTCCTATTGTTGTACATATAACTGCCATCGCTATTTAACTTTAATTACAAAAAGAACTCCAATGGTTTTTTATTGTTCCTGGATTACACACTTATTTTTTACTTTATCCATGTTTTATAAAAAACGCTTTTAACGTTATTTTTATTCTACAGCGTGACAATTTTCATACATATCACACAATTATTTGACATACAACTCTACGACCAACCATCAACTTGACAACAACCCAGTCATTCCTCAATAGTAAATTTATATCAAAACTGTACCCAACAATTTTTATCCTTTTAATACCCAATGGATCAACCAACATCGGTCGCAGTATACACCCGTGACAGCTGCGCGGCGCGGCACGCACCCGCCGGCCGCCACGCATTCATACGGTAATGCAGCGCTTTTTAATTACCATCGCTGATAAATCTGCGCGCGCGTGCCCCACGCCGGTGTGGACGCGGCCTTATGCCGCACCAACAAGATATACGTCATGTGTGACCTAATACAGCCCTTTCATTTGTTTTAGTGAAATTACTATTATTAAGGTTTTGATGAAATTACTGTCAAAAGCCATAATAAACAGTATAATATATATGTATACTCGTATATGCCATAGTAGATTAACAAAAAAATACGATTATGCATACATATGATTTAAAAGATGGCGATTTTAAAGAATTTCTACGGTATGTAAGTCCGCCAACCCGCACTAGGCCAGCGTGGTGGACTATATGGCCTAACCACTCTCAATCAATTCTCTCGATTGTAGAGTAGGCCCGTGCCCTGCAGTGGGACGTATATGGGCTGATATAGATATAGATACATATGATATGATTTTGTTAAAGTTTATGCCAAATAGAATATCTAGTAGAAAAAAAGGACGGAAAATGTATGAATAATTTGTTAAAAATTCATTAAGATGAGCAGGCCGTTTGGCTGATGATGATGTCTGTCCATTTAACAGGAACAACACAACACTTAGGTACATGTAATTTCTCGTAATATTCTTCACATCGGAACAAAACAGAGCGTACACAGTTTCTAGAAGTAACAATAGTGTTAATTACCACCTAGCATTTCTGACATATTTTCCACTAAAATTCAATTTCCGCACAAACTGCCCTTTAATATTTTCTTCCGTGAAACACGAGCTCAATGAGCCAAACTGTCCCTGTGAGAAATAGTTGGACATAATTGTTCAGAGGGCTAATCAAGGTTGGTATTCGTATTCGGCAGCGCCGGCCGCACGTGCAGTAATAACCAATCGCATTCCTCTCATTATTACCGCACATTGTTACTTTCATGTCCGCTATTATGCCGCAATTGGGACAATTATTTGTCGCCAACTTAATTTGTGCCTTTTTTTGTTTGTTTTTAATGATAGGGTGCTTTTTGCTGTTGTTTTCCAGCGGATATTATAATGAATGCAGTCTGCCACAGGTGAGAATTTTTTTGTGTATTATATTGTATCACCTCATATACGGGCACGAGCCTACTCTATAATCGACAGTTCGATTGAAAGGAGTTAGGCCATACAGTCCACCTCGCTGGCCTAGTGCGGGTTGACAGACTTTGCATACGATAGAAATTATTAGAAATCGCTATGATATGCGATTTCCTCACAATGTTTTCCTTAACCGTTATAGCGCCTGGTGATTGACTATCAATACATGGCTCCGAAAAGTCAGAGATGTAAAGCAGTGTTGTATGTTGGCAGTCGCATCTGGTTCGTTTGCAAAACAAGCCACAACGCTCTGTTGACAAAAGTGAAATATTTTTTACATGCGGATACATATACTTATATTCATATACTTACTTACGATTAGGTGAGTTCTTGCTGGTTTTCAGACTCACTTAATGAAATAACGCACCCCATTTACCCTTATTTCAAGGAAAAAACATTCAAACGGAGAGTCATCATAACATACGGACAAATGTATTAATCGATTACAATAAAAATCGATAAAACAACCGATTAAACGCAACCATATTGGTAGATACCATATGTTTTTAATGAAACGATTAAATGTATTTGATAGATATCGACTGGGGATCTTTTCTATCATATACCACAAGTCATAACAAATGTTGTTAACTTTAATATTATAGAGTAGGATTAATTTACGTATTCGATTCTGTATCATATAAAAATACAGCTTCTGCATCTTTAATAGGTTGCACTTTTTGTGGCTTTTATATTCTATACGCATAAAGTAAAGATGTCATTAATGTTTTTGTAAAAATAAATGTGTGATATTTAAACGTGCCATTGTGATACTGATTTGTATGTTTTACAGTGATGCGTTAGACCGAAAGTCTTTAAAAACGATTATGGTCACTAACATCAGCGTTTTCCCGAAATTCTAAATGCTATTTATACTTATTAGGATAATCACAATCCACATATATTATAAATCAACAAAGTCCCTTTTCAAAACGCACTAGAAATATTACCCAAACAAAACACAGATTACATCCAATAGTTATAAGGCACGTCATAGTGCTTGATCAAAGAGCTTCTAAATAAATATTCTCAATAAGAAGATGAAACATGTCAAAAGCAACAAATGGACTTCAAGGGCTTGAGTGGGTGCAACAGAGGGAGATTTTATTACTTCGATATAGAGTTGACATCGATTGAAAAACTGCGCTATAGAATCTGGCGGATTGACCGCCGCCCGTGGAAGCTATTAGCCGCGCTCCCCTGTGTCTTGTGATGGGCTGGCCATGATGTTAAATCTTCAGAGGATAAATATATTCATCTGTGAAGCTGAATAGATTTAAATAATCCGCCGCCTTACGTCAGTTTTCTGTGAGGCAATGGTGCCTTTTCGGTTGTACCGGCTTATTCCTATTGAAGTCCCAGGTAAAAACCGTGTAGAAGGTAAAAGCAATTATAATTAATGCATCCAATTTAAAAACATGTTAACTAATCGAATGTGCATTTATTCACACAATTAAACAAGCAAAGTTAATGACAATTAACTAACATGGCTCCAGTTTATGAGAAAATATGAATAGTATAACTTATAAGATTTGTTTTCTTACTTTATGGTCACCGTTTTCCTATACAAAGGTTTAAGACTGTGTACACTAGCTTCGGAAGTAGGGTCTGACGTCCGATCTCCACTCGGTAACATCACAGTGTGTACCTTACCTTGCCTTAAGATTGCATCCATCCAATAGGGTTTCGATGCGGGAAGTTCTACAACGTTTAAAATATCTTTATAAATACTTGAAGTATCTCAAAATACGTAAACAGTGCAGATATTTATTTTCTAAAATGTATTTCGTTTTTATTTCTGTATCATAAAAAATACTCGGCCTATTTTTCTTTGCAAACATTTTTGCAACACCCCTCTATTTGTACGTCATTTATCGACTACAGAGCAATCACTTGTCCTGTGTCCAAACCATTATAAAAAAACAATGCAGATGTGCCTACGTCAAATCGAGCGTAACCACGTAACCGAACGGTGGTGTGACAGCGATCACAGTTCACACACTCCCGGAAGCACTAGCAAGCTGCAAAGTAGCGCACCTCCAAACAAATGTACTCCCAACATTTTTTCCACCTGTGATGTCGATTGCCATTCAATTATCCCCTTTATTACAATGTAGTTCAGTGCTATATGGGGTTTAGATATGGGTGAGTGAGGTGTGCAGTGACGTCAGCATTTTAAGTAAAGTTCCGTTGGGTTTGGTTACAGTGAGCACGCATCACTGCTTCCTGAAGGATAGCGATGCCTTAATGTGTTTGATAAAGATCTGCTTTGAATATAAACATGTTTTTTCACAATTTGTTGCTTATGATAGTTTATAACATTATTAAGATGAGTTACTGATTTCTGTTCAATAATTTCAGATGGTTTACAGTTCACAAGGTACTCGATTAAAGGCCATTTATCAGCAATCACAGCGCCGAACGTCTATGCGCAAGTACGACAGTCGATCTAATATAGGCTGCAGGAAGTATTTGAATGATCACAGGGAGAGTTAAAACGTTATCATTATCCTATAGTATGTAGCGAATCAAAAAGAAACATTTGATTAAAGTACAACTTTGTTGTTAAACATATGTTTTGCATGATCACCTAATATATTTTCGTCTTGACTGTAAGTGCTGTGAGAGGGAAAAAAATAGTAGCTTCAGATAACCACTAGTAAAAACTGTTCTTTACTGTAAAAAAAGTATTTCTGATGAACTGTAAATTTGACCATTACGTGTAATCATGTATAAGTACATATATCGTTTTATTCCCAACAAACAAAAATACTTTGGTTGAACTAATATTCCGATTATGAACCCTATAAAATGAAATACGGGCTAGGTACAATTAGTGTGTATGGTGAAACTGCAGTGGCTCGGGGCGGCCATTATAGTGTCCTCTTACATTTATGAACCAGCTAGCTGTTGCGCCCTCTGGCGAGGATTATGCACTATAATAGTGCTTGGGTTACATCCAATATGGAATGACAAATACTATTGTGAAGGGAACAAAAAATATTTGGATGCGAAATGCGAATTAGCTTCTGCGCTTTTTTTTAATGCGTAAGACTGATTCAATTCCATTTATCGTAAGATGAATATTAAATGAATCAGATTATATAAAGTTATCGAATCTATATTATTATCTATCTATTATTACATCTTTATTGTATTTATGTTTAAAAAAATCAAATACCCGAATCACCTAAGGTAATTTAGATATGTAGGTACGTTTGAATAAACGATTGAAATTATAATTGCAAAACGTTGTTCATCTTCTAGGAAATCAATTATTATTTTTAAGTCGATCTCTTATAATCAAGGAATATTTTTAAGTCGATCTCTTATACCGAATAATATAAAGTATAAACCAATTTTTGGATACAATCTACACGTCACCCAAATATTCGATGATTTATATGGATTTTACCGATAGAAATCTAACAACTTGCATACCTTATTTAAATAGCATGCCTTTTCCAGATTCTTTAATATGGATAAGAATCAAAAAGGAACACTTTAAAAAGAGGCTCTATCTAAAACAAATTGCAATAGATAAAACCACGGGGAAATATTAGTAAAGTAAAGTTTTCAAATAAACGCCACAGGAGCGTTGTTTGCGAGTTAATTGTTATTTAGCCGTCGAGATCCAGTTTATTAAAGGCGTAGATAATTAAATTAAGCGAGTTTCTTTGACGCTCGTGCCCGGCTAATATTTTTATTAAGGATGCCGTGCTTTCAACGCCACTGGCCTGCTAGGGACGTTAATCGGAACTATATCGATTATCTTGGTGTGATTTTTGCTCTGCAAATGATTATTAGATTAATATATAGAGAGAGACCCTCTTTATTGTTTTTCCTTCCTTTACTTATATTACAAATACGCAATTCAGTTTGTTACGCTAATAACGCGTTTACTACTCAAACAACCATAATGATTTTTGGCATACAAGTCGTCAAAGGTACAGATAAGGCCATAAAGTACTTTTCATCTAGAAACAAGTATTATTACCGAGGGATAAATAAACATACGGCATGGCATTAGAGTTATGTATCGCTGAATCGCTAATTATATATTTAAATACTACACCTCAATAGTCAAAACATTCATAGACGAACCAATTCAAACTAAATTCTCAACTATCGATATCACACTCTCAAAAACATCGACATCACAACATGCCTACTCGTTTTTTCAGTACCCAGTCGGAAGGTGATAATACCGAAGTTTGAAGTGGAGGTAATTACAACCCCGGCCAAGCGCCGTAATAGAGCCAATTATGTGGAACCAATAAACAAGGCACAATTAACTACTGTACACTTTTGACATTACACCAAAATTTATTTGGAAAAGCATGAATTAAATTTTGACGAAATATTTGCTTGTTGTTTTTTTGTGGATTAATGTTAGTATGTGTTTTTGTCATTGAAGGATGTGAAGAGCATGTCGTTCATCTGAGGATAAGCCTCACGCCTGAATATATGTTAGTTTTGAGCGTTATGCGTTATGCGTTATGCGTTAAGAAAGAGTTCTTGCGTGACACACAAAAGTATTTAAGCTTTAAAGTCATGTATTAAAGTAATTGGGGAACGTTACGCAACCGATGGAGACAACTGGTTGACGGAATCAAACGGAGCCACGATCCTCAACAGTAAGGGAATGATTAAAGAGAGAGATTAAAGTAATTTACTTTAAGGTCGTATACATTATTAATATCCGGAAGCTTGCTTACAATATTTTTGTTATGACGGAGCACACAAGGCGAAACGTGAGTGACCTAGTAGCACCTCTGCCTTCCCCTTCTGGGAAATGGCGTGAGTGTATGTATATGTTTATAAGTATTTATGAGCATTCGTGATTTGTCATCGGTTATAATCATCAAGCGAGTCTCGCTCGTTTGTAATAGCAAAACGTTAACTTTTCACACGAATTTCCTGCTGGTACAATGTCGGTTACCTACAAGTATATGTGACTGGTTTAATGGGGTAAGCGAGGTGCATTTTCCATCTTTATGCACTCACGTAACAAACGGAAGAAGGCGGTTAATGTATGTATAATATTAGGGTAGTGTTTAGAAAAAAGCTTATTGCTGGATCATTTAATAGTGTTATGGAATACATATAAAGAAGATTAAATGTTTAGAACGAATAGATAATTTAGTTCTGTTAGTGCTACAAATTACAATTATATTTATGTCCAAGGTCACTTGATATAAGAAGTCTTTAAACAATCGGCATTAACTTAAGCCGCTTAGGGATTTTCAAAATTCTTTCTATATACTTGTCAACGCATATGGAACATCTTGGCGAAATTCCATGATTTCCCAAGAACCAATCTTTCTTTGATACGTAGATCCAAAACTCAATTAACGTTACCAGTACAGTTCAATAGGTAAATACTTAGTAGTTGCCTAATAGTAATACTTGTATCCGTCAAGGTGTTTATTTAAAAACCGCAATAAAGTGACGGCAATTTGAATAATACTCCGCTGCGGGTTTCCACACGAATGACTTCACTACACTTTGAATTTTAATTATACGCTTTGGTACTATACTGCGATTACTTAGAATCAGCCGTTTGCTTCCAGTAATATAGTTCTATAAACATATTATTGGTACTAAATAACTAACATTATCATAAGTTCACAACTGTATCCTTGAATGCACTGTAGGGAGACCGCAGAGATGTCACTAGTGCGAAATGCCTTCCATATTTCGCCATGCTTATCTCCGTTCATTAGGTGGTATGCTACTTCAATTAATAGTGATAGGTAAGGTGGAAGGGAAGAGACGTGCTAGCAAAGAAAAATATGGTACATACAAAAACTCACGCCTTTATCCCCGAAGGTGTAGGCAGAGGCACCACCAGGACACCCACATTCGCTATGTATGTTTCGTCCCACGATGTGATAGGGGGCGAGCCTATCGCCATATCGGGCACAAATTCCTGACTCCGGGCTGATAATGAATAGAAAAATCCAATATCACTTTGCCCGACCCGGGACTCGAACCCGAGACCTCAGTTTTATAACCGTACCTTAATACAACTACGCCACCGAGGCAGTCGAAAAATTTTGTGGCTGCGAAATATCCGGGTGTGGACAACGGTCCACACGGACTGATAACCATCAGCACCGTTGAACAACTGTTCCCTCTGGATAATGACATATGAAAAAAGAAGCTAACAATCAATCCTCAATACTGCAGAGGCACTCAAAGAAAAAGAAGAATATATGTGATATAGGCGCTATGCCAATAATGCCGCTAATTTCATTTTAAATTACGTAATTAATTATGTGATCAAAACTACTATAACAAATAGTATTGTTCGATCAATCTAACGCAGAACAACCCACGCACGGCGGTTATTTTTTACCTACCTTTAAACAATCGTTAATTTAATTTGTTTGCTTTAACTGTTAAGAAAAATATTGCATATAAGCCAGCATATCTGATAGTTATGTACTAGAACATAAAATAAACATATTATACACATACTACAAGCAATAAGCTCGAATGGAAAAACACATAAAATGCTGGAACAGTCATACCTACGATCTCACTAAAATATACGTTGTGACTCGTCAACGAATCCCATAATTACTACGCCCTTAAATACAGTACTGAAAAGAACACAAATTACATACATAATGCTTCCTATAGAGCGTAATATGTAGCGCGTGGCTGAAGGGCGGGCCGGCGCGTCGATTCCTTCCTTTTGCAAAACACGCGTCGCAAAATTGAAAGCTAAATGGTGAATAAAGTTATTTGCCATGAATGCCTCCGGGCACAAATTTCAATTATTCCCGTTTCCGAATAGTTTCGAAGGGTCCCACCTAGCATATGCTACAATCGGGTGCAAAAGTTACTTTTTATTCTTGAATGACAAAACAAAGATATCTCTAGTTTATTTGAGCTGATCTCTACAACTTTAGCCTAAATAGAAGCGTCTTACTAAATTCGCTGGTGGGGTCAGTGAAACATATTTTTATTGCCTTCGCAGGTGGACGAATATACGACCCGCCTGACAGTAAGCGGTCACCGCCACTCATGAACCTTGGCAATGCCAGGCCAGGGGTCTAGTGAGGAGAGTATTTTTTTAAGCCTTACTTAAAGGACAGGTCGTAGCAGTTAATAACTAAAGGTCTAAAGAAAAATCTGGAGAATTCTATCACGACTGTACACCAAAGTGGGCGTATTCATCTCATAAAGGGGTCAAAATATTTTATTAGCCTTGCGATTTTAACTACATAGCAGGGCGACAACTAGATTACCCACCCCGGCCGCCCGAGGCGATGCGACAAATCGAGGATACTGCACCCGGGCTTTCACACTCCCAAGCATATTCATATTTGCATCTATAGCATTTGTATCTAAAGATCTTCCTATCTCTTTTAACGCTTTGTAATTTTTTTGTACTGGCAACACAAAGTGACTATAATTAATGATGTGTCGATATACGAGTAATTACGTCGGGTTGGTCAAAACGAAAACTCGATAGCTGAAATCAGAAAGTTACATACTTCAGTGGGTGACAGGTTTTCCACCTGCGTTTTTGTTGCAATAGATCAAAATATTACGATTTTGTCGTTTCTGAAGTCATATTTAATTCTTCTTACAATCATATTATAAAAACCAAAAACAATCTCAGCAACTCTCTTCATCCATCCTATCCTCATCCCTCTCCTACTTGAATCATAGAAGTATTATAAAACATTTTTTATTTATTCATGGGATCATTTGTCCAAAATTATCCAAGTTCCAACTCTGATGTTAAAATATCTTCACCACAGCTCCCTGCTAAACGACCAATTCGTTTCTCTTCTAATAATAATTGTTGAATAACTTAATTACAGTCTCGATCAAATTTCTAACAGCTGGAAAAAAAACTAATTAAACCATTAAAAAGAGACCCGCGAAATAATTAAGTAATTATAAAGCCACAGTTCATTAAGATCGCTACGGTGGCACGTTACAATTACACGAAATATTTCAGCTCGAACATTATACATTATTGTTTGAAACACACAATTTTCCCGGCTAAGAGGTAAATCGCGTGGGAGTTGTTATTTGTTATGTTTTATAGTGTTTAATTGTAGGGAATTATATGCTGATGTATTTGGTTATGCTAACACTACAAGTTATCGAATTTAAATAAATTTATTTTTGAGTCTATGTGTAAAAGATGGCGTTTATTATCTTAAAATTTTTACATTCTATTTTTATAAAAATATAACTTGCGCAATAGCGTTTTTTTTACTATTTGTATTTTTATTACAGGGAAACCGAAAAACTACGTTTGTAACACTAGTTTTAATTGACTTATAAAGCTCCAAACCGCTTCATAGCCGATAATAATGTCAAAGCAATGTCACTCGATTTCTGATTTCTTAAGATCTTGTATTCGCCAGTAGATTATAATTTATAAAGCTTAGAAGTATTTAGGAAGTGTTAGCTTACGTTCCCAAAATATACAACGCCTGAGACTGTTATGACATAAAATATATAGCCAAATATGTACGATGAAGATCTGATAACCAGTTTAAATCAACATCATGATTAGTGTCAAACACAAGCGAATAATTATGGAGTTGGTTCGACGGGCGGCGGTGCACAATGGCGCTGGAGCTCCGCCCGTCATGCGCAGACTGCGTCGCGGCTCTAATGAGCTGAAACTTATTGTTATTCTTTAAAATATTTTAATATTTGAAATATTAGGATTTGTGAAGAGTCACGAGCATTGTGGTTCGAAATAAGAAGGGAAAATTGTGCGTTATGGTTATCATTTTTGCTGTTGCAAACCTGATGATTAAACGGAAAGCTAGCGATTAAGGTTGATCCAAATAAAATGATATTACATTATGCTTCTTAGGCAATCAAAATGTAGTAAAATTTATAAATTTTCCAAATAATAATTCGCCAGTGCCGACGGTGCTCTAGCACCGGGTGTCTAAAGGCTAGTAACAGTACACTGTCCCATTATTCATTATCCATGAAGCTAAAAATTCACATCTAAAGCCTATAAAAATTGACACACACAAACAACATTCTAAATAAAAGCCACACCCCGTACAAAAGCTTTCAATAAAAATCAGCCTTTATTTTATTACGCTAAAATGTTGGAAATGTTAGAAGCCTGAAAGATACTTGAAGACTCGCCAATACCTCACGATCTTAACGATGTCGCTCTCGTGTGAAATGATTCAATACAAATGTGCTTACTCCTACACCGGAGTCAGTAAAATCTAATGCGAAAGGCACCTTATTCTGCCAGTATTTCTACAGTACGTTATTTACGATTTTTTTATATAATGTCACGACATGCAGTGTGCTCTTTTAGCATACCAATTGTCTCCTTTGCGGTCTGCCCAATACCGTCTTAAGTGGATTCTAAGTCTCCCAATTGGGCATGCTTATCTTCTATAAACGCCCACTTCGTAGTAAAGTAACTTGATATGCTCCACCTATTTTTATTGTATCTTAGCTTTTAGCTGGTCCAGTCACATTTTTGATCCTTTATTTAATCAACTATGTCGGTAATTTTCATGTCCAGTGCTGAAAATAAGTTTCTTTAAAAAAAATCAACAAGACGTTAACATATTACAAGTAATGTTTAAAGCCGATCCTTATAAAAATAGTATAAATTGTTAAAGATAGTCGAGTTCTAGAATACACCTCCGCCTCGAGTATAAACTCGACGCGTATTCAATCAGTGCGACCGTAACGCGCTCTGTGCTGTGAGTTGAGAGGCTTACACCCCTCCCCGCCCCGCGCCCCGCGCATCCCGCCGTCCCGCAGCATCCACCAAGACGCTCCGACGCATCCTCTGGGATTCCACATCGTTTTCTCTCGTCTTATTTGAAAAATTCAATGCGAACGATGTCGAATTTTGTAAGGAAAATGTAAAAGACTCCGTTTGAAGGGACGTGATGATACTATAGTTAATGAATGTTGATGTTTTGATAGCAATTAGAGATGATGTTTTCTGATTTCTTCAATGTCTAAAGTTAGAAAGGAAATCTGTTGGACGTAGTACAAATGATCACGAAAAATAAAGTTGGTAAAACAATATTGCATCAATTTCCAGGAAGTATTAATCTACCCTGTCTCTCTTCAGTCTCAAGAACTCCACTTGCTGAATATTTACCTATGGTATGATAATATTACAGCAATTACAATCCGCCTTATTGTTATGACACCTAGTATGTATACACTTAAAAGAAAACCATAGAAATAGAAACACATTTCGTAATTTAATCGAAGTATTAAAAATATCGCAGTTTTCATTTACATTTTTGGCATAAAATGAAATAAACGTTTTACCGTCAAAACATTAAAAGAAGGCCTAAAAATCCCAAATCTGGCACAAAAAGCGTGCCATTAAAACGTCATAAATAAAAAATCTGTTCCCAAAAACCGTCTCAACCCTAAACGAAATGTTTTGATGTAAAACGGGGAAAGAATGCGCGATCTCCCCTGATAGTTATTTGATATGATTTATTCATACGAACAACGTTCGACGTACGTACGTTAAATGGAAGTTTATTTAATAGAAAATACTTTCCAAAATCTATTTATAAAGCCATTACGGGTGGTTTTTTATTTTAAATCTGTTCCCGACGCGCGCTTATTATGCAAATGTGTAGGGTTGGAGTTTATGCATAACCGTTTTTACGCTTAGAATATCTGTTATCAGATGTTGTGTCATTAGTTTATATTTATTTAAGTAACGCAACCAATAGTGCTGATGAAAATATGAGGTAATTAAAACTTTTGACTATTTTTGCCAACTACATCAATACAGTAACTTTCCAATGATATCGGCGACAGAGTAGAATATTAATTGTACAGTATTACTACAAATTCTCTTTTTAGTGAGGGTAACTATAAATTAAAAGGTATAGAGCACTATTATCCTGAATATTATGATAGTTTTATACGGATAACGCATTCAAAGCCGCGGTCGAAGGCTCGAGTCCAATTGTTAGATGGATACTTACTTTAGTTTTAACCCTAACGCTTACAACGACACAACTAAGCTCTGCTTTTTAAAATTTTCCATTACCTCCTTTAAATCCCAACTTATATTTCCATTCTCTTTAATATTCAGTAAAGGGACAATTTCGGCGGTGAAAAGGACAAAGGACAGCGGCGGGCTCATGAAGTATGCACAAAACGCCCACGTAATCTCTGAGTGGAGGATTGTGCCGCCGCCCCGCCCATCACCGCAAGCCGCTTAACCACTCTGCATGCCTATGTACTGTGGAGCCGAAATTAAGAACATTAACAATATAGTCAGATCTTACTAGAAGGAAAATTCTCGAAAATTTACGTAATCGGTTTTCTGTTTAAGAAAATCATTCATAAATAGACGACTTCTGCGACACATTACATTTTTTCAAGACGAAAACGATATTAACAGCGCTCTTTGTGCACTAAATATTATATAAACGTATTCAATTTCTTAAACACGGAGAATAAATAAACAAACAAGGCGCCGAAGGTCCGTTGTTGATGTAGGTCCATATTGATACTTTCTACCTGGTAAATAATATATATGGAGAAATCTAGCAACTTAACAGCCTGACTGAAAACGCACAACTTATACTAATTATTATAAAATACCGATGGTTACGAACATTTGCATTAATTAATTCATTCAACTCTCTTTTTCAACAAAATTTATTATATGGAAATAATATATAAAAGTTCTATAAATATAGTATCTTTAGTTCGATAATAAATACCCCCAAATTCCCCATTATAGCTCATTACAAGACCGCTACTAAATAAAAAATATGAGAAAAGTAATTTTCATAAACCGCATAAATAATAGGCGAGGCATTGTCGATATTAATTCAGTAACACGTAATGGTTCATTGGGATGAGTGGAGGTGGGCTGTGCTCGTATGTGGCCGGGCCTGAGTGCCGCATGCATATTTAATACTTGCTTTAATACTCAGGATCAAAGATCAGCCATTATGCAGAATAGCAATTGATTGGTCTCGCACTACGATTCTACATCGAGTGCAGGTTGTATAATAAAATGCGTGGAACTACTATTATCTGACGAATGAGGGATTTTGTAGAGATACAGTCTTAAGTACTGACCCTAGAGCTCCCCATGATGCTAGGCGACTTTCCTACTACACACAACTCAGCAAACTGTAGTCACCTCAACGTCCCCTTTAGTGAATATAGCCATGAAGTCGCTCCGTTAATGTCAAGAATATATAAAAATATCCGTTCTAAGAAACTACTAATAACCGCCATCTCAGAGGTATTAATCTATGTCTTACCTATTCGTGATCTATAAATGTCGCGTCTTTCTAACATAGTCTATGTTGTGGGACTCAGCGCGCGCCGCACCGCGGTAAGCGGATTGTCGGCGCCGCTAAATGGTGCCACTCCCTTTGTTGCTTGTTTACTAATGCGCGGCCGCGGCTCTGTCATCCCTCCGCAACGCCAATCCCGACGATTACATAACCATGTACTTTGTAATGCTGGAAAATTAGGTAGTTAAGACTCTTTACTTCCAACAAGAAAATCTATCATTCAGAAGTCGGGCATCAGTAGATAATCTCATACTTGTAAAGTTAAGGATATAGTTTATTAGTGTTGGTGAATATGTATAACAAAATTTACATGAATTTAAAAATAATTATTTTTCCTATTTTAAACGATTTGCAACTACACGGACACCAATCTAAATTTAAAATAACATAATATTGTAGTGAATCAAATTAAATTCATGTTGAGGTTTTGTTTTCAGAATCGAGTAAGTATGGCAATTCACTATAAAAGCTTTAGGGCTTCTCTGAAAGTATGCCCACTATTACATTTGATAGCGAACAGATCTGACAATAGGAAGCGGCAATTGGAACTCAATTTCCCCGTTACATCTACTTTGCAAAATAAATAAATAATAACCAATTCTAATTGAATATTATTTTCCATAATAACTCGCAAACATAAATGTCCTTTGAAGCAAAATTAGTCGGAACGACGCGCGACTAGCTCGCTCTTCCAAGAATGTTCCACTTTATTAGATTCCGTAAGCCCTATTCATCGTTTTTTCGCCCTCCACGAAGGGAAGCTTTGGAGCGACATCAGTATTAGCGAATAATGCGATCGAATCATTCGATCTTGCGTATTAGACGCGGTCGGGATCTCCTATAATGTGCCCAATCATAATAGGCTCCAGTATTACGCGATTACACTGATATGAGACGCTCAAACTTTGTTCCAGTAGGAAATATATTTCAGTTTGGAGTTTATTCTATTCAAGTCTTTATCGTAGTTTATAATTTATATAAATTAAAGTAGCAATGAAACTTATTTGAAATCTACAGCGAAATGGTGTCTCTTATTGGAAATAAGAGAAAATGGCTAAAGGAGAAGTTTCATTTACTGAATTCATAATGACAGAAATAAATAAATTAAGTAAACATTTAATATAATGAAAGTCACAACCAAATTTGACCTGCTTTTAGCGCCTTTCAGTTAAAATAGCAATAACATTTAGCGTCAGCCGAAGCGCCGCGCCGGCTTATCCGTTTACGTAGATATTATAAATATAGCAAATTCACGAATTTATTAAAAGTTTGGGATACATAGAGCGTACCTATCCAAAATATCAAAAATGTTTGTTCGGTCACCTGTGTGATTCCATTAAGAATTACCCGGGATTAGTGTAAAGCCCGTACACAATACGCACAATTCAGCTGTTTGTTGCGCAGTATTACATTTTTCAATGTAATACCAGATTACGTTTATAGTATATTTATTACAAATATTGTGTTATTGTTTTTTTTTTATTTTATAACAGACCTTAAATTGTGTTTTTTTTTCAATGTTTTTAAAAGACCTTTTTAAATACAGATATTTATGTCATTGGGGCTAGCCGGCTAATTAAATTGTTTTAAAAAATAAAATTTAATATGCATCTATCTATTGATTTGCACCATGATTTCAAATTCAATCGTATTCTTTTTTCAAATTATTTATTTTCATGATTTTTTTTGCGGCCTGCTTTACATGGTTGTCAACAGAGTGTAAAGAACTGATTCCAATAAATTAATTGTGATGAATCTAGGAATATATTACAGAGGACAGTGTTGTTTCAATGAGTATGTGCCGACCTCTTCAGTCAGTACTGGCCGCTATTGAACTGTGTGTATGTAAGTTGGTTTTTTAATGTGCGTTTTGCATTTGTTTCAATGAAATATTTTGCCTTATGTATTAAAGCTTGTGTATGTTGCTTGCAAATATTATATTAGGGTTGATTACAGTTTAAGATATTTCCTGCATATTGCATAATTACATCACGGACGAGATATAAATAATAAAATATAGGATTTAAAACATTTCGGCTACTTACTACTTACTTACTTACCAAAAATAACATTTACTACTTTATATAATTAGAGTGGTATTACTACAAAAATACACGTGTAAGAATTTAAAACCAATGGGAAAATTACTCGACAAACCATACCGTAAGTAAGCTTATATAATCACTGATCATACAATTCTTTATTTTTATGTGGCTTTGGTTTTACTATCTGTATTTATCTATGTTTTACGACGATAAATATGCTAACCGTGAAAGTACACAAATCGTGTAGGTACTAAATCTTTTTCGATCCTACTAAAGTAGTTACTATTTATAGAAATCAAACATCTTTATCTTACAGCTTCTTATTTTAAGTAAGTATTTATTGGAAAGACAACAGTGATATGATGTTTATCGCGGGTACTTAGAACCAATTCAATACATTTAAATTGGAAACTGAAATTGAATCTATTTAAAACATTTATCGATACATCTATCTTCTATACATACTCGTATGATAAATTTGTAACCGATCGATGTCTGTACATGGAAGATAAATAAGCAGAACTAATATGGAGGGTCTGTATTAACGCAATAGAAACCAAAACAATGATTTTTAGAATTGTTGTCTGTTTATCTGTTAGTCTGGCTAGTGAACTTCTAAGGTATCTAAAAATAAGAATTGCTTTACAATCTCACAACAACAAAATTAACCGTTTATCAGACATTGGTATTTGCATAGAATTCAAAACAGTAATTTCTCCTTCCATTGTCAAATTCTGGACCTTTTGTCTTCGAAAAACTATGAAAATTAAAGAAAAGTAATGTTGCTTTGCTTTTATAACTCAATATTTAGGAAATAGACGCTTTAATCATTATAATAACGTGTAACAAAAGTACTGAAAGCCTACAAATTAACAGAAATATAGATAGATAAAACTATTCTCTCAGTATTTCGTCAGCAAAATCCCTCTGAGGCGCAAGTTAAGCCGTAAATATAGTTGGCGCACCAATAAGCCTGCCTTTGTCGCAGGTAATCTCGCGCGGCGCGGGATTCATTCTGTCAGTGACCACGGCTGATTTCCGACCCGGCTGGCTTTGTATGGGTATCCGTAATACCGGTATTGTTGTGGGAAGAAGGGTCATATCTCAGAAGTCACTCGACATGTTAATATAGTAGAGGAATATTTTCTATTGATTTTACAGAGATACTTGCAGCCTGACCCGGTTTTGCCCGGGTGCAGATACTTTTAAAGTCCAGTCCACATCAGACGCATATAATTTCGCGTACTGTTTTATGTTTAAACTCAACGTTAATTACATTCTGTTCCCAGACTTAAGATATGCAATCGTAACCTCCTATAATTTGCCCTATATTATCCCATCCCATTCCATCCACGTCACGGGAACATTATTTTTTTCGAGATAAAAGTAGACTATGCTTTTATCTAGGGTATCAGTTACCTCCATACCAAATTTCATCAAAATTGATCCAGCCGTTTGAACGTGAAGATACTTCTTCACGTTTAGATTTGTTACTACAAACACAAAAACTTTTGCCTTTATAATATTAATAGGATATGCCAAAAATTTACAATCAATGACTTCGGCCTTTAGTTAAAAAGTTGTTAGGACTCGTAATAAGTCAATGATTGATTGGGCACTTAGAGATTCACCAAAAGAGTCTCAAGAAGACCAGCACAATGCAGTGTCACAGAGTGAGATTGACGTTGCTGCAGTTTATGGACAGGTGCAATACTATCAAACAAGCGATATGCTCATCTCGTAATTATTGCTAGAAACGTAACAATATCTAATTTACTAGACAATTATTTGAATCCCAATAACGACTTAACTGTAGATATTAATTGGTATCCTAGAAAAACCAATCGTGAATTTTGTTTTCAAAAGATATTCTGAATAACCTCCCAGGCTTTGTAGAACAAATGTTCGAGAATTTCTCTCTTTGGGACAATTTCTAGACAATTCTATTAGGTGTTTTGAAAATAAATAAAACATTTCATCGCCTCCACGTGTCTTTGTCTTCAATTAAATTACAGAAAAAACCGTTCTAAAATATTACTGAATTATTGATGTTTCAATTTAAATGAAAATAAAATCTCTTTAAAAAACAGCATCCTAACGCAACGGAAAGATGACGTAAAGAAGAAAACTGGTACATGATATATTACCCAAAGAGATCCATGCCGCGACTAATGGAATTTTTAAGGATACCAAGAAGATTAGAAAAAGGTAAAAAGAAGAAGAAAATAAATATATTGCTTAATACACAAAATAGAGCAGACAGCAATTTTACATTTTCGATTTAACGTTATATTTCAATAAATAAAACAAAGGCATTCTCACATGTATATTACAGGGATGTGGTTGGAATCTGTGCAAAGGCGAGGCGCTCGGCATCGACCTATTTCCACGGAATTTTTCCATTAACGCGGACAAATTGCACGCCAGCCTCCGTAATGCACCATCGCCCTCGCTCATACATGATTTATATAACGTTCCATTATAAAAGTTATATAAAATGATATTTTACTTATAAGTTTAGGTTTTTAAAACAAAATGTAATGTGTATAAAAGCAAGTTTGTGCTTACTTTTGCTCTACAATAAAGTTAAATATGGACGTAATTAAAATTTCTATGAATGTAGTTGCTAAAACACATTCTATAAACCATAAAGTATTTAAATTAATACACAAAGCTAGTGTTATTTGCGGTATGAACGGAAATTAATATTATTTGTTAGATAAAATTGTATACTTTACTCTCCGAGTATCTCCGTATATTCACTATTCCAATCAATATTTCCCAACTTTCAAACACATTGTATCTTTAAAAAATATTTAGCAAAGGAGATGCAAATAAACAATTGTTATAACACATGTAGCTTCTTTGACCAAACCACCGAAAGACGGGACAGTTTCACGGTTGAGAAACAAACAAATTTCCCGTAAATTGGTCAAGTTTCCGTCTGGCGCTCAGTTGGTTTGGTCACTACAAAGCCGCCAGTGAGGGACACTCGCCGCAAACTTTCACACTTGCATGCTCCACTGTCATCATTTTAATGATTTTATATTGCAAATTGCATGTTCCTTTGCGTTCTGTTTGTGGTAATAGGAACGAAAAGGGTCGCGGTAAAGACGTTTATTTAAATTCTCAAAATGTCTTGGTAATATAATATAATAAGATATTTTATTTACATATCCCAAGCGGGTGATTGTTATCAAACTTCGCCGTTACAACAAGTTTGAAATCATGACATGAACCCACTAAATTATACTTGGCGGCTAAAATTCCTGCACAATAATTCTCAGTGATGTTGTCATCCGTTGGATACCTCAAAACAGTCTAAAACTAATATTGATTAATAAAAGAGCTAAATAAATTAATAATTTACGTGATACATAATTGCAGCAAACCCATTCTTATTAGCCCTAATGTACGAAAATATGTCTTCAACAATTTCACAATTTACGGTGGTCACTTCACATCTCCCTCACATACAAATTGAATGCCAAAATCTTTGTTTTTACAAAATAAAATGCACTTAAACGTAATACACGTAAGGTTCATAGTGTGTTTACGATTGTCCGTGTAGATGAACATACGATTTCACACGCCACCTGTCAGGTATTTATCAATTAATACAAAATTTAATAGGGCAGGCATCTCTGTCGACGCGTTCGGAGCACATTCCTTGTTAATTAACAGTTTCGCAGCAATATGACAAACAAGGATACCTACGGCCTACACCGTTCGACACAATGTAACGATTTGAGATGTATGTATTACTCGAGACAACGCGGTTTGTAGGAAAATATATGAATAAATAATTGATAGTTATTTGGTATCTAATAAATGTCGCACATTTATATAGAGTCGGTGGTAAATGATTCATATCTTGTACAATAATTCACGATGTTGTTTTACGATCAGATTTTCTAGAAAATCATTTTGTGCTAAGGTGACACTTTCGACTTGAAAGCCAACCCCATGAATTTAAGGCTCATACTCGCTCTAACAAAGTACCTAACATTGTAATTTATATAGTTTTAAATGAAAACAAAAAATAACATCGGACATAAATAGTTCTTATGAAAATTTAAAACCAATAGCCTAAAAATTGACTTAATAACTATAATAAATGCAAAACGCACCATCATTCTTAAAGTGTACTTACGGGGCGACAAGAAAACTTTAATATTCATTCAAGTTTCAATTTGCGCAGAGCGACTGGGCGTGATTCGTGTAACCCTCTAAATTCGTCTGGCTAATCTAGCGGAGGGTCGGTCGGCGCAGTACTAGGCAAACAAACAGATAAATATACACCAATAACTTTAATATTTAGGACGGAGTGGAAAAATATATATTATTCGTTATTTGACTATCAGAGCAGTGAGCATGTAACCTAGTTTTTTTGTATGGTCCGTAACAAAATGTATCGGAAGTTGAAGGACAGCAAAGTACCTCGTGTTTCTGATAGCAACGATACAAGACAAATTAAAATAAGTCTTGGCCCGATGATTGACAGCAAATTCTACCTGGCGTTATCGCAGCCGATGCTGGCGTGCACTTTCCTATTCAATTTCCTGCATTTTACCCAATCATTGTTGTAAGACTACAGACTCTTATATCTTTCATAATTCGATAGGAACAAATCTTGATGAAAGTGATATCTGCTAAATAGACATACATACATAAACTCACGCCTTTATCCCCGAAGGGGTAGGCAGAGGCGCCACATTTCGCCTTGTATCTTCCGTCCCACGATGTGATAGGGGGCGAGCCTATCGCCATATCGGGCACAAATTCCTGACTCCGGAATGATAATAAATAGAAAAATCCAATATCACTTTGCCCGACCCGGGACTCGAACCTGAGACCTCAGCTTTGTAACCATACCGTAATACAACTACGCCACCGCTAAATAGAAAATGGGAATAAATATTTTATTTTAATTGCCTAGCCGTTTCCAATGAGATAAGCCATCATCTGAAGTGATGAAACTTACTACATTCCAAAATGGCAAATACTATCGCGCTCTCGAAACAAAGATCGATTGACATGTTATCCTATTATAAAACAGATAAAATATTGACGTGACATCCACCTAGACATGTGTGATAACAATAAACCTTTGAAGAGTAACTCATGTAATAGAATGACGTGTCTGTCTGAACAAATGGATGTTAAATGTCACCTACCATTAAGCAGTTTAACAAAAGCGTAAACCGAAATGTATGCGCTATTATAAAACTACTAGATTATGACAATATAAGAGATGAACATACATTACGAAACGATATAGAAAGAACATTGTAATGGGTGCCAAATACGTAATCTTGATTCTAATGACAAGAGCAAATAAACAAAGAGTTAAACTAGCTTTGACGGTAACTTCAATTTTGGCAATGTCATCGCCATTTTTTTTTTGTTGTCGCGGGGAAACCTGGTTACCGCTACCGCCCCATTTCGGGGAAAGCTGGGCGATTATGTTGGGTTCACCAGTCGACGGCATACCAACCAAAACCCCGCGTTGCCCTCTTCGGCGCAATTGAAACGGCCCCGAAGCTAGAGCGCCCCAGCTTCTACCGGACCCGTTCCTGCACATGTCATTGTCATACATTTGTGACGTATTTTACATTGCTAGTGTATTGGATTGACATTTTTAAAGTCATAGTTATGCGCAAAGTTAGTTTGTGCAATTGGCCCTTAAACGTGTTTAGGTACAGCAAAGTTGAACACGTTCATAACGAGAAAAACAAAATAATATGTTAATAACAATCTTGATTGTATTTCTGAGGGCATGGTTGAATACAAATCTCTTTAAATAAATACTCGAGTAAACAATGTTAAGTAACCTTCATTAAATCTTTTTTCCATTGTTTTATATTTAAAATTATCTTCAATCAACTTGTTTAATATACGAATATAGCATCGCGGAAATTGTGAACGGGGCCAATAAATCCTAATCGCTAGTTATTTCAATTAAGTGTTATCGCCCTATGTCAATCAAAATTTTAAGAAATATATTTAATCTTGAAAATTGTTGCATAAGAACATTATGGTATCTCAAATATTGGGATAACACATACAGGTATATTTTTCCATTACAAAAATATTTATTCTGAAAATCAATTTGCTGTTTTACAAAATTGAACAATCAAATTTTTCAAATACAAAAATATATTGAGCTACATATGTAGTTGTAGTCCGTAGGAGCTACAAATTAATGAAACAAACATATTAAATTTTCATAGAATTTCGTTCGTGGGATCCGTTGATATAAAACTATTCTGGAAATGGTAGAGCCACGCTATTGTCAGTCTTTAGTCAGCATAAAGGGCAGGCACGTCCGGAGCGTAATAAAATGACAGGTTTGCTGTCGCGGTTTCCTTCTGAGAGTGAGATTGCTGGATGCCCAATACCCCGTTCCTCTTACTATCCTTTTTTCTTGCCGCACTTCTCCAAATTCGATATGCCGGCAACACATCCAAGCATTGGATGTTCATGGGCGGAAGTGATCACGTACCTCCAGATGACCGATGTGCTCGTTTCTGGGACCTATAAATAAAAAAAAAAGCGAACCGATCCGCTCACAAAGTAAAAATAATATTAATAAATACATTTCGTACTAGCATTTATACAGTTAGGTATTAAGTAAACACTTCGATGTATAATTATTATATTTTAATAAGAAATTAATTGAAACGCATGAAAACGTATGTTTACTCAATATTTCATTGATAATCATTTTAATTAATAATCTTAGAATGGACAATAATTTTAAAATAGTAACTTTGTAGTTTAAATGATTAGAAAAATCACAACTATTATTCAGAAAAACGATCTCCGTACAAACACACTAAATGTAATAATTCAAAATAATACTTCATCTGCATAATTTTTATTGCATATACTACAATTTCGGCAGCTAGCGCCTCTCAAATTCTTTTCACGGTCAATTTAAAATATAATACAGTTGTCGAGGTCGGACCGGCCCTCGCGAATCTAATTTGCGCCTCTTTTGACCCTTTTGACAGGGGCACACGTCACTTCCCAAACTTATCTGCACTGAGATAACCACGTGGTGGCGTGTAAACATTTTTATGCCCTCGAAACTCAGGCTTGCTGGAATTCGTAAGGTTTGATCAGATGCGGCAATAGACGAGAACATGTTTCTTCCTGTTTTTCCCCTACCTTAGATCTGAAGTGATGGGATCCAAGATAAGTAGGAACTAAGAAGCACTCCGGAGGTACCTGCTCTAAGTCCAGATTGTTGGAACGTTAACTAAAGTGAAGCGCCGTTAGGAAGTCCACCGAAGGCTTTAAATTTTAGGCACCAGACTGACCAATATCCCGCAAAATTCTGCTATTCATTATTCTGCATCACATCAGCGTAGTGGACTAAAATCCAAACCCTTTCATTGAATAAGGAAAGTGGCGAGTAACTTGTAGTAGGAAATATTGATATAGAGATAACGTTAAAATGATTATTATCTGTTTGTGTTATACGTATATATACTTATTTTATCAAATATGTAATTCCAGTTTTTCCGGTGAAGTTTGGTGTCAAATACGCAGTCACTAGTAAAAAAATCTTAATCAAACATGCGTAAATATTATGTTGCATCGACATCGCGTGAGTATAGGATAAAACCAGAAGATTGCGGTATAATAACTTGGCGTCTCATTATGGTTATGAAGATGTTCGTCGCTGGAACTAAAACCTATAGGCACAGAAATACAGGACTTCTTTTCCATCCATGGTTCATCCAAGGGCAAAAACAATGAAGACTTATTACAACATATTATATTCTTTGTAAATTCAATACATATTAAAAATCAAAAACGCACCGCTCGCGCTGCAAAGTCTACGCCATAGCATGAATAGGCGACATAAGGTGAAGTCATTGAAAGAATGACAACACACTTACAATTCTCCAGACGTGAACTAAGAAAATACAATAAATACATAATACCCTCTAAGTATCCTTATACAAATATTTGAACTCCATACGAATTTGAAGAAGGGTTCTTGAGTCATTGAACTTGCTTTAAGGTAAAATAAGGTCCACTGCTTCGAGAATTTTCCAACGACCGTATACTAACATCTCCAGATTAATAAATACACAATCCATATTACGCGCGTAAAATTGTGCTTGATCTCGTTTACTTATTATATAAGAAGGTTAATGTCAATACTGATTGTGAACTTGTCAGTTGTCGAATACGCATCATTTACTCACAATTAGAAATTATCGTAAATCGTGTGCTTGAAATGTATAAAATTGTTTTTGTTGTTTTTGTTCTGAGTGTGCAGTTGTGTTCTTCTGTCGGGTATAGCGTTAAGGTGAGTCAAAGCATATTTGTAATATGTATATTTTGGTGTATCAATGTGTAGCCCAGCTGGTCAACGTAACGTCTCGTGTTTAAAGAATCCTTGATCCAGGCTTACTAAGTCTAAGTTCAAGATTAAACTTCATATTTCACAATCTCGTTTTTTATTACATGATATAATATAATGCTTTATTTTATTTTCCAATAAGAACAAAGTCAAAAACTTCTATGGGTCTTTGATGCCTGAAATAAAATGATTATTATTATTATAAAAAGAACGCTAGGTATATGTTTAATAGGACCAGTTTAAAAAATATATTCGTAATGGTTTCTTAGATTTACGCGAATGTTACACATTGAAATAAAACTATTTTAAACTATTTTTTTTTTACTATTTTATATTTTAAATTAAACCAAATCGCGATAAAATCCGTATAAAATAGTTTTATTTCAAAATATATTCGTTTTATAAAGCTTAATGATATTTAAATTGTTAGAACTTGTATGGATGTTTTTTCGGGTTTGCTTTACTTATAATACTTATTTATTTTAAGTTATAACATAAATTGATACGATATCGAAATTAGCGACAGATTGACCTGAGTAATCATATCTGTGTGTATACAAAAATTAATTATTGCATCCGGGAGAAGTAGGGCCGTCATGTCGCTAGTTTTCCATGAATCAGAAATTCATCAACAGATAAAAAGGCTTAAAATTGTGGTCCACTCCAAATCAATATCCTAACGCAGATCTTCTCGCGACTGCCTAGACTTAGAACTCTTAGAAGTTAGACTCACTCATACTTGAAATTTAATGCGCCTTTCTTATCTGTTTTCTTTAACTTTGACAAGGAGGGGATGCAAATCTATAACACAAATTAATAAAACAAAATATATGAACCCAACATAAAATGCAACGTTAACGATGTATGTAACGATGTTTTAATATACTTAATTTAATTAATTAATTATTAATTCGTGTATATCCCTATACAGGGTTATATCAAGTCCGCGACCGAAAACGAAGCCAGGAGGTAGTATTAGTGATATCAAACACAATGCAAGTAGAAATTATACAAAATAAATCGTCAATTAGTTTTTTGTTATTTTTTACATATCGTCGTATTTGAGTGATTAATACATAGTTTTTCTAAAATAACGACGTACATCACTTAATTTTTAAACACGCAGTGGTACGTTTGGGTTTAAATTACTATTTTTGCAAAAACTAGGAATTTACCCCTCAAAAACGATGATTTTTAAAAAAATGTAAAAAAAATACGTCGCCTTTTTTGCAAAATTTTTAGTTATTGTGTCTGTAGCCGCTAAAACTACCACCTGGCTTCGTTTTCGGTCGCGGTCTTGACATACCCTGTATAATCGCAACATTGTTTTTTGTCTCGTATTTTTTCTCTCTGCTTATATTGAAATTAGTAATTTTATCAGTGCACGATGCTGTGCTGTGATTCAACAAACTTCGGTTAACTTTGTTTAATTTAATATCATAGACATGCATGAAAACTAAGAGATTAGTGAATTTTACTGGTTTTGGTATGCATATTTCACTCAGATGCCTAAAAGCAGCAATGCAAAAATATTATTTAGTATTCAGTAACGTCTTTTGTCCCTTAAATGCAGTGGATTCAAGGTTGTACCTTATATGGCGGACCACGGTATACCACGCAAGAGTACATAATCAATGCAGTAAATTATTTCATTTTTTTTTATTTTTTATTTTGTTATTTACGGAAAACTTACAGCTAGTTTACATAATAACTGGGGAACGACAATATGAAAGGATCATTTAAAAGTTATCGCAAATAGAAAACAGTACAAAATGAAGGGGGTCAGTAGGAAAAATATATAAAGTTATAATCGTTAAAATTTAATACTCAATTACTAAATAACAACGTCAATAGTAATTAACGCGATAAGAATGCTCGAGCGACTAAGCGAGGCACCTCTGTTTACCCCTACGAGATACAGGCGTGAACTTAAGTTTGTATGTAGAAAACATAATAAATAAACATCAACGACTATCGCGCCTGCTATAAAGCGATTTTACGATAAAGATAAGTAAAATGCACCCACTATACAACGCACCTGCCTACATTATATTTTTACTCAACCAACTTTACACAAATAGAGATAATGTCAAAAGTGACATGGTTCTTACGATCTATTGTTTGTGTCGGTCGCAAATATTACATTACTTGATAGTCATTGCAAATACGCGGTACTGTACAGTCATGTGTCGACGTTGATAAAAGATTATTTTAGTGCGTTTTATATACACCATAAAAAGGCAGACCGAATGAAAGTATCGTGGACTTTGTGTACCTACCATTAAGAAATAAAATGGTACGTAGACATTATTATACAAATATAGTTTTATTACATATAAAATAAAAAATCATGCTTATAATTTCACGCGTTTAGTAAGTAACTACCAACTTAAATGTATTTATTATCATTTATTGTACAGACCCTTAAAATTTATTGACTCACAAAAATTCCTTAGAGATTGACGTTATCCTAGCGTTTACAAATCTCGCAACAAATGAAATTCGTTTAATGATATTAAATATTGCCCAATACATACGCAATATATCCCCCTAATATTTATAATATAAATGACATGCGGCATGCTACAAAACCATGTTTAGGAGGATTTTTTATAAATATCTACAGTTCTAAATGATGATAACATATTGACCCCTATTATAACACACTACTTTATATAAACAATTCACAGTCGAAGTGTTAATAATTATTAGATAACGACTTGTATCAAGCTTACTATTATGAATTGTGTTCTTATCTTACTTTCTTTATTAATGGGCTTTGTAGATATTATTTACTTAAATAACTATCACTGCAAGTGACTGCAAGCGCCATCTACTTTTATTACTATCACTAATTGTATTACTATTAATTTTCCATCAATGCGCTAGATGTCGGTACTGTTATTATTTTTTTGGCAAATTGATCTGATTTAATAAAATTTAAATTGAAACAGGGAATATTCTTAGTCATGAATTCTGTTGCTTTATACTTTCAGTCAAAACGAGTATGTGTGATCGGTGCCGGTGTAGCTGGACTAACGTCTGCAAAATATCTCAAGGAAGAAGGAATTAATTTCACTGTTTTGGAAGCCACCAAATATGTAGGAGGAACATGGCGATACGACCCAAGAACAGGCACTGACGAAAATGGCCGACCAATATTAACAAGCATGTACAAGCATTTAAGGTTCGTTTCCACAGCTTTTATAAAATAATGAAGGTCAACACTTATGTTTAAACATTTATACATAAAATTTGCATATATTTTGCCACCGTTTATAAGATAATTAAATTCCTATTTTCAGATACCGCAACCGAGACGTTTTGTTTAATACTGTGTTTAGTAGTACTGATAAGTATCAATAGATGGCGTTAAAATAACACTTTTAAAACTTATTTTTCAGAACTAATTTGCCCAAACCAACTATGGAGCTCCGAGGTTTCCCGTTACCAGAAAATATTCCATCCTTTCCGCCATGGAGAATTTACTACGAATACCTGCAGTCTTATGCCAAACATTTTGAATTAGAAAAGTACATACAGGTAAACTTGCGAACAAAAGTGAATTTACTGGGTATAATATATAATATACTGGGTGGTATTGTCATATGGTATTTAATGTAAACTATATGTTCCTAACGAGCCCAGGTAACTTTGTACCAAGTTTGAAAAGAAACTGCTTGGTAGTTTTGTCTAAAATCGCGATTTTATTTTTCAAGGCTTTTGATCAAAGTGTATAGGTACTAGTCAGGTAAGTTCCTGAACCGAACCGAAGTTCATCTAAGCGGTAAAAATACTTGTATCTATATGGGGTGACCAAAAATCGTGAAAACTACCGCGGATTTTTTTTTAAGTTTTGAATGGCAGCTGAGGTGATAAGAAACATGTGGGTTAATTAAGTACCATATTTTAATACCACCCGGTAAATATACACTGCAACATTTTTAAATAGTTCAGCTGAGCTGGTTGAGGGTCTCGACAGACCGCAGGATCGATCTCTGCAAGGCGCCAAATGTTTGTATGGGCTACAAATATTTGTTTCAAGTCTGGCTGTTGCGAATAAAAGACTAAAATGTGTTTCGTAGTTTGTGATACCGAAGACACAAGAGTTGTTCTTGGGTGTGAATATTAAACACATAAAACTGTTTCAAAACAATTTCGGTTCTACTTCGTCATCATCAGCCTTTCATTAGCCACTGCTGGACATAGGTCTTCTCCAAATTGCGCCATTTCCCCCCGTCTTCAGCTTGAGGCGTCCAGCATCTGCGAGCAACCTTTTCAAACTACTTAGTAATTACTTACTAATTCAAATAATTTGATTGCAGTTCCTACGCAACGTTACATCAGTAAGGCGGAAAGACAATATTTGGAAGGTCAAATATGAGTGTGTACAAACTGGTGAACAATTTGAAGAGGATTTCGATTATGTTATTGTAGGAAATGGACACCACAGCAAACCAAACATGCCTAATGTACCCGGAGAGGAACTATTTCAAGGTAATTTCATTGATGTGTCAGTATTTCCGAGGGAAAGGTTTTTATGGATCCTCTCTGTAGCCGGGAAAAAAATTGGAAGGGGGTGTAGAGAAATGTATGGACATTTCAATCCCCCAGTAGGGCTCTCCGAAGTTCCGACTAAAACGCCTCGGTAGGCATTCTCTCATATCTGACTGGTGTGGGTTCGCCAATCACCAAAGCCTAAGTTACCCCCACGTCATATCTCAACTGCTTGAGTAAAATGCCTTGCATGTAAGGCACAGGTGTGTCGTCACTACCATTGGACTTCCAAGATATAACTCAGCAATTGCAAAAGATACGCGACTCAGATTACTACTACGGCCACTCCATCCCTGTGTTCATTCACAATTACTAAAACCTATATGCACGTAATATCATGCAAATGAAAAATTGATTGTTGTTCTAGGTACGATAATCCATAGTCACGACTACAGAGTGCCGGACGGCTACAGAGACCGCAGGGTGCTGGTGATCGGTGCCGGGCCCTCCGGCATGGACATCGGCCTCGACATCGCTGAAGTTAGCAGCGCCCTGATCCACAGCCATCATTCACCAGTCAAGTTCCGGACGCCCTTCCCCCCTAACTATAAGATCAAACCTGATGTCAAGGAGTTCAATGAGACGGGAGCTGTGTTTGTAGATGGCACGTTTGAAGAGTTCGACGATGTTATATATTGCACAGGTTTATAGTATTTCATTATAATTTGTATCTAATAAACGGACCTGAGAAGTAGACATCAGACCTTTTAAATGATGTATCCGTAGTTTATTATCCAATCACTTTCATTGAAGTAAAGTAACGCCAGGATAGCTGTAACCCTGAGAGTTACACAGTAAATAAGAAATACAAGATATTTAAAGTTATGCAGGTTGTTCCGAGTCTACATTGACATTTAACCCTATAGACCTATGTTCAGCAGTATGAATTCCATCTTTAGGAATCGGCAAACAATCTAACATCTCGTAGATTAACAGTTCGTAGCTGGAAGTTGGTAAAACACGTCGGCCGAATAGATCGCTGTGGAAATAAATACACCCAAAACTCCGAACAGGCACATACATAATCCTGGCCTCACACAAAGATCAATTAAGTCTTGTGTCGTGGGTATCAGAAACTACGAGAGACTTTTCGATCTCACAAACACCCAGACCAGAAAAATATTTGTTGTACTTGCAAATGTAAGTCTTGGTGCGGAGATCGAACCTGTGGCCTCTAGTTGCTTCTAATCTCAGGTTTCAAGTACGACTATCCGTTCCTGGACGAATCATGCGGCTTGGACCTGTCTCCGCACTGCGTGGCGCCGCTGTACAAGTACATGGTGAACATCCACCAGCCCTCGATGATCATGATGGGGCTGGTCGTCCGAGCCTGCTTGGTCGTCGCCCTCGATGCTCAGGTACACTTCACCGTACAAAAATATTTCTATATTCGTTGTTTTTGTTTATTGGATAGTTAATTGGTCGATTGTGAACTGTGACCATTTTAGTTTCAAAGGTTTTTCACTAAACGATAAATTAAATTGTAAAAACAAAGAAATCGACTCTATTAGCCAGTTGTAATTGCAGCCTGAAAGTGCTGGCTTGGTCAAGACACCACCACTATGAAGAATAGCAAATCTCAGATTCATTGTCACATTCGTTCGGTTAGTAAGATTACCGGAAATTAAAATAAAGCAAACCGTAATTTCCCGGCCTTCCATACGAGAACAAATGCTAGCAAGTCACTTACTCCATCCTCTGATGACACGACACCTCGAATATACCCTATGTATAATATTACAGGCTCGTTACGCGACAGCGCTCATCAAGGGCAACTTCACCCTCCCCCCACACGACGTGATGATGCAGGAGTGGCAGCGCCGCGCCGACACGCTCCGCTCCAAGGGTCTGCCCATGTCGCACATACACCTACTCGCAGAGAAAGAGGTTATATAAGCAACGCTATTTATTATTATAAAGGACTTTGACTCCTAGCTTTACCAATTTATATACTACTGCGAACATAAAGTTTGGACCAAAAAAGATCGGTACGTGTACCGCGTTTTCTGTTTCCATCTCTGTCTTTCCTAAATAGTCAGGCTACTTCATCTCAGGCTTCATCTCACTCCGTTGTGTTCCCGTGATCTTGAGACACAATAGATTTTGTTCGCGATGTCGTCTCCAGTAGACTACTTCTGACTCTACCTACATATGCATATCAGCCCATTCGCCCCCACCTAGGTACAAAACATTTCTTCAACACTATCATCATTCAATTGATGTCAAATAAGGCTTGGGATCATAGTCTACCACATCGGCTTATTGCGAGTTCGCAGATTCTACATGCCATAGAAATTCGGGAAGAAATCTTTATGGTATGCAGGTCTCCTCACGACCCCTTGCCTTTACAATTCCTGGTAATTTATTAACAATACACACTTGATTCTGAAAAGTCAGAGGTGCACCTGTTTGATACCAACAGTCCAGCACGCGTTGCGCTTCAGCTCTGTCTACATTAATTTCAATTTGATTGTCAATTGCAATAATATTTTGTTTCTTAAACTGCCTCGGTGGCGCAGTTGTACTTAGGTACGATTATAACACTGAAGTCTCGGGTTCGAATTACGGGTCGAGTAAAATGATGTTGGTTTTTTCTATTCATCACCACGCTGGCCTAGTGCGGGTTGGCGGACTTTATATGCCATAGAAATTCTTTAAAATCGCTATGGTGTACATGTTTCCTCACGATGTTTTCCTTTCCCATTATAAAGCGTGGTGATTGACTATCAATACACACATAACTCCGAAAAATCAGAGATGTGCCCTGGGATTTGAATACGCGACCGCCTGAACATATTGGCAACTGCGTCTGGTCCTGTTGGTAACAGGCCACCTAGAACTTACTTTGCAATTATAACTGCCTTAGTATTAGCATATCATAAATATGCACCAAATACTCAAACATTTTGTCATTCAGGATGACTATTACGCCGGCCTATCAGAGGAGTCAGGCATCGACCGCGTGCCGCCCGTGATGTTCAAGATCAGAGCAGTCGACACGGAGGCCAAGCTTGAGAACCTCTACACCTACAGGAACTACGTGTACACCGTGATCGACGACCACTCCTTCACCAGGACCATGGAACCATCCAATGTGGCGGCATAGTACGACTTCTATTATGTGCCTTCATCCGTAATCTGGAATATACTCAAATGATTATTGTTTTCGGACTTCATATTTCAACTCATACAATTAAAGGTCGCCTACAATGTTCTGTCGCCGAAAGCGCTGTTGTCATAATAATAAAAATAGTTTTTCTCTCTTCACATTTTATTACATAGGACAAATTAATATTATTAGATTACGAGAATAATCCTTGTTGTTTATATTATGAAAACATGTCTCAAACAGTGCGCTAAATAGATATTTATTTTAATTTTATTTGTAGTTCCAAATTTCGCCACACGCTTGTACGACATATGACATATGTATATACATGCAACTGTGACAATTGTTTTAAATGCTAATTCATCAGTCAATTTGAATTAAATTGCGTGGATATACATACATATTATATAAGTTGAATATATTAACGTAAATATTGTAAAATATACCATACATTTGACACAATCATACATTTAAATTCATTATTAATCTCCAGGCACTCTACCCAACGCCTCTTTTTCAGCCTTTTCTTATTTTAATTTTCAGACCTAATTATATTAATTTATAAATGTCATTCGAACCACATATTTTTCCTTGGATTTGTTAATTTGATATTTAAAGAAACCATGGGTTTCGTACGAAATGCTCTACAGAAACCTGTCATGGAATATTCTAAACCTAGTTCTCATATTTGTACTTATTACATTGTATTATAAAGAATAAAAAATGTGATGAATCAAATAAATATATTTTATGTACATTTGCAGTTTATAATTATACTTCCTCGGGTCTAGTGTTAAATTGAGGTTATGTTCTATCTATAATGGGTATTGGGTATATTCAGTGGAAATAGAAGGGGGAGCTCTCAGTATATTTTTGTTGAGGGGAAAGCTGTTAAAATTTCGTTTTTCCGAGTACAGTCGGTGTGTGTACTAATATCGGCACCACCGCAGGATCGGTTTCTTTCAACAAAGTAATAAAATCGAACAAATCCCGCTCAGTCTTTGAAATTCCTCTTCTTGCCACTTTGCGTTTCGACGACGGCGCAGATACAAAAAGCAATTTCCTTGCTAATAATACATCTTCGGCATTAAAAGATGTTACACATATCCGGACTAAGCTTTCCTCATCAATAACATCGATTTTATTTTGCACAAATGACAACACTTCATTTATCACAATATTGCAAGTTTTGCTTTTGACCGTGGTCGAATACCATGTTTACTTGATTATTATTTTTCTATTTGTTTTCTTTTTTTTTTTTCAAATTGCTCGTAATCTACGATTCTTTCATGTTGTAAATAACATTTCAGAAATAGTAATTATTTCAAATTCAATTTAATTATTTAAAAAAGTATTTTTGGACAGGATTTGAACTCGAGATTCATGACGGGTGCTACGCGTCCATGTACAAGTGCAATAGGCCAAAATCGGTAGAATACAAGTCAATGCCAAAAGCCATTTTAATTTATTAGAACCGTGAAGACCTATTATTGGCTCTTTGTTGTATATCATGTTATTTATAAAATACATTTGTAAGCCCCTGGTTTCCCATGCATTAATAAATAAATCCGTTGGCTTTGGGCGTAGCTATTTCGTGATGGACATTATTGTCTAGTGTCTACGTAAATTGCACAATGGTAAATACACACGACTTATAAAGTACTAATGTTGTTTCTTCCTGGCTCCTGATGGATTCTAAAGTCGTTCGAAAGGGACAAAACATTCGATAACTAAAATAGGTTTTAAATCGGTCTTTGAATAAGGCCGCAAATGGCCGTCAGGTGCATTTTAGTAACTTTGTCACATCAGTATGAAAATCGCATTTACATAGGTCGCATGTTAACGCACTGGTATCGAGATAAACTTGAAGGCAGTCATAAATAAAGATCAGATTTTTCGACAACCTCATATTACGTGCCCGGAATTCTAATCCCCTTTTTATTATTTATGAATGTTGATATGTGCATTGACTAAATATATTCTCGGTATCCGCCGAATTCAGTATCTCATTTACTTACAATATTAGGAGACCGTAAGACGTGTGTTCAAAATGTATAAAGTTATTTTTTTGGCTGTTTTTGGTCTGTGTGTACAAGCCAGTTTATCTGCAGAGAACAGAGCAAAGGTGAGACAGTCATATCGTTTAAAATGTGAGGTCGTTTGTTACATTTTTAATGATGACGCCAAAGCTTGCCTAAAATTAGTTACAACGGATGGAAATTATAATACACGCGATAGATCTTCAACTTGAATATGATCAATCGCCACAATTAAATTTATAACGCCGGCTTAAACCATAAAATTATATTTTTTCAAACTCCCATTTAACTGTACTTTACATAATGTAAATTAAATAACTATAACTCTGTTTTTTATACTGACACGCCAATGTGGCTGCTTTGCACTTGATCATAAGTGAAGTGCAAACTAATCTGGATGCAGAATAGTTGAAGCGCAACCCACTAGCTTGCGTAGGTGGATGTGGAACGATTTCTATGATCGTGTAAGGTGTCCTTTTTTATTGCATAGGTCTGGCAAACGAGCAAACAGGTCACCTGATGGTAAGTGATGCCGCCCATGACCATCCAACGCTTGGATCATGGATGTGCTGCTGGGCCATCAATTCGAGAGGAAAATGGGAAGGAAAAAGAATAGAAAGAGGAAAGGGGCATTAGGCATCCGGCAATCTTACTCGCCGAACGAAACGCTACAGCAAAGCTGTCGCTTCACGTCTTTTCCCTGTGAGTCAGGGTACCTCCCTGGACGAGCCTGCCCATTTATATATAGTTGGATGTAAATTGGTCTTAAGAACCTTAACACATGATGTCTCATTTCTCGGGTTCGTAAGTGCAGAACAGTGTAGTGAACAAGCAATAGATACTTAGTCAAGCGTGACACTTACCTACGCTACAAGAAAAATAAATGTAGTGGGTTGTCTTTCCATTAAGAAACTTAAAGTTCACGGAATTATTTTTAAAAGATCTTAGCAGGCATGATGAGCAATCGACAAAGTCGGATATCTGTTCACTTATGTATAAGGCACTTGTCTCACTGCTAACGATGTAGAGACGCAAGTAGAGCTATAAAATAGAAAATAGTTGGAAAACAGCGAGAAACTAGTGTGTAGTTCCGATAGCTTTGTCATCGTGCTATAAAGTATAAGCGACTAATGCAAGTATGACAGCAAATTGCTCGCACCACGAAGACGAATCCTGTACGCGCTGCACACGAATATCCTGACAGACAAGCGAGCGTCACTGAGCAAGCCTCGCTCAGCGACAAGCTTGTGTAGCGATTCCTCGTCGGCAGGGTAATGTAAAGTGCATTCCTCATCGGTATATGATGTATCTCTTTTGTTAACATGGAATTTATCTATTCTACGTTCCTTGAGCAAGAAGACAACCGATTATATTAAGTCGCTTCCTTGCTAGTTGTGGCACAGCTGCCTAAGTCGTAGTTGCGACAGGTACCTTTGATCACATCTTTAACTTTACTCATGTTGACCCCATACTTTTGAAATGCCAAATGTGTGAAGTTGACGTTGTCAAAATTAAAGTTACAATCAACGTTTCGTGATGCAAATGGGCGTATTTTACTTCTACGAGTATTTGCCTTTTGACATCCTCAGTGGCGCAGTTGGTTAGACGCCGGCTGTGAAACGAGGACAACGGGTTCGATCCCCGCACCAAGACAAATGTTTGTGGGGCCCACAAATATCTGTCTCGGTTATGGGTGTTCGTGGGACTGAAAAGTCTCTCGTAAATTCGGATACCCACGACACAAGACTCAATTGATCTTATTGTGGGGTCAGGTCTGTTTTTGTGATTGTTGAGTGTATTTATTTATTATTATTTATTAAAACCAGTATAATGACAATGTCTGAAGGTTCAACTGTGGTCTATCCTCTTTATAATAGAACCAGGCGTGTAAGATCATGCATTCACAACATCGTGATCTATTATAGTTTGAAATTCGAATCAAGAATCATCATTTGAGTGTATCATGTTGGGTGTATTTTTTTATTTATTTATTTTAGGTGAATTCGCGGTTTTCACTAAATATTTTCAGTTAATACGCGGGACTCTAACCATTTGTTTTTGGTTGACTTTGCATATCCAATAACAATTAATTCACACTATTCAATTCAATCGAATGCTAATTCAAAACCCAAATAGCCAGTGTTCATTATTGCATTTTTATGCCTATCATGTTCACTCCTAGAACGGTATAATCCAATGTCATGTATAGAAGGTGACATTAAATTGTTATTAGAAAAGATAACTAACAAAAAAATCTTTGTATTCATTATACGAACACATACCGTCTATACAACTTAATTACCTGCCTGCATTTTATACTAAGTTTATAGCTTTATAAAACCCTGAATTGGCAATTACTTGGCTGATAAGGAATAGTGTCAACTCGTACATGTTAAATTATCATTTTATCACATTATTTACAGATGTTCTTAACGTCAGTAAACATTCATTTTGCATAAATGCGTCAGATGCCAGTCTTATTACCTTTTATTTTGAAAATATTCTGATTACAACACTTATTATTAGGCTTCCGTACCTAAAAAATAAAACGGATCTCTTAAAGGAATATTTTATAGCTTGTTTGTGTTTTGAAGCAGAATTTTTGGATACGCATGGAGGTATTGTTTTGAAATATATCAAACATCTAATTCTATGATCACTTAGCGCTAAAAAACAACATATAATTCAACCCATTAACAAATATAGCACAGCTGTTCATGCCTAATAACGGCCAATTGGGACACTAACAAGTAAACAAAAACTGTTTGAATAGCAAAGAATTTTAGCCTTTACATACTTCCATCACTTTTATCGAAATTTACATCAGTTAAATAATTTTCTAGACGAAACGAGTTTGCGTTATTGGCGCAGGCATAGCAGGGCTGACGACAGCAAAGTATTTGAAAGAAGCAGGCATTAACTTCACTGTACTGGAAGCCAGCAGATATGTGGGTGGAACATGGCGATACGACCCGAGAGTAGGTACCGATGAAAATGGCCTGCCTCTATTTACCAGCATGTACAAGCATTTGAGGTATGTATTCATTTTCTTTATATACTTAATTCTTCCTTCGGTGTGTATATGACGACTTACCACGAGCTTGGTGAATATAATTTATTTCAGAACTAATTTACCAAAACCAACTATGGAACTCCCAGGTTTTCCATTACCAGAGAATGCTCCGTCGTTTCCACCGTGGAAAACATTCTACGAGTACCTGCAGGCTTATGCTAAGCACTATGAATTAGAAAAATACATTCAGGTAATATTTCTAAAATTACTTATTATTTTATTTCTTATTTGCTTCAAATATTAATAATACATACTTATACTCGTATGTGCCTAATGTTGGTAGTACGGTAAAAATCGTAATGTTCTGTTTATAAAGTTTGAATTCACAGTTTTATTAAGTTAAGTTAAAATATAATTTGGTATATTTCAGTTTCTGAGCAACGTGATATCGGTAAAAAGAAAAAACGGTGTTTGGAACGTAAAATACGAAAATGTAAAAACTGGCGAACAATTTGAAGAGAATTTCGATTATGTTGTCATTGGAAGTGGACATCACAGCAAGCCAAATTTGCCGAATATTCCTGGCGAAGAAAAATTCCGCGGTAATCAGAATTGAAATAAAATACTTATGGCCTAAGAATGACATACGCAATGCACAGAACAAGAGATGAAGTTGTTACCAATTAGGATTTCAAAGCTATTATATTAAACTATATCAAGCTGCTATGTAGAAGCTTTATGGTCGAAAGTTCACACTGCAAGGAGGAGGATTCCTACTTTTCTACATCGATATCCTCTGCGAAAACCATAATAGAAAATGATTAAACATCTAAAGATATAAATAGCAAGACAGCAATTGTACGAACTGTTACAAAGAGATCTAAAATTACTCTTTGCGTTCCAGGTACCATTATCCACAGCCACGACTACAGACTCCCAGATCCTTACACAGGTCGTCGAGTGCTCATTATTGGTGGAGGACCCTCTGCTATGGACATGGGTATCGACGTGGCTGATTATAGCAGCGCTTTGTTCCACAGCCACCACTCTCCAGTGCCTTTTAGCACGCCCTTCCCCCCTCACTATAAAATCAAACCTGATGTGAAGGAGTTCAATGAGACGGGAGCTGTGTTTGTGGACGGAACGTTTGAAGAGTTCGACGATGTTATATATTGCACAGGTAATGTTTATTGTTTAAAAAAAACATAAGCTTGAATGCTAATCCTATTGTAGTTGGAACTGAATATTATTTGACGATGGGCTAATGAAAATACATGAAAAGGTTGACAAAAATACACATAACGAAAGTAATTTGTCTATGTTTGTACAGTAAGAGTCCTACTATCTTAATAACTATGGTTTCCAGGCTTGATTACTATAATATGTATGTAGTAATATTCCGATGGTTCCTCTATTCATCTTAGTTTGTATTACTGATATTGACTATATTTGCTCGTAGATAAATATTGAATTGCGGAACATTATTCGAGGATTACACAGTAACAAATTGTTGGTGTTTCCAGGTTTTCTTTACAACTATCCGTACTTGGATGAAACGAGCGGATTGAGCCTGGACCTTCACAGCGTGGTTCCTTTGTATAAGCACATGGTGAACATCAATCAGCCGACTATGATTGTTATGGGCACGATCGACCGCGTCTGCTTGGTAGTCGGTCTCGACGCTCAGGTATATTTGATGCCTAGATAAACGTTCCCGCTTACTGCTTAAGATATAGCCACAATTAAATTAAAACAGCATTTGAGAGCGCTCTAATAAGGAAAAAAATTAAGACGAGAGGGAGTTAAAGATTATATTGGAGATATCGCAGATCTTCATATGTCGAAAACTTATTACTAGTCTACTATAGATACGTCTTTTAGGCTTTATTTCATTGGGCACCTAGGTTTGATGCCTCTAACGAACTTACTGATTCATAACATTAAGAAGTATAATTTACTCTTCGAGTGCAGAAACAATTTGTCATTCCATTTGTCCTTCCAGGCTCGATACACAACAGCGCTAATCAAAGGCAACTTCACCCTCCCGCCCCATGACGTCATGATGCAAGAGTGGCAGCAACGAGTGGATACAGTGTTATCCAAAGGACTACCTCTGTCTCGCATACACCATATAGACGATATAGAGGTAACAACGCTATTGCATATTTCCTATCGGTCTTCATAGACATATTTAAAATCCCATTTTAACTATCGAATGTTTTGTCTTCTTCGCTCAAACTGAATTCTAAAAACATTTGATAACTAAAATAGGTCTTAAATCTGTCAATGAATAAAGCCGTTACTGTTTATAGTTATTATTGCTATGACCATTTTATTTAGACGCTGAATCACTTAATTCTATTCCGAACAGGTTTTATTATTATAAAAGAACATCTAGGTAACTTTAAATGCTAACAAGTTGGTAATAATATCCGTGCCACTGTTAAGAATTAATATCATTGTATCTGTGTGCAATAATTCACTTCTTGTGGGTTGTGGGTAAAAAGATTATGATGACTATTAATTCGACTTGACAACTTCATCAATATACATCGGCCCATATAAATCTCATAACTTTGTATGACCTTCCCTGTAGCTTTAATGGTACATTTACGTCTTTGAGTAAACTGCATGGAGTGTTTATGACGTTTTTTACTGGAATATTGTTTATGTAGACTGCATGTAGATCATCTAAATAATTTTCTCTTCCTTATTACATAATTTTTAAAGGAAATTCACGTAATTTTCAGACCGAATACTACACAAGCTTGTCTGAAGAATCCGGCATCCACGGCGTTCCTCCAGTGATGGCCAAAATACGACACGAAGATAATATCGCGAAAGTCACCAATATGTACACCTTCCGAAACTACGAGTACAAAATCATTGACGATGACAACTTCATCAGGAGTTTGGAGAAGAACCATACAGCGCAAATTTAGCAGTAAGCACCATACTAAGAAACTTCGCTCGAATACTCAAACGCACATTGCACTTAACTACGCAAGTCCCGCTTAATTGTACTGATTAAGTAGGACGTAAGTTAAATGCAACTTAATATTTAAATGGCGTTTAAGTATTCGGGCGTTAAAGCATCGAGTATAGATGTCAAAAATAAAAATGTATAATACTCAGTAATTCAATTGGGTTCTCATTAAATACAATAAAAAATATTATTTTGTGTATGGGACATAAGTAAAGATGTATGCTTTATTATTATTATGAGATTGTATAATTTCGGATGATAAATACGGATCTTTAAATTTTATCATTAGATAAAAACAAAAATAAAATATTTACATTTACACTGTGTTTTTTAATGTAAACTAAAACAATTTGCCTCTGAAAACATATGGAATTTGCGTAGATATTCCATAGAGGCCTGAAATTAAATGAAATAATACGCATGATAATATTAATTCCTGTATTTGTACTTATTCATTACAGTGTTAGAATGGTAACGACGTTACAAATCTTACAAAAAACCATATTACAATTTTACAATTATTCCTACAAAACTGGGAGTGTAAGTCTAACATTACAATTCACATATACACTGAAATAATCATTTATTGTGACGATGTAGAATCTCAATGGACGGATGATGTAAAATAACTTTAATACTATAATTACCTAATTAAAGAGCATCTTAGAAAACGTATAAAAAATATTTTAAAAAATATACAGAATATACACAACATATCATACGACGAAAGAACAATATTCTGCCAAATTAGTAAATTGAGAGCATTCTATAAAACTAAATTCATAATAATTAATTTATTAGATTTAATTCAAGACCCAAAAATATCGCATAGTTTCTGATTCCCACGACACAAGACTCGATCTTAGTGTGGGGTCAGAACTATGTATGTTACTGTTGGGTGTATTTATTTATTTATTATATATTGTGCTTTTGCTTACCACGATTTGGTGTAGTTATTTAAAAATATTATGCTGTTGAGATTACCTTCTTGGATTTTCGACAAGACTTGCATATTCTTAAAGGATGTAGTTTCTGATTCCCACGACACAAGACTAGATCTAAGTGTGGGGTCAGAAATTGACAGCCTCCGTGGCACAGTTGGTTAGACGACGGCCTGTGAAACGAGAGGCCGCGGGTTCGATCCCCGCACCAAAACAAATATTTGTGTGATCCACAGGTATTTGTTTCGGGTCTGGGTGTTTGTGAGACCGAAAAGTCTCTCGTAGTTTCTGATACCCACGACACAAGACTCGATCTTAGTGTGGGGTCAGGACTATGTATGTGACTGTTGGGTGTATTATTGGGTGTATTATTTAAATATGTATTTTACTGTTGAGTGGGTGTGTATGTAACTATTACGATGAGCAAATAACAAGATGATGATTTTTGTATGAAATATTGTAGAATAGCATGGAATTGTAGTATGTATTCTACTCATTAAGATTTTAGCTTTTAATACTTCTGTATTCTCCTAGTCTCTTGGCTACGTAAATCAAAATGTATTTTAATGTGTGAAAAATAGAAAAAAAATAAAAGCTGACAAACCTGCATAGTGAAAATTGTACACAAATATATTATTTAATTATGACCACTTTTATGGTCACTTTGAACAGGGTAGCAAAAGTGTGAAAGCTTGTCGCAATTTTGCTTCACCCCAAATACTTGGATCACACTGCATCACAATTTTTAAATGCGGTCACCTTCGGCATTAATATTAAGAAAGGGTATTTTTAGATGTGATGTGCGTGAGTATTATAAGACCGCAAAGACGAAAGAAACTAAAACATTTGATTATTTTACAAATCTTCAAGGGGGCAAGGCAATTCTTTCCTAGGATTGTACTTTCTCTCGTACTGATAGTCATCTATAATGTTGTAGTCATAATCGCGGTAGTTGAGGAGATCATCGAGACGGTTTACAGCGTTGAAATCCCTCATCTTAGTAAGTACTGGAGGCGCCCGCACTACGCCCGCTTCTTGGGTCAGGTTTGCGAAGTATTGGTCCTGGAATATTAGAATCATGTTAGTAAAATGCTGTCGCATTACAATGTGAATCAGATTTTAACGATATGAGTTTAAAGTAAAATTATAATTCATTTCATATTTCGTTGCTATTTAGATCGATGTTTTTAAACATAATACGAACCAGAGACATAAGAAAGAGTTGGCTACAAACTCTGACAAAGAATAATGAACAAGACAATTATATTTATCGAAATCAAATCCTCGCACATATTGCCTATATTCTGGATTGCCTTGTAGGTAAGGACCTAATCTGACCTTGACTAAGGAGTCAATGTAAATTCCACTCCAATATTATCTAAGTTATAATATTCTTACCATCACACTGCCAATAGTATTGACGTGCACTATCTTCATGCCCTTGTCTTGTATGTCGTGCACGTGCTCGAGCCAGATTTTCAGCATCTCTTCCTGCGATGGGATCTTAAACTTGCCTGCCGCTAAGGCCGCCGCATACTCCGCCTAGAATTTCAATATATAGTTATTGTTGAAACTGCCACAGTATAGTGAATACAATGATGGGAAGACAGTGCAGTTCAAAGTTTCAAACACAGAGATAACCATCTATCTAACCGGTCGAAACAAATTTGTTGATTACTTTCATACTCTTAGTGTTCAATTTTTTTTTTATTTTTTTTTTATTGCAAATGTATGGCGAGACGAGCATGCCATTCGCCTGATGGTAAGCGATACGACCGCTCATGGACAGTAGCAAAACCAAACAACACCATGAATTACAAGGCAATGCTTGGCATTCCACTGCGCTCGCCATCCTGAGACATAAGATGTTAAGTCTCAATATGTCCAGTAGTTACTCTGGCTACAATGTCCTTCAAACCGGAACACAACAGCGCATTTACACTGCTGTTTGGCGGGAGAAATAGACATTGCGGTGGTACCTACCCAGGCGGCCTCTCACATATGAGAGACCTACCACCAATATCATTTAGTTCCTTTAAAAACGCTCGAATGATAAGAGTAATTGTGTATCTACCCTGCTGAATTCATCAATAGTACTTACTACCGAGGTACTTAAAAAACAAGTTTCGATCATAACCCTAAACAAATGAAACCGAATGTCAAGAACAGACAAACTGGACCACAAGAGACAGACCAGTCCCTGTACAGGATAACCCTTTATATGCACCTAACTGATTACCTGAGCATCCAGGACTCTGTTGATGACCTTGGTGGATACACCCACGAAGGCCATGCTGGGGTGTTTGATGTTCACCACGTGTTGGTACAGCGGTAATACAAACTTCTCAGTCGCCGTCACTCCGGTACTGCTGTCCAGGAATGGATGGCTGAATGTGTATCCTGGAAGTTTGTATATTGATATTTATTGTTTTTAACTCATGTCATGGAACATATTTTAACTACATTATCATCGTCTTGAAACATAAGAAGTCCGCTACTGATCGTAGGCCCCAAGGACTCCTTCAATGACCTTTTGAAGCGGCCTGCACCCTACGATTTGTTACGCCTTTCATCTGGAATTTACCATACTTTGATAATGTACAATTATCCAAGACCAAATTTATAACATCCAATCCAATCCCCACATATCTTTTTGTATACTGGCACGACAAAATAACTAACTACATTTCATCACAATAAAGGCAGTGGAATTTAAATAGTTGTATAAAACAAAACAGTAAAACCATTTACGCACATCCTACTCATACAAGGAACTAAACAACAACATATAAGTAATTATCAACATACCTGTACAAAAGATGACGTCATCGATTTCCTCAAAGGTACCGTCGTTGAATATGGCTCCGGTGGGAGTGAACGCCATGATGTCTGGCTTCCTCACGTACGTGTCGGAGAAGTGCGGCTGGTTGAATCTGATGTGGTGGCTGTGCACCAACTTGCTGGTGACGTTGGACAGATGCGTAGCCAAGTCGAGACCAGAGGCTCCAGCACCCACGATCAGAACTCTACGGTTTTTGTAGACTTCTGGGTCTTTGTAGTCGTGGCTGTGGATCATGTTGCCTAAAAGGAGGCGGTTTACGGGATTATATTAAAATTATTGTTTTAACAATATTGGGTAAATAAGTGAAATTTAAGTGCAGAAAGTATTCAAATAAAAAGGCAGCTATTGCCCCACTGACATTCTTTGTACCTGGGCACTTTCGATAATTTTATCGAATCTGGCCGTGTTAACATAAAAACAAAACATTTCAACCACCATCATGCAGATTATGGGATCCTCATAATATGGTAGAATTTAATTCTTTAAGTATGAAACATAAACATCTCAAATTCTCCGGTAAAATGTAAATTGTTTTTTATGACATCATTATTTTTTTACTTTACACCTCTGCTAGAAGAGATAACATTGAACAATCGGGGTCAAAACTGTAAGGAAATGCACTATCTATTTTATTGAACTGAACATAACATCGATATTATTGTTCAATTGGCCTTCAAGGAACATTGAGTAATGCCATATAGTATTTTTAATAATTATATATCATTGCACTGTTATTTTAATTCCATCAAAACCAACATTTTATGTGGACAATGTAAATAAGACATATTTTTAATCCCGATAGTCAACCGCGAAATCTTTTTACCCTTAAAGCTTTGGGCCGTTGTCCACAATTGCCCTTTTACAATCTATAAGCTGCACAGACTCTGTATTTATTGCACAGGCTCCATGACGCAGTTCGTTAGTCGCTATGCTGCGAATGTAGGGTCGCGGGTTCGATTCCGTCACCGAGACAATGTGTGTGTAATTAACAAGTATTTGTTTCTTATTTGAGTGTATGCGAACCCGAAAAGTCTCGCGTAGTTTTTTAATACATAGTGGGGTCAGTACAAGTAGATATGAAACTGATAGGAATGTTTGTTAATTATAATTTTTTCTTTCACCTGTAAAAGAATCCATTCCTTCTATCTTGGGCCAGGATGGTGAGCTGTACTGCCCGCTGGCAACGACGACAAAATCACAGATCTCCGCATAACTCTGCTTGGTGTCTGATCTCATGTACACCAGCTCCCAGTGATTACCGACCCATTTCACTGAGGTCACTAGGCTGCGTAACTGGAAACAAAGTTATTAACATAAAATAGATAATTATTGGAATTACATCAGTTATTTACGGGTAGCGAATCTATTTGGGTCGCTGACAATTGGAATGGTTGGCGTTTACTTGGGGATGCCTACGTCCATCAGTAGAAGGTATTAGACTAAATATAAATATAGTATTAGACATACTTCTATGATAGTCTACAACTATTATAACTTACAATTATAATACGGGACTCCACTCAATAAAATTACGAGTCATGATATCTTTTAACATCTTTAACCATCCATGTTCTATGTTATTGCGAAGTTCTTCTATGCAGTGGACGAGTAATTTACAATACAACAAGCAAAAGAAGTGGCCGTAGGTTCGATGCCCACACCGAGACAGAGGTTTGTGTAACCAACAAATGTTTTTCGCTTCTTTGTGTTGTGGATGTACTCATTTATCAGTGTACAATGCTCGTAATCCATTACAATAAAACCCTGAGTGGTTTTATAGTCACTTCCCTTGCAATATCATGTATTTAAAAAAGGTCAAAGTCAAACAATATATTACATTTCAAAGCCACTTCAAGAGATATATCTTCATTCATAAGCTCACGCTTATTTCCAAGATGGCGTAGGCAGATATGACACAAATAACAAGTGTTACCCAGTTTGCCGAGCTTAATTCTATCCCACATGCGCCTATTGCCATTTGCTTGCAAATTCCTATCATGGGCAACTTGCCTGACCTGGCATCCGAGCCCAGGACCTCACAGTTCACACTCAATACATGCTGTCATTGAAGAGATTTTTTTTTTCTTTTTTATCTTTCCGGCATGTATAGACTTACTTCTCTACTTGGTATTATTGCTCACTTAAATTTAGTGTCTTATGTACCTATTACAATGAATAATATAAGGATGGAAAAGCTTTTCTCTATATTTGAATGCTGATACGTGTTAAGTAATGTGTGTTTTGTGGCAGATTGGGGATGATCGCGTTGACGTCAATCACGGCTGTTATTAAAGATATCCATGGCACACAAAGAGGAAAAATATACTATAAAAAAATATAACTTTTTTTATTAAGTTTTCGGGACTCAGTTTCGTTGCGTTATTAATGCCTATCACATTACACGTACACTTAGTCGGTTGTAAACCAGATTTTATAATTAGTTATTTTATTTTAATCAATATAGTCAAACTCCTATTAAATGTAGGACTTTACGTTCTTACCCCTTCCATTTTGTATAACGGTGTTACCCCAACGCAACCTACATGCATTTTTAGCTGTAAGTTTTCCTTGTAAGTAATAAAACTAACCCAAATTAAACAAAGTAGGTAGCTTATGAGAAGTCTAAATAAACACCGGATTCGTTCTTAAACAAAAAATTCTAGTAAAACTAAATCGTACTCTCGGTGTTATCTCAAGTTCGTCGAGGCTGTGGCGGAGTCACGTCCAAATGATGTATTGCATAACTTAAACAAGTTTCATCACAATAGATACTTTGTTAACGCCATACAAGATACTTGTAATGGTTTTATTCGCATAGTTTTGACCCTAACATGCCGCAAAAAGTATTAAATAAATAAAAAGAAATTAAATTCCACAATATTACAAAAAGCACTTATGATTTTGACGTGAAGCGGATCCTTTCTGTTTGATCAACAAAAATATAAAATAAATTAAATTAAAAATACACAATATTACCAAAAGCAGTTATATTTTGACGTGGAGCGGATCCTTTCTCCTTGATTGGCATTTGTTACTATCCAAAATGGGAACCTGTTTTTTAAAGTTGTCCAAAAATGACGGCCGCGAAAATAAAAGTTGCCCGAACTTATAAAAAACTCATAAGCAAGTATGCTTCCGTATTGGTGTGAAGTAATTAAAACTGTCTGTTCTGTAGATATATTCTTTAAACTAGCAACGATAATTAATTATGTCACATATACAAGTATTTTATTATTAAAAACAATGCTATATGATTTTGCTTAAGAAAAAGTTGCAATTATAATTTATATTGATATGTGTAAAGTGGAAAAAAGGAAGCTAATACTTAATTATTATACGCACATATTATTATAAAATAAAATATGTTTTATCTAAAACATTTTACATGCTCACTTCTATGAACCATAAGATAGATACCATAGAAATTTCCCACATCCGTACTTTCAACTTTGCAACATACAAACCGACAGATACCACACTAAACTATATATAAAAATCAAAATGAAAATTACCCAAAACCTTGTTCAGTGAGTGCATTGTGGGCCGGTAACTTTCCATATACGGTCACAATGTCTCGGGGATCATCAATTTACAAAAATAATGGGCTCTTCTGATCTTGACACAGCAACTTTTCAAATTTAAAAACACCGACATTAGCATGATGAAATATTGTGTTCCACAAATAATTGGCTGTTAACAAGTTTCCTTATACGTACAATGGTGTCAGGAGCGATGCAACAATGGGCACATCTTTAATATTCTGACAGAGAGGCAGCGGGGTATTCTTAATTCTACCTAACGTGTTCCGGTCGGAGCCAGGGCCCGTTTTCTGCTCAGTGTTTTTAACATCCACGGCTCTGAGGACATTGACTCTTTTGATAACTGAAGCTAGGTTCTTTGACCGATCTCCGAGCCTCAATTTTTGAGAGCGCTCTATATTTACCAGTGAATACGCTAATGACTTATGATAATGCTTGTACAGACTTGAACTTTTTTAAGCCAGATTAATTTTGGCTTCATGGCCAGCAATAGGAACGAAAGGATAAGAAAAAAGGAGTGTTATTGAAACATTTATATTATATTTATCTTAGCCCGGCCAAGTACTCATTAGACGAAGTAATCTGAATAAAAAGAGCGAATAGGTCTCATTTAATAGTACGTCATTCAATAATTATCTTGCGTACATTAGCCATGTACCTGATGGGATTTCCCGTCAATAACACCACAAAAAACTTACCATTTCCAACCACATAAGTGTCCAACATCGTCACGAACTTCTATTACATATTTATCCTCCTTACAGTATGAAGTATCTTTCTTACTGGTGCTCAAATAAATTAAGATCCTTTTATATGGATGTCATGTATAAAAATTAACTCTGCATTATCAAAGAAATTCATTATCAAAGTTAGAAATCAAAATAGTCTTTTAGATTTTTTTAAATTCTTTTATTTATCTTGTTATAATACCTACTAGTTATACGTAGATACTGCACGTACTCTTTTGCAACTTGTTACAATTTTGAAGAAGAAAATGCTTAAGAATCTTCATCAGTGACACGAATTATTTTAATTTAGCTACTTTTTTTATTATTCCTATATCTATACCTTACAGTGAAGAATAATTCACACTAAACATACAATTGTTTATATGCGACCACACATACGGTGTTTTGTTAAATAGATGAGCTAGTTATGCGATTAAAACGAGAGGAAACAGAAACATGGACATGCGTGTCACGTCAGTCCAGCAAAGTGTGAAAGGAAGTCGCATTTATGAATAAGTTACTTTAATACAAAGACACAAACATCAGCAATGAACCTCTCTTTAAGTGACTCAAATCGTTTGCTACAAATACTTTTATGAGACAATATTATTGGAGCTCGTGACTCATTGCATCGTACATATACATTGTGTGGTCCTTAACTCGAAATCCTGGCTGGATAGTGTAGTCCCAAATGAAATTTTTGAGGCTAGAAACTTTTCGAGTAATTATTTCCATTCAATTTTGCTCAACACAACTCGGTATCATATTGCGTTTATTCTACGTCCAGTCGTAATATCCAAGAACAAATAAATTCTCTTGCATAAGCAAAAAATTAGTTGCTTGATGGTTCGATCGCGTCAAAATATAAAACAGCAACATAAAAAATGGGATTAAATTAGATAAGAATAATCTATAGAACAAGGTTTAAAAAGGAATATTAGGTCAATAAAACAGAAGAGCAAATATTATAAGCAACACAAGCAAGGACGCACTGATGTAATGTAGCTAATATGCCATTGGATCGGCTGTGAAATCATACTGGTGATGCTGTAATTTAATTATTATGCTTTATTATGAATAAATCGAAGTGTAGACTTAAACAAATAAAAATATAGTTAGGTACATCTATATTTTATGTTGCAACTCAAGACCGTAAAATAACAGATACACAATGTTGAGATATATTAAAATTGAAATGTTTAATATGGTTTTATCTATTAAAAATTGCGAATCGTTGAGTTATAAAATTATTTACTAATACTTCGGAACGAGAAATGTGTATAGAGTAGATGCGACGTATAAGATTTCCTATGCGACATAAAATATCATTATATTTTTTAAATCTATTATCATCAGTCTAATTATAATTAATGCTTTATGTTTTAGTATATGACCTAGTCAAAGCCTTAGGATTCTGCCTCTATTAACTATTTACATGTATATAACTACGTCTGCTCAACATTCCTTCAAACGCTTTTGTCGAAATAATTGTCCTACTGCAATAAAGTCATTCATGTTGTGAATTAATTTGTATAAATCTAAATCGCAATGCTGGACCTCAATTACGTGTAGAAGTTGGAGAATTGAATCACCTCAGTGACCTAGTGTGACTTATGGCCATGATTAATAAACGATCTTCGTTTCTATCTAAAGATCGATCGTGAAAATAAACCAATGGGCTCAAGGTATTGCCGACATGCTCACATTTGATGTGTTCTGATTGGTCTATTTTCCGGATCGATCCTTAGATAGGGATTGGGATTGTTTATTAATTTTGTGTGTTAATGGTCAGCACAATGTTGAAGTTTCTCATGGAGTCTTAGATGCAAATTAATTATTATTTGTTCTCGGAGAAAGAACATCAACAGAATAACGGATTAACGTGCTGTTGAAGACATCAAAGACAAATTATAAACTCTATTGTAACCTCCAAAATATAACGAAATTAACTTTAACCTTTTCAAAAATAAATGACAATGTTAGGTTAGGCAATAGGTAACATTAATATGTACACTATTGACATAATTAAATGAAATATTTAAGATACACGCGATAGAAATAAGAATGAACTGAATCTAAATGTGTATGTATGCACCGTAGTGACATGTGATAAATTGGATAGTAATTGATTGTTATGGTTTTTAACGATACAGTTTCTACACGTGAAAACAGTTATATATAGGAATATATATAACCTTACTTTTAAAGGAAACATTGAATATTTGCTTTTACTGATGACGAAACCGATGACGCGTAATTGGGTAACTGGTGTAAGGAAACGCATGAGCTACAACTTTCGTTTCACCTACGGATTATAAATAGGCGAATTATTTCTTGAATATATATCAATAAGTTGATGTTTATCGAGCTTACTTTATACTTAAAGTGGTTACTCATACTTTAATTTATTTACCATAAAAAATATCAAGTAAAAATTGGTTTTGGCCATAGTTTTGTCCTAATAACTAAATGGGGCACAGTCCCGCTATATGGTAATGTTAATACAACAACAATTTATGACAGACATATTTTCTGAAGTATTTTTTAATTAATTATTCAGACTAGGTACTTAATGTGCCAATGACGCCAACATTAGCTGCATCAGTCAATTTCAGTCTTCAACAGTTGATTCAAAATAGTAGGTAATTAATTAAATTATATTATGTAGTTTTTTTAATTATAATTACTAGCCTCCTTATTTAATTTAGTGGATTTTCAATTCAAGTTGATTTTTTGTATTTTATGATCTACCTACTTTTTATATTAGTGGGTTTTTAATTGAAATACAGTTTTTTGAATTAATACCTTGAATCAAAAAAAGTTAATCATATTTTAAACATATGCAATGCAAATATTGAATTAACATAGTATTTTTCCGTGATACATCAATCCATTGTTTATTAAAGTTTAATGGCTTTATTCATAGATAGTCTTAAAATTTTAATTATCGAATGTTTTGTATTCTTCGCTCAAACTGAATTCGAAAGTCGTTCGAAAAGGACAAAACATTCGATTCCTAAAATAGGTATTAAAACTGTCTAACAAGGCCGGTAGTCTTTAAGTTAACACTCACTTGAATATTCTTCAATAAGTCGAAGTGTTTGGCAAACGTATTCAGGTACTTGTAGTAGCACGTTCCTAAGGGGTATGAAGGAGTTCCTTCAGGGAACGGGAACCCGGCGAACTCCATGGTATGTCGTGGCGTGTTTGTCCTGAAAATATTAACGAATTAGGAATATGCTATTTATAAACTTACCATCGACATGAAGTCTGAACAAATCATATGGAAATAATTTGTATAAAATAGGATATTTGGTATTAAGACATTGATTTGCCGAGTTTTGTCGGTGTGTTTATTATATTTAATTATGGAATTTATTACATGGCAATAGAATCAGCCACTTTCATATGATATTCATTATATCATTTGCTTTACTGCGCAAATGCAACTTGTGGACCGACGTTTCACAGCCGGTTTCTTACCCACTGAGCCATAAGGGCTATCAATATTTGTTATGATTGAAATATTTTACTCTTTTAGTTCAAGTACCATAGGAGGAAGGCCTCTGCTCTGAGGTGTGTCAAAAATAAATTATATTGAACAATCGAAGTTCGATAAAAAAAATGATTGGGGCAGTACATTTTGCTTCCTTGTTGTTAAGTAATTTAATTTGAATGTATAAATAACTATACTGAAGGTCAAATATAATGTTTGTTAAAATTAACTATGGTGAATAATGGACCAGTCATATAGCTAGTCAGGATTTAATTAAAACAGGTTTTGCAAGTATTCTTAGAAGTATTTGTATTGCGAGTATGTACATGTGATTAATAAAAAACTAATGACAATATTGAAGTTTTAGTTTTCCTTATGGAAGGACATTTTTCTTGGTAAAGTCCCAATGACATAAATTGAAAGAATTTTATTAAAGTTTGAATTTAAGAGCTCAGTAATTGAAAATGCCATATTGTTAAGAAATAAAAATGGATCCCTCTGATATTATGTGACAGTGCATGTATATTAACCTGCAGAAACTTCTGACTGCTGGAAAAAAGGCAAATCTGGTCGTAGGCCAGATTTTTCCAACCGCCTACAGAAACCAATCCAGTTTAAAAACAAATTGCCTGTCATAGAAAATACACAATTGTGTAAGTGGCACACAAATTGGGCGGCATACAATTATAAAACCTGTGCTGATTTAATTAATGGTGTTTATTTTCATTTTGAACTTTATATTCATTTAGAAGTTTACCTTACTATTCTGTGCCTTAATCTACATACAGTATTCGAAAGCTAAAATGGTTGGTTTTGTAACTAAACATAAATTCCAAATAATATTACATTTCGTGTTTCAACTGCGTTTACTTTTAAAACATTTATTACACATATATGGAATTTAACTCAATAGTTCAATGATCTCAATATAATGTTATTGGTTAAATGGTATAACAATGAATAAAATATTCTAAACAAGATATAACGCGCAGCTCTCAAAGCCTCTACCAAATACGATTAACGTATTCACGTTGTTATTCACATAAATATAATAAAAAAAGTCGGGACTTAATAGACACATAATTTATGATATCTACCTAAATAAAACCTTTAAAAATGAGACGTCGCGTCGTATTAAAATTCGTTGTAATATTTAAATACAATTTTAGTGTGGAATTGGCGCATTTATGATTACATTGACAATCCTAATACATATGTATGTAAATAGAGTAAAGAAAAATTATGAAGTGGTCAGCAACCAAACAGTAGCAGACATACGAGTAATAATTATTATCTAATGTCTGTGATTTCACTTGCCACTCAAACAATGCGTAGTACATACTACATTACGAACTCGTTTCAACACTATTTACATCGTTGCATTATATAAATATCCTTACAATGATCATTATAGTTCTCGAAGAAAACTGTTCTACTTTCTTCATGATATTATATATAGGAGCTAGTACTGGAACGGACTGGCAAATCAAAGGTCCGAGATACCTGGTTATAATTTCCAGAATCCAGTTTACAATTAGAAATTGATTAATTTATAAATTTTGACGATGACTTTATAAATCAAGAAAATATCGCGAAGAAACTTGCATACCCAGAAGTTATACCAAGAATTTTCAGGGTACGTAAAGAGTATTAACTCCGGTATTAAGGACACCGGCATGGTGAACTAAGGCGTGAATCCCTCTCAATTGTAGAGAAGGGCCGTCAAAATAGATTTCTAGTACTAATCATTTTATGCTTAAAATATTATTATTTGCAACACACGTAAATATAAATAAATACATCTTACAGTCACATACATAGTCCTGACCCCACACTAAGATCGAGTCTGTGTCGTGAGTATCAGAAACAACAAGAGACTTTTCGGTCTCACAATCACCTTACACCTAGACCCGAAACAAATACCTGTGGATTACATTCTTTAATTGTTACTGTTTATTTAACGTACTGCATCTAACTAAAGTAAGAAAATGTTATGGGGTTTTTGTTTAATCTCATTAACTCATCACATCATTATACCGCACTTAGGAATTCCCACCACCACAGCACATGACTTCCAAATAAATAAGCAAAAACACTTATAAAGCATTCATCTCCCAACGTAATAATGAATGCAAAACAAACATAATTACTATACAAACAGCACATACAAACATATTAATTTGACACTAGTTGTGTCTTCGATGTCATTAATGTCTCCTATCTGCCTTTATCATCTACGAGGTCGAGGTTTTTTTACTGACACAACAGTCATTATAATGTGCTGGATGGTAAGTACGGCGCAATACAAATAAGAGTATCCATTAAGACTTGCTTATCTTAAATCTCTCGACACAATTGTACACATGTGTGTAGGTCTCTCACAGTTGAGAGGCCGCCTGGTTAGATACCACCACAATGTCTCACGCCAAACAGCAGTATAAATGCACTGTTGTGTGCCGGTTCATAGGATATTGTAGCCAGAGTAACTACTGGACATAATAAGACTAAAACATCTTATGTCTCAGGATGGTGAGCGCAGTGGAATGCCAAGCATTTCCTTCTATTAATAAAATTTCGTTAAATTTAGTCAATTTTGTTGCAAAAGGTTATGCAACAAGCCGGTTTTCAGAAAAGTCGATGAACTTTGAGGACTGTCATAACTTTCCATAATATGTACCTGTTCGCATTAAATATTACGATCGTAAACTACATTGCGATATACCTACGTTAAAACTGTTTCACCAGTTTTTGTGCGCTTGTTGCTAAGAATACAGCAAATATCAAGTGGAAAATATCAAGCGCAAATTCTTACTAATTTTATAAAGCCGAAAGTGAAATTGTGTTTGGTTTTTTACACTTCCACGCTAAAATGGTGTTAATATCGAAGGCACTTAAAACGCATTTAAGTTGGAAGATGTGGTCTGTATAGTCACCTTACTTTAGCAGTCGATATAACCCGTCTGCATGACACACTTAATATGACGACACCTACTCAACCATTGTTGTCCAACGCACCATGTCCTAGATCTTGTCTCGGTAATATCATTTTCTGACTCGTCCCAATAATTTCTAATCCGTGCTCTCAACATCTAAGCCCACGAATTGCTTACCTTAAATTCTTGTACATGCTAGTGAAGAGCGGAAGTCCATCTTCATCGATGCCGACATGGGGATCGAACCTCCAAGTACCGCCAATAAACCTGGAGGCCTCAAAGAGAGTGTAATTGAGGCCATATTGTTGCATGTACCGCGCTGTGGCCAGCCCAGCGAATCCGCCGCCGATGATGCATACTCGGGATGCGTGCTGCAATAAAAAATACGATTATAATTCTAATTAAAACTCATTTAGCGGCGATGGACAGGGAATAAAGAGCTGGCTATGATTATTTTCAGAATTTCGATAATTTTGCATCAGTTTAGTTATTCTTTGGGATTTGTAACATCTACGTATATAAATCATCAGTCCCCAGAGGTCCACAATTAAAACGGCCTACTCAAAACACGTCTAGAGGGACCTACGTCTAGCAGGAATTTACAGTAAAAAGTCACCGTGCCAGTATTTTACAATGTATTACGAGTATATCGAGCAACGGAAATATTGACAATGTCTGATAAATCTATTTCTTGCCTTGACATGATTAACAGACAGTGTTATTTTATGGAAGCACCAAACATTTATTGTTACACAAGTAACTAACATTACGGACGTTTAAGGTCTGTGTCAAAAATCGCTAGCAAATACCAAGAATCACAAGGAACTCAATGCTAAATAACTCCTAAAGCCATTGAGGTCAAAAATGTAATATCAGAGTGCTATGTAATTGGAGGAAAATACACTTATATTTACTAACTCTTGCGAACTATTTCATCTACATTACTTAACGATTTTATTTAACATGCATATAATATCTCATAACCTCTGGTCGTAAACCTAAATCGAATTTGGTAATTTACATAATCATATAATTTTATTATATTGTAACCTATCGATGTAATAATGAGCCTATGAAAAAGGGAATTATCCGAAATACTTATTTACCCAACACGAACGATATACACATAAAGAAAGTAAATCTTTGTTTATGATTCCAAAATACTTTGCTGAGACCATCTGTCAGTGGTTCTTAAAATATCAATGTAAAAATTTATTTCATATTGTTTGAAATTATTTCAGGGAATCTAAATTTCTGTGAGATATATTATTTTCTATTCTTACTGTTTGTTTGACATCCTATGTTAAACTTATGAGACGAAATTCTTAATTTGAGTTTCTACATTATTACAGCAAACAATAATAATGTTGTTCTGTAGGCAATAAATTAAACTCGAATTTTCCATCTCTATCCATGAATGATGAAATCATTGCCATCAGCCATCACCCACAGTGCAATAAGTAATTTGCATGCACACACGGCCGTTTAACATAGTTCTAGCACACAATGCGGGTTGCAATTGTTCCCCGACATGATAGCAATGACAAACAATGTTTTATCGTGAACTTTTAGGGCTGCCAAGTGCCATCTTTTAGGAAAAAACATCGGGGTAATTAGGCAGTCATTGGGGTTTTCTCTGCGAGTAAAACTTAAGGATAAAGCGACGATCCAATCGATGCTTTAACTTTGTTGTTTTCATACTTCAATCTAGTAAGAACTAGAAATAGATTATCTTCTGCAGAGCTTCTGCAATAGACAGCAAAAAGATGATCTCGTTCATTCGACTTTAAGTAGGGGACACCCACATCCTATAAGGTGCCAGAGTTTGAATAAGTTTTTTTTATTGCATAGGTTTAGCAAACAGGTCACCTGAGAGTAAGTGGTCATTGCTGCCCATGAACATCCACAAAGCTGGATCATGGAAGTGTTGCCGGCACATCAAATTGGGAAGAGAGCGGGAAGGTAAAAGGATGAGAAGAGGAAAGGGTATTAGGCATCCGGCAATCTCACTCACCGAACGAAACTTCACGTCGATCCCATACGTTATTAAAGCAACGTGTAATTTTTGTAATGTAGTGATACATTGTAAACTGGTTTTGAAAAGAGCAACACTAGAGTTTCTTGCCTTTTCTTCTCTAGTGAAAACCGCTTTCCGAACCGGGTGGTAATTCAAAAAATGACTGAGTCTAAATAATGATGAACATTTAATGGATTCAATAAATTATTTTCATTTCATTTCATACCAGACAGTGGTACCGCCCCGGACGAGCCTGCCCATTCATGCTGAGTCATGACTGACAACAGCGTGGCTCTACCACTTCCAAATTATGTCAAAACACTATTTAAGAGCGTTTTGTGCAAAGTCATCAGTTGCAATGTTACGTGTCGACGAATGTCGACGTAAGAGGTAAATATACAAAGGAAAATGTAAAAGTGATAATTGTTGTGTAAATTCCAATTTGCATGTGCCTATTGTTGGTATGTGTGTATCAGTCCACATAGGTGTTAACTGCAAAAATAACATACATAGGGGTCAGCTCTGACCTATATTGCGTAACAATATGTAATCTTTAAGCCTAGCCGGCCCGAATACCATCCTGTTTAAGAGGTTCAATAGATTTTTTATTATAATCGGTAAAGCTCCGACATAGCCCCATTTTTATTTCATGGGTATTAGATTTCGAATGAATCTCAGAAAACTATTACACTTCTTAAAATTAAAAATGCAACTAACGACAATTTTTAACAATGAAATTTTTGACATATCTTGTGAATAAAATCCTTTTAAATTTTCCAATGTAGATACTAACCAATCATCGTAATAAAAACTAATTGAAATGTTAATTTGTTCTAAATAATGTTCGAAATACACTTTGTCTTTTTCATTGATTGTATTTGAAAGATTCATCTAAATCTAAATAATATGGTACTGGAAATACTAGACACTAAATTCCAGTTTTATAAAAATAGCTGCTTGACAACAACACCTAATGTTAATTTAAAGGAAATCGCGACCAAACCACAAACGTCAATATTAACAAGTTCTGCGCAAACAGAAAGCAATCGATTCGTAGAATAAAAACATTTAAAACTTATTCTTAGAATTGTTTGAATCTAGAACGTTTGATGCTTTGAAGTTTTATAATAATTAATATTTAATAACATTCGCCTTGAGCTCCAGTAGCATACAAATATTCAGGAAATAGATATTTAACCTTTATCTTTTCGCTTACACAAATTATAACAAAGTAATTATGAGTTCGCTAATTACTGTAGTTATTTATTATGTTATGTAGTCACTGACACCATATGGTATCAAGCCATTCGCTCTCTGTAGTATTATGATTGCAAGAAGTACATTTTAACAATACATTAGTTACGGATATTCCCGCATGCTGGAGTATATATTTTTCGAAAAATATTAATGGAAATAGATAATTTCTATAAACTAACTTTATCAAACTTTCACACACGATTCCGTAATTGTTTACTGTTATTACATTATACTAACGTTCTCCCACAAATGTCAATACCTACCCGCGTAGTTACCTCTATACCTATGTTTTTCTTTATTGCCTAGCTCCATGATATTTTAGTTATTGCATGTCCACTATAATATAATTAAGGAGAACGGAATAGCCTTGAGAAGTACTATTTTACTTGTTAATAGAACCTAACAGGTGGATTAGGCGACTTGTCAAGGACCTCTGTGAATTAAATGGGGATAATATTGCGAAGACAAAACAAAAGCACTGGGTATAATGAAAATCAATAAAAAATATGTTAAACCCATATTATGGACGTCTTTTAGTTGATTTCGGGCTTCCTCTATGATCGAGAGGAGTTTGGTCTTGGTTTACCAGGCAAGCTTCGCGCAGGATCTTCGCAATTCATATAAATATTTATGGGATATGTACCTTGCTTATATTTGCTTTCAATAATTGCCTTCACCTCTAAAGTGAAACACAAATAAATAAACAAAACGCACGTAATTTCGGTTAGCCAGATGTATTATATTTTACTGTTGATAATTGTGGTATCTGTAGCAGTCTAAATATAATGCTTAGGTGTATGTTTACTTGTAATATCCCGGTGATATTTACCGTCTATTTAATCTTTCAACTAAAATCATATTAAAATAATGTATCATTCAATGACAAATCTTTCTCACATTGTTAACTTTGTTTGCATATTTTTAAATTAAATTATCATATTAATTGCTGCAGATCCGGAAATACCATAAATAATATTAAATACCTAATAATACATTTATATAGCCTGTAGGTAAACAGGCTGGTGAAAACATGACGTTATTAAACTACAATACGACCGCTACCAGTCAAACAAAATACTATAAAATTGTTAAATGTGGTGTCCCATCGAAAAGAAAACATCAATGTTCTCGCACAAACCTAATTGGAAAATATTTTATCCTTTATAAATACACCCAACAGTCATACATAGTCCTGACCCCACACTAAGATCGAGTCTTGTGTCGTGAGTATCAGAAACTACGAGAGAGTTTTCGGTCTCACAAACACCCAGACCCAGAACAAATACCTGTGGATCACACAAACATTTGTTTCGGTGCGGGGATCGAACCCGCGGCCTCTCGTTTCACAGGCGGCGCCTAACCAACTGCGTCACGGAGGCTGTCTGAAACACAACGTTTGGCGTTTAGAAACACATATTATTTTAAAAATATGATTAAATTTTTGTTATCATTTCTACAGCGTCTTTTAAAAACTCTACTGGGGGCATAAATCAAAACCAGTCCATAGAGAATATCAAACTTTAAACCATTACTTAAAGAGACTAAATAATCAAATAAAGCTGCACATAATTATTGTTTAATCATCTAACTGAACCGGTTTATACGCATCAACTCATGCGTAAACCATTCACTGCATTACCTGAGCTTAATGTTGAAATCTATTACCAAAGTACAGATAACCTCAATGTTTAGTATATCGTATCTCCGAATGTAAGTGTTAAGTGCTAAGTACATGACAAATTAGTGATACACGACAAGATTTTGGAGAAGCAATTAACCTTGCAACGACACAGTAGTCTAAATAAAAATTGGAATAAGTTTTTAAACAAACCCAAGATTTATCAACGTAATCTTAAATGCATGGCACAAAAGAACTACAAAAAATATGAATATTTTTGAATAAGTTATCTAAGGTATGTATAGCAGGGGAATTACAAAAACCTATCTATAAAATTTGAACCTGCAGACCTGAACATCTATTCTCATTGCATCCCTCTCGTATTATAAGTGAACTATTTAAGAACGACGCATTTTAAATTACCTTTTTCGAAGTCCCATAAAATAACCTGATGAATATTCCATAATTTTCAATATTAATCAATTGCAAGTACATTTTTTATGTTTACTAAAGAGGTTTTTATAATTATAAGCCTCCGGCAGGTCCACATATCACAAGTATTGTACGCAACGTAGTATAATTTTTTTTTATTGCATATGTCAGTTCTAAGCCGATTTCAGATCGTAGGTACAATTAGCAAGGACACGAGAATGCAATTATACTAATCTATATTAGTGGCATACATTGCCTGCACTTAATGGATACTTGACGGATCTAAGGATTCTGCAAATGATTTTATACATTTAAGTCAATGTATATAAGTCGCACTCAATTGCAATGATAAGCAGTGTGAATAATTTGCTTTCTCACGTGGCCCCTCCTTATAATCCAGGGTCTTTCCATCATAGAGTAAGCAGTTGCGAAGGGCGGCATAATTATGTCAAATGGGTAACGATAGCTATAGCTATAGCTATCTGTTGAAAATTAATACTCAATTTTTTTTTTATTTATTTCTCTATCTCGACAGCATCGCACTTGCGTCAGGTGCAGTCACTTTGCCGAAATATAACTTTAGTCCAGCAATATCAGTACTTTTTAGATTAGTCTCTTCTACTAACTAAGGACTCTTGGATTTTCTCTTATTTAACCTGATTTCATGTTTGTTGCAAAGTGGATTTCCACTTTCGGGTATCGAGAGATGAAACCGTTATTGAAGAGCTTTCTCTTTGAATTGAATCGTGATGTATCCCCGTTTTTTAATTAAAACGACTTATATTAATCTAAAGAAATACTATCACGAAATACGTATCATACTAATGTTTTTTATGTATTTATATCAGGTGACAATCAAACACAAATGACATGTAAACACGATAAAAAATATTTTAGCTACTCTATAAATACTCAAAGTCGACTTCACTTATACGTAAATATAATATTTGTTATTTAAACTGTGTGTAATGGATTCATGTGAAAAGTATATGCAAAAAGTCGTTATAAATGCGTCAGCTGTACGAAGTTAGAAGGATTTCTGTAAATTCACAATTGTTTGTTTTTGTATTTAATTAAAATATTATGACGCATTGACCTTACAGTACTTGTTTTTTAATTCAATGTATTGCATTCATTTTCAAACTATGTATCTATTTGAATAATTAGTTTATCTGAAATAAGTTTAGATTTAATGTTAAATAGTTAAAATTATTTCCTTAATTTATCATTGCATTATTATGTGAATGCCTAAAGTCTACAAATAATATGTTTAAAGGTGCTAATACAAATTATTAGGCACAATAAAAGCAAAATAGTAGGTATCTTTTTAAAACAAATAGTAATTGTAAAATCCAATAATTACATCTAGGAAGTTATTAAATATTTTTAGTTTTATACTTGTTTATGAAGATAAAATAATATTAGTTAATAAATAAATGCTACTAACATCGGCAAATATGCCTACTTTCTTGTATGAATTCGTAGATTTAACTCAGCATTATACGCCTTTTTTGACAGAAGAAAAAAAACATTCATAAGCAAAGGAAAGATAACATCATACATATATATAATATTACGCAATTTCGGCCATTGATCATGGTTTTCACGAAGCGAGTATCATTTTCCTATAAACACAATTTTAATACGCCGCATTCAGTAATAATTGCGTGCGTCCGTGACACGACTGTCCAGCGAAGCTGTGGCATTGTTTCCGTTGTCACCCATTCAGATGTATACGAACAAAATGACGTGTAATTGTATAAGTGTGGGTCATTACACTGAGATTTTTAGGCGATGGCTACATAACTGTTCACCCTGACATAATTTACTAAACTACAAAAATACAACCAATTCAATATTACAAACAAAACTTGATTTTTTTCTTGATACAAAAAAATAAATAATACTACGATGCATCTGATGACTAATGCAGTCAGGTGGAGCATCCACCGGTACGATATAGGTACTTACTCAAGCCGTAATATACAATTATCCGGCCTCATTAAAACCGGAAATGCACCGGTCAAACCCGAAGCAGCATACTTTTGTGAATCACGTAAACAGATTTTCCACTATTTACGCCAGCATACTAAAACCGCTCGGATATCGCGGCGCACGTTTCGGGCGGCACTGTATATCTTAGGGCAAGAAGCGCCCAGATTCCTTCCCCGTGATCGCCCGGCGCAGAACCAAGGCGCAGACTGATCTCTCTCATTGGGCAACAGTTTTCTACTATTAAAGGTTGCGATCGCATTCCGGGCCGAGCCGAATATTTTACCAAAAGCAGTTTTTACACATTGCTCCTGTATACTATTTCGTAATATTGTAACAGTCCGCCCCGTGACCACGAAAACTGTAAAGCAATTGAAACGTCGCGTCAGGAAGTTTAAAAAATGTAAAAATTAAACCAAATCGCGATAAAATCCGTAAAAATTATAGTTTTATTTTAATACAGCACACAGTGACAAGTCCCAATAATTATCTCCCGCCACACCATTACATTATAATCAAAGTACATTATAAATAAACATTATAAATAATCCATAACCATATTTACAATACTAAATACTTATTGAAACTCCTATTTACAAGTAATTGGACTCGATTCTGTGTGGTTGTAAGGGAGTACCAATTTTTAATACTTACTTGTAAATGCTGACCTGATTTACGAGTCATTGTGGATTATTAATTTGTAACGTATCCTTCCCACGCTGCCGTAAATTCAGAGCATGTTTTATGAAGCAATTTGTAAAAGAATTTGCATATTTATATTGTAAATTCACATCTGTATATATCCGAATGGTTTCGCAATACTGCCACTAGTGCGACCGACATTAGGAAGAGCTTACTTTAATTCAAAGTCATAAACGATTGCGAGCATTTCGTCTCATCGAGCACAGACAGTGATTCACAAACTATCAGTGCTACTACTAGTACCAAGCCAAATGAAGCGACTAACAAAAAGATTTAAAGTCAACTCTAAGGTGATATTACTAGTTAATTCCACGCTTACCCAATACAAAACAAAAAAACATTCAAACTTAAATAAGGAACTCTTGTTGTGAATCTTCTCTTGCTATGAATATAATAAATACTAATTATTCTGTAAATATAAAATGCTAAGTTCCTAATCTAGGTACTTCACATCTCCCTGACAACTATAATATCAAATTAATAATTAATTACGCTTTAATTACAATGTATTTAGAATAGTTTGTTCAATGGAAACGCACCAGTTGCAGGTTAGATACACCGAGACATGCGGCAGGCGGTTGTGAAACGCTTCCCGTTTCGACTCGACAACACATTTTCCACACACCAGTTTCTTAGCCACGTGAACAAAATTAATCGACTGAACCTCTAGAAAATCCTTGCCAGATGAGACTTACATACTAAACTTTATTGTACATGTGTCGTGTTTGTGATTTGTTTGCTTAATTTTAAGGATTTGTAACTTTTTCGACGATCTCGAAAGTTTATTTTGCTGTAAAGTGGAATTATATCGTAAGTTAATTATATGCATATGGTTTTTTTAGTTTTAAATATATCTTATTTATCATCGAAAATCGTTGATGTAATAGGTAATATGTGTTTATTTTTATAGGTTTTCTAAAAAGAATATAGGACCTATATGTATATAAATATATTATCAGCTAAATCCAATAATATCCTAAACGCTAATTAATGACTATATAACAATAAATATACTCGTACTAGAAAGAAAATTAGGAAATATTCGGAAGTAAATATTTGATATGACATAAAATGTACTTACACGTGAAAAAAGAATTTCAATACATATTTATTCTTGTATAATCGTACAAATGACAATCAAGATGTAAAAAAAATGTTTTATGAAACCTCGAAGACAAATAACAGTGTCAAGAACTAACACAATAGTTCTCCAAGCTATTAAAAATATTATCTCAACATCGTCATTACCCAAACTTCGAACCTACATTACCCTTACTTAGCGCATTATCTGCTACACTACAAGGCCGCTCATTTATTCACTGATTAACTTTTTAACGTACCTATATAAAAATTTCAACATCACAGTCAAGAGAAAGGTAGTAATTTAATTACATGACGGAAAAATGATATTAATCGAGTAATAATTTCTGCGATTAAGTAACATTCACGCAATTATAACGTTCATAAGTCATTTTATTATTTCCGTTGTTAGTTTCTTGTTATAATTAACGCGTATAGTTAACAAGTTAATTTGAATCTACAGGTAATCGAAAACAAATTAGCCATAATTAATCCTTTAACCAGTTATTCAAATATCAACATTGAATATGAATAATAATATTTAATTGTGCTGTGGAAAATGAAATTATTTCTGCAAATTGCAACTCGAAATTAATTTAAAGAGTACAAACTCGTAAGTAGTATCTACTCTTTAAAATCATTTAAAAATCAGTATTTTTTTATTTAAGTCATATCGACTTGATTTTTTATAATTTTTGTGAACGTATAGGCTTGTTAATTTCAATTTTAGCTACAATATACAATAAACAATACATAAAACATAATTTTGAATTAAACCTAATTAAATAAGAATTTTTACAAATAATGCAGTAAAAGAAAAAATTAAGTGAGTAAAAAAATACATACCAGCTCTAAACTACTGGTTGAATTGAGAATTAAATTAAATAAACACAGAACAAAAACACTGGTGTAGATTTTACACGCCATGGCGTTTCACTATCGGAAACACATAGAAATTAAATACGTAAATATAAGGATAGGACGCGTCCGGCGATGACCGTCGGCTGCGGAATGAGTGAAGAAACTGGCAATCTAACCAAGGAGGTCTAGCTTTGGAGGGACCTGCCCCGCAACCTTGACCAAGGCTCACTGACTCACATACACACAATACATATCGACAATAAACTATAGATTAACATCTCGCGGAATTAATTGTTATGGTGTTGCGATAATAAATCCTTCTTGAAATACATCATACAGTTAATCACCTATCTATACATAGAATAAATTTGTAAATTTGTAACACCCTGGAGTAACACTTAGGATACTTTTTATCCCGAAAAAATAAATGTTCCTGCATGATGAGCAAGTAATTCTGATATATTTGTAATTTTCTTATACTCAAAGGGATGGGATGGGACTGAATTACAGGCCATGATTGAGAATAAGACGGGACAGGCAGGATATAACAGGACGGGACGGGATGGGCAATTCCAAATAAAGTCAATTTCAAATAATGATAATTACGCAAACGAAGTTTGCGGGCACAAGCTAGTGTCCAATACATTTGGTTCTCATAGAAAACAAAACAATATGTCCATTAGTTAAATTTTTGTCGTATCAACCTGTTGTCTTAAAAAGCTCTTACGGGCTACGTCGCGTAAAAGGTCAAGAAAAAAACTAAATAATATTCAATTAATTAATCACACTAACTTTTTCAACATAACTAACATCATTACATTTTATGTTTTTGGTACCTAACAGGTATAATGTAAACATTTCTTCGAATAATTATCATAAAACTTAATATGCTGAAATTCAATGTAATGAAAAGGAGAGTCTAAATGAAGAGCACTAATTGAAACTAAAATATGCTCTTACGGATTGTATGTTGCGGTCATAGATGGTTGTGACAAAAATTTAGTAGTTGTTCATAATAATAATTGTGATAATAAAATAAAATAAAAACACGAGTGCGCAACAGCGACTTAAAAGTCTAAATCTAGTTATGGAAAACAAAATAACGGCTGACGCACGATACTGGAAAGCAATTTTATTCCAATTTTATTTTTCTGCTTAAACATTCTGCCATAAAACACAAATTAAACTTGCATATAAAATAACTTAATTTGTTAAATAGTATTTAAACTTATTCCTTAGAAATCTCAATCCAAGAATATTAAGTAGTTCCTGCGACCTTCATTAGAATTTGGGTTTTGCCCAATACGTGATTAACATTCGTATAACTCTCTAAGGTATAACTTTACCAAGAATTCAATTTTAAATCGTAGTTACACTTTTATCTAATATTATGGTTTGGTCAAGACGATTTTTTGGCATTTTAAACGAGAGGAAACATGGTGGCCGTTAATACACCAAGTTTTGTCAACAATTGAATAAACATTTGTCTCCATGCGTGGAAGGAACTCACGGCATTTCATTTCACAGTTGGCTATCTAATCAATTGCACCGCGAAACGTGTCAATATACTATATAGTATTGTTTCCACTTATTTACTTTTTACGAGTAAAACGCGAAAAATTTACAACAACATACTTGGTTGTAATTGCAGTTTTTTTCACCTGCATACAATTGAATTGTACAAACTTGAACTGAAACGAGATACAATAAGAAACATAAATAGTTTCATTTAGAGCTCTTAAAGATAAAAAGAGATGATAACTAAATAATCACATTATTCATAATTCTGCTTTATTTGAAAATTCCCGCAAAAAAGCTCTCCGTCTAGTTATGACGTCACTTTGCATTGATTGGTGTACGAAACTACGTTCCGATTAACGCAACTATTAATTTAAATATTCCGTAATAAAATTAAATTCTTGGTATAATACCAACTGTTCACTGATGCAAGGAAGATTTATCTTTCAATATTGTAATCTAAATAAGATTTAAGTTTTAAAACTATATATTTTCATTTATAATGAGATTTCCACCATTGTGTGCAATGGTCACTATTCAGGTGGTTATTAATTATTATTATATCATCAATAACAAATAATATTACTCTCGTATTTAAATTCGCTTTCATTTTAATATGCTTTTATTATTGCTTAGATCGCGTTGTTGGGATCATGTAAAATTCAATGCTCAACTAAGGAATATTATTCCTAGTTAACATTTCTCAAATCTTAGGCTCAGTTGCACAAACTAACTTTGCCCATACCTTTGACTTTGAAAACGTCAGTCCCGTACATTAGCAATGTCAAATACGTCACAAATGTATGGCGATGACATTGTCAAAGTCAAAGTTATGGGTAAAGTTAGTTTGTGCAACTGAGCCTTAATGTTTACATTAAAAAATCAATGTCAAAATTTTCTGTCCTTTTCGATAAAGTAAGAAAAAAGCGAAATAGAGACATACTATCAAATAACAATGCTAGAAAATAAGCCTGCCAAAAACTTCGGGGGAATTACATGGATACAAAAATAAAGACAGATGTTTTAACCTCAGAGAATATTTCGCCGACTACTTTGATTTTCATATATTACTTTTTATAAAGCATTTTCTAGATGTCTCAAGACGTTAGAGATGAATTCTCAGACGTTTCAGTAATACAACCTTTCTCTACATTGCATATTATAACATTAAAAAATATCGAATATTCATTTTTGTTGTACAATATGTTTTAGGCACCACCGATTTTGGAAGATTTGAACAGTTGGGTGCAAGAATATCTGTTAAACCCGGAGAAATTATCGATCCACAAATGGGAGCGATCACAGACTCACTGGCATCGGGAGAGCAATGCAGATTCATTGTATTTATTTGACGATGATAAGTATGGGCCGGAAACTACACTCGACGTAAGTAATATTTATCATTATATTATTATTTATAGATAATACGTACAAGTACATATATCTCCTGTGAATTTTAAATCAAATCTGAAATCTAGATAGGAAGTTCATAAAATAAGTTCAATTGTCATCACAATTGGTTTAATAGCCCAGCCAAGAAAAAGTAACAGACAGTATTAGTTTTGCATTTATAAATAACTATCCCTGGAGATTTGAGAACAGTCCATTTCTCAGTATTCAGCTGATTATTTAAAGTGTGAAAGTGTAACAAACAGACGCATTCGATAACCAATATTTCAACACATTGGCCTAAAAATATATACTATACAATTATAATTTTAGTTAGTTAACTTTTAGTAAGCCCAAAATATGATAAAGTACCTATTAATAAAATAAAACCAAAGGCAACAAATATTGAAAATGAAATTGATGAAAACTTAAAAATTTGTCTGTTTAATTCTTATTATTTGGTTAACTTATTCACAATTCAAAAATGTATGAGTCATGAGAATAAATAAACTAAATTTAACAATGGCCAGTCTTATCACAATCATTAATCCTATTTCCCAGGCATTAAATAGATAAGGTTTATGAAGGGGAATAATATAATATAATAATGTAAATGTACGAGAATATTAATGTAAGTTATCTTAGGAAATATTTTATTTTGTATGAATCACTTTACCACAGGTTGTACGAGATTTAATAACAGGACAAATAAAAGGAGTAGAAGAAATAAGTGTACCTGTAGAAGATGGCGATGAAAACCCCACTATGGCACGGGCTCCATTGCCCCCCAGCCTCGCAACAAGAGGTACCATCACACAAAGTCCGTTCCTGCCAGCTGGCTTTGAAGAAGAGTTACAGAAAATTCTGGAAGAGACAACACAACACTGTGATATTAAAATTGATCTTGATAATGAAGAGCCGGGGAAGTTTTTGGGTGAAGGTAAAGACATTCCATGGATTTTAAAATGGTTTTTCGTGTAAAGTACAAAGTCAGTACAATAACTTCAGTTTGATAAAGTTAAAGGTTCTTTTAACTCTCTGATGCATGACTAAGTAACTTTGGCTAATACTTGTCACATCAACACTCAAAATGTATCTTTTCCCAGATATCCTAACAATAGCACCTGGCTGCAAAGAAAGTGTGCTATTTGCTAAAGATGGCTTCACTCTCTTGGGTGAACAGACGGACACAACAGAAAAATCAGAGAAAGAAGAAAATATTGATATCAACATCAAAGTTAACCTAGAGGAAGTTATAGAGAACAACACACATTTAGTAGGTAATTATAATTCTATTATTTGAAAATCGATTTTGTTGCCTCAAAACATTATTGCACCAAAGTATTGATAAAAACCCTTCCTTTTTAAAGGATACAGTTCTCTGTATGGGCATTTTATCAATTATTAAATGTACTTTTGAGAGATGGGTAAAGATTTTTAGTATGTAAACAATGTTCACAGATCTTTGGAAAGATGATGAAGAAGTGGAAAAAAAGAAGCAGATTAAACCAGTTAAGAAGTTTGAATTTGAAGGCGACGCTACAGACGATAACTTCCTTGAAGACACTGTGATCAGACCACCAGTGGAGCTCCCTGATATACCAGTGTTGAACATCACTTCATCAACAGGCCGACCTGCAGTCACTTCAACTGAATGGGCCGAGATGATAGATGTTTCTCTACCAGTACCTGAGTTTAAAGAGAAAATTAAGGACATGGCACATAGTTATCCATTTGAATTGGATAATTTCCAAAAGCAGGTAATGTAATGAAAATATAATTATTTTTAATATGAAGTTGTTGAACCTTTTTTTAACACTAAATTTAATAATCCGGCTCCGATAGTTCACTGAAGTTTAAGTGGAAAAGTAATAATACAATACAATTTCAGGCTATATTGAAACTTGAAGAAGGTCACCATGTGTTCGTGGCGGCGCACACGTCCGCCGGCAAAACTGTTGTCGCCGAGTACGCTATTGCAATGTCAAGAAGAAATTGTACAAGGTAAGTCATACATAGTAAGTGGTATTTCGCCCTTTACTTGGCGATATATTCATATAAATGTTAGTAATATTTATGCATAATAATCGGATTTATTGTCTTATAATTAAAGAAATATTTATTTTCAATCATTTTAATCAAAAATGTAGTTACTTTATTGAAATGTAGTTATAGCAATTAATATACAATATAAAGAAGATGCGGTGCAGTGGCGGCGTAAAGGGGGGGCGGTGGGGGCGGTCCGCCCCGGGTACCAAGCACCAAGGGGTGACAACGACAACCCGACAACAAACGAAATTTCAATACCTTTTTACCACAATCAGCATTACCAATTGATGGTCCTTCCAGAGCCATCTACACGTCCCCCATCAAAGCTTTATCAAACCAGAAATACAACGACTTCAACAAGTTGTTCGGCGAGGTGGGGCTGCTGACGGGCGACCTGCAGATCAACGCGAAGGCGTCCTGCCTCGTCATGACCACCGAGATCCTACGCTCCATGCTCTACTGCGGCTCTGATGTCACCAGGGATTTGGAGTTCGTCATATTTGATGAAGTGCATTATATTAATAATGCTGAGGTACCGTTTGTTATTATGTTATTGAGTGGTTTTGAAGGATATGTAATGATGTCTAAAATATATAAATCCAGCATATTTTTACATGTCTAAAACAATGTAGATTTACCAAATTGGTGGTAATAAATTATGTTTTTTTATTTAGAAATTATAATTAATTTACAAAAATATATCAAATCAATCAAATATGTATATTCATAAAGGACGGCAAAAAAGAAAAAAAGATATGCATACGAGAGCTCAGGGCAAAAATTAAAGCTATTATTTTATCCTGAAACTATTTATCGATACCTATCGAATGATCTCCCCGTAAACGTAGTAACAAGTAAAAAAGTATTTAAAAAAATACATAATTCCAGCGAGGCTACGTATGGGAGGAAGCGTTGATCCTACTACCAGCACATGTGAGTATAGTGATGTTGAGCGCCACCGTACCGAACACACTGCAGTTCGCCGACTGGGTGGGGCGCACCAAGAAACGCAAGGTGTACGTTGTGTCCACGCCGAAGAGACCCGTGCCACTCTGCCACTATCTTTACACAGGTGGGGTAATTTGCAAAAAAAACTTAAAAACATATGGCAATACGGTTGTAAATCATAAATAATCATAAATAAATCATAAATGCAATAAGGGTGTTCAGATGTGTACCATATGTTTTGTTGTCGATAAAATATTGTTGATAGTGTCATAGAAAAGCGTTTAATAGATACATTTATTTCAAAGAAATGTTTTTAAACAGTTTAGTGACATTAATTCAAGAAAATAGTGTTAAAATATTTGTGTGTATTTTAGGGTCTGGAGGTAAATCCAAGAACGAAAGGTTTTTAGTGGTGGACCAAGACGGTAACTTCCAACTCAGAGGGTATAATGAAGCTGTGGCGGCCAAAAAATCCAGAGAAAATGAATATAAAAAGAATTTTGGACCAAAAGGTATGATTACCACACATTTTGTTTTATAGTGATACTCAGAAAATATTGATAAAATAAAAATATTATTCATATAGGTGGAAAACAAGGAGGTAACACAAAAGCAGAACAAACTATGTGGGTGGCCTTCATAGACCATTTGAAGCAAAAGGACAAATTACCTGTGGTTGCATTCACACTCTCCCGGAACAGGTGATATTACTATTTATACTTTGTAACTGTACATATTAATATGCAGTGGAGAGATGACAGTATTAATTGAAATTAAAATTGTTTGATGTAATTTGCTCAACATATTTTAGGTGTGATCAGAATGCAGAAAATCTGATATCAGTTGATTTAACTACTGCCAAAGAGAAAGGCCATATAAGGTCTTTCTTCCAGAGATGCCTTCAAAGGTTGAAAGAGCCAGACAGGAAGTTGCCACAGGTACGTAATAATAATTTAAAAATAAAGATAAACAAGGTTCCAACAAACTTACTGTTCACATTAATAAAAATCACCCATTTTGCTATTCTGGCGTATATGTAATACTCCATGTATTACGATGACAAAAGTATGTATATTTTATTATTGTATTCTAGGTCATAAGACTTCAGAGAGTGTTGGAAAACGGCATCGGCGTTCATCACAGCGGTATTCTGCCGCTGTTGAAAGAGATCGTCGAAATGTTGTTCCAGTCTGGTTTTGTAAGTGTGTATATATTGTATCTGTTTTCGTATTATTTATGATAGCTATTTTCTATAGTCTGTAACAAAATGTTGTATAATATGTAATATGTATACTGGATCAAATAAAAGAAACTTGATTTCTAAAATATTTTATTACATCTTTCAATCTAACTAACGACAGTGAATGTACAGCCTATTTTACTTTCTATAAATCGTTTTATCTCGCCTTATTTGTCCAAACATAGTTATTTTTCGTATTACATATTATTTTCTTATCTTTTCAACATAATTTTGTCTAGTGCCATTATTGTTATCCTCTACTGTGGTATTAAAGTACTCATGTATGATGCATGTGCAGGTGAAGATCCTGTTCGCGACGGAGACGTTCGCGATGGGCGTGAACATGCCGGCGCGCACGGTGGTGTTCGACGAGCCCACCAAGTTCGACGGGCTGCAGCGCCGCACGCTCGCGCCCGCCGAGTACATACAGATGGCGGGCCGCGCCGGACGCAGGGGTAACCTCACTCTCTCTCTCTTTCTCTCTCTAATAATTGATCCAGTTGGTTTTACAAAAAACACAAGTTTTATTAAATTCAATAGTGTCGGTAATAAGGATCAAATTTTGTGCAGAAATGCCATTCGGAAAATTTCACCCTGAATCCATTAAGTATATCAAGAGCCTTATCTATATTATAAAAAAAATACCCTAATTCAGGTCTCGATGCGACGGGTACGGTGATAATCCTGTGCAAGGAGGGCGTGCCGGACCTGGTGACGCTGAAGGGCATGATGCTCGGCACTCCGCAGAAACTCTCCTCACAGTTCAGACTCACTTACGCTATGATACTCAGCTTGCTACGGTAAGTCATATCTTATTATTTTTAATTTTTCATATTATTTTTACTCAAAGTATGTTCACCTGTTAGTATAGACTTTATGGTGTCATAGTTGTAATTACCATGTGTATCTAAATACTCAGAATAATAAGACAAGACCACACATCTGCAATCGCACGAATCATGCGGTAATCGTAAATTATAGGTCTCAGGAATACGTGCGCGCCTGTCAACTGTGACGCGTCCTAGAGCGTTTGCACAGGTGTAAACCGGCCTTTTAAAAATAATTGAGTTGATTGGCTTGTAGATTTGATAGAATAACACATTATATTTCCCATTCCTTACTGAATTAATGAATTTCAGAGCGGCGACCGTATCAGTGGAAGGCATGATGCAGCGCTCCTTCCGAGAAATCCATCAACTTTGCCAAGCCGACAACTACAAGAAGCAACTACAACTGGCTGAAAAGGAATACTCAGAGAAATGCAGTACGCCGCTGCCTTCACACTTGGCACCATTAACCTCTTTCTATGATACAGCAGCATTGTACATCGATTTGATGAATGAACTTATGCCGATACTGCTGAACCAGTCTAAAGTGGCTAAAGAAATGGTGCCAGGGAAGATATTGATAATATCAGCTGGTCCGTATATAAATCAACTTGGAATATATTTGAATGGCAATGGTGAGTACTGCAATATGATTTTATGATAATTTTGTTTTTATCATCTTCATCACTTCAGCTACTGAAAGTCCGATATAAAATTATGGGCACTGTGAGTGTAAAATATGGAATTCACGACTTGATTCTCAAATTAAACCATCATTGGTTTAAGTTCTTAATTCTAACAATATTTTCATTGTTCGAAGAGTCATAAAACATTATTCGAACTACATTTTAATTAAAAACGGCTATACAATTTTTTGTATTTCTTTACGGGAAATTTAAACAAATAATTGTGGATAAAATGTATACTTTTATTTGTTACTTTTAGGGCCTAGACAAACTCCGTACAAAGTGCTAGTCCTTGACACGGCGGAACAAGACAGTACTAGGTACAACTTCGAGGTGGACGACAACTGGTACAGGATGCTCAGTTTCTCGGCCATGTATGATACTGTAGGTAAGATATGTCATGTTCTTATGAAGAAAATAAATATAATATACACTTCGGTGCTGTGAAGAACCAGCAATAAAAAGGAAAACTGGTCATTCAATCCCTGAATCAAGAAAATGTTAGCTCCAAACGGAATCAAATATTCATATAAGTACATTTTTTGTAGCTCTGGACGAATTATTCAAAAACACAGAAGATGATTAAAAAAACATATACAAAATATACATTGTATTTTCTAATATTTTTCAGGGACTGAGGAAAGTACATTAGACCACACGATACTGTGCATAGCGCCTAAAAACATTGTAGCTATAACCAAAACGGATCTCAAGATTGATGCCAACATAATCATACAAGATTGGGAGAAGAGGCAAATGCCTAGGTAATCCATATAAACCAATAATAGTTGATTTATTTTCGTAGTTGTATTACAAAGCTTAGGTCTCGGGTTCGAGTCCCGGGTCGGGCAAAGTGATATTGGATTTTTCTATTTATTATCAGTCCGGAGTCAGGAATTTGTGCCCGATATGGCGATAGGCTCGCCCACTATCACATCGTGGGACGGAACATACAAGGCGAAATGTGGCTTTCCTGGTGGCGCCTCTGCCTACCCCTTCGGGGATAAAGGCGTGAGTTTATGTATGTATGTATGTATATTTTTGTACCGGCCAGGTTCAAAGACGCGCCAGTAGGTTCAAGTTGCGCTAGTGCGGTGCAGGAGCTGTCGCGCGTGTCGCACGCCGCCCGCACGGGCGCGGCCGCGCTGCAGCGCCTCCACCTCACGCACTCACTCGCCTTCACGTCCGGGGAAATACTCACCGCGCTCACGCAGATGAAGACGCTCACGGTGACTTATTTTCTATCTATTATCTTGTCCCCTGTTGTCTGTTAAAATTCTTACTGATATAGGTTTGAAAAATCTTAGCATTACAAATTATAAGGTGACAGACAATAGCTGTAACCATTTTAGACATCAATGTGCCAACGTCTTAACTTGTACAACTTCTTTCGATAGTTTAAATGATCAATGTACCGTAATTTTTTTCTTCCATATCTTAAATGAAGATTAATTCATCTCTTTTCATAGGCTGTACTAGAGCAACAAAAGAAGAGCACAGACATAGCGAACTTCAAGTCGGAGTTCGCGATAATATACGAGCGCAAGGAGGCCGAGAGGAAACGGGACAAGTACAAGCGGTTGCTGTCTTTTGAAAACCTCGCTCTGTACCCCGACTACCAGCGGAGACTGCTCGTGTTGAAGGAACTCAATTATATAGACGAACATGATAATGTTATATTGAAAGGTAAGAAATATTTAACAATGGTCTAAAATTCGTGCCCAGTATGATGATAGGCTCGCTCCATAAAACACATTGGAATTAAAATAAACTTGACGTTTGTGGATGTCATTAGTGCCACATCCACCAGTTCGGGGATATATGATAAGTGAGAGATAATGCATATAATACTAAGTACATAATATGTATATACACAGGTCGCGTAGCCTGCTGCATGGGCACCAACGAGCTGATAATCTCGGAACTAGTGTTCCGCAACGTGTTCACGGACAAGAACCCGGCGGAGATCGCGGCGCTGCTCAGTTGCTTCGTGTTCCAGGCGCGCACGCAGGCCGAACAGACGCTCACGGACAAACTCAACGAGGGAGTGAAGGCCATTGAGGCTATTGATGCGGAGCTGGCTGCTGTCGAGTCTAAGTATATGGTAATATGTTGTAACATGATAGTAACGAGTCAATTGTATCGTTAAATTAAGGTATTGATCATTGCTGAGTCAGGTTTTTGGATAATCTTGATGTGGTCTAGCAATGAAGTCTTCAGAAAATCATAAAAAGTACAGTTCAAATGTTTGCTTAAACGAACCAGAAAAAAGTAACTATACAATCATGTTTTATTTTAAGACGCATTTCTTGATATTCTTTCTGAAAATACCTATTACTTATTAGAAAAAAAATATAAAGAAATATTTCGAACATTTTATTTAAAACAATCAATTTTATCGTATACCACGAACGTAAAATGTATTTCAATAGGTATAATGTGAATGCATGTTTTATTTGCCAGGTGAATCAATTTGAAGGACAGCAAGAAAGGCTTAACTTCGGTCTCGTGAGGGTCGTGTACGAGTGGGCCCTTGAGAAACCGTTCGCGGAGATAATGGAACTCACCGATGTGCAAGAAGGAATTATTGTACGGTGCATACAGCAGTTGCATGAGGTAAGTCAATTTTCATCCCTTGCATATATTCATAATCAACTCTCTCGATGGTGGAGTAGGCCCGTCCTCAGCAGTAGGACGTATGTGGGCTGATACAATTCAATACAATACATATATTCATACTTTGGGACTTAAAACACATAATTAAGCACATTTTGGGCTAACTACAAATCGTACTTTATCTTACATTGCTATAATGTGAAAATGTTAGCAATCTTATTTTTCCCGGATATATTTAATCCGACAAAATTTTGTCGACTGGCGAGAAATAACCATCGCATATCGATAGACACCCTGACAATTTTCATTATATTTATTATTCATATTTTATTATTCATAGCTTCTTGTGGACGTAAAAGACGCAGCCGTGGCCATCGGAGATCCGCAACTGCAAGCCAAGATGATGGAGGCATCCACTGCCATAAAGAGAGACATCGTGTTTGCTGCCAGTCTCTACACCACGCAGAGAGAAGCCGTTACTGACTAATCTCTGACTAAAGTCTGACTAACTAGTGTCTGCCTGACTAGTATCTCTCTGACTAGACTGACTCGCCTCAAAATAATGTCTTTGTTATTAAAGCCCAATTGTCATGTATTGTGTAGGCTAGTAAGAAGAGTCAATTTTGTTTCGGAATGTAAAGTTGAGTAACGGATTACATACAAAATTAAACGAGGGATGCAGTTTATCCTTCAATGAAAGTAAATCATAGCAAATCCTAATAATACTATCGTTAGTCTTGCTTCGTTAGGATAGAAACTTGAAACTGTTTAAATTATCTTATTGGGCATGTAAATGACCTATATGTACGGGCATACTGCATTGTGCAGCGGGCGCACACAAAAGGATCTCTGAAGGTCAATGATTAATAATTTATTTTAATAATTTCTAACATTCTACATGAATAGTTTTAAAACTGCTAGCACATACACATGAGATTAGCTAATCTGAAACTGCCTTACAATGAAACTGCAACGGAATTGATAGCAAGACACTATTAAATTAAGAATTATTTTATTCTTATACGATAACAAACTAGCTTTGTAACAGAATGAACTGATCAATTAGGTTAGGGATTTTTTTACAAATCAAAACGAATTTCATTCATAACTTTTATATACCCAGCATGTTTTTTATTATTTTAGTCAGTTGCTTATATTTTTTGTCCTAATTATAAAATATATAGTACTACACACGGTCGTATCTTCTAATTAGCCAAAGAATAATATTTCACATATAGAAAATATCAATATTACAAATTTTAAAATCAATATTTATAATAGTATATGCAGTGTAAAGTGAGTTGTTTATAAATTCTATTTTTTGCATGAATAAACTGCTACACGATTTATTGCATTTTATTGTGATGTGATGTGTAATGACTTCCCTGCAAAACTACAAGATTAAAACCATTTAAAAAATAAAAAAAGTTGGAGTAAGAGGAAAACACCTAAGAAAGAGGTCTATGAACTATGCAAGTTGAATCCATGACAGGAAGTATGGAAATAAAACACAATTTATCAATGCCATTTAATCAAACGATTCAAAAATGAGCACTGTTATATTTATACAATTATTTACAACACATACCATCAAGGATGTCGCAATGAAGGAAAATTACACCATTATTCGCATCTATCTAATATGTAGAACTTATTACTTCTGAATAAAAAATTCCCACTCAATAAACCCGAAACCCGTAAAAGGACATAAACAATATTCACATATAAACAAATTGTATACAATAAACAAAATTACACACACAAATGTAAAGATTCAATGTCGTAGAAAATTACAATCGTTTACAACTAAGCTTACAGTGCCTCTGACGCATGGTTTGTATAATAAAAACAAAACATAAAAAATAGACGGTCGAGAGTACCATACTTACTATATTATCAGGAAGTTATAATGACCTTCTAATATACTACCAGAATAGAAACACCAAGTTCGTGATTCAGGAACTAGCGCAGGATAATATTGATAGGTATTTTATAATTATATTTTACTGTAAAAGCCTTTTATAAATTCCACGATCTTTATCAAACCCTTTTACAAGATTTACCATAGAAAATCTATTTTTATGAAGGTCAATGGTTTTAATAAGCAATTTTTCATCGAGTAAACTTTATCTAAACCAAATTTTTGAAGTACAAACTAATATACCCTGCTTATATAGTTTTTCTTAATAGATTTCTATTATAGTATAGACTAGATTATCCCAAAATTAACGATTATGGATGTGACAATCTAGGTTTTACAGTCCAACATTAACGTTAAAATTATTTACCACTTTTCAGGCTTATACAGTAGCATATAGTTAATTGTATACAGACGAAATATGTACACGCATTGAGTTTCCCCTATTATAATACGATTATATTATTGAGATATTATGATATGATTGGGACACATCGGTCAAAGATTAATTATTAATATTGATACAGAGTACATCCCTACCGGTTAAGCATATTGAGATTATGTACCAAGGTTATTATATCAACTAAACACATCCATCGTATTTCTAAAATTAAAAAAATTCCATAACCGTAAAATTTGCCGACAACATTACCGAACATAATATCACAACCGAAGTTACTTAACTATCCCACATACATTCATTGAAGAGATGTAAACATAAGTAAAGAAATACACCTTAATATTTGGTGTAGTCAGGTAACACGTGAATACGAAACATCACCCATCCGCCCAGCACTCAAACGAAACCTCGAGCCACAGCGCTCCTCACGTTCAGATCATATTCAACAGCGGAACATAAATGAAAATCATAACGACAGCGGTAAAGGTTGCGAAAATTGCAAACCCAAGGATGGACGCGACGATGGAGCACACCTTCTGTGGGAGCGTGCGCGGTTGGCGATAGCGGCGCCTCCGCTTGTAGCGGCGCGGGGCCGTGCCTCAGGCGCAGTAGGAGGGCGGCGACGTGAGGTCGGCCAGCAGGTCCAGCTCGTCCTCGGTGAGCGCGTCGCGGTGCTTGGGCCAGTCGTCGTGGTGCGTGCGGCGGAAGTCGGCCAGCGCCAGGCGGATGGTGGTGGGCAGCGGGTCGGGCGCGCTGGTGTGGCGCGCCAGCTCGCCCAGCACGCGGCCCAGCGCGGGCCCGATGCTGTAGGGGCGCGACGCCAGGTAGGCGCACAGGCCCAACACACCGCGGTGCCGCTCCACCAGCTCGCGGCACTGGCAGCTGCGCATCAGCGTACGCAGCGTGCTCTCCTCGTCGCGCAGCGCGCGGCAGTGCATCAGACCCGTCAGCAACTTCGCCGCAGACTGACGCACCTGCATAAACATACACATTACTATGTAACTACAATCATACCCACCATCAAGCACGCAATATGTACAGTTAAACATAGCACTCTATAGCTACCTATTGGATGCGACTGGTATTTGATGATCTTCTGCAATCGGTATTTCGTGATACCCTGCGTGGTATCAATCTTCTTCTCCCTCCACTTACTCCACAAATCGCCGTTCTAATCATTTCCAGGGCCAGATGGACTCGTCGTCTTACCGCCGCTTTTTGTTTGGCCTGCCGCGATGTCGTCGACCATCAGGTACCCATAGTATACCTGTTTAGCCTGACGATCCATCTGTATTCGAGTGACATGGCCTGCCCAATCCCATTCTCATTTGAAATGAGTATAAAATGTATGATGGACGTTACCTCGAGTCGTGGGTCCCGCATAAGCCTGAGCGTGAACTTCTCGGCGCGCACGGCGCGGTCGGGCTGCTCGCACAGCCACGGCAGCCCGTAGAACAGCAGCGGCTGCGCGAACTCCAGGCACGCCAGCCGCGCCCACCACGACCGCCCTGGTACAGACCATACAGTTCAAGTACAATGTAAAATGTTACCGACTTAAACGATCAACCTTTTAATTCTTTTTAAACCTATATTTCGATTACTTTCAAAGTATTTTTAAATCACTTTATTAATTGGGTATTCTACCCATTTTCAAAAAGTCTTTTAAGTTGTTCCTAAGATTAAGACAAACTATTTAAAAAAATATCAAATTTTTTTTCGCTCGGCAAGTCCAATAAAAAACCATTTAAAATTTAAATTTTAAATTTATGCGCGCAAATATGTGAAAACGCTAGGCGCCATGTTCCTTTAAAATGATACGTCACTCACCCAGTAAACAACCTGTGTTTGTATGAGCTCTTGGACACCGGAGGGGGTAATCTACTTACGGAATGACGTAGAATCGTTATCCATCATGGCGGCAGCCGTTTCACATATTTTTAGGACAGATAAAAAAATTGAAATTTTCAAAACGAATTATAAAATTTATTCCTTGGAAATAAAAACTGAAATTAACATATACTTATTGCTTAATGCTCTACTATATACATTTATAGTTTTTAGATTTTTTCTTTCTTATAGTAAAATACCCAATTCATTAAAGTGATACAAATAATTTGATTTTTAAATAAAGGCGCGATTTAATAATATGTTGGTTGTGACAAACGTACATGATGTTTTGTGCGCAATTACGGTTATGACGACACGCCTGTAAGTTGTACATTGGTATGTGGTTGGCATATTATATGCTAAAATGACATGGTTTAATTGCATTGATACCGTTGTGAGGTAGTAAATAATATTAGTTAAATGTGAAGCTATAGAGTAGTGTGTAGTGCGCACGTACGTTGCGCGAGCAGGTGCAGCAGGTCGAGCGCGGCGTCGAAGGCGTGCGCGGTGTGGTGCGCGCTGGCGAGCGAGGCCAGCAGCGTGGCGGCGGCGCGCGGCAGCTCCTCGTGCGGGTGGTGCGGGCCCCGCGCCGCCGCGCACGCCGCGCCGCCCAGCGCCAGCGCCGCGCACGCGCCCGCGCCCGCGCCGCCGCCGCCGCCCGCGCCGCGCACCAGCGTGCCCGTGCACCCGCGCAGCACTGCACACACACACACATGCTCATTTCACTACTCTTACAGTGAGCAAAACTAAAACACATAAATCAAAATACAATAGGAGTAGTTAAATATTCAAATAATATAATTGAGGAAAAAACTATTACCTACCAAAAATCAGAAAACATTATTTACTCATTTCCGGTCACAAAGCGGGAGACAAACACACTGTGATATAAAGTGATGATAATAAAAGTTAATTGTTATAATAAAAATTAATCGTCATTAAATTAAATATTAAGGTAAATTCTAGACAATAATTTAATAACTGTCAGAAAGTGACAGGGATGTAAATGAGTGTTGTAGTAATAACCAGTAGTGAGCAGGTTGAGTGCGCGCGCGTGGTCCTGCGAGGTGGGCGAGGCGTCGCCGGTGAGACGCAGCGCAGAGTCGAGGCGCTGCACCAGCTGCTTGTTGACGCGCTCGCCCCGCGCGCCGCCCGCACCCTCCGCGCTATCCGCACCCTCTGTACCCGCCGCGCTCGCCTCCGCACCCTGCACCGACTCGCCACCCTCTGATGACTGCACACACATACACGTCGTTAGACTATATTTAATGGTTCCTTTAATCCTTTGAATTTAAGCGATTACACAAAAAATGATGTACATGAGGAGTATGGAATGTGAGATTATCTTTACCATAGTTAATTACCATGGGATAATTAGTAGGTGGGGAAAATTTTACAATAATAGTACCAGGAGATAATAAGTAAGTGGGAGTAAATGTTACAATAGTAAAGTACCAGGAGATAATGAGTAGACAGTAGTGTACCTGCGAGGTGTCGTCGGCGGGCGGCGCGTGCGCGGCGCAGGGCGGCAGCGCGGGCGGCGGCGCGGCGCACTCGGCCAGGCACAGCGCCGCGGCGCCGCGCGCTCCCTCCGGCCCGCCCTCCGCCGCGCCCTCCGCCACGCGCGACACCGGCAAACACGACGATACTGCCGTCTTGATTACTGCATCATACATACTCTATTACAATCTACGCTTACACAAATAACTACTACACCGACTTCTTAACACTCCTTGCACATTTCATAGAAAATTTTCAGATCAAATTAAGCGTGCTCTCACTACGTGCTAATACGTTAGAACACACGAAGCATTAAAAAACCATCGGTTGAGTGTAAAAAAACTACTATGTAAGACCAAGAAAGAAAATTAAATTTAAATATACACTTAAGTTATTCCAACATTACAATAATTAAAAAATAAGTAAGAATAAAATCTCACTTATATCTCCATTTTCATCATAAAGCGGGGCAAAACGCGGCTGCAGACTTTCGATAAATTCAGCGAGGCAGGGCGCGGGGCCCCTGCTGCCGCCCGGGAACACCAACTCCGTGTCGAATAACGTCATTAATAAACTGGAAATAAATTATACACATCTAAACATTTGTTAGAAGAGATATAATATAATTTATTAACTAAACAAGGCCATTCCCTTATTCTTTAAAACGCCAAATAGTAATTTTGGACTATTTTTTATCAGTAATAATTAAACTTTGTATAAAGATCTCCATACTGAAGTTTAATAACATTATTTAAACTGCCTTTTTAAATACTTACATTTATACCAAAGATTCTTTGTGAAGGATGCAATATGTATGAGAATAATGCTTCATAATTGAACACTATAAGAGCTGATAGTTACCTGCCGACAGTCTCGCGTACATTCTGGTATGGATGCTGAATGAAGTTGGCTGCGTCTAAACGTTGGAGTATCTTATTCGCCAGTCTAGCACCGCGCCATTTTAATGATCCCATTGTGCCCTAATAATAAAAATGACGTTAGTTTTAGGGTACCTAATGGCGTTGATTTAATTAGTATTTGTAACAAAGATAAAGTAGGAAAATGTGTATTTAAGGGAAATTTGAAAAGCAAATTTCATTACAGATATAACACAACAAGAGATATTGAAATTTATAATACAAACAGTGAAAATTGATAAATAAAGTAGAATAAAGCAAAATAAAACTGCTCTAAGAACTAGGACAGGTTCCACAAAATCATTTTTTTTATAAATTAATCTTATAATCTAAAAAAAATGTTTAAACTATTTTAATTGCGTGACTTCCGCCATGTTTTCGTTTTGTTCCTTTTTTTTATATAACGGAAAATCCTTATCCTTATTATAATATTAAAATTGCAAAAATTTATTTGGATGTATGGATGTTTGTAACTCTTCCCCGAAAAAACGGCTAGACCAATTTTGATGAAATTTGGTAGCTGACAGCGACTGACTACTAGTCTATTACCAGCAAACATCACCTAAATATCTGAACACAATCATGACTACAATACTTTAGAACAGTGGTAGAACACATACCTGCAGCACGTAGAGCTTGGCGCACATGACAAAGGAGGTGTGTTGGTCGGGGTCGGCGTCTCCCTGCACGGGCGGCGGCAGGCACAGCTGCAGCAGGCGCTCCAGCACGGCCGCGCCACGCAGCGGGTCCAGCTTCTCCACGCCCGTGGCCAGGCACGTGCCCCAGTCCTCCATCGTCTCCGGGGTTACTGATGATAAGCCTGGGAAAAGTAGTGAGCATTACAATTGCTGAATATGAATAAATGTGATTCCAATTGCTGATATAATTTTACACTAACACAGTTTTTGTATCAAAAGGAAAGCTGTAAAGTTCCCTTTCGGTAACTCGGAGGGATCGACACTGGCCTGCACAAAACCGAATATACCGAGACTAAAACCGTAAAGTGTCCCACTACTAGTGGGATTAGATAGTTTAACAATCGATCCATTAGTACCTTATTTTTTTACAAACAAGGCTTTACCACTTCAAAACCCGTACTTTTTTACCATTATTTACAGTCGTTAACCAGGGGGCTTACTCTATGTTCCGACTAGACGTTCGAATGTTCGGACGTCAGATGTTCATGACGATAAGATTGTTCTTAAATCTACCAAATGTTCGAATCCGTTGCCGTACGTCGTAACTATAGACTAAGTACAGAGTGAACAATAAGTGTCATAGAGAATAGTATTCAGTTTCAGAAGTGGAAAACTTGTAGGTGGTTGAAAGTTCGAACATTCGAACGTCGTGTCCGATTATAGAATAGCACCCCAAACCGGGACTAATTCCACGAACAATATAACCACAACAACAATCGAGTGTGTAGTACAGACCGGCGGCAATAATGTCCATGGCGGCGTTATACATGTGCAGCGCGTCGGGGCGGCGCCAGTACCGCGGCGCGCGGATGGCGGCCGCCGCCACCTCCGCCGCGAACCGCTGCTGAGGCTCCTGCGTGTCTGCGGCGCACTTCACTGCGCGGGACAGGAACTTGTTGGACAGCTCCGGACCGAAGTGAGCAAATAACATCTTCGACAAAATAAATATGGTGGTAAGCATACAACTTTTTAATTAATTTTTATTGCATTTTAAGTATACCGCTTCTAAAAAAAAATAGAATATATTAGTTTACAGCTGTCATTTCAATGCCTAGTTTATGAGCAATTAAAAAGGAGTAACTTACAGTCAGCGATAGAAATTTACTGCTAACCATGTCTAAATCCGATAAAGATTTGATACACAATTCTATATAATCGTGGGGCTAAACGTCGACTTACCCTGAACACTGAGAAGCGAATACCGCTGAATTTGTCCTTGCCCTTCTTCTCTTCCACAGTGAGGAACCCTACCAACTTCTCCACATTGGCGTCGTCGTTGAAGAATTCGTACAAGTAGCGCTCGCCCTCCTCCATCTGCTCGGGAGGGGGGAACTTGCCGACAACCTGCTCGCTCATGGGTGCAGCTACCTGCAAGGCAAAATTATTATTTATTTTCACATTATTCCATATCATTGTGGGATGGTCGTATCTTTTGTATATGTTCAAGAATTATGTGACTTATAATTTTGGTGGTTGGTGATTTTCAAATAACACTGAAAAAATTGAGCAAAAATTTACTGATGGTTTTTGGTCTGGCTGAAGAACAACGGTTCGCCTGGAAAATCGTTACCGCCAGCCATGAAAGACTTATAGCTGGAACTTAAGTACGTTACCGGCCTCACCAGAAAAGCGACAAAGTATGGTAAAGGATAGGAGAAGGCAAAGACCATTTAAGAAGTATGAGGAACAAACCACTAGTTTCTCGGGCCAAGCGTAGAATCCGTACATCGAACTCCTCAGCCAGGGTCTATCCCATTCTTCGCAGGTTTTCGGGACTTTGTCTTCGGACCACATGACCCACTCCAGATCTTTCCTATAACCTGTGGTGAAATATTTCAATAAAATATTTGTACAATTCCCATTTTGTTATCCTAATATTATAAATCCGAATATTTATTTGTTCCGATCTTAAGTCTACTTGAACCGATTATCGTGAAATGGTGCATAAATGGTTATAGATGTACAAAAAAGGACATAGCTTAGTTTTCATCGTGAAAATAACAGTTTTCGAGAGATAGGAAAAATAACCTCTATTTTATTACGCTTGTTGACCGAAAACTTAAATTGATTGCCAAATCTACATTAATGCGAGTGATGCAGCGGTCAAATTCTAGCAGTACACAGCGTGTCCCATACATCGAAGTCCAGTTTAAAATCGTCTGACGAAATTTAGCTGACCTGCCCCCATTAGTTATCACTAATTGTTTCAACCAATCAGGGCATGTAATGGCCTAACGCCGACGTTGATTTATAGGACACCCTGTATAAGAATGAGATATTGACCTGGGATGTGTTTCTCGGGTTTGTGCTCCCTGGCTAGTAGATAAGGGTCGACGGCCCGCTTGCGCAGTTTGTGCTTGCGTTGCTTGAGCGCGTAGTGCAGCAGACGCGCGGCGGCGCGGCGCACGGCGGCGGCCTCGTGCAGCAGCGCGCGCGCCACGGCGCCCACCGCGCGCGGGCTGTACGGCGTCTGCAGCGACGGGCAGAACGTCAGCATCTGCATCGCTGACTCTACGCGCCGCCACTGACTGCAACAAAAGATAAAGCTATTCATTTTCTGTTGACTAAAATGGTACAATGTATATGTTATGTATATGGTCAAAAATAAAAAAAAATGACAACCTCTTTCCGATGAATAATCTATTAAAGTAGCACTGCAATTACCATTCAGAGATATATTTTATTGGCTTTAAACTGTTTCGTTTCATGCTCCAAAAACAAACTTTACACAGCCTGAAAGAGCTGAAATTAACTTACGCATTAGGCGTTTCAACCACATCAACAAGCTCTTCAATCAATTCCTTGTACAGCTTCTCAGTCCTGTCAGACGAAGCGACTTCCTTCTCCACAGCCTGACTCAACTGCTCCACAAACTGGGGCTCGGTTAGTTGTGCCTCGGTAAGCAACTTACTGGCCGCCTGGACAACCGCCTCAGACATCACGAGGCGAGTGTTGATCGTCGGGAAGTGGCGGTGCAGACAGTCGTTAAACGCTTGTTCTAATCTGTGTGATTATTAATATTTAAAAACTTAGACGATAGAAATATGTGCTTTATGACATAGACGTAAGGTCGTATTTGCTCTAATATATAAGACTCTTACGTATACTATTAAAAAATACAATAATTATTTTTTATGGCTTTTGGTGAAGATTGAATTTGAATACAAAATGCACAAAACTTCCACCAACTTACTGAAGTATAAAGGCTTACCTGACAATACTAGGTTTCTCACTAAGTGGCGCTTTGAGTACAGCCGGCCAGAGCGTGCGCACGACCTCCCAGTCCTGCTTGGCGACGAGCGGGCAGGTGCGCGGGCCCAGCATCATGAACAGCGCGCCCTTGTGCCGCGCGTGCCACTCGTCGCCCTCGCCGCCCGCCACCAGCAGCGCCGCCAGCTTCGGCACCAGCGCGCGGTACGAGTACGGGTAGTGGCTCAGCATCCAGTACAGACGGATTTGGGACAGGATACGGACCTGTTGGAGTATTTAATCTTGAAATTTAAATAATTAATAATTTTTAATTGTGTTACAATAACAGTTTATATTTTTATTTTTATACTTTTTTTGGCAGGCTATTTTATTTTCTCTGATAGGACACATGACCTATCAGTAATAATGTAAGACATATGTATGTGTCATTACTGTTAAAAACAATATATTGCAAGCAGCCGAGCCTCACTTTAGATAATTTAAAAAGTATATAGCTATGAGTCTGAGGTATAACATGATAATTTATTTAAAGTAACAATTTTTGGTAAAGTTTCTTATGATCATATATCCAGAATAGTGGCGGTACTTCCATACAAGCCCAAAAGCCCGGCTTGCCCTACTTAATACGTATATACTAAATTCTGAACGAAACCATTATATTCAATACAAAACAGTAATTACGAAACATCTACCACTTTTGAATTTACCGCGTTCCGTCGCGGCATGGCGCTCTTCAATGAAGCGCGAGCCGAAGCGCCGCCCGCGCTGCGCAACGCATTTAATAAATTCATTCAATAATTTTAACTCTCACGTTGAACATAGCTCCACGCATTTTTTAAAAAACGGTACGCGCAAAACATATATCTGCCTTCTTCTCTCTCGTGTGCTTTTACGAGGCTTTTGAAACGCATGCTATCTCTTTCACACTGACGGGTGAAATGCTGCACTCTGGCACTACGAATGTATAGCTACAGATATCTATATATAGCAATAAAGTACTAAACCAAAAGCCCAGCTTTTGACCACAGAATTGTTTTGACTGAACATCGTACATTTGAAGGTCATCATGTGTAACATTATTTGTTAACTAAATTATATTTATTGTTAATAAATTACGTTGGTTCTTTTTTAAAATTATTTAATCATTTTTGAATACAAATAAAGAAATTTTTTTATTTATTTCATAAATTATAATTGCATGTTGTAATGTTTATTTCTTCGTTTACTAGCAATACTGTACGAATTACTACTAACTTCATAAGTATTTTGACATTGTGCAATTATTGTAAATAGTTCGGTTGAAGGTTAATTATTCGTTTTTTTAATGTTATTTAAACTTTTTGATACGAAAATGATTTGTATTGTTTCCTGTGATGGTTTTAGTGTGATGGTGAAAGTGTTCATTGCTGTTATAAAGGTAATTTAATTCAATTATATTGAAACTGGCGCGAAAACTACGCCGAGTTTGTGCATTAAATTCTTAAATTCGTGGTAAATCACAAGAGGCATTTTATCGGTTCAGTTTACTTAACTATGTAATTCGATTTCTAAATGCTCCCATTCATATAGGTTATTATATTAAACAGTCGTGTTACATATGCTTTTCAAGGGACACTTGTGTATTAGAATGTTTGGATTAATTCTTATGATTTCAATGAGTTTGTGGTCCTTTCAAAAGGCATGACTTGCTATTACTTGTAATTAAAATTACTTGTAAAAACTTAACCTTAATGTATTTATAACAATTTCTGTCCGCAATTTTGGTTTACTGCGCAGTCAAACACGGGAGCATAGTAGTCATCGTTGTGCTCGTGTAATGCCGGGTATTAAAAGTGCTCAATAGTTAGTGCATTAAAAAGTTACGGTTGCATGACCGCAGGCTATCTATATTTGTATTACCTAATCCTAATATTGTACAGATTGTGTGGTAGGTCTGCCGCCGCGCCGTAAATTCGATTTCGTCGTTCTTAGTATTTTTTGTCCTTCTAAAAATTAAATATGTATTAAAACTAAAATAATATTGGGCTTGCCCTACTCCAAAACCCTAGGCACGCCACTGATCCAGAACGTTTGAATATGAGTTGTAGTAAACAAAAACGCAAGTATGTATGTATACTGACCGAGCTGTACGTGTTGACGGCGAGCTCTGCGAGCGCGTGCAGGGCTTGCAGCGCGGAGGGCGTGATGCCGGCCTCGCACACCAGGTCGAGGCGCGAGTCGTCCTGCAGGCGCGCCGCGTCGGCCAGCAACATGCGCAGGCGCGCGCACCCGCCCGCGTCCGCCTCCTCCCCCGCGCCCCCGCGCCGCGCCGGCCCGCCGCGCCCGTCCAGCGCCCGCTCCAGCGCGCCGTACGAGCGCAGCCGCGCCTCCAGCCCCAGTCCACCGCGCGACCCCTTCGTCACCACCACGCGCTCCCACACCTGCACATCGACGAAAAGTACCTCATACTCCATTCTTACACTGCAACTCCTGAGAGCTAGGATTCAACGTGCCAATCACGTGAGGCATGCACATCTATTCCCAATGTTTATTTTGAAAATTAGTTGGTAGGGAGGTCCGTAGCATCGATTCTCATTTTAGCACGCATACGGAAAATAATTATTTACGATTAACAAAATATGCTGTTAAATATAATTCAAACCTCAATCGTATGTTGTAAGAATCTGTTCTCATTTGTAAGTATTTAGCTATGGTATAGTTTGTTAAACTAGTTCTAAACCTAATGGGTCATTCGACTATTCTATCAGGACTCTTATTTTAAACCAGTGTTAGCCCGTTGTTTTTAGTATCATTTGAAACCATACCTGTATAAGCATTTCCAATCCACGCGTATCATCGGTCTTGTCGGCGAGCATGCGCGTCTGCACCTGCAGAAGAAGGCTTGTGAGAGCCTGGCGGAGGTTCTCACCGTCCAACGTGACCCTGAACTTTACACCATTCGTGTATGGGATGCTTGTCGCTGGCACTTGAGATTCCATGCTGAAAAAAAAAGTCCCTCAAGCATACCCATTCAACTAAAAAAAAAAATAGAATTCGACTAAAGAAAGAGTAATAAAAGAGTTCTTAACTTACAGTTGAACAGGTACTTCATCGGGTTGTGGCAGGAAGGGTCCGCAGCTGAACGCCGCATTTATAATGTAGAAGCAGCGCAGGCGGCGCTCGCGGCACATGCTGCGCTCGCCCGCCAGCCACAGCCGCAGCCGCGCCAGCTCCGGCCGCAGGTAGCGGTCCACCAGCATCTGCGCACACCTCGCCTCCGCCTCGCTCGGCACATGCCACTTCAACTCCGCGCTCTTCAACAACGAACCATGGCCCCACTCGCGAATAGGCAGCCACTTCTCAGGCGCAGCGCTGTAGTCTTTAGGCGAGCTCTTCCAGTCTTTGAGGTCGATGCAACTGAGCGATATCAGCATGTGACCGAGAACCTCGCAAGCGCGGTTCAACGCATAATTAGAGTGCAACTTCAAAGCCCTGTCCAGCACGCCCACTACATTAGGGATGTATTTTAACAGAACTACTCCGTCACATTCAACGACGTGCATCAGCAAGACCAATCTGTACATTAAGTCGCGTGGAGGGTTCTCTTCTTTCAGGGCCTCGTCGCTCGCTAATAAATCTCCCAGCTCCTCGCACAGGTTAGGCAGAAACGCGGCCAGGGTTGATTCCGAGTCGACGCGGGCGAAGACGCGGAGTAGCACCCCCACCATACTACCGGATACATTGGTCTCAAACGTTGTCTGTGTTGCAAACGACTTGAACTTCCGCAAAGCTTCTTTGAATATTTTAGGGGAGCATTGCATGAGTACCGCTGTGGCTGCGGATGACAAAGCCGTCTCCATCACAGCGTCCGTCTTGCTGCGCACGCCGTCAGATTCCTTCGTGTCCAAACGCACGTGTTCCAGTACGCTGGACTCAATGATATTGAAGAGCCTATCGAAGAACACCAAGACGAAGTCTTCGAACTGCGCTGTCGACTCGCAAGTAAGTATTTCCTCTTCAGTCAAATCGGGCCAGTGTTCGTGCGCCGAGCTGCAGTCTATGAAAGGCACCATCCAGCTGAAGATCAAAATGAAGTGCAGAGAGACCAAGGTCTTCTTGATATCGTTAGGGTCAAGACCTGGTAGAACGGCTAACAATAAGGGCACTACGTGAGTGGGGCCTTCGGGGTAGTTGGCATCTGGGCCTCGCAACAATGGTCGAGCGACGGCGGCCACCGCAGACATTGCTGCCGTAACTCTGTGCGGTTCTGTTAGTGAATTTAGCGAGGTCTTGAGTCTCTCCAGTAGAGGCGGCACCACCACTGCAGGACGCAGCGTGGCTAAGTTTTGAAGGGCGATGGAGATGTCCAAGGAGCCACTGCGGCTGTAAACCGCCTGCAAAGTTGGTTCGAGAACGATGTTTACGAATTCGGAGATGTCATTCTCTGTAAGTTTGTATTCAGCGGGTGTCTGATTTTCCCAGGTTTCCGATAACTTCTTTTCACGCTCTCGTCGAACCCTATAAGACAGGTTTTAATATAAAAGACAATAAATATATAATTTTGTATAATAGTTCAATATTTTTAACATTACACGATAAATCATTGTTATTAAACAGACTTGATTAATTTGTACACTACATGATGGTGCGATGTAGTCCAAAATACAGAAATGTTTAATTCGAGAAATATTAATTTTTTCGGGGACACCTTTTTAATACCTGAACACTAAATTTAAGCAAAGGTGCAGCACAACAAAATATTCTACAACACAAACAAGAATCAAAGAACTCATAAGTCATCAGATAATCCAACCTGTTCAAGAACTCTCGTGCCAGTTTCCTGAGCAAGTCCCTCAGTTTGTACGACCAGCGGCCCGTGTTGGCGCTGTGCAGGTAGCTCTCCACGCCGGCCAGGAAGCTGCGCAGTTGCTTCAGCACCACGCCGTCAGGGCATATGCTCCACACTATCCACGACGCTATGTGCTTTGTGTCTGTGTAAAAAACAAATTACAAAATGTATGCGAGCGTTATAAGCACGCAGGACAGAAGAAGAGTGAGAGCGAACATAGGATGACTGTGTATTGTGTAAGAATGACCAAAACAGAAATAGCGGTACTTTACCACTGTTTTTTGTTAGTATAATACTAGTAATATAATTTTTCGATGAGTATGTGTTGTGGATAGTTTAATTTATTTTAAAAAGTATAATTGACTTAGCTACGATTAAAAAAGTTTTCGTTCAATTCAGTAACACATTCGAAATTTCTGAGAACTCATGGCAATGCAATAAAAGTTACCTAAAGTATGGAGTTGACATATCTGCAAGTCTTTGTATGACACAGGCAGATTCAACGCGTGAAGGAAGCGCGTGAACATTTTTCCAACATGGGGACTCCAATCAACAGCACCTGGGTTCCTTTTGGCGAGGGCAGCGAATAGAATCATAAAATCCTGAAAAAAAATCGGTCAGACAAAACACACCTTGCAGGTAAGGATATACAGGGTATATCAAGACTGCGACCGAAAACGAAGCCAAGTGGTAGTAATAGTGACTTCAGACACAATGTATGTAAAAATTTCGCAAACAAAATCGACAACTTTTTTTTGTAATTTTTTACTTTCGTGGTCGTATTTGGGTGATATATACATAGTTTTCCTAAAATAATGATGTACACCTCTTTAGTTTTAAAAATTCAGTGGTACGTAAGGGTTGAAATTATTATATTCGCAAAAACTAGGGTATTTACCACCCAAACAAGACGATTTTTAAAAAATTCTAAAAAAAAATATCTAACGCTGTTTTGGTGAAATTTTTATTTGCATCGCGTCTGTAACCACTAAAACTACCACCTGGCTTCGTTTTCGGTCGCAGTATTGATATACCCGGCATACATAAGTATTATAATGTTATTATTATTTTAAAAATTATGACCTATTTCTGTATGTAACTGGCCTGTGGTAGGAGCAGAATTTGTTGATAATTTTGAGTATTAATAATACATTTTTAAGTTGCACTTTATTTAACGTAAATCAACTTCAAAAGTCGCAATGCGTACATATACGTGGATCGCACTGCACATGGCTCACATGTTTTAAGTACATAACTATACAAAGTCATTCCCTTCAATAGTATTCTTGCTAAGCTGAATGTTGTGACATGAATCGGTGCTAAAATATCGCAACGGCAGTGAATAAGCAAAAATCTACGTTAAATCATCAACATCATATCTGCAATGTTGAATTATAGTTGTATATTGATTGTAAAGCTTATCATGCCAATTGTATAATACCTACTGTGCAGAGCTTAAGTTTTGGTTGTTCTCATCTCTATAGGTATAAATTCAATTTTATATTTTTTATTCAAGTTCAAGTTAGTCTTAATTACTTCGTACACTGCTGTAAATAATCTATACATATGCATGGCATCAGAGAAACTGGCTGTATTTTGTATTATTCTTCTTCTCTTCAGCCAGAGAAAGTCCACTGCTAATATAGCCATCCCCATGGATCCTTCGCCATTTTGTATTATTACTTTCTCCCAAAGCTATTTAAGTTATAAGTTATATCATTTACAATAATTTAAAATGAAACGTTCCTCCAAAATGATATTTGACACCACTCAACTCACTCCGTATATGTTCCTCGGAAATGATATTTGACACCACTCAACCGATTGTGATGAAACTGTAGGACAACGATATGCCCATACAACCCAACGATATACCCAAGCAACATTTTCCCCGTAATAACACAAACCAGAGGTGAGAAAAAAACGGTACAAAAATGCATTTCACGTGACATTGCACAAAAATGATAATAATAAAAAAGTCTCACCCAGACACCGCACTGCGAGTTGTAGCAAGTATCCCAAAGCGTCATCAGCTCATCGAACCACAGTTTGTGGCCCTGCTCCGCGTATTTCGGATGTAAAGACACGGGTAAGAAAACCACCAGTTGGCTCACAGGGAATGTATCCGACGTCCACGGATTGACTTGTGGAAGCAACTCTGCCAATATTTCTTTTGTCGCAGACACATCAAAATATCTGCAAATTATTTGCTCATAAAAACATATCATGTTGCTCGGTGTAGCTCGATAGTAGTTTCTACTTACGGTCTAGCGCACTTCACCATCGATAGGTAAGACGACTCCAGTGAGCTAGAAATGTAAAAACAACATTAACCCGGGAAGGATCACACATCGACATGGACACCATGCAACCCTGCCACCGTGTATGGCTTGAAGAACGTGAATTTGAAGGACAAATGTGACAACAGATGATACATGAGCCCAAACCATCTGCCACCCAATGTGCGGACATAAGCGACCCCTGTAATTGTTTTTTCAGTTACGTGGGCAGTTCATTTTCGTCTTTCCCCGCGAGGCCGAGCAAATGTAGGGCGTCGTCTAGCCCGTATCCCGACATGAATTTTCGTATCATATCGAGCATATCGCCTTCTTGTTTGCCAGAACGTTTTGGCCTGAACACACATGTTATTAAATAAATATAATTATAATAAATGCGCAGCGATTTGTTAAATATTTACTGGGAATACTTTAACTTATATCAAATCATAATATGGAAAGCCCACCGTCGTAAATATTTATTATTTATTGGTAAGGCGGTGTTCACAGGCCCACGTAGCTTTATTTTTACTGTACCATAATATTATTATGCATCTTTGATAATCTTATAGTTTGTTTCATCACAAAAGACTTTATAATAAATTAAGATTAAGATCTGATCAATATGTTATCAGATCTAAGGAGAAGCGAAAATAAATATTTTCTCTTGAGAATTGAAATGCGTTAATATTTCTAATGTTTATACTTACGTCAGATAATGGAACAGTCCCATATGTAATGCATTTGCGCTGAACAATTTCTTCCCCATTTCGTAGAGAGGGCGCCACGGTAGAGTGAGCTCTTCGGGTGAAATTAATTGTCTTTTCCTGTAATCGTGACGTCACACGTTGATCTTAATCATTGGTGTGTGCCAAAGAGGAAAGCTATTGTTTATTGCCAAGATATAAATATGTCTTGGCTTAGGGGAACAATGCTGTTGAAATTCAGTGATATGCCTATTTTGGGCTTTGTGATTCTGAACTACATAGTAAAATTTCCATATTTTTTACTATAAAAAATTCCATTACTGATAGAAAATAATTTATTATAAAATTTATACTTTAAATCGATATTAAATACCTCAATACAAATATACTTAGAAAATTATGAAAACCTAAATGCAACTTAGGCAATAAATTTTAAACTTACTTTGTTAACATGACGAACATTGTGGCATATTTGTGAATCTTGCAAGGCTCGAGATCCGGTATTATTACTAATTCAAAGGCCAGTTTTATAAGAGCTATATGATCTTCTTTGCTAAACTTCAGTCCATAGATGCGTAAATATCTGGAAAGGAAATAAGTTTACAATAATTTAAATGAAAAGGTGGACAGACGAACTAGCCCTTAGATCGTTATGGGACTTCTTGAAAGACACTTATGTTCAGCAGTGGACTTTTTGTGGGAGTAAGAATTTGAATCAAATAACAAAACTTGAGTGAATCTTTTAATTGGTCTAATGGCCAATTGCTGCTTCGTATGCGGGCCGTAAACCACGCGAATCTGGATGATTCACAGGTCAGGTAATTCACTTAGTATGAATTTCTCTTTAAAGTGCATTTTACACGTCTACATATCGAAAGAACCATGGTTATAATGTGAAACTAGACAAAAACAGTTCAAACAGTCAAAACAGTGCAGCCTTAAAACAGTTTCGAGGATATATTTCTAATAAGAACGTCATAAATTATAATAAGTGCAAGTCACTATACATTTCAAACATTATTATTGGATACATAGACGGAAGGCTTAGCAGTAGTTACATTGATTTTAGCTAGAACAATAAGGAAATAAAAAAAAATTGCAAACTCGAGAGTTCGCGCCACAATTTGATTCTGTATTCGCCGGCAGGCATGCGTCCCCTGCCGCTTGCGAGTGTAACCAGTTTGAATCCGTTTATCGAAGTCTAGACGAGTATTTGGCATATTGTGTGTGTAGCTACTGTGTACACGTACATTACATGGTTTCGGACATCTGCCGGACGCATTCCGGTCAAAGGCCCCGCAATCGATTTTGGGCGTAGCTCTCCCATTTGATGCATGCGATGCGTATTACTCAAACTTGATTTTATTATTTTATGAAGCATTCCCTTATTAATGTGGCCGTAGGCAACTTGCTAAATATAGTTTAAATAATATAAACAGTAACATTTAGTTAATCTTTGATGAAGATAAATGTAGAACATAGTTAATCACATGTATTTTCGAAATATGTTTTAGGCAGAGTTGACATTAATGCGCCAGCAACTCGTAAAACTTATTTCTCCCCTCAATGTGGTAGGAGACGAACTTATCGCCATTTCAACAATAGGTCGGTAAGAACACAACGAACTATAATACTAAAGGATTATTGCCCCATATGAAAAGTAAAACGGTTGTCATGAGATTTTAACCAGCATCAACCAAATCGCCCGCAGTTTAAAATGTATAACTTCATTTTAAACAAATAACTTCATTTGAAGAATTTAAAGACAATAAGATACAAATATCGAATTCACGTTATGTACGCAACGTCGTCGTGCCGTCTTTCTTCAGTACAGTGTACATTAATTGCAATACACGAGCTATGGAGCGGGGAAAATTGCAATGGCGCGGCGGCCCATCCCCTCACTCTCGAATATAATTAAGCTTACTTCTGTATAGGTAATGAATACGTCCATATCCATGACGTGCTATTTATTTATAGCTTTGTCTGTGATTATGATACGTATAGTGGCGGTACTTCCATACAAGCCCAAAAGCCCGGCTTGCCCAACATAATACGTATATACTCCATACTGAATACAAACTATTACATTCAATACAACAGTCATATATTAGAAAACATCTAACATTTAAATTTTTTGAATTTACCGCGCCTCGATTCAATGAGACGCCAGCGCCGAAGCGCCGCGTAATTCCATGCGCGTAATATTCATTCATTAAAACTATATTGAACTTGAAAAGACGGAGCACACAGCACATACATCTATCCTTTTCTCTCTCGTGTGCTTTTACGGGGCTTCTAGCAACGCGTGAACTGTATGGGGAAATGATATTACTCGATCGCTACGAATGTATAGCTATAGATATGTTATATAGCAGTTTACTCTAGACGATATGCCCGGCTTCGGCCTTGGTGATGTAAAAACATCGTGCGTTGCATGGTCGTCACGTGATTATTTGTTAAATCAATTATATCAATTGTTATTAAATTAAGTTGGTTCCTTTTAGAAATTATATCTAATATTTATTTTAGAACAAATAATGAAGTTTTAATATTTCTTTTAATAAATTGTATCTTTTGTATTGTTTATTTCACGTTTACTGGCAATACAGCACATATTTCTACTAACTTCATTTGTATTATGATATTTTATGAGTTGTGAATGTGTTTTGTTTAAGGTTAATGTTTAGTTTTTTATGTTACTTAAACTTTTTGATACTATTAGGAGTTGTATTGTTTTCTGTGATGGTTTGAGTGCGATGGTGAAACCGTTCATTGCCGGTAAAAAAGGTGAATTCATTCAATTATATTGAAAAATAAACCGGCGCGAAACCTATGCCGGGTTTGTACATTTAGTAAGTCGTGATAAATCACAATAGAAATTTCTTCAGTTCAGTTTAATAAACTACGTACTTTTATTACTACATACTCCCTTTAAAGCTATGAAACAATCGTGATTCATATGTTTTTAAACGACACGTCTTGTGTGTTAGATTGTTTGGATTATAATGCTTTAAATTTTCATTAAATTAGGTGGTCCTTTCAAAAGGCAATCTATTATTTTAAATTCAGAAAAACATTTAAACATGAATGCGTTAATAATAATTTCTGCTTGCAATTTCTAGACTGCCTCGGTGGCGTAGTTGTATTACGGTACGGCTACAAAGCTGAGGTCTCGGGTTCGAGTCCCGGGTCGGGCAAAATGGTATTGGATTTTTCTATTCATTATCAGCCCGGAGTCAGGAATTTGAGCCCGATATGGCGATAGGCTCGCCCCCTATCACATCATGGGACGGAACATACAAGGCGAAATGTGGGTGTCCTGGTGGCGCCTCTGCCTACCCCTTCGGGGATAAAGGCGTGAGTTTTTGTATGTATGTATGTAATTTCGGTAAACCTCGAAGTCGACCACGGCACCACAGAATAGTGACGGCAATAGAAATGCAATGAATAGTTACGGATAACTACATGTTCACAAGTAATCTATATTAATTGTTTTAATCTTAATATTGATTGTGTGGTAGGTTTGCCGACGTATTATAAATTAATTTTCTTCGTTCTTAGTAACTTTGTGTTTCTAAAACAATATTAATTAAACGTAAAAAAATATTCGGCTTGCCCTACTCCAAAACCCCAGGCACGCCACTGGATACGTACTCAGAAAAAAGTTGAAAAGTTACTCAAAAACGTTGCTATTCCGCACTTTGCATAAAGAATTGGATTTTCTGTCTGTGTAAAAATTGTTTAAGACGCTTATTTTGAATGCATAGCGCCTTAAAAATTGATCATCGGTATTCGGTGATTACCTGATTATTGACTGATGATTTTATTTTCGATAGAGATGAGGTTCTTCTATTCAGCCTTAACAAAGCAACATGTTATTATTGCAGTTTGCAACAATAAATTTCCTTGTTATTTTATGCCATCTCCGTGCCGTCAACCCCTGCGCGAAGTAGGTCATATAACATACTCCCAAAAAACAATTTTATTTATCGGCTTGCTATGGCGAAGTATACTCCACTCATCCAAATATACAGGGTCTGAATATTTAGGTGTGTGGAGATTTGTATGAAAAATGTCACGAAAATAATCGGGAGCTGATTTTTTTGTAAAATAGTGATTTTAGTTTCACAATTTTTGGCGACCCCATATGGTACAGATACGAGTATTTTTACCGCTTAGCTGAAATTCAGTTCGGTTCGGGAACTTACCTGAACCTACCGTACCTACTACCTATATGGGTTGATGAAAGCCCTTAGAATTAAAATCGCGATTTTTTTAGTAAACTACCATTTCTTTTTCAAACTTGATACATGTGGTTTAAATTAAATACCAAATGTTAATATCACCTGTATAAGGGCGGGAATATTACCATTCTTTGCACGAATGAGATTCGAACCTAACAGTTCAACGTTCATAGCCATATACTGACACTTGACCAATGAGGTGATTCAACAAAACATTTCAACAGAGACCAACGAAAAGAAGAAAGGATCTGTTTTTCTACAAAGATGAATTTGCGGTTTGTTCGCGCCAAAAAGTGACGTAAAAAAAAATTCATTATGTAGCAATATAATTGGCAAACGCGCCGAAGGCGATAAGGCTTTAAAAAATAATATTTAGCAGATGAAAAATAATAGGACTTTGTCTGTGCTAAAAATAGCTAGATCTAAGCTACTATTAGTACGGACATTAGGGCGCAGTCTAGTCGAAGGGATTCTTAGGACGTAGCAGAGCCGGTGTTTTTATTTACGTACGCAAACCCACGCACTAGGGTATTGACGATGCTAGAATTATTATTATTATAATAGCAATTAGTTACATGTGACCGTCTTAAAAAGTATATTTTCAATTCTGTCCTTCTGTGACATTTCCCGGTCTGTGTCTTCCTTGCTCTGACTCATTAAAGCGCCATTTACACGGGGAGAGTTTCTTGCAGCGAAAATCGTATGTCATTATCGCATGACATAACCGCCATTATAAGATTATCGTGTTCTGACAACGTTTACACGATGCAACTTTTTCATATCCTTACGATAATCGTATATTCGAGGCGAGAAACTCTCCCTTTGTAAATGGGGCTTTAGTTTGTCCCATATCTAACATTATTAATTGTAAAACTAGTTTAAAAAATACTTAATAAAAACTTTTATTACTTCGCTCAGTGTGGCTGGCGCATTGAACTTAAATAGAAATCAAAATCAAATTGCAACAAAAAAAATACATGCATAAAAACATTGTGTTGTGATTAAAGTTCGATATTTTTATAATTATATTAATCATACCTGTTTGTAATTTATATGATAGATGTTTATACATTGCAAGAGCAATTATATCTTAAATACTTAATTCATATTCTAAGCATATAAATATTATGTGAGATATTATGATTTTGTTCTTAGAGACAGACAAATATAAATTCTTCTCTTTTGCTATTTATGAAGATAACATCAAACTATCGTTCGATTTCATATTATAAAACAAGGCTTAGTGGTGTGCTATAAATGTTCAATGTTCCACAATAGACTGATAAATGCAATAATTGTCATACATTATGATGAATATCCCTGACTTATAGATGGCTCATAGACAGATAATTTATTAGTTCGCAAATTATTTAAAAAACATTGTTAGAAAGAATTTCTGCTTGAAAATGAATATCTATATTATGTTAATGTGTAAAGGCAACACCAAAGTTTCATAATTCATTTTATAATATACTTTATCTCTCAATATTGCACAATCTATATCAGTTCCTGTACAATTTACATACAATACATATTACATATGTATATTTACAAATACGCAAATATAAATCCCAGAAGAGGTATTGTATGTGCCAGTTAAATAAATAAGACATGATTTCATAATACATATAATATTGATTATAAAACATACACATGACGGTAAAAAGTCAGAGGTGTGCCCTAGGATTTGAATCCTCTACCACTGTGATCATGTCGGCAGCTGCATTTGTGTGTTTGAAATTTTTTTAGTAATTTTCAACTTGCTAAATTACTTTTACAAAGTGGAATTGCATTATAAATTTATCATATCAGAAGTATATTTTGAAATGTTAGTGTAATAATTCTCTGATACAGATATAAAAACATTACCTAATATTACCTAATAAATTTATTGTAACTGTATTTTTTTTTCTATAAGTATTAAATACATATATACTTTTGTTTTCTATCCCAAGGAACAGCCAGTTTAGTGTTGTACAATGCTAAGGTCAATTGAGATGTGTAATTTACAGGAAGTTTTGGGTAACGGCCAGCATATTTGACGCTTGCCTACTATTGCCAAAGGTTAACACTGAACCATTTAGTAACATGTCATGTTGCAAACTATCTGTGATTTTATAATAGTAAAATTTAGATACACCTGTTGCACATTATTATGTTATAATATTAATCAGAGTGCATTATTACACTCCCAAATAATTCTATTTTATTTAATATCTCTTTTATTACCTTTTTATACTGATATGGCAATGTGGCATCACTACATATAATGGTAAGTGTTGGTACATCCAAATAAAATTTAAGTGTTAGTACATATTATAATTATATAGGTATACTTCATTATTCAATTGTATGCTCTACATATGGTAGCTTAAGTTTCTGTAAATTTCTTATTAAAGTTTATTTCTACATGTGTCTCATCTCTTATTATTTAAAGGGTATAAGACATTTATTATAAGAAGTTGTTATTATATGTTGAAATTTAAGTAAAGTAGGGACAAGTATATTAATATATTAACATAATGAATAATATTAATAAATATTGCATAAGTAATCAGAAGCTTACTTGCATGACTATGTTATTTTTTATCCAACTTATACCTATTATTAAAATCGTATTGGATGAAATTGTGCATTATGAAGAGTAATTTTAAGTAAAGGTCAAATATATTTACTTCATGAGTCTAGAGGACCATACTCCGCAGGCCGGCTTCATTTCGCGCAGCATCACTGCCTTCGCCAAGTTCGTCTTCACCTGCTCCAGGAACCTGCTGGACTCCTCGTCCAATTCGGCAGCATATGGCAAGATGAGATTGATAAAATTTTCCTTTTGTGGTTTGAACCCCAGAGCCTGTATCCGCTCTGGGGTTGACACCAACTCATACTCATCGTCTTGAAGCATCTTGAACAATATATGACGTTTTTTGTATCAAAATTTACGAGTCACTTATGTTGTCCTTTTGTACCGGTAGCAACATGAGCGCCAACGCCACTCGCGCGCCAAACAACGACACTATTTCAATTTGCCGATTCCTCTATACAAATACTATAAATCAATTCAACATTGAATTTACACAAGTCATCAGTTATTTCTCAAAGGAAAATCCAATTGTCAGTGCCTACTGCCTACTGCCCACGTTACGTTCCTTTTCACGAAAGGTTGACATTCGTACGATTCGTATGCGATTCGTACATGCGTCACATTGTGCTGACATCTTAAACAGCATGTTTTATATGTAATTTAATCATAATTTGTACAACTGATTAATAATATAATTAAAAAAACATTGAATGCTAGAAAAGTAGGTGTGACTATGGACGTTATTTAAAGCTACCGATTAAGTATAACAGTACAATTACAGGTAACCGGCTATCTAACATGTAATGAATTAACTAATTGTAACCATGGACGTATTTTACAAACAAACGTACATGTTTATATAGTACGTCCATGGTTGTAATTCACTAGTAAAATCTCACATTACAGATTTTTGCAAACATCGTTTTATGCAGGTCTATCCTTTCAGTATAGAGAAAATACATTTGTACGTACAGTGGGAATCACAGGTGGGAATCAAAGAATAGATTACTAGGTGGAAATGGTCACAGAGTCACAGACCATTGAACAAGGAATGGTACAGCTTTACAGCATAGGTTTCCAGAAACAGAAGCAATTCTTTTTCATGTTTTTTAACTCTTCGAGTTATCATCGAATATGAGACTGACATCAATGTCTGGCGATAGGTAGTATCTATGGGTAGTATGGTAGATAAATTGTGTAGTAAATTGTGATAGCTACGCATTTCTCGACATTAAGTTTGTATCATTCAAAATATATCGCTTTTGTTCTTATTATACTTTTTATGAGTATTGTACATTCTCCGCCGACGTTACCTACCTATATTGTAAATAAACAATAACTTTAATTTGTTTTTTTTTTAAATTGATGTGACAAAGTCTCTACGCATTACCAATTTGCGGGACATATACAATAATATGTGCATCCCATGGAAGTAAGGAACTTGTACACTACTTCCATGGTGAATAGAAAGAAAGTGCCACAGGGAAAACAACTCAATTGGGTATTTGACTGTTGTGGCAATAAATGATAAAATGTGTTGCATATGATAGCTTTTTGGTAAACAATAATTATAGGTATTTTTATTTACATTTATCTAAATTATAAATATTTAAGTGATCTAAAATAAGTTTGCCATTTTTTATCTGTTGATTAAATGTAACAAAACACGACAAGCTGTCATTGTGCAGCGTGTGATGTCACGATTTTCAATTTTCATTCATCTCTGCCACTAAGATCATTCACCATTTATAAAACGTGACGTAACTTTTTCAAAGTCACGTGACCTACCGTTTTGGTGACATATATGATGATAAAACTGAAAAATATGTTTATTCGTTATAAACAACTCTTTAAAAATAAATTAATAGTTTGAAGAGGTATAGAGTGATTATATCTAGACTTTAAAACACTTTTCAGAAATTAGTCAAATAGCCAATTGGCTATTATTTTAGATAATTTAAATATTTATAATTTAGATAAATGTAAATAAAAATACCTATAATTATTGTTTACCAAAAAGCTATCATATGCAACACATTTTATAATTTATTGCCACAACAGTCAAATACCCAATTGGCTATTTGACTAATTTCTGAAAAGTGTTTTAAAGTCTAGATATAATCACTCTATACCTCTTCAAACTATTAATTTATTTTTAAAGAGTTGTTTATAACGAATAAACATATTTTTCAGTTTTATCATCATATATGTCACCAAAACGGTAGGTCACGTGACTTTGAAAAAGTTACGTCACGCTTTATAAATGGTGAATGATCTTAGTGGCAGAGATGAATGAAAATTGTAAATCGTGACATCACACGCTGCACAATGACAGCTTGTCGTGTTTTGTTACATTTTACCAACAGATAAAAAATGGCAAACTTATTTTAGACAATTTAAATATTTATAATTTAGATAAATGTAAATAAAAATACCTATAATTATTGTTTACTAAAAAGCTATCATATGCAACACATTTTATAATTTATTGCCACAACAGTCAAATACCCAATTATTTCGTTCGGTTCTATTATCGGTAAAATTTGAATCAATTCGATAATCGATCGATTATAAGAATAGACCACTAGCTGTGCATATGTACATCACTAGTGTAGTAAATGATTGTGTTGTGACTGTAATTTCATTTTATAGATTTTCTCAAAATTGTTTTATATTATTCAATTAATCCTTAATTTACATACATTTTAGTAATGTCATATCAATTGTATAGAAATACCACAATCGGTAACACATTACAGGAAAGTCTTGACGAACTGATACAAGTAAGTTTTGTTTACTTCATAGAAGTTGATTCGTGTTGCTGGAATACCTAGGTAATATCATTGTTGATTATTTTGCTTTACAGTATGGTCAAATAACGCCGGCGCTAGCAGTGAAGGTGCTATTGCAGTTTGATAAATCAATAAACCAGGCTTTGTCAAACAGGGTAAAATCCAGATTAACCTTCAAGGCTGGAAAATTAAATACCTACAGGTAAAATGTTAGATTACTATTTAATTTATTAGTTTCTTTATAGTTCCATTAAATTCAGTAGCAACAAATAAGAAGCGCCTATGTGCAATACCATGTGTATTCATACAAATTATGTTTCTGTATGATCATTTGGTATAGTATCATTAAAGTTAATAAATTGTGCATTGTAGGCAGGCAAAATTTACGCATTAGATATAGCATTGCTAGAATTACGTGTGTACATTTGTTCCATGATGCTACAATACCAAATGTTAACCACAAAGAATTTTCAAAAGTGCATTAGCAAATAAAATTACCAATATGGCTAAGCTTTGACCATGATAGCCTAACAATGAACTATCCTTGTATGTGGTTCAGGTGTGTGAAGTAGAAAAATTACATGTACATCATGTTTTAAATATACCATAAAACAGGTGAATGGAAATTGCAGGGTGAATATAAATTTGGGAATTATTTCTAAATGAAATATTCTACTGAAATCTTCATTCGTTTTTAATAATCATTTTATAAACAGATCAATGTTTGGTTTCTAAGCCTACGGGCTCAGATTTATCAGAAGATATTAAAGTATCTAGGAAAATATATCTTCCAAAGTATCAACCATTATCAGTAAAATTTGTGGTGCCAAAACTTCTTTGTAATATTAAATTTATTTATATGTTTGGCATGAAAATATGCTCCTATAATGATTGGGGGTGATATGTTTAAATTTCAAGGGAAAATTATTCAAATGCATTCTTTTCACTGGTTTAATTAGGCAAATGAGTACTATTTTATAGAAAATAAATAAATAAGTATATCTCCATAAACCCCAATTCCTAAGTGAGTAAATAAGTGCATATTTCTGAGTTTTTCCCAAAGGGTGAGTAAAAATTTGTTCATGTAAAAGTGACCAAGTCTTAAAACCACATAAGACACATAAAATGAAAACAATCCTTAATCCATACAGGCAAACATTTAGGTTCAAATTAAGTTTGAAAATCAAATTGGTTCCATCCACCCTAGTTTTCGGTACTGAAATTATCTTAGAAATGAGAGTTATTTATGTCTATTTTCAATAAAATATTGTGATTATACTATTTTGATTGTTTCTAAAGTACAAACATGTAAGCGAAATACCGCTTATTATTAAAATTCTAATTCTTCTTATTGGTGTACCTGATGTCACCTAACAGTTATATGGAAGACCATCTCTGATATTATAACATCATACCCTGAGTATAGCTGTTTTTGTGATGAGGATTTCATTTTATTATGTATTTTTTTATATTCTCCATTTAACTCTGCTTGTTAAAAGCTTACATTCTTTGAAATTACTATCTCAAGTAAAATAAATAGGCTCCTACAAATAGCTATTTCTTTATCAGGAGTTACTTAATAAAATTTTATCACTCTCTGTTTCAGGTTTTGCGATAATGTATGGACATTCATGTTGAATGATGTGGAGTTTCGAGAAGTTCAAGAAGTAGCTAAAGTTGATAAAGTAAAAATAGTAGCATGTGATGGCAAAAGTAAGTGTTATAATACTAAACATGAATTATCCATTTATCTTCTTCCTACTTATCTTGTTTTTTGAGTATAAAATCTGTTTGCCACAATGTAATATTTCAAAGAGTTTTTGCTTATGGTTTATGTTTGCAAGCCTTTTCTGCAATATCCAAAAGCAGATTTTAATGATTTATCAAATAAAAGGACCATCTAGTTCACAAACTACTTGCTACCTTCTTATAGATATAAAGTAGTAACATATTTTTTTTACTTACATTTATTTGTTTTTCAGATGTTGAGGACAGAAGATAACCATTGGAGGTATTTGGTATTTTAGATTATAAATTATCAACAAAGAAAAGGCTCAGAATTTCATCCAAATTGTTTACATGTAATATAAATTTTTCTGTGTATTGTATGTAGGGGATAACATTATCTAAATAAATAATGTAAGCTCAGAAATATGGTTATTTCAATTATTGCACAAATACTAGGCCGAATGCTCCTTATATGTAATATTATGTGTGTAGGTTTTGGTAGTTGGTGTGTTAGCATGTTGGCTGCGGAATTCACAATTGTTGTGTTTTTTATGTGAAATGCGTTTATGTTGTTGCACTCTCGAAAAAATTACAGGTGTTACATGAAAGCAAATTTTCCTGTACCTACATATTATCATATTTAACTGTAGAATTGTGATCCCTGGGCTGGTTTCATTTAACATAGTGCCCTCTATTTCCAAAATGCTAAACTATTCTTTGGTGTCTTACAAATGCGTGTTATTTATTAATGCCATCTAGTTCTAGCATTTTGTAAACATATAGTAAACTTATGTAGTAAAGAAGGCAGCTAAACGAAATGTGCCTATAACATTGATTTAAAATCTAAGGATTCCCCTCAGTACATATTTTGTAGTATCAATAAGATGGCCGTAAAATCGCGCCATCTATTAGATTTTTTCATAACTACGTCTTTGTCTTAATGGTCATAAGAATTATTATCTTTTTTTTTACAAAACTTACTTTCATCATACAAGCAAACATATTCAAAATCGTTGCGAGCGATGACTAATTTCAGTAACGCTCAGCAGAGCGTACTGAAGATGCACTGGAGCGCCGCACCACTTAAGTACGTCGGAACAATTTACGCGCTCTTCGCCCTGTCCATATTAAATTTATGTCAACGCATTGTCAATGGCCTATAATGTTTTTTTTCTAAGGGTAGTTTCAATAAAACCTGAGAATAAAATGAAGTCCGGTCAGGGCAATATAATTTGTTGTACTAAAACCACTGTCTTTCTGTGACACTGGCGATGAAATGTGACTATTTGGCTGGTGGCAAGTAATCCGCCTTTCAACATTCCACATCTAAGCATACCATCCAAAATACTTTATACCTAGCTGAATATGTGTCTGTAACTGGTTTTTATTCGCCAAACTATTGATTTATTTTTTAAGCTCATTAAAACGCTGACTGACTCCGAGGTTGCGCTGAATAGGGATGTTGACTCATGTTACAAATTGGTGTAAATTTATTTTTTACACATTAAAGACTGTATTCTAAAACCTCATACAATATTTTGAGAACTTAATTGTTCGTCAAAAATTTAATAAAAATATTTTAAATTGTATTACTTATGACCCATTATCACGTGACTGCAAACAGCGATCGGAGTGCAATGACGTCACGGGTCAGGCGACGATTATTTTTTACAGCAATGATATTTTACTTTCTTCAGCACTATTAAGACTGGCTTCATCAAAGTAATTTGTTAAATCGTAAGAACTCGGGCAGAACCAGTTAATTTTGATATAGGTACCTACCGATATTTGTACCTACTGATAGTTTGGAGCGTTTTAGCGGGAATTTGGAAAATTATTTTTATTTGCGTATTTTTTAATTAAAATTTGTTTTATAATTTCATTTCTTTTTTTCGTTTCGTGTTCATATAGGGTCTATCTATATTATAAAAACAATTCCAAAACAGGTCAACATCCCTCTTAAAGCGTGTAGCCACCCTTGCTGCTATTAAATGGTTAACAGTCTTCCTGCCGAGACCGTTCCTCAGATTAATAAAAAGAAATCCACTATAAAACAGTAAAGTACCTCTTAGCAACTATATAATTAGACACATGTTGTAAAAATGAAAAATAGAACTCGCAGACAAACCAAGTACTTGGTTTTGCGGGCCTAATTTTAAACGTACTGTACTTTTTTATAATATAATAATAAATTAAAAAAATATATATATTACGTATCCTAGGCAAAGTCCCATTATGGGACTTTGACCCTATGGGTCCTAGGAAGGGACAGTCATACTGGGGACATGAGCTTATAATATGACAGTTTTTAGTACGTACTGTTTAAATAAGTGTTATTATTAGGTTAAAATTGTTTGTTCATTGTAGACTCATAAAGCTGGTGCGTTGAATCATGTTCGTATATCTTCTATCTATCTACATAATATGAGTTATGGTTGCCCAATAAATATGCTCACTATTTTAGCTATTATCAGGGTTCGGGAGTATTTGTATAAGGTACTTGTAATTAAACTACATAATTGAAATACAAATACGTATTTTGTATTTGTAATATAATTACTGCCTCGGTGGCGTAGTTGTATTACGGTACAGTTACAAAGCTGAGGTCGCGGGTTCGAGTCCTGGGTCGGGCAAAGTGATATATGGCGATAGGCCCCCTATCACATCGTGGGACGGAACATACCAAGGCGAAATGTGGGTGTCCTGGTGGCGCCTCTGCTTACCCCTTCGGGGATAAAGGCGTGCGTTTATGTAATATAAATTAAAAAAAAAAATGTCAGTTGTAATTGTTATTTCAAATACCTGACGCAGAGGTGTTTTGCAATTAATATTTCAAATACATATGGCAGCAAAGTACATTTAATATTATTATTATAGGATGCCTGCTGCAAAAAATAACGGTCGATGGTGGCAAATTTTCATCATTGTTATTTTTAATGACGTTAAAATTTGTGTTATTTAATAAAATTTATTTAACAACTTAAATTTTAAATTTCACACAAGAAAAAAAAATATGTGGGAAACATTAAAACTCGCGAAACTTATTTAATATTATTTATTAGACAAAGATTTGGAATTGTGTTGTAGTAAAATGTATCTTGTACTTTTCTATTGTAGTGGCGGCGCGGTGTTAGAAAAATATTTCTTTATTATTTGTGACGATCTCGCAGTAGGTCCTAAGTTGGCAGAATACCTGAAACAAAGAAACAATCGTATTTAAGTTAGGAATATAAAAGATGCACTTTTAACAACTTGCAATACTCATGACAAGAAAACAGGAGGTTTTCAATTGGCTATTTGACTAATTTCTGAAAAGTGTTTTAAAGTCTAGATATAATCACTCTATACCTCTTCAAACTATTAATTTATTTTTAAAGAGTTGTTTATAACGAATAAACATATTTTTCAGTTTTGTCATCTTAAATGTCACCAAAACGGCAGATCACGTGACTTTGAAAAAGTTACGTCACGCTTTATAAATGGTGAATGATCGTAGTGGCAGAGATGAATGAAAATTGAAAATCGTGACATCACACGCTGCACAATGACAGCTTGTCGTGTTTTGTTACATTTAATCAACAGATAAAAAATGGCAAACTTATTTTAGATTATTTAAATATTTATAATTTAGATAAATGTAAATAAAAATACCTATAATTATTGTTTACCAAAAAGCTATCATATGCAACACATTTTATAATTTATTGCCACAACAGTCAAATACCCAATTCGTCCTCTATTCTTAAGAGTGTAGACTTATAAAATATGGATTAATTAATAGTTATATTATTTGAAAAATAAACTATGTCAATAATTCTCTTAATTCTTATATTAGTTTATTGAAATACACTGACCTATTAAATGGCGATTTTCATTTATTCTGGATTTTTTTTTTCATTATTTGTTGTATTCTCTGGCTGGCAACTATTCTCTGGGTTGGACATCTAGGCGGTTATGACGTGCTTTTGGCACAGCAATGGTTACATTCTGCCAATCTTATTGTTATGGTACCTGTCTATTACCATGTTTTGTTTAGTTTTCTATTGTAGATTATGATGACAACGTGCTTTGTTCATTTACATATTATGTAGTTTATTTAGTGCTCTTCTCATTTTAATTTGTAGTCTGCTTGTTTCTTATTTTATAGCGGTGCCTCTTCAGTCTTCTTTCTTCATCTTCTATGACATCACTGGAATTCTTCTTTAAAGTGGAATATCTTTCTAGAATATATTTAATTCCTTTAAACTAGCTTCATCTTCCTTTTAAGTAAGTGGTACTGGTTAAGTTGTTTTTGGTTCTTCTTTCTTCGTTTATTTGTTATTTTCCATGTTCTTCTTTGTATGCTTCTTCTTCTATAACGACGTTGATGTTATTCTTCAATATTCTCTCTTTATCTACTGTTCCGTCGAAAACATGATACGTCGCATCGCCGGTGTTCCTCTTCAATCTTCTTTCTTCTTTCTTCATCTTCTTTGACGCCGCCGATATCGCTAAACAATTTTCTTTCTTCGTCTTCTATGACACGTTTCATGTTGCATGTTATACGGTACTTAATTTTTCAGTTAAAAGATGTTAGTATTCTATTAACTTGCCATTACCAAATAATTTTATTATTTTTGTATTATATGCTGAGATTTTTGCCTTTGTTCTTTTTTATGTGATATTCATTTACAAGATAGTCGTCGTAGGTTGATTACAATTTTCCATCTACAGCTTCTGAGGTATTGTGTGTCTGCCTACTTTTATCTTCTTGCTTTATCTTCTAAGGTGCTGCGGTATTTATCACTTTGTGTTATTTTACAAAGGACCTCGATTTTCATTCTTCATCCTCGGTCTGTCCTTTTCCATTATCTCAGAAAGATTGCCTACTTTTGGCTTCATCTTCTTAACTGGTTCGACAATTTCTGTCGTCTTTGTTTACGTTCCTCGCCGATCTCTATCTGCCACGTCGGCTTTCTTCTTCGCCAATTGTCCATCCCAGTCTTCTTTTTTATCTTGTTGGCCGGTCGTCCATTTCGATCTTCTTACTTCATCTTCCTCGCCGGTCTTCGTCTTCCTCGCCGGTCTTCGTCTTCCACGCCGGTCTCCGTCTTCTTCGCCGGTCTTCGTCTTCCTCGCCGGTGTCCATTTCGGTCTTCTTTCTTCATCTTTCTAGCCGGCCCCCGTCATTCTAGGCGGTGTCCATTTCAGTTTTCTTTCTTCATCTTCCCCGCCGGTCTTCTTTCTTCGTCTTCCCCGCCGGTCTTCTTTCTTCGTCTTCCCCGCCGGTCTTCTTTCTTCGTCTTCCCCGCCGGTCTTCTTTCTTCATCTTCCCCGCCGGTCTTCTTTCTTCGTCTTCCCCGCCGGTCTTCTTTCTTCGTCTTCCCCGCCGGTCTTCTTTCTTCGTCTTCCCCGCCGGTCTTCTTTCTTCGTCTTCCCCGCCGGTCTTCTTTCTTCGTCTTCCCCGCCGGTCTTCTTTCTTCGTCTTCCCCGCCGGTCTTCTTTCTTCGTCTTCCCCGCCGGTCTTCTTTCTTCGTCTTCCTCGCAGGTGTTCGTCTTCCTCGCAGGTGTTCGTCTTCCTCGCAGGTGTTCGTCTTCTTCGCAGGTGTTCGTCTTCACCGCCGGTCTTCTTTCTTCGTCTTCTTCGCAGGTGTTCGTCTTCACCGCCGGTCTTCTTTCTTCGTCTTCTTCGCAGGTGTTCGTCTTCACCGCCGGTCTTCTTTCTTCGTCTTCTTCGCAGGTGTTCGTCTTCCCCGCCGGTCTTCTTTCTTCGTCTTCCTCGCAGGTGTTCGTCTTCCTCGCAGGTGTTCGTCTTCCTCGCAGGTGTTTGTCTTCCTCGCAGGTGTTCGTCTTCCTCGCAGGTGTTCGTCTTCCTCGCAGGTGTTCGTCTTCCTCGCAGGTGTTCGTCTTCCTCGACGGTGTTCATCTTCCTCGCAGGTGTTCGTCTTCCTCGCAGGTGTTCGTCTTCCTCGCAGGTGTTCGTCTTCCTCGACGGTGTTCGTCTTCCTCGCAGGTGTTCGTCTTCCTCGCAGGTGTTCGTCTTCCTCGCAGGTGTTCGTCTTCCTCGCAGGTGTTCGTCTTCCTCGCAGGTGTTCGTCTTCCTCGCAGGTGTTCGTCTTCCTCGCAGCTGTTCGTCTTCCTCGCCGGTGTTCGTCTTCATCGCCGGTATTCATCATCTACAGCATTGTGTTTATGATATATTCAATCTTCTTTCTTTGCCTTCTTAAATGCCGCGCTGATCGTGGTCTTCGGTCTTCATTTTCCTCGCCCGTCTTCATCTCCCAAACAGCCTCATCGATCTTCCTCTTCTTTCTTCGTCCTCTATGGTACCGTGATAGTCGTAGTCTTCTTTTTCATCAACCTTAGTTTAGCGCTGTCTGTGGTCTACCTTCATCATTTTTTGAGATGCCGCACGGTGGGTCGAAACGGCTATTTTTGTGACATAGGATTTTTTTTCGGATTTTCCAATTTTTTTTCACGCCAACGTTTTGATATTATCATTCCTTACACTATTCATTCTTTGTATTTTTTTGCTTAACCCTATAATTTCGGCATAAAAAAATATTTTAGGTTTTTAATGTATGGAACGCACTATAAAAACCTAAATTTCTACGAAGTCCTGCTAGATCCTGCGTTAAAACCTTATTTTTCTGAATCCTGGCCAGTTCTACTTTACTTGTACATTTCGAATGTCTGCATTGACTTGCAACTTTTCCAGTTATAGGGATCGGAAAAATGGTAAAAATAGTACTATTTCTAATTTTGTAATTGACATTTTAAGTCAATTTAACCACAAGATAGTAAGACAAAAACATTGTGGATATACAAACTATTATATAAAAATCTAATAGAATAACACAATAGAAGTAAATAAGTAAATATTTATTGGCATAATTGGTTGTTGTACCCAAAACATGTGGTTACACAATTAACGTAAACACAGTAATAAATCATAAATGCAAATGGACCACCAGATGGCAAAGGATTACTTTCAGTCATTAACACTGATGACATCTGGAGATTACAGGTGCATTTAGTTAATTGTTTTACAACTACTGTTTGTTTATTGTCTTTAATTAACTAAAACAAAACAAACATTCTCGTGATATCGATTGTAAACATGTTTTGTCCTTTTACTTAGTTCTATCATTAATGAGAGCATCTAGGGCAATAAAATTTGTTTATTGCCCAGGGTATAAAATGACTTATATTTTGAATTCGTTCTTAATGTACATTTATCCGTGCTACGATCCATACCATTTTATTTTGAATCCTTGTTTCGGTATCATGGAGGGTCTAGTTACTAATCTCGATATGTTTGTTGTTTTAAGAGACCAGCTTGGATCTCTATTAGATAGCAAAAAACTTTCTGATTTTCTGCAACAGAAAATAAACGTAACTGAAGAAAATAGTGTAGTGCTTCAAAAGTTTTGTGTAAAATTCTGTTCTTCTATAACAGCTAGATGGCAAAAATGCAATCGTATATTTTCTAACTTTATTAAAAAAAATGGTGATTGGCTAGAAAGTGAAATAATTTGGCCTAAAGGACTAAAATTAAACGAAAGACACGAAGAACATGAAGTACATGAAGAACACGAAAGACATGAAGAGGACTTAAGTCTTGAGAATCTGTCTCCATCCACATCGAAAGCTTCTACAGCTTTGATTTGTCCCAGAAAATCATTCGATGATTTGTCCAACAGACAAAAACGAAGACGAGTAGACCAAATTCAAAATAATTTGTCTCAGGAAGAATTAATTGCAGCTACATCAAATACACTGAAATGTAATGGACAAGAAGCCATCGCTAATATAATAAACCATTTACTTAAAAATCCAGAAGATATAACAAAAGTGAATAATTGCTTGAATGCAAAAAAATATGTTCCATACACTGCTGATAAAGCGTTGGCGCTACTTGTTTCCCTAAATTTGTCGAAGGCACAATATATAAACCTAAGAGAATCAGCAAGCGAAAAAGGCTTTCAATTGTATCCTTCTTATTATAAATTAAAAGAAGCAAAATTGAAATGTTACCCAAGAAAGGAGGATATGACATTTAGTGATTGCACGGCATCAGTTAAATTGCAAGCTCTGCTCAACTTGACAGCCTCAATACAATATTTTGGATACAATTGAGTTCGATTTAGATTCTGCAACTGACCTGAAGCTTATCAGCAAATGGGGCTTTGATGGATCCTCGGGGCAAAGCAATTATAAGCAGATCTCTGAAGTAGGCGTGGACGATTCCAGTATATTTATGGCAAGTCTTGTTCCAATAAGACTACAACATGATGATGGAACGGTTTTATGGGAAAACGATCGAAGTTCATCCACATTTTACTGTCGTCCCATTATGTTTACGTTCACAAAAGAAACACAAATTACTGTAGCAGCTATAAAAGCCGGTATATCAGGAGAAATCGAGGCACTCCAGCCATCTATATTTAGGAAAGTGAAAATTGCCCACGAATTAATGATGACAATGATTGACGGCAAAATAACTTCATACTTTTCTGAGACTTCAACAGCAGTTTGTGACATTTGCAAAGCGAAACCAACAGAAATGAATAATTTGGAATCCCACAAACTGCGATCTAAGAATGAAGAAATGTACCAGTATGGATTGTCATCATTGCATGCGTGGATAAGATGCATGGAGTGCCTACTCCACATAGCTTACCGTTTGGAGATTAAGAAATGGAACTGCAGGGGTGACGATAAAGAGAAAATGAAGACCAGAAAGTCTGCAATTCAACAAGAATTTAAAGAAGAATGTGGCTTGTTAATTGATATAGTGAAGCAAGGAGCAGGCACCACTAATGATGGTAATACGGCTCGAAGATTTTTTAAAAATACAGCCATGACAGCACGTATCACTGGCATTAATGAGCAGTTGATAGAGAATTTTTATATCATTCTACAAACCATTGCGTCTGGAGAGCGTGTTGATATTACTAAATTCGCTTTATTTTCTACCGAAACCGCAAAACTATATGTTGATTTATATCCGTGGTATTATATGCCTTCCAGTGTACATAAATTATTAGTTCATGGGGCTGACATAATTAAACATTTTGGGGCTATACCCATTGGAAAGCTGTCGGAAGAAGCCGCAGAAGCACGGAACAAAGACTTCCGAAAATATAGGGAAAATCATTCCCGAAAAATTAGTAGGATATCTTCGAATGAGGACATCTTACATAATCTCCTTTTGTCATCTGATCCAAAGATCACAAGTCTTAGATCACGCATGACAAAAAAACATGTTATGGTTCTCTCAACAAAAGCTAAAGAGCTTCTGCATTTGCCATCAAAACCAGAAGACTTAGAATTTATTAATGTAGAGAGTATTTTAGAAGATCTACAAAACAGTAGTGATAGTGAGTAGTATATAGGTATAGGCTTTATACTAGCCTTTTTTATTATTATTTTTTAGTTATTTCCATCATTTGTTTTTTTTTAATCTGGCACGGCACATATACAAGTTTTCCTTGATATTTGTTAATTTATTAGATTAATTATTTATCTTATTTGTGTCAAATTTACTGAAGATAATTGTAAAAAATCTTTTGGGAAATATTGAATTTTATCATTTCTTTCGAACTGCATAACTGAAAAAGTTGCAGGTCGATGCAGACTTTCGAAGTATAGAAGTATAGTAGAACAGACCAAAATTCAGAAAAATAAGGTTTCAACGCAGGATCTAGCAGGACTTCGTAGAAATTTAGGTTTTTATAGTGCGTTCCATACATTAAAAACCTAAAATATTTTTTTTTGCCGAAATTATAGGGTTAAGCAAAAAAATACAAAGAATGAATAGTGTAAGGAATGATAATATCAAAACGTTGGCGTCAAAAAAAATTGGAAAATCCGAAAAAAAATCCTATGTCACAAAAATAGCCGTTTCGACCCACTGTGTGCCGTGCTGATTATATTCTCTCTTCTTTCTTCATCTTCCGGGATGCCGCGTTCGTCGTCTTTTGAGTGTTGGGCTGATTGATTAATTTAGTTTCATCTTCTGTCTTCTTTCTTCATCTTGCAAAGCGTCGCACCCACCGTTCTCCAGTCTTCTTTCTTCATCTTTCGAAGAGTCTTCCTTACACCTGCAGTCTTCATTAGTTTTCTTTCTTTATTTACAAGTACCCGTGCCACCGATCTTCAATCTTGTTTATTCACATCTTAAGATCCCAAATTGATTCGTTTACCATTTGTTTTGTGCTTTTTTTTGCCATCATACCTTTTCGAATATATGCCTTGTTTAATCTCTTGACTTATCTGCGATAATGTCTGTTTTCCTTTTGATTTTTAGTGTTTTTTCATGATTCTTTTAATATTTTATGATGTTACTCCTGTTTATATAATATGCAAGTCTTTGTTATTTGTTTTATTTTTCGTTTAACTTGCACTTATTCATATTTTTTATACATTAAGTCAAATATGATTTTCATTTTTCTTTTACAAATTCATTTAAAATATGCTGTAGTTCCCAGTTATCGTTATTCAATATAGCTTTTAATTCATGATGTAAGAACTCCACATACAACAACATTTTAACACATTATAGAAGTTTTTATTCTTTATATTTAGTACTCACAATTGACAACATTCACATAATGGTTTATTAACTTCACTTAAAACATTAGGAACTACATAAAATCACACACACCATAACTGACAGCACTCCACTGAACTTATTAGTGTGCTTCTATTTCTGCTAGGTATATTCATTTTGTTTACTTCTTGCGGTCTAGTGTGACTTGGAGGGTTTGAACGTATCTTATTATTTTAAATTTTCTATCCATTGCTGAAATTAATAGAACTAAAACGAAAAGAGTTATCCTATTTTATGGTATTGATTAATTGCTTTTCTGTGACCATTTGTTAGTCATTAGCAATGTTACATGTGTAATTCTGTAAAGAACTTTGTTAACCTACCTACAATATTCACGAGAATTAGCAATCCTTATTACAAGCGGAATATAATTCAAGTAGGATATAAAATATTGGGTTTTTATAGAAAGCTGTAGGTATTTAAAAAATATTATTGTCCTATACGTCTGAAACAAACATTTCGTTAATTGCACTCACCTGACTACTCCCAATAGTTTTTCTAGTGCATTTCGTAATTATATTTCTAAGTAACTAAGCAGAGTCTTTCATAGCCTTTATGTAAAAATATATATTCCCAGTACAATATAGCTATATTTTTAAAATTAAACGTAGGCACATTCTTAAAGTAGTTTTTTTATGATAATTCCACCATCCAGCAATTTTGATTATAAATTTCTTTGTGTAGATTAATCTGCAAATGTAATTTATAAACGTAGCCTAGACAAAAATCATCGCTATTATGATGTTTACTTACATAGGTACATGCTCATAATAATTTTCTTCCTCTGATTCGGTTTCATTCATACGATCACATTATTTATAATTTTATGGGTCCTTGATTAACAATGTTTCATTACATAAATAACAATTTTATTCCTTCAATTTGTTTCGCTTTGTTTTTTATGTCTTACAGTTACATCATTTTTCAATATTTTATTACATCTGGAAAATCTATGCTGTAACAAATTGATTACCAACCAGCCACATCATGCAACAACATAAAAAATGCGTGAATATGTTTATAGCACTAGAAATTATTTTACATTCAAAGGTAGGTACTTTAATTGCATTCTATGTTAATTGTGGCTTTTATTTTGTAAACTACATTACAAATTTAATAAATCCAAATTGTTTCTGAAACAAACTAATTACCCACACCAAAAACATGAAGGTGTCTGAAACAATATTAATCAAATACACACACAGACACACAACGACACTGCGTAACATGCATGTTCTTGTTACAATTTTCCATCGTATTCCCAAACAAATAGTTATGCTGTGCCTTATTTACCATTAAGCCATTAAAACAGTAGCTTTTCTACTTAAAATAAGTTACATATGACTTCGAATGTACAAGTTCACAATACAATAAAAATTGTCTAGCCGCATGCGTACTGTGCGTACTTAGGACAATTCAGAGGATTAGCAAAGGTCAAATAACAAATTACATTTAAGCATGTGGCTAATAATCCATAAATGCTTGTGACCTGAGGTTAACACCCATACTGTTGCGATACAGTAAAGCAAAGCCCACGCAAGTTACAGGGTCAATGGTGAAAATTGGATTTCTTGCCGTACAAACATGTAGTACTAAAAACTAGTATTAGATAATATTTTAGCGACTTACAGCCAACACCACACCTCTACATGCTGCCTTGTAGTAGCTACTGGGATCCTTCTAAAAGGTTTACTATGAAGTCCGGTGAAACCAAGAGTGCAGAACTATTTTTCATACGATTCCAATCAGCTGTCAATAATGTAGTGCGCAACAGGCAGTAATGCAGAAATCCTTACAAAGCTAACGCAGTTCAGGCTACTTTCAGAGCATCTTGTTAATGTCCAAATGAAGAGCGCCTTGAAGTACTTCCTTGTCAACCTGCGGACATGAGGGCTCCCACCAGAACATTTGGAGTACTGGATGAATTCCCTCAGATTATTTGCAATTCCAGATACTAATCTAAATAGGTATGAGATGAAGCTTGTACAAACCATGCGGCCAAGTTTTAAGCCTGTATATCCTCACTTGAATTTTGATTAGTCAGGGTTCAAATTTTTAAGCGTCTACAGACAGTTCCATGTTCCAATTTCTTTATAATGTAGAATGATTAAATCTGATTGATGTGTACAGAATATTACAAAGCCGAATTTGAAGTCTATATGGTGCAGTACATACTTATATGCATTTGTTTCAGTTACCATTCTTGAAAATCTGTAAGCTTAGAGAAAAGGTTGGCGGAAAAGTAAATGTAATTTACCGTATGTTTCACCAGTTCTTCAAAAGTATATATTTATTTGTTGCTCCACCACATCCATTCATTCAGAGTTTCTTTGGAGATAGTCAAAAGACAGCTTGAGTTGATTCCATATTATCATACTAGTAAAGATAAAGACTTTATTTTACCTGATTGGAGGTGAAAGAAAACTATCACAGTGATCATTGCTTTCCCACTTTTGTAGACAAAATAATATTGCATGCATTGTCTTACTAAGTTATAATTTGTATTCATAAAGCCAATTCCACATGCTCATTAAAAGATGAACAGCATCCATTTGCTTGAAATCATTGTGAGAGCATAAACCTCAGTGTTTTTTATCTACACGTGTAGCATGTTTTTCAGTGTTTAATACTAAAACAAGCTTCTAGATCAACTGCCACGCAATATAGAAAAGGCAATTTAAATGTGTCGTTAGATACTTTAGGCCAAATATCCAAAATGCATAATATGTCTAAAGGTTTTTCATGTACCTGGACAAAAGCAGTTTTAATCGTAGCAATGTAGGCGGCGGCAAATCAGTAAATGTAGGAAAATCTCGACGAATGATAATACGATACGAAGATGCTGGATCCAGCTGTTGTTTACTGCTATGATGACATGATGGTATATACGAGAGTGTTTACTACCAATCGAGAGCTTTCGGCAAGTATCAGGATCTGGATTAACCTGTAGTGATGAGTTGCCACTCGGATGAAGAGAGTAGGTAATGCATGCGCAGTTGATGTTGATTGTTGCAATGAAGTAAATATATTTTGAATCGACGCACCGTGGATGAAGCCGCATTTGGAGGAAAGCATCCACACCATAAGAATTCCTCGTAGCAAATTACTCGCAGGCAATCTACGCTCCATTTTACAATAGCGTAACGACGCACCGCACACATGTTCGCATTTTTACAATTTATTCTATCATGCCACATTGCGCCGTTGCCATGAATAATATTGAATACCTCCGGTCGAGCTGATTGTAGTTACACGGTTGATTACCAGATGGTCAGGTCAAGTAACGATGTAGGCGATGCAGTTGCGCAGCAAAACCATGCTGTAACATTATCAGACATGTGCCATATTGTTTCCATGGCTGTTAAGGTATGCGAAATGCGTTTTTGCAACGCGATTCAAAAAAATTATAAGCCTTAGTCAGAAAATGCGTTACCAGAGCTCTATGCCGACCGTTGTGCAGCGTGGTGGTTACTAGATTGAAGATTAGGCGTGATTGTTTGCAGCAACACAATAGTTGGGATGTCAATTTCGATTTTCATATATTGGTACGGTAAACAGTGGACACGTTGTTACTCTGCGCGGTGTTCGTGTTAACTCCTGATAAGGTGAAATTAAGATGCACTCGAACAGAAGTCAAAGGTAATTGTAAATCATACCTCGGACGGATGACATGATTTTCAAATTGGTGTACGAGATGTTTTCCATGCATCGCCGTCGCAGACGTAAATAAAGCTTGTAATATTGATATCATATACGACGTACGGTAATTGTCCCCTCTCGATATTTCGCTGTCTACAGACATGCCAGGTTGTGATGAAAGATAAGTGCGTTGATTAGGTCAGCAAAACTCCATCTGATGAAGAGTAAAACTGGCATATGGCCTAGGCCGTTAAGCAATACTTAAATTAGATAACGAGATAATCTTCTGTGCCGTGAAAGATGTCGAGGCAGAGGCAAGATACGCGAACTATGTTTTATTGTCTTGTCGAGGACATCCGATACGCTGGGTCGTGATGACTCTGCGGACAATTATCATAACTTCGACAAGAAATGACAATTAAGTGAAGTAAATATATACCTGTAGACACCAAGCGATGCAATGGGTGATCTATTTTTTCAATAATAATAGGATGTTCCGCAATCGGGTTTTTGTTCTGTCAAGCGAGGCTCCAATGGGATGGTGGAATAGCCGGCATTAATCAGCAGCAACGCAGACGTTTGTTTGGTACTGCTTTCTTAGTGATGAGAAGATTGGTATCGTAACCACTTGTACTACCGGCAGCGCGAGGCTTCTAGTGACTACATGCTCGGAGGACGAAGTCTACGCCACCTGGGGAAATCGGAAATAAGATACCTCCATGTGCGCAGATAGACAACCCGTAGTCTTCATCGGCAGGACGCCACCGCCTCGCAGCCACGTACTAGCTGGCATCGCGAAGTTCACTGGTAGACTGGTAGCCTGTCGTCTACGCGTACCCGGTGCCGTCGAGCGCAATGTCTTGGCTATCTATGCACTGACAGAGTAAATTCTCCGCGCACCTGGTGCCCGGCGCAGCGGTCTCGGCGCTCCGGCAGGCCAGCACACAGCCCAGTAGCACGAAGTCTGATGCACTGGCAGGTCGGTAGGGTGAAATCTCCTCCCAGCGGCAAAATAACAGCACGCGTGATGTTCACAGCATCGTAGACGGCCCGTGTTGCGCGACAGCAGGCCGATGATGGGATGTCTCGACGGACGAGCCGACCGGAACTGCGGCGATGCTGTACACCGGCACGCCACGGCGAGCTGCAGCAAACATGGTTATGCTCCGGCATATCGGTAGAAGTCTTCATACACCAGTAGACCGGGTACGCCAAGTCGCCTCACACCAGCAGTCAGGAAAAAGAAGCCGCCTTTCTCCGGCATCGCGGCGTGGCCTCGCTCCAGTAGATTGCGATTGCGAAATTTTCACGTCCCAGCACGCTGGTAACAGTAAACCTACATATAGCGGCAGACCTCAATCCGCCATGCGTGGTCAAAATTTTAACATGTCGCTGCTATACTTAAGTAGATAGGAAAACAGAGGTATTTACGTACCGGTAGACCGGAACCCGTAGCTTCCACACTTCGACAGGCAGGCAACACGATGTCACCTCGCACTAGCTCCTTGGCGCTGAAGCGAAGTGCTGTCGTACCAGAAGAGCAGCAATACACCAGCAGATCGGCAACTGGACCCGGTCGCGCAACGGCAGGACGGAGGCACAATGTGGTCTGGCATGGGCTGACTGGCAGCGCGGAGTGGTCTCGTAGGGGCGTGGCAAGCCACATACCGGAAGGCTGGCAACGTGACCCGTTCGGGAACCAGCTGACCAGCAATGCGACAGGATGGGATGGACTTGCACCGGAAGACTGGCATCAGGGGGCGGTCCCGCACTATCAGGCAGCAACGTGAAATCATCACGCACCGGAGGACCGGCAACGCGACGCCATCGCGTACCGGAAAACCGGCATCGCAACACCGCCACGCACCGGAACGCCAGCAACGCGACGCCATCACGCGCCGGAGGGTCAGCAACACCGACGCCATCAGTCAGCAGGCTGGTAACACGAAGCAGCCACACACCAGCACGTCGGCGGCGCGGTGTGGTCTCACACGGGTAGACTGGCGGCGCGGTGTGGTCTCACACGGGTAGACTGGCGGCGCGCTGTGTTCGCGCACCGGCGGATCAGCAACGCAATGCCTTCACGCACCGGAAGGCCGGCAACGTGACGCCGTCACGCACTGGCAGCACAGCACCGCGACGCCATCACGCATCAGCAGGGCTGGTAACACGAAGCAACCACGTACCGGAAGGCTGGCAACGCGGCGCCACCCATCACAAGGCTGGTAACGACGCCGCCACGCGTCGGAAGGCCGGCGGCGTGGCGCCATCCTCCACCGGAAGGCTGGCAACGTGACGCCCTCACGCGCTGGCAGAACAGCGGCGTGAAGCCACCACGCACCGCTAGACCGGCGGCGCGTCGCCACCACGTATCGGCAGACCGGCAGCGCAACGCCACCATGCACCAGCAGACCGCCGGCGTGATGCCACCACGCAAAGGAAGGCCGGTGGCGCGACGCCACCACGCACCGGAAGGCCGGCGGCGCGACGCCGTCAAGCGATGGAAGGGCGCAACCCGATGCAGTCATGCACCGGAAGGCCGGCAACGCGACGCCATCAGGCACCGGAAAACCGGCACCGGAAGGCCGGCATCGCGACGCCATCAGGCACCGGAAGGCCGGCACCGTGACGCCATCAGGCACCGGAAGGCCGGCAACGCGACGCCATCAGGCACCGGAAGGCCGGCAACGCGACGCCATCAAGCACCGGAAGGCCGGCACCGCGACGCCATCAGGCACCGGGAGGCCGGCAACGCAACACCATCAGGCACCGGAAAGCCGGCACCGCGACGCCATCAGGCACCGGAAGGCCGGCACCGCGACGCCATCAGGCACCGGAAGGCCGGCACCGCGACGCCATCAGGCACCGGAAGGCCGGCACCGCGACGCCATCAGGCACCGGAAGGCCGGCACCACGACGCCATCAGGCACCGGAAGGCCGGCAACGCGACGCCATCAAGCACCGGAAGGTCGGCACCGCGACGCCATCAGGCACCGGAAGGCCGGCACCGCGACGCCATCAGGCACCGGAAGGCCGGCACCGCGACGCCATCAGGCACCGGAAGGCCGGCACCGCGACGCCATCAGGCACCGGAAGGCCGGCACCGCGACGCCATCAGGGACCGGAAAGCCGGCACCGCGACGCTATCAGGCACCGGGAGGCCGGCAACGCGACGCCATCAGGTACCAGGTAGCTGATTGGTAACATGAAGCAGTCCGCACCGGCAGGCCGGCGGCGGGGTGTGGACTCGCGCTGTTCTCTCGACAGCCCAGGGTGATTTCTTAACGGTGTACCGAAAGTGCAGGGTAGTCTTGCACTAACTGACCGGCGACACAGGATGGTCGCGCGCTGGCGGATCAGCGACGCGATGTTATCATGCATAGGAAGGCCGGCAACGCGACGCCACCACGCACCAGCAAACTGGTAACACGGGAAAGCCACGCACCGGTACACCGGCGGTGCAGTGTTCTCGCATCGGCGGTTCGGCAGTGCAGAGGTGTCGTAACGGCATGCCGGCAGTGAGAGGCGGCGGCGAGGTGTGGTGCCGCTTCAGCAGACCGGCAGCGCAGCGTCGACTATCAGGACACCAGCAACGCGACGCGCTTGTGTGCTAACGTGCCAGCAGCACTAAATCGAAGCTTAATCAGGACCTAGCAATTGTATACCGATTATGGGCGTTACCTAGTCCATAAGTAATAGACTATCCGGCGTTGTGCAATAGGATCGTGGTCATTTAAAGGGATACAGCGTCATGCAAACCAGACAGTTGCGCCGCTAGAAGAAGCCGACGAGCCGAAGAGTTGTCTCTGCGAATTGAGATACCAACTCGTTTTCACGAGCAAAAGTACGTTGCATCTTAGATATGAAGTTACGCGAAGGCCAGGCGATGCATAGGCATGCGTCGCGGCGTCTCGATGTGCCGTTAGCTCCTCCGGCGTAGAACGGGATTCGTTGACGCTGGAAGGATTGGGTGTAGTGCCACCCGCATGTACCGGCGGGCCGTTGACTTGCGTCGGTCCCACATGGCCGACAGGTAACACGCCGAGGGCTCAGATCGACAGCTTCGACCTCGCGCTGTTTACAGATTATAGGCATACGACACGGTACCGTTATATAGCAGACATGGCCGTACCAAAAAGGTAGTTATAGCATATTATGTACAAAATATATAGTTAATTTTAATGTTTTTATACTTTCTACGTGTTATGTAAAGACAGATTTTGTTGTACAATCATGTAGCAACCCTTAGGTAAGTAGGCGCTGCTATTGTAATACAATACAGATAACAGACGTAGGTTCTCACTCACCAGCGGCTCGAACCGGCCGGCAGGCGACACGGCGCCCGCACGTCGCGATACGCCACTGGCTTCATTTTGTTGAGTTGTGACGCGCCGGTAGCATGAATATACGCAGGTAACACTTCAGCAACATGAACGAGTAGTAACGCGGTGGGGATCGCCAATCCAGGATATTGGTTTAGATGATTTTTCGTCTCGTGTGATAAATCTTTATGGCATGGTCCGTTCTACTGTTGGACAAAAATAAGGCAACGGGGAGGAAGCGACTAATCCATGAGGATAACGCAGGTGTGTACAGGTAAAACAATATTAGCAATTTATTGCGCTAATGTAGAGTTAGCGTTAAAAATATACAAGGAATATAGAATAGTGTCGTGGCTAGGCTACTATTACTGTATCGTAGTTGCAGATGAAAAGCCACGCGTAACGGTAGTCATTGATTAAAATATTCTATAGTAAAAAAACGTGTTTTCACAGTGACTTGCCGAAGCTACGGTGACAAAAGCACAGGCCGTTGCAGTCGGTGTCACGTTACGCAGAGACGATTACGACGCCTGGGCAGTAGCCACGGCCCACTTCTGCTCCTTATGTCACGCAACGGAGCAACGAAATACAGATAAACTGAACTGTAGAAAAAAATAACATTTTGTTTGACCTACGTAGTGTCCACAGCTGGACAAACTTTATGTACTCTTTAGAACTATGATCAAAATAATATTGTATATTTCAATTTATCCAATGGTGTGGTATAGAACTTCAGTGTAAGTGAAAATATTTCAGTATATACCATGCATTTTATATTATTTACAAGATAGCGTAAAACTTTGTAAAATGGCATTCAATGTGTATATTAAAATGACATTCAACAAAACAATACAGCAGTTACGTTCAATGTTTGTACAATTATTAGCATAATAATGATACATACTTGACAACCTTATACTTTCCCCTTGTCATGACGTAAAGCAGGTACTTTATTCTCATCCTCGTATTCGATCAGTAATGTGTCATTGACATTATGTAGTCAACGTTTCAAGTTTTTGCATCCGGTTTGATGATACTTATGGCCAATATAATTACATATATTGCAGGTCCACGGCATAAATACATATACATATATGCAATTAGTTTTATGCTTATATTTCTCATGCATTTATAGGATGTAGGAAGAAATAGTTGGGAGATTCATAATTTCAAAACATTTCTAGTCTAAATGCCATGCCTCAATTCAAACAACAGGATCCTAAATAAAAAAAGAATACAACAAACCAAGATAAGGGACCGCCGATTTGGTCCAGTACAAATTTAGCCATTTAAATATGTCAAGTAGTAACATACCACATATCCGGCTTAAAACTTCACCATTCCTTTCTCGCAGAGTAGGTATCAGTTATACAAGTAAAAGTAGCTTTATATATGTGTGACGCATTCTATGTAGAATATTGATGTTTCCTTATCATAGATTTTGCGTGTTGCTTATAATAGGTATGCTTTATGATTAGCTTCAATAATCAGCTTGAATTTTTCATAAGTAGTCATCCAAAATGTAGATTGCATTGGTCGTGATAAAATCAGTAATAGCTTTTTCAACTTTAGATGAATGATTTTGTGATTATATATGGTGCAGATGGGGATCTTGATTATAGTCATGGTGCTTTCAGGATAAGTTCGCTTTGTTCTTATTCATGGTGGTCCGATGCGACACGAGGTCTCCAGCGCAATGTATAAAAAGCTGCCCTTTTGGACGAGCCACAGACACGCGAATAGCGCGGCGGACCTAGCTGAACAAAAGACAAGCAACGACAAAACCAGCGCCGTCGCGACAGACGCTACTTCAAACTATATACCAGAAGCAAATGAGTCATTATAAGCTGATAAATTTTGATTTAGGTAAAATCCTATCATCAACTTTACCAAGCACGTCAGGTTCATTGTAAGGGACAAGACTTCGTATTTTCCATTATTCGTAGAAGTCGGTCGTACTTTAACCACCGCAGGAGACTTGGCCTGTTTCGGTGTTGCGGGAGCGTGTATGGCAGGTAGTGATGCAATAGGCAATGCAGTCTTCGAAATACAGCTTCCTGAAGTTAATGAAAAGAGACAAAAAAGGGGCGACGAATCGCCGTTACGAACAGAGTGAAGGATATTTTTGCAACAAGTTCTGCAATTTTATAATATAATATTTATATAAATACTTAAATACCTTTCCTCATACATACAGGATCTACAATTCAGTCGGGATTGAGTTCCAGCTGCACGTACCTCGGATATATTACGTTGTATGATAATTATATATGAATTTTTATATTTCCAATAATATTATAGATTACTCCAAAATTATTATTTTTTGTTCTTACTAAGTGACGTGTTATTGTTCTTTCCTAAGATGTGTATTTCTTTAATTTATATTTCTGGATCGCGTATCTGTTGCAGACCTTTTAAATTTTCACTCAGAACCATAAAAGAGTATTCCAAATAATTTATACTTTGACAGAAATTAATTATAAATAATTTTTCCTGTACAAATCTGAAAACAAACTAGAATTTAGCGGACCCTACCTGTCTTTACGACAGGATAAAAATAGATAATATCGAATGTTACAATTTCAGTAACAATACTACAAAAGCATAATTATTTCTGATATTCTCAAACGCAATTATGGACTTTAAACCGATTTTCCATTTGTTTGTGACAAAATGTGATCAGATTTTTGAAACGGTATATAATATCCTAACTACTTACCTATAGAGGCAGTATTATTATTATATATTATATGGTAAATGTCACAGACTCAATGTCCCTCAATCCCTCAATTTTTAGTTCGTTTTGCAAGCGTGTTCTAAGACTCGGTAAGATTTTACTGATACAGTTAGACCGATTGACTTATCTGTGGAGGAGTTGAGACGTTCCACTCGCTAACAATCGGAGCCAGTAATGCTTCTTCACGAAGAAGAACATCGCCCTGCTTTGTTTATGGTCTTAGGAAGCGAGTCGATCACTTCTGCCTCGGCTCCGTCACGGTCATTAGCTGTGAAGTTATCATGGATATCAATAAATGTTCGCAGGGAGACATAATATTGAGCAAAGTGAGATACGAACCATCAGTATTGAACGCATAGTACTCACCATTTAGTCTATCCAGTCACTCGAGTCCCTATGCTTACATTCCAGTTTACTTAGGTATTTCTTTGCATTTATAGTTTATTCAGATTATTAGCCCATTGAATATGATTCTTGTATCAGCCGTTAGATTGTCCCGTAATATTCTGGTTGTCCTAATGTTTGCATCATGTATTTCCATTTGTTTTCATGTATATCGTAGTTTCGTTTTCATATTTTGTGTATATTCATTTTTTTTAAAAATAATGATTTAAGATTACCTAAAATTAAGGTGGGCGTGGTGCGCTCCGTTCGCTCAAAAACTCCTGAACCGTGGTCGGCCTCATGGAATGCAAGATGCGTGACCGCGATCTTCGGAGTTTGCTTCAAACATTCATCCTCCTCGTCTCAAAATGTACGATTAAGTTGTTCCTGTCTGGGCTAATGATTATATACACATTCATACCTCTAAAGCTCATTTCGCCGTATTGTGATGACTCATGTTTGCAATTGTCTGATTCATTGTTTATAGATGACGCGTCCTTTATGCCTTTGTCTTGAAAAGAAGTGACTCATCATTCATAGCTTCCACGTTCCCCTTTTAAGTCGTTACTATTAAAAGCCACATAGTATGCTATGACAGCGTAGAAAAATAATTTTTCATGTAGAATCCGCTGGTCGCGGCTGGACTCGTGATACCTAAAGACAATATTACGCACAAAAGGCCCGTATTCGGGCATTACGAAATCATGATGCAATCACCTAACTTTTACCTAGTGGGCTGACAACCGGGACTTGATTCGTGTCACGTGACCGCGCCGATAAGCACGGAGTACGACGGCAATGCCATAGTGCGATACGCAGCGAAAGGGAGCAGCTTCGCAGCAGCAGACTCATATTCGTTTGTACTCGTACTCGCCCACCGTAAGCACCACCGGCGATACTCCATCATCACCGCCAAGAAGTTGTAGAATCATGGAATAATACAGTTGGTATGGTAAAAATCAGTTTATAAAATAAAAATCACATGTACAACACTTTTTTAAAATATCTTTAATTGCCATACTTAAACATATGTTACAATTTTATATTCAATATGAATAAGAGAAAAAAAATTCCAATTCAACTATCTTTAAATAGAATAAATTGAAAACACTTTATTGTTACAATGAAACTAAATAAATGCATGATACCGTTCTACAAACCCATTTTGTAGCTAGCAGCGACCACGCCCCAGCGGCGACCAAGATGGCGGCCGTCGGATGCAGACCCACGCGAAACGCAATGGGACTGTAATTTAGAAAAACATCCTACATATATCACAGATACAAATTCAATTGCCTATTAAAACCTAATCCTTCACTTTACGACCGGTTTCACATTATCTAATTCTCTAAAAAAACTATCTAAACCGCTGAGATCATTCTTCCAAATATTATCGATTTTCTCCCGCTGTTCTCTGGTGATTTCTTCCTCCTTATTGCATAATCCGAGGTCTGCTTGCATTTGAGCCCACCTTCTAGCACGTTCTCTTTGTTTCATAACGAGTTCGCTTTCCGCTCTTAGTAAAGAGTGGCTCAAAATGGCGATTATTCTCAGGTCATACTTTCTCTTTGTCTTTGCGGTATGTGATTTATTTTTAACTTGACGCACCCAATTTGACAAGGATTCAGTTTTACTTTCACAGAAATCAACGACTGACTTTTCTTTAGTCGTATAGCCCATTTTAAATTGCAGGGCAGAAAATATTGCGGTGATACAATATTACACACCTGAATCCGAACAGGCACTAGACACTAGAATAGCTGGAGCACTTCACACGTAGACACGTCCACACTTCACCACGACGAGAGATTAATGCGGGCGTATGACGTCATGGCGGCCTTTTATACCCGACCTCAGCCGCGGGGCGATGCGGCGCAGTTGTTCACAAAATGGCGGCGGTGCGGAGGCAACCCAACGCAGTGCGCAGACGTGTTGCGATAAAGGCTGTTCAGAAATATATAAGGAACGGTCAACGGAATATTTTTGTTTAATATTTTTTATAAAAAAAATATGTACTTTATACAAAGGTGTTATATGAATTAATATGAAACCTTAAAGATTTGCTGTTTAAATATAATGCAGACATTAAATAATTGGTTATGGCATGAAAAGTAAATACTGTTAATGTCAATTAAAATCATATTAAAACGTTGATTAGGGTTACAATAACTTTAACGGTGAAATAAAATATCGTGAAGAAAGTAGAAACATAGCATAGGATTTTGACAAGAAATTCTATTAAATGCATAGTCCACGAAACCGTGCTACCTAGGTCCGTAGTGGTCTATAGCGCAAGCCCTCGCAATCAAGCTGTTGATTGTAGGAGTGGACCAGGACTTATAACATATAGGTTGCGAAGTACTAAGCATAATGGCGTGGGTTGACAAGTGTCACCGCACGGCATATCGGTAGATATCTAGAAAAAAGAGGGTTGCAGTGGGCATTACTTGCTCCCGGGCGAAGATAGCTCCGGTGGCTATTCCATTCTAATATTATAAATCCGAAAGCGAGTTGTTTGTTACGCTTTCGCGCCTTAAGTTCTAAATCGATCATTTTGAACGTTTGTACATTGTTCAGGGGTACGGAAAAGGCCATTAGATAGCTTTTCTCCAAAAAATATAAAATATGTACTTATGTGCATGTGTACTTATGTACGCACGTAAGAAGTTATACTTCTTTCGGGTAACATAAAAAATACAGATATAGATGTTACGTATTCCACAACTCTTTGTAAAAGTAATCATAAATTAGTAACAAATAAAATTGCTATTAATCAACCTCATATTTAATTTTAAATACCATGCATACATGTATATTAATGGATAAATATTTTTCATCTCCTCTGAAATAAATACAAATTAATAATTTTTCCAAACGCTCCAAAAGAAATATTTATTCCATAAACGAAATTATGAAAGTCCCAATTTTAAATTTTCTTTTTCATTCGGTATTATTAAGGCCAGTAGTTAACTTGGCAATTTATCAATCAAAACAACAAATTATGATTAAACGTAAAACTGTTTAAGTGATACAAAAGTCATACTTGTTAAATCTCTCTAATATTGATAATATATTACGAATATGAGTTTGCTAGTTTTGGAGCACGCTGTATTATCCGTGTGACGCAGTTCAACGGCGCGCGCAGAGTCGAATAGCGGGCGGGAGACGAGGTGCCGGAGGGGGGACGGAAAAGTATTGATTAAGGCCAACTTGGTACGAATGGCGCCGTCCTAGAAAATTCCATTTATATACATAGTTTTTAATTTATAGACGGGTATTGGATATTTACCCAGATAAAGCCAAAGTTGGGATAAAGCCAAACCAACAGTTAATGTTTCATGCTTGTAAATCGGATTGTTATCTATTTTGGGCGTTAATCTAATGCAATAAACTTAAATTGTACCTAGATTGATAATCCCTTGACGGTACCTACTTATAGTAGGTAGATACTTTATTTTGTGAAAACGGTTACAACGTTTTCTTAGCACTGACCTCCAGAAAGCATAAGTAGGTACCTAAGCATTCGAAACAAAAGGAATGGTATGTGGCAAAACCAGGTAGAAGGATAAGAATTGCTTCGAGCAGGTAGCAAAAACTCCCTTTGGGACCTTTACCTGGAAAGGCAATAACTTTATAATGTTCCTGTTTTAAGAATATTACTTAGAGGGACAATATTATTTAAAGCTCATTTACTAATACCTCGCTTTTCAAGGTCTTCTATATCAGTGCATTGCTATTGAGATTTTGAGTTTCAAATAAGTAATAGTCTTAATCCCTATAACGACGCAATATGTACTTTGTGCTAATATTAATACAATTTCCACATTGAATGCTATTCTGAGATGACGAAACAACAACAACGTATTTTACAGAACGTTGAGTCACGCGCATTTATCGCTGTTATGACTGTAATGCAAAATGTATTTATTTTTTACATGGAATAAAGTCGATTGTTGCCTAACAACATAAACAGCTCACGTCAATACAAAATGGCCGCAATGCGTCAACTTGCGCGGTGCTCCAACGGATCGGCGCGCGGCGAGGGGTCGGCCTGGCTCTGCCATTGTCTATCGCACTACGTCACCCTCGGGCTTCGGCCCCTCATTCCCACGCGACATGCACGGAGGACAGCTGCTCGCAACGAACTTTTATACAAGCAACCGCTGCCCTTGGTGAAACTTATAACATCTGAATAATTTAAAGGCGTCCCCTTTTGGTTTTTTGGTCTTCACGCTTTTATGAGTATTAGGTCTTGCTGTATTGTAAAGTAGCATTTTCGCATCAATATAAGAATAATAATAAATGAACTCGAGGGCCCAAATGAAATTAATTACGTACCTACTTAATACTATCACACCTAGCTAGGCGTTGCAAAGACACAAATGTAGCCGATATACCTATGTACCACATTATGTGCTACAAAGCTATGTTAGTTCTCCATAGTTTCAACTTTCAACTGGGAAAGTGCATCTATATGTATTTATTACTCATAGAATATATTATGTACATACATATTTGGCTTGTGGATTCATAGGCTTGATGATAATAAAAGTTATGAGTCATATTCCTGCCTAATAAACCATAATGTCTTTATCAGGACAAAAAACTCGTACAGAGGAATGTCCGGCTTCATAATCGATTTAGGATGTAGCTGTGGGTAATTCCTTCAAACACAGATCGGCAGGCACCAGTGACCAATATTATTATTACTTCTTTAAGAAATTAAAATGATGTAAGATCTTGATCTACTGTCCATCCAGGCATATCATTTCTACACAGAAATATATCTTATTTAATCAAGTATTGTAGATAAGTTGACGCGTAAATACTTTGATATTTCTGTCAAGTTTCTGCTATTGGGCTAAAACGGTTTGGGTTAACGCCTGGGTGAACTCCGTAAATAGATCAAACTCCTGTGTCATATGGCGAACGTCCAAATATATAAATAAAATTGTTTTTCCCCTAACCAGTAAGGTTAGGGGAAAAACCCCTACCTATCTTAAGATTGTTTCATGGCAAATCATTTTTAAAAATCAGACTTTTATAATACATATATATGTAAGTACATATATACTAACTATTTTTGCCTTTAATGACATCTGGAATTCCAAGTCATATGCATTTTCTGTGGAGAAGATGAGTCATAAGAGATAACCTGCCTCGGGCTTTTTCTAAGGAAATCTACTTTGGGGAAACTTGATTACCTATATTGAAAAATGTAGTATGCATGATAATAACAGATTCCCTAATCAGCGTAATTAAAGGTGTAACGGATGGTCTTTACTCTTAAGACAAGACCCAAATATAATTACCTATTTACAAATTACAACTCATTTCTCATCCAACTAATAACATAAGTAATACTTATTAGAAGCCTATGTTAATGTTTCTTTTAGTAAAAGTTATTATTGTTTATTAAATATGAAAGACATTAACAAATGACTTGAATAATTATTTAATAAGCAATAAGATAATATTGACACTACATACATTGCTCCTTTACAGGGCTGTGGCCTCTTTGGACAAATATTTTAAATGCAAAATAGGTAATAGGTGTAGATATTTTTAACACATAAATACCATTTGTTATAAAGTCTTAGAGCGATGACCTCAGCGAGGCGGTTGACTTAACATTGCATGAGACAATAAGGTCGAGTTTATGACGGCCGTCTCGACGCTTTTTATAACATTCACGCTAACAATAACGACCCATTTTAATAACCACGTGTTATTATTCAGTGGTTCTAGCACTATTATTATTCACGAACATTCTATTGCACGTTGTAATTTTTTTGTAAACAATAGGGAAAAATAATGCGTGTTTGTTGTTTTGATAAAATTTGATAATGTAGGTTGTTTACCCGCTATACTACCTACTCCTAAGTCTGCAAAATAAAAATATAACGTATTTTGTGGGTTATCAACGTGCAAAGTTTAAGAATACTTCTGATTGCGTGATAAGGTATGTGACGTCAGTGATATGAAATTAAAAGTGGGACAACTGCTAACAATAACGATCTCTATACAGTTAAAGGTTGTGTGGGTATTGAAATATTGTCTAGGAATATACAAATGAGATGTCCGGGGAAATTACCGTATTAAATGAACTTTTGGCAGATACTAGATACACACCTAATTATCTTGGAATTAGTAATTAGCTATAGGTACTTAAATCACTTTGAAACCGAATGCCCGACCAACTTAATAAAAAAATATTTGTTTCATTATGTAGTACACTTACTTAGATATTTTTTAAGCATTTGCATCCATCGAATAAAATATAAATCAGCTATCAATAATTCTCACGCCCCGAATAGGCTAATAAAAATATTAATATGGCATTGAAATATTTTCAATTGCTTGACGTCGATCTTTGAACCAGTTGTACATACTCGTAGCTGTACATAACGATTTATCCTTACTTATTTATGGAATAGACAAGCAAGTAGGTGGTACTTAAGACTATGTGTTTATGAGCAACAACGTGTTACAACCAAAACTTGATGGCACAGCTCTATGAACGCATCTTAGGTAAAAGGAGGGTTCGAATTGACTTTTGACCGTCATACAACATATCAGTGTGGATAAGATACTTTTTTCTTAAATTCATTTGTTACTATTTGTGCCGCGTTACTTTCCTCCCTGGTCTCCCCTATACATTGTTTATCTTGCAACCGCTTATAAGCAGTAACTAGACCTACAAAGTACACACCGCAGAATGATATCAAGATACAAAAATTCCAACAATACTATGAACTCATTTAAGACAGAATGTGAATGTGATACAGAAAATAGTATTGGTATGTGCCTTGACGTAAATAATCAATGGGTACGTGACTTTAAGTTAACGTGTGCTATAAAACCACTGCACAGCTTATCATCAAATGTTCTCTTATTTGTGTGCACTTGAACATGCATACCTAGGCAGAAAATGACATAATTTCTGTATCTATCTCAATTCCCATAAGTGTAGATACAGTATGCTTTGCATAGTTTACCGCCTATTTACTGGTAGTAGGTCTCTCATATTATGTGAGAGGCTGCCTGAGTAGGTACTCCCCGCCAAACAGCAGTGTAAATAAAAGAACCTATTTTATAGTTTGTTAACATTATTTTCACGTCCTAAGCAAATAAAATACAGGTACATCAAGGTACATACATACATATGTAGTTCTGACCCCACACTAAGATTGAGTCTTGACTCTTGTGTCGTGATTGTCAAAAACTACTTCGGTCTTACAATCACCCAGATCCGAAACAAATACCCGTGGATCACACAAAAAAAAATTCTCATTGCGGGTATCGATGCCGCTGCCTCTTGTTTTATACCTGGCCTCTAACTAACTTCGCAACGGAGACTATCCAGTTATATGCCTACAATATACCTACTCATTATTTTAATTTACTTCTCAGAGTTATAATCTAACGAAAGACTTCACAGTTATCAACTCCAGCAGAACAATTACTATCACATAGGTGATAGGTCAATGACGATTGTAAATGAAAAATAATTGTGTGTTCGTTGACTACTGTCCTCATCTTTTACCAATCTTTGATCTCTGTGAGACGTGTATCTGTAATATAAAAACGTTTTCTACTACTTAATAGTAATCAATGATATTTTATTGATTAAAAAAATACATATTTAATGTGAAAGTTTGTAAATATACAGAGATTTTTTTAAGTGTTTTGGATGGTTAAATCCAAAAGCATGAGGTATAGCGAAAGATACTGAAAAGAGTCACGAGCCCGATTTTGACGAACACTAACATTGCATATGGATTTTTGAAAAGTCAATATTCCTAGAGGTTAGAGAGGAATCGAACACGATGATTTGAAAAAAAAAAACACACTGGTTTGTATTGTTACACTATTCGATAATGTTGGTTAGTTAATAAAGAACAATCTTTTGTAACTAATTATATACGACAAATGAATTAAAGATAGTTCATGAAAATATTTTTTTAAGTTTTATTTTTTAGAAAAAATGAATTTCTGATTATTTTTCCATTTTGAATTTCGAACGAAACTCCCATCAACATTGCGGCAGTTAGATGCACCAATGCCAATTCGCTCGATCGTTCGGCTGACCTAGATTCCTATAAAATTAGTGATAAGACGCCACCAGGACACACACATTTGCCCTTGTATGTTCCGTCCCACGACGTGATTAGGGGCGAGCCTATCGCCATATCAGGTATAAATCCCTGACTCCGGGCTGATAATAAATAGAAAAATCCAATATTACTTTGAATCCCAGGTCGGGACCCGGGATTCGAACCCGAGACCTAAGCTTTGTAACTATAGCGTAGTACAACTACGTCACTGAGGCATTAGTGATAAGAATTTAGTGATATTTGAAGAATTGATCGCCCCACGACAGGTAAACTTTTACACATACATAATATTATGATACAAAGATACCAATATTTGTAACCACAACATGGATAGGCTGTAGCTGGAATTTAAAGGACATTCTATTTAAACACAATACACATGATCATTCACAGCTAATCTCTAATTGATGTGTCTGCTTTTCGCTAAGATTTTTTTAATTCACAATTTAAACAAGTTTATTGTCATATCACCTAAAAATGCACGACCCAGCCAAAAGTATAGTTAAACAGTAAGAACACCCCAAAAAAGATATTCAGAAAACTAAGAACTGGACACAAAAAACCACTCGTACGTGTTGTGTTGGCTGTTCATTTTAATTATCAAATTTCAACAGCATAGTCATTTCTACAACAATAATACTCATTACCTATTCACTTTGTTTTCTTACTTGGTTGTACAACATTTATTGTTTGTTACAAGCATCAGATAAAGCTTGTCTCACATGTTGGCGGAGGACTTGTCGTGCGGTTGAAAGGAATTCATCCCGGTCACTGCCTTCCATTCCGTGAAAACAGTCAAAAATTCACCAAAAGAAGAGCCTCTCGGGTTTTGGGGACCAGGATCTTGTAATTTTCTTTCAGTTGAGCATGATCCTGAATGCTGCCAAAATTGGCATTTTATTCACGTAAATCAGGTAGATAAATTTAATAAAACAATGATCTTTAGTTTATAAATAAAGAACTTTTATCGTCACAACGCTACATAGTTTGGCAGGAACCACTTGTAGTATAAAATTTGGTATGTAGTTAAATTTTTTGAAACTAATAACACTGCTTTGACACTATGTAGCCGCATGCTGCATTACAAATTTCTGAAACGAAATAAATAAGTTATATTTACTATTGTCTTAAAATATTTGGCCAAAGTAATATTTCCGTGTGCAACTAAGACCCGGGGCAAATTTAAAACTACCATATTGTCTTTACACCATCCAAATATAAGTATAATAAGCTATTTAGGAGACTTCGTATACAAATAAAAAATATATAAGATTTGAATTAAAGGTCACACACTTGATTTTTCAGTTATTCTTGTTTCTAAGATCATAATCGCTCTTCTTATCGGTCAAGAAAAACTTGTTAGAACGTCTGCATAACTAAACATTTTGCACAAGAATTTCAAGGGTATGTGAAGCCCATTAACCCGCACTAAATCAATGTGATGGACTTAGGCCTATTCTCTTCTAAATCGTAGAAAAAATTTGACTTATATTGGTAGATATTATTACATTTCATTTTCCATACAAGTCAGTCAAAGTTACTTTATTTTTGGTTAATCTAGTGAGTTGCATTTACCTTTACAGGTTGAAGTGCATTGGTGACTTGCACACCGATGCTTCGGAGTAGTACCACGGGCGCCAGATCTACTGTGTATAATCTGTGCAGAGCTTCGATCGCCAGCTGTGTGGGCACATTGTGTTTCTGTCTTTGCGATTCGTATTTCTGCATCCAATTTGGATGAGCTGAAAAAAAATTAAATGTCTTATGTTCAATAATATATTCCAGTGTAGATGATAAAATTAATTGAATTGAAATTAGAAAAGAAAGTTATGACAAATGTGTATAAAATTTATTTATCTGTGAACCATAAAAAAACATAGAAAAATGGGATCATATTAGCGAAAAAATAAACAAAGAGATTTATGAAAAAAGAAGATACTAAAAAGTATACCATATGTTCCAAAAGTACACATAGCGATATTTCTCTTTCTACATATATGACTTCAGTACATTCATACAGCATTACTTACTTATGTCTAAGCCGGTGTACATAGCCTCGGCCAATAAATGCGTGAGGTCCTTTATATCGCCAAAGCCAAGGTTTACTCCCTGTCCAGCCAGTGGATGCACTCTGTGCGCGGCATCTCTGAAATCGTAACATGAACTTACCAAGTTATAAAACTTAGAAAAGTATAATAATAATTAAATGAAGATATGTCGTTAATTGAATTTATGAATGCAGTCAACAATCAAGATCAGTGGTGTGCAATTGAAGATCTCCAGCAGTGACATGCTATGGGAATATGATGGCATTACAAATTAAGGTTCATCATGAAGTAGGCGCCATCTTGTGAAAAGAGTTTGAACTATTTGGGCAATTGTGTTTAATATGCCTATTAAATTAGAAAAAGTTCCCTCAATTTGTGATAGATGTCACTTAACTACAAAAGTTTTGCTATGGAGAACTTCTGAATCTAAAGTGCTACTCGTATTTGTTTATTTTCGCTCCCATAGTAAGTTACAGTACTCTTGTCTCGGCGTGATATCCGACTATTTTATAACGAATTGTCCTGTACGAGCACAATAATAGCGTGGTGGACTCGGGTCTAAAGCCTGATTAATCAACTGCAGAGGCGGTTCGTGCTTTGCAGTGGGATGTATACGGCATTGATATTTTTATTATAATTAAAATATTATACTAGAGCGGACAAACAAAATGAGTGTAACAAAAAGAGAGGTACCGCACAACTAATTCTGTTTCTATCACTAACAATAACGTCACTATCTTTCCTCTTGTTGCATTTGTACAGTAGTGCAATGCTTGGCATTCGGGATATTTGGCGGGAAAAATAGACATTTCGGTGGCACTTACCCCGGCGGCCTCTTACATGTGAGATACCTACCACCAATACGTCCGCATTGGCCATAGGTTTCGCATGTAACATCAGCTCCAGTATAATATTATTTACCCAATAAGAGCAACTCCGGGTGCGACGTATCTAGTGCTGTGTCCGAAGCCGAGCGGGAAGGCGGCGCGGGAGGCGGGCGCGATGCGCTGCACGGAGGGCGGCAGCTGGCGCGCGGCTCCGTCCGGCAGCCCCGCGCCTCGCAGCCACGACCCCACCCACGACATGCACGCCTCTACTGCGCCGCTGCGGGGGAACTGCTTCCACTACAACATACATACATACATAAACTCACGCCTTTATCCCAGAAAGGGTAGGCAGAGGCGCCACCAGGACACCCGCATTTCGCCTTGTATGTTCCGTCCCATGATGTGATAGGGGGCGAGCCTATCGCCATATCGGGCACAAATTCCTGACTCCGGACTGATAATGAATAGAAAAATCCAATATCACTTTGCCCGACCCGGGACCCGAACCCGAGACCTCAGCTTTGTAACCGTACCGTAATACAACTACGCCACCAAGGCTTCTACTACAAGTTAGAGCATATTTATAAAAAATTGCGTTATTTCATGTATTTGCCATGGCAATACTGCCTGAATACCAAAAATAACGAGTTATCGTGAAATGTTAACCCATTAGGGGTTATAGTTACAAAAAGTTGCTGGATGCAGGCTGGCTTTAACAGGTCGGCATTGAAGTTCTTTGACTTTATTTATTTAGACTTCTAGATATAGAAATAGTGTTTTGAGGATGAAGATGATGATGATAAAGGTGAATGTTCTGTATTGATTGAGGGCCGAATGGCCAGTTTACCGACAGGTGGTAAACGAATTATAAAACCACGAATAAAAATCTAAACAAATAGGAATATTCGAATTTGATTTTGAACAAATTGTTGCCATCCGAAAGACGATGTTACAAGTTTGATATACGCTTCTTATTTTTAAGCAATATGTGGTTTATGATTAAAACTTCAGTAGGTATACTTACTAAAGCATCATTGAGCGCGTCTACGAACTGTTCTTCAGGTAATTTCAGTAGCTGCTTAGCATTGTCTTCCCAGGTGGACCATACGAGGGAGCTGCGTTTGCTGTCTAGTGGTAAGAGAGCTATGGGCCCTGTTGGTAACCACCGCTGCCATGCTGTCGTGTTCTCTGATTCCTGTAATGTATTAATGAGTATTTTACTATGATTGAAATAAATTTAAAAGATGTACCTAGGCAGATGACGTAGTTGTACGTGGGAATTTATTTTATTTTCATCTTATTATCATGCGTGGTATTTACGTGGATTTACGTGTACGATTTCTGTTATTGTTTTGTAAATAATATAGTTGATTAATTTCTAAAGAGTGTTTATATTTCCAGGTTGAATCAGCTGTATCCACATAACAACAAGCTCGAAGTTACCTCTGCCAAGTACAACGTGGCGACAACTCCCATCTGTTCGTAGTTCCACGACAGGTACTGAACCCCCATCGCCTGGCGTACCGCTGAATTTGCTCCATCTGCACCTATCTGAAAATTACAAACATAATATTGTAAGGTTTTGTAATCGACAGATAAATTAAATTCCACGAATAATTTAGTACCTAATTTTTTCTTGAAAGAAACCATCATAATACTAAAATACTTTCCCTGTAGCTGATAAATGACAAATAAAAAAATAAGCCCACAAAAAATCTTTTTTATTGATCCTATCATTGAAAACTGTTGTAAAATCTTACTATTCTCACAATACACGAAAACATTAATAAAATCTAGTGGAGTGCGTTAAAGCGTTTGGTGAATATAAAATAAGATTTCAGATTTGAAATTTATATGAATGGTAAAAATGTTTCTTGTGAAAAGTAATTATTTTTGTTTTACATATTTTCTTTCCCTTTAAGGATGCTACTAATGGCCGCCACACTCGTAACGATATGACCATGTGGATATAACTGTGCAAGTCGAGTTTGCAGTTCTATACTGCAATGTGTGTGGGCAAATAACTGCGCAAACTTCGTTCCAATTTTCGATTTAAGATTGGTGCAAATTCGCGTTGGCGCAATCGAACTTGAACGTGTGTGGCCGCCATTAGATATTCACTCGATTTGTTGCAATCTATTTTTTGTTTTTTACAAATATTTTCTTTATGGGATAGATGTTATTAGGTTCTATGCTATAAATAAACACACGACTGTTATTTCGTGTTGAGGTACCTTGTGTTGTAAACTACGACACTTTGTAATTGTGCCAAATCATTAGCTTTAGTCGATTGTGGAGTTATAGTCGTTTAAATGCACTATCAATCTTAAGATTTTTTAGAATGTTGTAATTACTGCATTTGAAAGAAGAAAATTACTTGAATCACAATCTTCTATATAATTGCAATATTGCTAACAAATTGAATTAAAATTAATGACTTGAATGTATTGATGATATGAAAAATTTCTATAAGCGATCGTTACATTGAATACTACTCGACTTATAACATAGATATTGGAAGAATCAATTTATCCTAAGTAACAGCTACACTACTCTTAGTGGGGCAGAGAATAGTCAAAGTTTTATCTAAATTAAGACGTTACCAAGTCGTAAAATTAAACGGTTACTTTTGAACTTTTCACGCCGAACAGATGGTATTATTGCGTTGTAATTATTGTTTGTGGAGAGTTTATTTGCGTTGTGCGTGGAGCCAGGCAGTACTGACGGTGCAACGGTACAGAGCCAAGCTAAAACAGACTGCGAAAATTTAAATAAACCGAATTTTAATATTCCCGACGCGATAAAGTGTAGACGTTTCTAAGGCGTGTTACAAACGTTTGCAATATTTCAGTGTTATTGCCTTAAAAACAAGCTTTTAGAGTCGTATTTTACTTTGTTGGCCTTGACAATAAAAACAAAATATTTCTATGCATGACGATATGGTCTCGTGAATTTCATTCAACTTCTGAAGTTGGTGCTCTGTTAAAGTTATGTAAGTAGTCAAAACGATTCGCTTAATTTTCATATAGACAAGGAAATATCAACAATTTCACACATCCCCACAACAAAAAAATAGAGATGAAATAAATAAGATTATAGGAAGAAATGTAAAAGTTTCTGCGAAATAATAAAATCCTAAAATACTTAAACAGAAATCTATCTTCATCATACATTAAAGATTAAAAGTGAGTCTATAATTTCGTATTATAAGTTAAAATTAAACGTACGTGATCACCTAAATTTAATATTTTCTAAGAATATAGTGCAATAGAAAAATGCATGTTATAAAAGAAATGAAGTTCATGATTTCCATACTTCAAAGATGACTAATAGCATAATTTAGTTTAAGACGTGTTTTGAAAGTTTACAAGCTTTTATAGCTTGTAAAAGTTAAGAACTTATACTCAACGGTATTAAATAGTACCTGTAATTTGAAAACCTAATTTCAAATTTAATTAGCAGCACAATAGACTCAATCGTATTAAATAGTATCTGTTTAGGTTTTTAAATTTAATTAGTAGCACAAATTATATAGTAAAAATTATATTGCGTTTGGCACACGAATGATATTTTTGATTGCGAAAAGAGTTATTTTTCATCTTCGTTAATGTCCGGATATTTCCCGCGAAATTGGAACGCGTAGAAACTGAAACGAGGTCAACTGAAATAGTCAATTTGGAATCACAACATGTAGGAATTGAATGAAATGTTTTATTGTATGATTCAATAAAAACCTATAATATTGTAACCGTTTAGCAGTGGAAATCAGTGTAAGAAAAAGGTAAAAAAATAATTTACATTGAATTCTCGACATATAAAAGAATAAATCGGCGGTGGCGGTTTCGTGATGGAAAATAATTAAATTATTGCAGACTAGTGGCGAGTGATGTTTGATGAAATAAAAGACAATATCGATGTGGTGAGTAAAATAGATTTTTTTAATAGAATCCCTCATAAATTCTGTTGTAGACAGTGATCAAAACAAATACCATGTTTAACAATATCTACGTAATTGTTACGACTTAAAAGTTACTTCATGATTTATAAAAGATGTTTGATCATTCGTTCTAATAAGTGCGTGGGGTATAATGTAGAACCAGATGGTGGAAAGTAAAAGATCAACTCTGCAACGAACGTCAAACAATATACTAATTATGATTTAAAAATGCATATTAAATGAGGTGTGCCCGATGAAAAATTTCAAGGAAAAACTCCATGTGATATCGGTCAGCTGGACGTATGTCTAAACAAACACCAAAATAGAATGTAAACCGCGATGTAAATTGAACGTATATTGTTGAAAACTAAAAACAAACTGATACTCTTGCCGGAGTCTAATGGCCTTATTCATAGACAGTTTTAAAACCTATTTTAGTTATCAAATGTTATGTCTGCGAATCAAAAGTTGTACTGTATTCGAAAGAGACAGAACATTCAATAACTGAAATATGTTTTAGAACTGTCTATGAATAAGGCCGTCAATATTATAATAATCTATCTTTTGGGCTTTGCTCATATGGTGATAATAATTCATTCAAGCCGTCTAATAAAATTGTAATACCCAGATGCGGGTCTGAATAGAGTATTTGCAAACTCAAATTCAGATGTAACAAAGTAATCTTCTAATATTGGATGTTTGATTCAATTGTTTGGATCATTATATCACGTGTGGTTTCAGCCGCTCGAAAACGTTTGGAATTTACTCAAGCTTTGTTTCAGATTGTAGTACACTGTATTGGATTTTGGTATTTATATATTACCCAAGACAAAGAAGACATTAACTCCAAAGTAAACGAACGAGGCAATAAATTCCCTATTGTTATTAGTCGGTTGTTAAAACCAAAAGCACGTCTCGCAAATGCCAGACGTTAATCATTGTTACAGTTTATCGCAGTGCGTTTACGTGAATTTCTGCAGACTTGTGTACGATAGTAATTCGTGTATGTTTATAAATATATTTGATAGTTAACTCCCATCTTTCAAACGATTTCAAGGTACATGGGAATAAAACGGCTTTTGAGATAAGTTGCATCTGCAAAAGGGATTAACCAAATTTCGAATACCTTGTAAAATGTATCATAATCGGCTCAGTTTCGAAATATTAAAACGATAAAATAAACAATGGTGTGAGTACACAGTTGATTCTTGGAATTTAGCTCAGATTGGTTCAGTTTATAATTACACATTGAGAGGCTAGGTGGTTTTATTCATACGAATTTTAAATGGGCCGAGGAGAGACGATGAATGAGGTTTGGATATCTGATAAAATATTCGAGTGGGTGGGAGTCTCGGCAGCGACACTATCACTCTTAAAATATATTAATAGTGTCCCAAATTACACGTAGTTTCATAACATTTGGGGGAAATTATGTCGAAGTATTTGAGGCAATTAAAGAAAATGAGGTACTTAATTTTCATTACAATGATAGTCGTGAATAGCTGTAAACTTTTAATAGCACCATCAAATGTTTTATTATCCCGAATAGTGATAAGGTCTATCGGCGGGGATGACATGCGCGAGAGTTGAGTAGCTTTCAGTTTTCAGTAAAGCGCTAGCACGCGCTATGATACGGACACACGCGCAGCGTTCACGCAACGTCACTCACAACGGCAGCCGTTCTCCCAAAAATGATAAAAAGAAAAAGGTGTGTCTGTGTGGTGGTGATAACCAAAAGAATATAAAATCGTGTACTAATGTTAAAGTTATGCAAACATGTGTGTGCTAGATGCAAAAGAGTGATTAACTATAGCAGAAAATTTTCACGCAGGAATTTAAAAGAATGAAATAAATTGCGTTGCGTAGGTGGGCGGGGAAGGCAGTGCGAGATGGTGTGCCGGCATGAGTCAGCTGGCGGAGGACACGGAGGACGACGTCGAGGCTGGCTACATATCCAGCGACGAGTCCGCGCATGGAGTAGATCTCGCTGAACGGCTAAGGGTTAAGCCTTCTAAAGACATTTGGGAACTCGGTGATTCTTACATTTGTAAATTATTTTTAAGATTGTAACTTAATCAATTCAACAAAACTACAAAGATAAAAAAAATTGTTTATTATGGTAAAGTTATCACATGAGTAAGAAATTATTGGGTCAATCAAAAATTTTATTTAGTTAATACAAAAATTGGTCACTTTGTTCGACGGTAAGCATTGTATGTATTGTGATAAAAATATTTTCAGTCTTGGTAACGGAATTTAGTTGAAATTTGGAAAGAACGATACAATGTTTACGTCATGCTCGTAACTATTCTAGGTTTTATAAATAATATTTCACTCCATAGATGAGATACAATACACATTACATCAGCTCCCACAATATGAAGAAATATTAGCGCTGGTGGAAACAGGTCGCTATGATGAAGTCATATCGTTTGCTTCTGATGTGGACGGCGGGCTCAGCCTGCGAACAGCAGCTTTATGGGCTTGCTGGCTAGGCAGGAGCACTTTACTCACAAAATTGTTGAAAATGGGCATCGATCCTAACGAAACTGATGACGCTGGCAGGTATACTATAATTTACGCGATTTCGTTTTTGAGCACAATAAATAACATCCAATGTTTAAGTAACAAAATGTTCATTATAAAAACTGTGATTTTTTTTATTGGCATCAAAAAAAAAAAAGTTTGCAAAAATATTGTGTTTTAATGGTTTTTTTAATGTTTGATAACTTGCGAGGAAAGCAATGTATTTTTTTGGAAAATACTAAAACAAGTTGAAATTAATATGTATAAAAAACGGCCATCAAAAGAACACGTATTAATTGCAGGACATGTCTACATTTAAGTTGCTTAGTAGGCAGCGAAGAATGCGCCAAAGTATTGCTCGATCATGGAGCCAATCCGAACAGATGGGATTCATCCACAGAAACAAAAGCAACCCCACTCCACTGCGCCGCCAGCGCAAAAAGCCTTGCTTGCGTAAAGGTAAACAAAGATCTTTGAAATATGAAAGATGCCATACAAATTTGACAGTGATACATTATAAACTATACTCCTCAGGTGTTAATAGCGCACGGTGCTGACGTAAACGCCGGTTTAAGCGATCGCTCTCCCTTGCACTATGCAGTGCTCAGTGACGCACCGGAAGTAGTGAAGGAATTGTTAGAAGCTGGAGCGTGCCCCGACACACCGCAGGTGGGCTTTGTTGTACACATTGTTAATACAAACCAGATATGTAAACATAAAACCGGTATGAATCAGAGTGGAAATTTACTTACACTCATTACAAAGTGATAAATTATTTTAGGTTTTTACGGAAACTCCTTTACACGTAGCTGCGTCTCTAGGCTCTGCTTCATGTACGAAATTATTGTTAGACGCCGGCGCCGACGTCCGCGCAGCCTTGGGAGCTGGTCGGGCGACTGCGTTACATTTGGCTGCTGAAGATGGACACGCAGAATGCGCTCGTTTGCTACTTGACCATGGCTCTCATATTGACTGGCCCAATTTTAGAGGACAAACACCTTTACATTTAGGTAAAAGCTCTATGTTTTAACGATATTTACTAATGTCACCGTATTTACAAGTATAATTAAATCGGTTTCTCATTTCTGTACAGCAACGCTGGCTCAATCGTTGGAAGTTGTAGAAATGTTAGTGGGAAAATGTGCTGATGTTCGAGCTCGGGATGTCGACGGTCGTACACCATTGCATGGTGCAATTGTGAGAGGAGCCAGAGCATGCGACGTGGCGCGGTTACTACTTTCGGCAGGCGCTGATCCGAACGCTCCAGACAACTTTGGTTATACTCCATTGCATATTGCAGCGTTGAATGAATTTTCTCCTTGTGTGTTATTGTTATTAGGTATGACATACAGTACTTCATATTTCGACGACATGTTCATTTCGAATTCAGTATTAATAAACCATAATATATTATTAATAGATTACGGTGGTGACGTAACTCTTCGGACAAATGGTGGTGTATCAGCGTTATCATTCATTGTGCGCAGAGTACCCGATGTGATTCCTCGATACTTGTGCAAGTTGGATGATGCCGTTCATGTCAGCGAACATGAACTTGGCGATGTCGACTGCGAGCTCACAATCGACTTTCGACCGCTGGTTCCTTGTTTATCTCGGGGAGAAGCTGAACTGTTGCTTGCTTTTGTTGAGGTATACATTTTTTTAATCAAATGTCATGCAAAAACTAGTTATGCTAACATGTTTTATCGGACCTGTATTATATGTTTCAGGTAGGTCGAAAAGATGTCCTAAAACATCCCGTCGCCGAAACTTTCCTTTTCCTAAAATGGCGGAGGATTCGAAAGTTTTTCGTTTTGAGTTTTATTTATCACGCCCTATTTATAACGCTATACAGTCTGTATATTCTACGTAAGTTTTTATAAAATTAATAATATGAAACATACTTCAATTAATTTACATGTGACAGTATTACGTTTTTGTTTGTTCCAGAAATATTCTTGTGTGAAGATGTGACTTGTAATGTCCCTTCGTATCTAAGACCGATGCAGTATCTTATTTTGCTTTTGAACCTTTGCTTTCTGTCGAAGGAAGTATTCCAAGCGTGTCAAGACTGGTCCGCTTACATACGCCAATGGGAGAATTGGTTACAACTGTTTATTATTATAGGAGTATTTTTGTGTACAGTGAGTAATTTTATTACTGAAATAATTTGTATACCAATTTTATAGATTACAGTTTCGTTATCATGTTTTTCTCATGTCTATTCTAGATACCTTACTGGGATATAGACAATGGAGTAATAAGAACCAATACCTCAGATTGGCAGCATGACGTGGCCGCAATAACCATATTTTTCTGCTGGCTGGAGTTAATGATGATTATTGGACGGTTCCCAACGTTTGGACTTTACGTCCAAATGTTTACTACAGGTTTGTTTTAGTAACTTCTAACTGTAGTTATTTGATTAGTCTAGCATTTTCATGGGCTTGAAATATTGATCTTTGTAATGGCTTTTAAATGACTTGTTTTTTTTTCAGTGACAGTGAACTTTGCAACATTCCTTTTAGCGTACAGTTGTCTCCTCATCGCCTTTGGTTTGGCATTCAGTGTTCTATTCAGCAACTACCCGGCGTTTCATTTGCCTGCTGGGTTAGTTAAGACTGTAATGATGATGTCTGGGGAACTTGAGTACGAAGACATATTCTACAACAACTGTACTGACTCACAGATACACTATCCATTGACGGCGCACGGGATGTTTCTAGTTTTTGTCCTGTTGGTGACAGTTATATTGACCAATTTGCTGGTCGGTTTGGCTGTTAGTGATATCCAGGTAAAAATTAACATTCATTACGACAAATTTAATTATCACAGGTCGAAAAACGAATTAATATACATATTATGTTCCCGATGGTTAATAATCACAAAGGTTATTCAAGTATTGAGCATTAGAACAGGTGGCCAAATAATAATTAATCATTCTTCTCAACAACAGATTTGCTTTGCTTAATACGATTATTCCTATTTTACTTTGTATTGTATCAGCCCATATACGTCCCACTGCTGGGCACGGGCCTACTCTACAATCGAGAGAATCTATTGAGAGTGGTTAGGCCATATAGTCCACCACGCTGGCCTAGTGCGGGTTACTAGTACTTATTTTACTTACTCGTTTTATATAGGAAATCTTTGCAAACGGAAATTCAGCATCAAATTGAAAATGAAGATCTACTATTATAACATCTTTGAATTTGGATTACAGGCATTACAAGAAAGTGCAGGACTCGATCGTCTAGTGCGACAAACGCAGCTGATCGCCCATCTCGAAGGCATGCTGTTCAGTTCGTTGCTTACGTGTGCTCCCAAACAATTACTAGCTGTTCTACGCTGGGGAGCTCTACTAACTGCCTCACAAACGCGCACGTTGAATATACGGCCCAATGACCCCAGAGAAAATAGGGTAAGAATATAATATGCAATGACATACAGTACCGAATATTAGGCTGATACATTAGACGGGTACCAAAACGCGAGTTAGAAGGGGCACCAAAGAGAAATGCAATTTTTTTTGCACGGTTTGAAGACAGATATACCACATCATAGCAATAATATTGTCTAGGCCCTACGAATACCACCTATATGTATAATAATTAAGTGTCAAGTTTTTTTATCGCTTTTACTGTGCCAACAAGAAATAAATGAAGCATGTTAAATACATTTAAATTAAATTAAATCTATTACTTGCTTCTGATAAGAAGGAATGCTTTGTTTATCAATCGATATTTAGTTTGCTTGCACACATATTTTATGCCACGTATGTTTTGATATTTTCCTATTGTTTCTTTTTTATGATTATTTATTAGGACAGTATGATCAAAGGATCAATATGATTTTTATTATAACAAAACGGTACATTGGGATTTTTATTACATACACATTTCATTACTTATCACTGTTTTTTTTTCAGATACCAAAAGAGCTTGTATCGTCAATATACAAAATGGTGGCAAGTCGTAAAGATACTAAACGGAGCATAAGGAAAAATAACAACTACGAATTCAGACTAAAGCAATGTAAAGATGAACAAGAAACTGAACGAAAACAGGATGTCGTTAAAAGACGAAGTAATTTGTACGATCGATTCTCGATAGAAAGCCAAATTGTGGAAAGAAGAAAGAGAACCACTTCTGGTTCGAATGTAGAGAAAAATCGACCTACATCTATGACAATAAATGCTATACAAGAAATATGTATGGTAGACATAAAAAATCAACTGTTAGAGTTGACGAAAAAAGTAAACAAGCTTGTGGAGGGAACCGAAGCAAGACTAAATCAGATCGAAAGTAAATTAGATGCACTACCACCGTAAATGTTGATAACGATTAAATATTTTAAATGATTTTAAGTTTTTTTTTTCAATCAGCTTTACATGGTGTATCCCCGAAAGGCGCATGTATAGTTAGTGGGACCCACATTTTGCAGAGCTGACCTAGCCAATATTATTCATTAAAGTAAATAGCATTTTAATCATGTCAATCTCAAGAAAAAATATTTGTTAAAATATGCATAGAACTATTTCAAAGATAAGACTTTCAACAATCTGTGTTTCAATATGATTTGAGGTTTTAGAGATATTTTATACTATCCTAATATTATAATACACCTCTCATGCTAAAAAACTCAATTTCTGTTTTAAAATGATCAAAAGTGAATTAATACAACTTACCAGTAATTTGCAGGTGTATGTTTGTCCATTAGCCAATTTTACTACACTCTGTGGAGAACCTTCATCACCAGTAGGCAATTTGTAACTGTCAATTTTGGCTCCATACTCTATTTTCATGTTTTTATTTGCAGTATTCTTCATTTCTGTGTTCACAGCGTGTAGTAACACATCATTTTCAACAATATATGCTACATCATCATCTAAGATCTCTGAACTGTTGAAAGTAATTATAGCATCAGAGTAGGCATCCCACACCTGAAATAGGAAAGATTAATATTACTTTGATTTTGAGACTCTGTGGTGCAGTAGGTGATAAGCTGGTTGTGTTATCAGAAGCAAAGGATTTATGTCCAGATGTTGGTTGAATGGTAGACAAATATTTGTTAAAGGTTTTCCAAATGTAATATTTTGATACCCACCTTATACATTTTAAACTGTGGGGTGTAGAATGTATATTTGACCATTTACTGTATTGATAAAATATTTAATCTTTCTAATATTTTCCACACAAGTATTTGGTTTTGATCATGGTATTAAAGTTTCTAATATTTTTTAATAAAGTGACACACAACATGTCTTTTAGTATAGAATTTGGAGTATGAGAATGTGGAATTTTAGTATAACGATTTAATAAAAAGTATGGTAAGCTTATGACGGAATCTTAGATTTAAAGTCATATGCAAAACAAAGTAGTAACAACAACTTTAATAAAATATGGTATTACATACTTGCATATGTCGGAGGGGTTGCAAGCGCATTTTCTCCACATGTTGCCACACATCTATTGATGTCATCAAAGATTTCGTGTTTTGACTTAGTGCTACAACTCTGTTGCTGTATTCAGGCTTCAATTCAAATTTCTTATCAGGACTGCCTTCTAATAGTAATACTTTTAAGTTTGATAATAGTGGGTTTTTAACTGAAATGTAAAAGATTTATTGGCATTAAGATTAATTCATTTTATTTGTAGATATTTTTATATGGTAAGTGAGATGGTCAGGTAGTTCACCCCCTTCTTAGGTAGGTATTACGCCTTACTCAAAAATTAATATATATTATTAATATAGGCCTTACTCAAATATATCTACATTGACTTATTGGAATTGGCCCATGTCTAGTGACTTGTTGCAATAATTATTAGGTTGTCAAACAAGATTATTTAACTTATATTTTTTTAAACTAATTCCTGAAGGTTAGAAATCATTGCCATCCATGGACTCTAACACATTTATGGAAACAAAGATGTGCTACTAGGCTTTGGGCAAAATATGGAAAGGGATGAAAACAAATATGATTATATATGATTATTAGTAATACATTCATGAATTAACAAATCCTAATGTATAAAACTAGTTAATGAAAAAGAAAATTAACGTTTTTCATATTAAGAGTAACATTGGTTATGTAAACGTTTCTTTCGTTCTGAATGTTAAAAAATCTGACAAAAAATACTTACCCATAGCACATGCCAAGGTGCATCCGACCATTCCACCCCCGGCGATGATCACGTCGTAATTTCCTTCATTTTTTTCGTTTTTGCCGCTGCTCAACAGTCGGACAGTCGCGAGTTTTTTCGAATTCCTCACACTTTTTATCAGAATCCTTTGTATATTGAGCAACATTCTTGATGAGAACAAAAGCAATCGAGTTTATTATACGCTAATAATTAATAAATAATAGGTTCTTTTTGTCGTTAATTTTAAGAGTACTTTTTTCTATTTTTTTGTAAGCAAAACAAGAACTTACTCTAAATGACAGCTGCTATTGTCAACGTTAGTGTTGTGTTGTTTAAACTAGTCGATTGTCGTTAAATCGTATCGCCTACAAAGACTACAAAGCATCTAATTTAACTGACCAGTCTGTAGAATCATACAATGATTGCATATTCCTGTTTTAGGTAATTTAATATAAAACTATAATCTCATTATGGGGTTTATACTACTATTTGATTATTATCCAGCGACCTAGAATTTTAAACTAGTATGAGTCCTATGTGTTTCATAGCAACTATCAACACAACAAACTTTGAGCCCCGATCCAGTCGATGTGCGTGTTTTTATTACCTTTTAATGTAAATCGCGATGTCCCACCATAGTAGTGTATTTGCTAATTCGTGTTTGAAGGTACCGGTTGATCCAATAAGCAAAATGCCTAAAACAGTTCACGAAAGGACAAATAGGCTTGCAAATGAGCAAAGTTCATTTGATTCACTATCCAGTTGTTCAGTACATGCAGCAGATGCGGAGGCTGCCAAATTAAAAGACTTCTATCGCAGTATACCAGATTACAATGAAATTCATCATTTAACTTCAGAAGAATTTTATTCTACATTGAAATCTTTGAGGGAGAAAAAGAAAATCATGTTTGGTATAGCTATAGAACACATAGACGATTGTAATGGCAGCTTTCATCATTTAGGGGATTCTGAAAATATTATCAAAAATCAAACTATTCAAAGAAAGTCTTACATTCCAAGGAGGAAATCATCCGTAGAAGGAGATGGGTCCAATAACGTGAGAATAAAGACAAAAGTTACTGATAACAATGTTTCTTCCTTATCAAGTAATGTAGGAACTTGTTTAAAACGTCCATCTAGAAAAAATATAACTAGAAATGATGTAAGCAAAAATGCTCCTGAAGAATTGAAATTTCCGTCATTGCAAGGTAATATAGATAAGCCAAAGTCTGAACGACCGAAAAGAAATCATTCAGCGTGTTCAATATCTTGGAACGATACTAAAATTGAACACATTGACGAAGTTGATAGAAAATTCGATAAATATTTTGAAGACAAAAAATATACTACACCGTTAATCAATGATATTTGTGATACAGACTTTAAAACCCAAAGTGTGCCGACAAGTCCCGTTAAAATGAGACGAACTGCATCTCCCACACGAAGGCGTAAAAGTATTACTGTACCGAAACCGTTTAAAATGACCGAAAGGTAAACAAATTGTAGTGGCGGTACTTCTATACAAGCCCAAAAGCCCGGCTTGCCCTACTTAATACGTATATACTAAATTCTAAACGAAACCATTACATTCAATACAAAACAGTAATTACGAAACATCTACCATTTTTGAATTTACCGCGTTCCGTCGCGGCATGGCGCTCTTCAATGAAGCGCGAGCCGAAGCGCCGCCCGCGCTGCGCAACGCATTTAATAAATTCATTCAATAATTTTAACTCTCACGTTGAACGTATTTTTTAAAAGACGGTACGCGCAAAACATATATCTGCCTTCTTCTCTCTCGTGTGCTTTTACGAGGCTTTTGGCAACGCATGCTATCTCTTTCACACTGACGGGTGAAATGCTACACTCTGGCACTACGAATGTATAGCTACAGATATCTATATATAGCAATAAAGTACTAAACCAAAAGCCCAGCTTTTGACCACAGAATTGTTTTGACTGAACATCGTACATTTGAAGGTCGTCATGTGTAACATTATTTGTTAACTAAATTATATTTATTGTTAATAAATTACGTTGGTTCTTTTTTAAAATTATTTAATCATTTTTTAATACAAATAATGAAGTTTTTATATTTATTTCATAAATTATAATTGCATGTTGTAATGTTTATTTTTCGTTTACTAGCAATACTGTACGAATTACTACTAACTTCATAAGTATTTTGACATTGTGCAATAATTGTAAATAGTTCGGTTGTAGGTTAACTATTCGTTTTTTTAATGTTATTTAAACTTTTTGATACGAAAATGATTTGTAATGTTTCCTGTGATGGTTTTAGTGTGATGGTGAAAGTGTTCATTGCCGTTATAAAGGTAATTTAATTCAATTATATTGAAACTGGCGCGAAAACTACGCCGAGTTTGTGCATTTCTTAAATTCGTGGTAAATCACAAGAGGCATTTTATGGGTTCAGTTTACTAAACTACGTAATTCGATTTCTAAATGCTCCCATTCATATAGGTTATTAAACAGTCGTGTTACATATGCTTTTCAAGGGACACTTGTGTATTAGAATGTTTCGATTAATTCTTATGATTTCAATGAGTTTGTGGACATTTCAAAAGGCATGCTATTACTTGTAATTAAAATTACTTGTAAAAACTTAACCATAATGTATTTATAACAATTTCTATCCGCAATTTTGGTTAACTGCGCAGTCAAACACGGGAGCATAGTAGCTATCGTTGTGCTATTGTAATGCCGGGTATTAAAAGTACTCAGTAGTTAGTGCATTAAAAAGTTACGGTTGCATGACCACAAACTATCTATATATTTTGTTAATACAAAATCCTAATCCTAAATTAGGTAATCCTAATCCTAATATTGTACAGATTGTGTGGTAGGTCTGCCGCCGCGCCGTAAGTTCGATTTCGTCGTTCTTAGTATTTTTTGTCTTTCTAAATAAATATGTATTAAAACTAAAATAATATTGGGCTTGCCCTACTCCAAAACCCTAGGCACGCCACTGACAAATTGAATGTACCTAATATTTTATTCACCTATAACCTTGATTTTTTGTTAATCTAACAAACGAATATGTTACTCATACGAAAAGTTATTACGCATGAATAATTAATTGTAGGTAAAAAATGGCCTCATGTTAAACCATTGATGTAGACGTAGTGATAATGATTTTTAACAAAATAAGTAGATTGGTGATGACGGTAAGTGCATTGCAGTTCAGATGGAAAAGGTTGGAGACGTGGTTAGGCTTATCTCATTGGCCGACATAATTCTGCTGTCCTGCTCAAAACCGGACATACACATTCTAAATCCGAAAAGCGACATACCTAGTTGTATGGGTTATTGTGACGGGTTGTTCACGATTTTGTGCAGTGGTTTTTATTCGGATGGATACGAATATCCTATCACTGGTGGTGGGTTTCTCACATCTGAGAGACCGCCTACGTAGGTACCACCGCCATGTCTATTTCCAACGCCAAATAACAGTGTAAATGCACCGTTGTGTTCCGGTTTGAAGGACATTGTAGCCAGAGTAACTACTGGACATAATAAGACTTACATCTTATATCTATGGATTATCTCAGGATGGCGAGCGCAGTGGAATGCCAAGTAATGCTTTATAATCCATGGCATTGTTTAGTTTTGCTACTGTCCATGAGTGGGTGTATCGCTTACCATCAGGCAAATGGCTTGATCGTCTCGCCATTCATCACAATAATAAAAAAAAAAACTATCAACAGCAGCTAGAGCTTAGTCCTTAATGGTAGGTACCTACTAGGTAGTCTAGCCGATTTGGTAGACCTTACATACTTTTAACATGATGGGAAATTGAAAAAATCAGGTACGTAGCTATAATGACGATGTTTTGCTTCCAATCTTTAATTGAGCGTTGATTAGCTATGCAAATACACGCAACTGAAAACTCAAGTGTGTTTGCCATTTGATCGAACCCACGACCGCTCTCTTACTAATTCCCGCTTAGTAATAAGTAAATTGTTAGGTGCTACTTTATTTTATTGTATTTATGATTGTATTGAATAGTAAAGTATGTGTTTAGCGCCCACAAATAATTAAATAATGACACTGGCATGTAACTAATTTTATTATTTTTTCTGACAAGGGACGAGGAAGATCGTATTGTAAACGAGTTGAGGTGTCTCCAAAAATCGTTCTCGGAAGATATGCTCAATCTAAAATGCAACCGAAAAAGATTTAAAGCTCACCCTGTGCCGATTGAATCCAGAATCCCGCTCTACGACAAAATTCTAGAGGATCAAGCAATGAGGTTACATTGTCTACAACTGGCTGTAATGCTTTTTATTAAACTTTTTATTTAATGATACCTTACCAACCTTATGTTCTCCTATCTAAGTAATTATATAATATAAATTATATAAATATAATAATAATAAATAAAAATAACAACCAAAAACCACCATTGTGGAAATTCCGTGTTTTACGTTTTACCTAAAATACAATTGGTTGGTATGGGATCTTCCATAATTTTTTCCTTGATCATTTTTTTATGTTGTTTTGGAACGTGAAATTTATTAAGCATTTAAAATGACACCACTTTATTGGCACCTAAGATTTTTTATCTTAATTTATTTTGTTTTTACTGTAAAACCACAATATTTTCTTTTTCTTGTCGCACGACAAAATACTTGTGACTTTAGAATTAGAATGGTTTTAAAAGTTGCCTCAGTAAAAACCATTTGATTTTGATATCCATTCATGTATTTACTTTCGTTAAACAATCTAAGCTTTGGATAACCATAAATACTTAATTTCCTTTTGAACAAAAAAAAAAAAAAAAATTTTTAGTTTTATATTTGCTTCACGGCGCGCCATACTGCACGATAAACATTAATCTCAATTTAAATGATATACCTACACAATAATTATTTTTCAGAAGAGCAATAACAAAAATGAACAGCGAGGCTGAATTAAGGGCACAAATGAAGCCCTTTAGTTTTACTAAAAGAGAGGAAAATGGAATTGCGGGGGTGTGCGACAGAGCCGCTCTTGTATTGCCGAAGAGTAAAAAAAAGAAAAGATTTAGAGCGCGACCAGTCCCTAAAAATCTATTTTCTAATTATATTTACGATAGAAAGAAAGAGGACGAGTTTTTTAGGTACGTCACTAAACGTTTCATTGCTATATGTAGGTGTATCAATCAGTCGAATGGAAATGGTTCTAGTAGGCGTTTTTGAAATGCATAGATTCATTAAACGAATAACCTAAGGATTACTCGATGGTTAGTGCTTAGCGCCGCCATAAACATCTACAACGCTTAAGCCGTGGGTGTGTCTCTGAAAATGGGCGGAGGAGAGTGATATGGGGCCTCCGGTATTCTCATTTGCCCAACAAATACGACAGCAAATGGTACCAAGCCAGCACATTCCCACAGTAGTCCAAGAAAAGCACAGAGTGGCTCTACCACTTTTTGATTTCGATGGCGTCTACAACTCCTTTATAACATATTATATTAATATTTTTTATCATATAAGCATGTGATCACCTCACTAGATGTTTTTATGAATAGAATTAGCACTTTTAGTAATTAATATAAACAGGTAAATTAATTGATATGGGAATTATGTTTCGTATCTTGTTTCCGATAATAACAAAGTAGTTATCGTTTTCCATTTTGTTAATATATTCGAACACTTTAACTTTTCCTGGTGGGTATTTTATTTAATTTGTATTTATTAAAAGTTCTATAACGTGTTTCCCATGGTGTGCTTATTATGATTACGCAACATAAGGTTATTACATAATAAATCTTAATGTAATAAAGGTAATATTATATGTAGACGGTGTTTTATAGTTTTAAATTTAACGAATTTAAGGTATTACAACAACGTATTTATATTTTTGTAAAGTAATTATAAATATTTCGTATTCCATGTAATACCTAGGTAAGATTTATTAGCTCGTAATGAATACGGTCCGTTAAAGGCTCTCAAGGACTTAAGAGTTCAATGCCATTCATTAAATTTTATGTCGGCATATTTTGAATATAAATAATTAGCTCTAACACAAACTGTTAAAAGTTTTTGTCTAATAGAATGAAATTTCCTAAAGATCTGTTTTTGTCTTTTGAGGGCTCATGTCTTAGAGTACATACCATGAAGTATTTCATCCATTATTTTGGGTTTATGCAGGTCGATGAACAAACGCATTAGAGCTGAGGAGATGTTGCGACACGCGCACTATCCTGGCAATATGGCTGCTAGGGACCGCAGTAGATTGTCAACGCCTGCAGCCCACAGCGACCTTCCCATAGACCCTTCGCCAGCTGTGCCATCCATCACATCGTCTGATAGACACAGATGCGCCAGTCCCACCAAGGAGAGGAAGAAACGAGACAAAACCAAAGAGGATTTTATCACAACAAGTCCTCAACCTTTTCGGTTTAACACAGCTGATAGAGCTGCTAAGAAAGTATGTTAAAGCATCCTTTTACGTAAAACAATATTATTGTCATCGATAGTTTTTTGGTTAACGCAGTTATATTGCGTTCAAATTGATTTTCAGATGGAAAATGTAGCGAAAAAGATTTATCAAGAGAGTAAAAGTTCTGAAAGTCTTCGAGATGGAGCAGACGAGGTTGCGGCTCGTGCGTTTTCAGCTTTCGAATTGAGAGGAAATGTTGCCACAGGAAGGTCAAATTTAGCCGCTTTATTGAGAGCGGAGTCAGTTCGCAGACGATTTGAGATGGAGTCTGCCAGGCGGTTGGCGGAACAACGTCGAAGAGCAGAGATGAGGCATCGCGATCGACTGTTGCGGTCTAATCCTGCCTGGCATCTTGTCAAGAACAAGTAGGATATCTATCATCATAATATATTTAATATGCTCTTTTGTTTTAAGTTAAGAAAATGTTTTGTTTATTACCCACTCTTTATAATTTAGGAAATAATGTTGGCCTATTATTGATAACTTACGGATAATTATAAGTAAAATATCATTTGTTTTCTTGTAAGTTGTCCTAAAATGAAATAATTTGTTACAGTCATGAAGAAGACATTGCACTTCGACTACAAACGCGACGCGACGAAGAGAGAATGAGGCGAGAGGAATTTTTGCACGAAATGGAACTTATGTATGGCAGGGTTCAACAACAACCGATGCTATTTGAGAGATATTACGCCCCACGATCCTGCTCAGTGGCAACGGACACGATACAACTATCACCTCGAAAGATAAAAAAACGGAGTAAAAGCAAGACCTATCATTACAATAGCCCTAGTCGATCGAGAAAAGTGTCGATAAACGACAATGTCGAGAGCTTTAATGGGGACGTTACAGAATACTTCAACAGAATCGATTTAGATGATAAATACACTGATTCGGACTTAATTGAGAGCGTAGAGAGGGTTAAGTTGTAACATTAGTAATATATTACAAGTTGTATGTTGACGTATTCATTAAATATTCATCTGTTCCTATAAATCGTTATCCTATAGTATAAGGGTATTTTCTGAAATAGTGGACATCAATAAAGAATGTGTTAGAATAGGAAACTAAAGCAGAAATATGATTTAGACAAGGTTATTTCCTATTGCATCACGGCGGGATTTCAAATTAATAAACTGTCGATTCTTAGGCAATGACTAAGTTTATTTCAATACATGGTGTCATACAAAGTACTTACAAGATAGGATATTGTTGTAGTTGATGACTTATTTAAAATTGTAACTAAATAATGAATATACCTAACGTTATTTTCTGAATGTTGGAATGTTAAATGATAGTTCCTGTGATGAAAATAAAATTGCTTGTTTCTAATATTCTTCATAGAATAAAAATTCATAAATGTTTGTTACACTATATTATTACATGATATTATCTAAGATCCATTTGAGAAAATGCGGTACTGAAGAGTACACTCCTGGTTTTCTGATGCCGCACACCGTAGGGCCGAATGATACAACTCCTACTAAGAAGTTCTTCGGACCGTCAGGTGTATCGAAAACCTGCAAAGTAAATAGATTTTTCAAAATAATTTAGGTGTATGTAAATATGCTGTAAACAGTTGCAGTACAGAAGCTCTTGACTCAATTGTTCATTATAATCCTAATTGTAAATAGTTTATAGTTTTATTTCAATGTAAATACTTTTTAAGATAAAAAAAGCTACTTGATGCTATGTATCACGCTAGTCGTATCTCTACCTACCTCATATAGGTTAAGTGTGAGCTTATGTATGTGTGTATTACTGATAAGGTTGGAATCATTAATGACAAGTTCTTTACGTCTCGTTGAATTTACGCCATTAAACTTGCGAAGCTAATTACGTAGCCTTATGGTTAAAACTCATTACTGCTTCATTTTATTACTGGATAGTCTAAGTTGATTATAGAATGATGAAATATATTGTATTAAGTTGATTCCACTTTAGATAGACAAAAATAATCTCACCAAAACCAAGTAAGTAGGTATGTATTGTTTATCTTATTAATGAGTCAGATTTCCGAGATGATGTTTTTGGGTACGGTTCGAATTGGTAATACCTACAGGAAAGTGCACCGGTATAATCAAGTTTTGAATTGGTCATTGCCCTTTTATGGCACAGAAAAAATTAATCGCAGTAGGTAAGTAAATTCAAAATCTTATTCCTCGTAATTTGGGAATGCTTGAGAATTCTCAGTGTATTGTTCAAACAAAAGTTTTACGCCGTGTGAACCGTGCACTATACATTTGCATTTTACAAATTTACTGGTGTTTAGTTTGAGCAATTAATTAACGGCACAGATTCAAAGCTCACGAACTTATTATTATATATAGGAAGTTAGGTAATCCAGGCCGTTTTCGATATGACTATAAAAATAATAGGGTGAGACCTTTGTTCTGCCTTCCTTCCCATGATTGAAGATGATTATATTAGCTAAAGCACCCAATTTTTTTTTCGTACCTACGTTATATCGTCAATAAAATACGCCATTTTGTTAAGATTTTGCCACTGGACTCTTAAGGCTAAAATAAGTACTTCAAAGTTTGCACTCTACTTGGACCAAAGAATAAGTCTTACTTTCATAAGTGGTCCTCCGGAATCACCACCACAAGCGTCCTTATTTTGTTGTGCGCCAGCGCAAATCTCTGAGTGAGCTACTCTGAAGCCTTTGCCCAAAGAATCACAAGTTTCTGCCGACACTACTGGCACCTAGAAAAACAGTGTTTTAATTTTTTTTTGGATTATAGTATTATGTATAGAAACATGTTTTAGATGTGAATGATGAAATGTTAAACAATGAATAAAATATAATTAAAGAACAGTGTTTATTTTAATATATTTCTCATTTTACGGTCTACCGTATAGGATTTAGCTCGGATCTAATATTGGTGCATCGGAGTGACCAATGCACCAATTTTAGAACACCTATCAAAGGGAAGCACTCAAGCGTGTCTATTGCATTGACGTATTATACAAACTAGTACGTCCATGGTCTACTGTGAAGGTAAGTACCGGTGCCGAGTAAGCTAGCGTAATTTTGTGCTACCGGATAGAGATGGTCATCTTTCGTCTGTGGAAGCACTTTCTGGATGGCACTCCATTTACCCTCAGCTTAATTGTAATTTTTTGGGCCAGTGAAGAAGAAGGTGTAAACGGAAACGCAGCCTTCGTTAATTTTTTCTTAACAATTTAGATTAATGTATTAATGTTTGATAACGACTTACTGTCACGACTTGCAATATTCTGGCTCTCTCCTCAGTCGTCATGTTCATTATGCCCCAGCCAGCAACCGTTAATAACTCTCCCATTGGTAAAGTTGCCAACTGCTCGTGCTCTCGTGGCAGACATATTGGTGCGACATAATCTTAAAAAAAATATTGATCACGATTTAAACAGTCGCGTCGGTGAAAATATGATATTAATTGAAATAAAATTTGGGTAGGTGGAAAAATCAAGAAAGTATTTTTAACGTTAAGGGTTATTTTTTAGTAAACAAATTGTTATGGGATAGACTATTTTCTCACATAGCGTATGGATTTTGTTTACGTACCTACGCTGCTGAACCTGACATCAACCGTAACATTCAAGAAAAGCCCAGAACCACTATATTGATTTTAAAGCAATAAATGGAGCTGAATCATTAATATCGTATTAGTTGTGGATAAATAACTTCCTACGTTTGGAGCCATTAATGACGCGAATTAAAAATGAGTCAATATACATGAAATTGAAGTTTCCATCGCTCACCGTTCAGATTGACCGGGGAATCGAGTTCTATAATTGCAATGTCATTGTGAAATGGCGGTTTGTTGAAGTTCTGGTGGCTTTTAATGCTCTTTATCTTCCGGTCTTGTACGGGCGGGGCACACACGTGCAATTGGCAGTCGGGATTTGTATTCGTGTCGTATTCTCCCAAACGAATTGTGGTCCTGGTAATAATTAAATAAATATCTTGGGTTTTAAATTGTAATAGCTTTAAATTATACAAGTAACTAATTATTTTGTTGATAATGATAAATCTGTTGAACATTTTCCTTGTCTGCTTGCAACTGGTTTTATGTATTTCGAAAATGTTATTAAGTGCGTCGAGGATAATTTATGACCTTTACAGTTCAATCGCTGCAATTAATATAGGAACGCTAATAACACACGGTCAGTTAAAACTGTCAATCATGTTACATGGCAGTCATAAAATCTACATTCTTCCGTTCTACGAGTATATGTGCGAAAATCTAACGGTTGGTATTAATTTACTGAAACCTGTAACTATTGGCAAAAAAGACGGGTTTATACTCGTATTTATATACAGTATTTGAAAACAACAAGCTAAAGTTTCTCCATATGCTTGTGGCATTTCCGAAGTAAGTTAACAGAGGAACTTACTGGTAATACGACTATCGTGACATACAGAATAAGAGTGTGAAGGGACGTTCAGTATCTCTTATAATTTATGTTGCATTTGATTTCTATAACGAACATTGGTTTTCCAAACAATAATGCAATCAGAATTGATTGATGGAATAGCTAATAAATACTTATTCACGTACAAAACATATCCATAATCGTTGCTCTGAACGCAGTGAGCCGCAGTGACGACATGCCTGTTAGTAATGAGCGCTCCTCCACACATCCAATCTATCTCGCCGTCCTCTGTAAATCAAATAGGTATTATTATTTTCACTCGTTTTAAAAAAAATGTTCAATGTTGAGTATAATGATGCTATGTGGCATAAACTTCTTCTCCAATAGCAAATTGTGAAACATTGCCTGAGTAATAATAAGCGTTTATTTCCATGAATTTGTTCATCAATTGGTAATACTTAACGTAACTAAATATTGGTAATATTTAATAAAAGCTAAACTCAAAAGTATCTAAAATAATATAAAAATTATGATATTGCTGTATTAAGTTGGTTAGACGCCGGCTGTGAAACGAGAGGCCGCGGGTTTGATCCCCGCACCGAAACAAACATTTGTGTGACCCACAGGTATTTCTTTCGGGTCTGGGTGTTTGTGATACCGAAAAAGTCTCTCGTAGTTTCTGATACCCACGACATAAGACTCGATCTTAGTGTGGGGTCAGAACTTTGTATGTGACTGTTGGGTGTATTGTATTTATTATTATGAAGTCACCATCCTTTCTATTTTCTAAAGAGATAATTGTCTATTGCCAATTTTTACACATCTGGATGCTAAGTAGTCGCTTGAAATGTAGCAGCTTTATTAAATTACGTTAAACAAAGAGTTTAAAACCTGTGTATCCAAGACGAGCTATCCAAGGAAATTGTCCCAAGGCAGCGTTGACGCCTCCGATGATGCGGTCGGCAGCACTCTCTCCGCACTCAAAGCTTGTAATAGTGTTCCATGCCGGATGACTTAATAATGGATTAATAGCTGCATCTGTAATTAACATCTTCTTTGTGTGTACTGCTTCATTTGTAGTTTGTAAAGAAGTCGGCTAAAAAAGGGGGGTCATGTGTTGGATTATCGCACAGAAAGAAATGTTCATGAGAGTTACAAACAAGTACCTACCTAGTTATTTCGGGTTAGGGTCTTGAGACCAAATGATGACCCGTAGATACCCTCGACTTGTACTTATCTACTTAATAACCACTTACTCTGTAAAGGTTAACCGAACTTATGGTGCCTATTTTAATTTGATTTCCTTGTTACCACTCATGACTCATTAATTTTGATATTATGTGGTATAATAACAAAGAATGTACAAATACAATGTAATATTTGTAGAAAGTCATCCACACACATGTAGTAGTTGTTATATCAGCCCATATATGTCCCACTGCAGGGCACGGGCCTACTCTACAATCGAGAGAATCGATAGAGAGTGGTTAGGCCACACACACGTGTAGTAAATATACACAAAATTATTCAGAGAATAACATGAGATTGAGAATTTGTAATGATATGAAACCTAAAACTTGTTCACCGAGTAAAATTTAAAGAGCTAATTCAAGACTATTCATCCTTATAAAGCTTATTTTATGTGGTAACGTATAAAGTAACTACAGAATTTTAAAAAATAACTACTTATTGACAAGGAAAGGGGATTTTTTAAAAGTAAATTCAAACTGGTTTTCGAGGTTTTGGGCTGCGATATACCTGCCTTACTTATTAGTCCGCATTCGGCAGTAAAGAAACCACAATTAATAATTTACCTACTTATAGTGTTTTCTTACATTTTTATGATACAGATAAAAAACTAGATTATACACCCGCATATTTTATTTGTACAACTACTAATTATTTTGTTTTATATTCTTTTGCATCATAAAACTATGAAGTTTAAATGTAATAATGATTGGTTCACCATATCGAAATCTCCCTTACGAATGCGGAAACGGTAATAAAGACTAATTACACGACAATTATTAATACTAATTTTTATTTTGTAAAAAACCTGATTAAAGTGTAGCATGCATTTACACCGTAATAATACCAATTACCGTTTACCACAGATGTTAGTATCGCTTTTTGAACCATGTTTTTTTAATTTGGGACGTTTTTGTATTTACGTAGTAAAAATTACAAGAGTAAGCACGTAAGAAAAGGCTGCGTCAATTGAATTGGTACTATTTGTTTCCCCTCCCCACTCTTTTCGATATTCGTTTTCAAAGGTCGGCATCGCGTCTCCGATCTCCTACTATTATGCATGTTTATATACCTATTTGTGAATCGCTTGTTCGGTTATCCTATTTAAGCCATAAAAACGGTAGAGCTTCATTATTTTTCTCTTTTTTCGTCTTTATCTGTGGTAGAGCCTTTCTGTAGCTCATTAATGCTACATTACTAACTGTGTAGCTCGAGAGGAGTGGTCTTAAAGAAAAAAAGTGACGTAACAGCTTTTCAGATGCGTTTGGTTGGATTAATGAGATTGCAGACCGCGTAAGGAGCTAATAGGATCAATCCGAGTAGAGATCACTCAATATTATGCTTGATAGGATGTCATATTCCTGTCCTATGTATATTCGGTTTAGAGCAGAACAGCATACTTGTACCTACCAGTGACAGATAATTAAACCGCAATATAAAATATATTGCGTATGGTAAAACCGGGGTCGTAGGTATGCCATTGTTTTAAATATAAATCGCCAACTAATTATGGAAAAATTCGTCACATATTTAAAATATATTTCCATGCTTTGTTTTTATGTACAAACGATGTTTTGTGGTTTGTGCGGTTAGGAAGTAATTAAATAATAATTTCATCGAGATACGCGTGTAAACTGGGCTGGACGCATACGCGGAGGTATGAGGTATCTTAATGGATACTAAGAAATATTCACGTGTACCTATTACCTACAAATAAGGGGTCGGGTAAGTTTTCGGGATTTCCCTTAATCACGGTCTTTTCTATTTGTGTGTATTTTTTATTCTGAGGTGGATTGAGTGACACACTCCAAGGTCGTAGTGCATATATGTGTGTATGTTTATTTGTAAACTTTAAAGAATAAAACAAAATAACGATGGAGATTTATAATGTATGATTAATAAACCTTGAAACAGATCTACGTTAGCATTCTAAATAATCAAAATACACGCATATGTATTTTAATGAAAACAATATAGGTAATGTTAAAAACAATTGATTAGCTTACCCGTGACGCACAGCAGAATGCTCAATAAAATTATGTTTAAGACCGCCATGTCCATTTACCTCCCTCAGCTCACACAGAGAATGTGGATGAAAGTAGTATGTTTACGTGAAGCAGTTCTCATGACTGCGGGTGTTGGTTGGCGACGCCTAATGCCTCTAATTCTGAAGCGTGCACGTACATGGAGCGTATCGGCGCATTAGTTCCGCGCGCATGTTGCCTCCTGTCACAAACTCACTTCACGGCGAGCATTGCAAGAATCTAAATTGCGATAATTTACTACTGATTTTTTAAAATCACTTAAAAATTATTATAACTAGTACAAATATGAGAGGGTTTAGCCTTAAAACGCCACGAAAAGGTGGAGTAAGGCGCTTACAGAATGGTGGCCAAAACTGGGTAAGCGCAGCGTTGGTCGTCCGGCGGCAAGATGGGTCGACGACATTGTCAAAGTCGCAGGCCGAACCTGGATGCGACTGACAAAAGACAAATTAAAATGGCATAGTATGAGAGAGGCCTATACCCAGCAGTGGGACCCTACAGGCTGTGAATGATGATGATGATGATGAGTACAAATTACCTCAGAGTTAAATAGTCTATAGTTCCATTAGTTTCGTGTAGAATTGACTGACCTGATTTTTATCTGATTCATTTTCATTTCCAACGTTTATCCTGGGCTTCACAAGTCCCAGTGATGGATGAGCCGTTTCAGCTTGCATTAATGTGCCACAAAAATCAATATAAAGTATGTTTTGCTAAATTTGCATATTGTTTGGTGGGAAATTACGGACGCTGAATAATCTATGACTTTCTCCGTTCTCTCTAGATCATTTTGAAAGACAACTTATCCAGAATCTTCAAGTATTTTAAGGCGTAGATGATCAATAGCTTTATGCGAGTCGCTTGGTATTCTGGAAATTCTGGAAGCCAGGATGCTGCTGTTTTCTCTCACCTTGATGCAAGTAATTTAATTTACAATTCATAATGACGTAATGCTGCTATTATGGAGTAATCCATGGATCGTCATAACGAATTGAATGTTGTATTTTAAGTATGAATTCTAGTGGAGGTATAGAGTTTTATTTGTTTAGCTGTTCTTCAATTTGGATGTTTCTACGTATCGATTGAAAAGTGAACGTTACCGTCATCACATGAATCATTCACAGTTTAGATGTAAATAGACAAGGACGAAGAGCGCTTTTTACTCATATTAGCGGATGTAAACACGGTTACAGATGTATTGTAATAGTGTACTAACATTACTCACTACATACGGGGAAATTGAAATCTTGAGGCCTCTCATTAATTAGTTTCTTTGCGGTTTATTAAACAGTTATACGCTTGTCCATTAATGAGGTCTACACTTTGCAGCAGTGTTTAGTGACTAATGACTATTCAACTAAAGTTTGATATTACGGTAGATGAACTATCGACAGCATCCGTAGCGCACTTGGTTACTAGACTACTTGGTAGACACCAGCTGTGAAACGGGAGGTGCGGGTTCGATCTTCGCACCGAAACAAATACTCGTGTGATCCACAGGTAATGGGTCTAGGTGTTTGTAACTCCGAAAAGTCTCTGGTAGTTTCTGATACCTACGATACAAGACTAGCATAGTATGGGGTCAGCATTAAGTAAGTGACCGTTGGGTGTATATGTTTGTTTTACTTTTTTACCGGTGTAATTTTATTAAACACTGGTACCACAAAATGAATTCAATGCACCTAATTGTCACAGAGCAGTTCAGAGAGAGTATCCACCGTTTGTCTCGTAGGTGCCGTCCTACGAGCTAAAGCACAATGAAGCGTGTTTGGAATTGGATATCACAGGCTGCGTCCAAGATGCGACATGTTTGCGTGGATGACCAGGTTTTCTTCCATTGTATAAGATGATCGTTATATTCGACGATCAGCGAATACCAATACAAGTTTCGTAAGTCTCACTAAGTATTATGATTAAATATAGTCAATTTAGCGACTTTTCTTTAGCTTAGGTGTGCTTTTAATTTGCTGCGATCTTTACTTTAATCATTTTTCTTTTCCTTTATTTTCTAGTAATAATGGACGATTTTTCCTGATTTCGTCTTTGTTGCACAATACACTTGAGTGGGCGACGCGTGGTCTCATATGCTCTCAATTTTTGCCTCGTGGCTACCATTTATGGGAAAACATATTGGCAAATTAAAAATACCCAATTATAGAACCTGTCATAATTTTTAAGCGAATTGCAACATAATTTCATTCAGGCAAACAATGTTAGGATATTTTTATGATTAAATAAATTGTATCTAATATGACTTGAATTCCTCGGATGCATCAGCAATCAAGTTTTAAGTACAACAAATGCCTACATTTTTAGGAAATAAATTACAGATCTGTCAGTGATTATCAATTCTATTTTGCTCACCGTTTATCATTAAGTCGTTGAGAAGCAATAATTAACTACAATTTTCTAATCAAAAAATCTTTTGTGTAAGTGATTTCCAATGATGTCCATTAGACATAAATAGTTTCTTAATTATTTTTAATATTCATTTGTGTTTGTTTTTGTGGAATTGTCGGTAGTGTAGCAGAAGAGTTGTTGGAAATGTATTAGTTATGAAAGTAAAAATGTGTAATTTAAAATTTTGGGTCCGTTTGTTTGTGCTGGCGGTACTTCAACTAAATTATAGTAAGTATAAAATCGTCGTGTAAAATTGCTATAAACGTGTGAAATCCGATTAAATTGCGGCGTTAAATTCAATAATAAAATCATAAAAAAATAAAAAACCATAACTGAGTACACTTTCGAACTCTGTTGCTTCTAATTTTTTTTATAACTACGTGCAAAAGCGACAACTTAAAGCTATGAAATAACAGTGCTTTTTCCAGCATATTGTAAAAATACCAGTAACAACAAAAATATTTAAGGGTTTAAAAATTATTATTATACGTATGGCTGTAAAGTAATCTATACATATAATAAAAATGTAATTTAAAATAATATTGTAGCTACTGTTACTTAATACGCCTAAAAACTATTTCACTTCCATCTTTTTCTTTTCAATATACTTTAATTTTCTATTATTTTTCTATTTTATATTTTTATATTATTTCAGTGACTGCGGGCCGAAACTGCTTCGCAGAAAACAAAATTGGAACCTGCGTACCGTTGAACCAATGTCCGCATATATTGCAAGACATTCAAAGAGCTGGCGGTCTGAATTCCCCTTTCGCTGTGAACAGACTTCGAGCACTCAGCTGTGACAGAAACCAACTTATGGTAGTTACTTCTTAGCTTTTCTTTCTACCTAGAGTTATTCTAGTCGGTACTAGAGTCCGCTCTCCTGCTCTACCCAGTGACCATGCTATTTAGGCACTTTTGAATGTACTAATGTAGGACCATGGACTGTCATGTCTTGACGACATTAAGCTAGCGCTTTTTTGGCCTACCTTGGGCTGTGTTGAAGCTCTGGCGTATACTGCCAATGAACTTTAGTGCTTTTCGTAATATGTGTCATAACCATACTATCATAAGCAGTAGGTACTCCTGGAATTGGCTACCATATCGTGTACACTGAGGTTGCCGTAGTAGTAATTATTACTAATACAGTCTATCTCTCTATATATACACCGTATTATCTGATAATCTAGCATATTAACATAAAGGGCGGGCCATACATTTTTGCACGTTTGAAACAAGAATAGATATAATACTACAAATGTTATTTTGTTGATTGTTTATTTAAGGTAATAAACAATTTTTTAAAAAGGACAAGGGCGAAATGTGCGTCGTCTCGTCGCAGGCACTCCTGCAATCCACTACACACACTTTGTAGGACTCGCTGACACATTGCCGGAGACTGGTTCTTATTATTGTAAAAATTGCCAAACGCTTAGGCGTAGATGATTCTGAATCGTCTTTTACGGAAAGTGATTTATGGCTTTTTCTTAAGCCTGGTCGCTTTGTTTGTTGAATATTCATCGACAATTCCGTTGGCTCGAGCTCCTTGACCCAAGCTTTGATTAAATAAACACCTGGACACTCACTTACATGCAAAATCCGTATTCATTTCTAAATAGGAGTCGCGATATACGGAGGAATCGTTATTTTAGTAAAATTGTTTTACTCAAAAAATCTGCTATTACCCCGTGAAGTGCCTCATCGAAACTAAAATTGCAAGAAGCGAGGCACAAATCCCCGCTACACGCGCGCTCTTCTTCTTCTCTCTACCTGATTTTGTGAAATTCAGTTTTGCTATTTGTAAAAACTTTGGCCAACCCTATATTAAATCATTATATTATACACAGAACGGTAGAATATTTAGCTGTTCTGTGATTATACCGCATATTATTAAATTGTATAAAAATGTATTTCTCAACCAATTTATACTTGCAGGTTTGCTGCTTACCACCAAGTTACATGCACATGTTAAACGGCGGGAGTTCATTTACTCGCGGATCTGCTTCCCAAAGAAATACAAATATAAATGAAAAAATTCTTCAAAATGTGAATGCTAATAATAGGAACACTCAAAGACCAAACCATAATACTGGACCTCAACCAGGAAATAATAATTTAGGAAATGGTCCCGCAGATGGGAGCTTTCCTGACATTCAAAACCATCCCAACTTAAAACTTTTGCCTAAAGCATGTGGCATCATCGATTCTCGCGATAGAATTATAGGTGGCAAAGAGACTCTCCTATTTGAAATGCCTTGGATGGTTCTCCTTTTGTATGATACAGGTAATGTACACAATAGAATCCATGTTAATACCTTTTTTAAAACCTTTTGTATTTTTAAGGCAATCATGTACGTGTAATATTTATTTCTACTTTCTGTATTTGTTCATATAATGGTAGGAGATTTCCAACATGTAAAATTATAATTTTTCACAATTTCGTTTTATAACAGTCTATGTAATATTTTTCATTTTCATTTGATTTAATATTTCGATGCGCTTTATTTGACTATAGGTCGGGAAATTGCACCTAAATGTGATGGCACCCTTATAAATGAGTGGTATGTACTGACTGCTGCACATTGCGTCACATCCCTGTCCGAAGAAGTCCAACTGCTGAGCGTCGCCTTAGGAGAATATGATATGAGACAAGATCCTGACTGCCAAGTCTTAAATGGGGAGGAAGTTTGTGCACCTGATGTTCAGGTAAATGTATATTATTATGTTTTTCAGCGTTGTAGAGGGCAATTCTAGGTGAGATAGCAGCGAAAGAAAGATGGTACATAAAGACAAAGTTAGAACAACTAAATGTCTTCACTTTCTCGTTAGTTATTTCATGCCTTGCGTGAAATTATGCATTGCTGCTATCTGCTATCTACATAATACACCTACATTTCACGTTGGAAAATAAAAAATTGAATATTGATTACTATTTTCAGATCATAGGAATCGACGAGGTAATATATCATCCAGGGTATAATCGTCTGACATTGTATGACGATATCGCCTTGATAAGACTTGCGGAACCCGCAAACTTCAGTTTAGGTCAGTATCTAAAAATATTTACAATATTACAAGTACAGTGTGTTGGGGTAAAGCCGTTGACCGTAATAATAGTTCGTAGGGGCAAGAACGTATACTGCTGTATGATATAGTATTTTACGTTTTCCCTTTCCATCCTTGTATTACGGTTTTACCCACCGCACCCTAACTATTTAGTAATTTTAAGAATTTAAAATATGACCTTTCAAGTCAAAAATCGCTTTTTCAAACATAGAAGTTATAAGTTCTATACCGAGTTATGTTCATATTCAGAGTGAAATATTACTTACCGCGCAAATGCATACTAGTTAGATTTTTTACAACGATGTTAATTCTGTTAACTGCATTTGGGGAATGGGGTTTGAACTTTAAACGTTTGTATAAAAATTCCGTGATGTAAGACAAAAATATGTAAAACAAACTGTCACTATTGTAACTTAAGAGATTCTTCTACTTGTAAATAAACGAATATAAAATATTTTCGCAGAGAATACGAAGCCGATTTGTTTGCCGGTGACGCCGCGACTGCAACAACAGTCGCTAGTGGGGCTCAATGCTGACGTAGCAGGCTGGGGGCTTACTGAGACCGGCGCACAATCCCCTATACTACTGAGCGTGGGCGTGCCTGTGGTCAGCAAGGAAAACTGCCAAAAATCTTATAAAGGGTTAGTTTGATTTGTGCGTGAGCTTTAATTACCGAATGATTAGGCAGTGGTATTACTGCAGCCCACAGTCCGCTGGGCTATTTCACTGGTTTACTCGTAAACGGATTAATACCTACTTCTATATTCTATTCTATATCAGCCCATATACGTCCCACTGCAGGGCACGGGCCTACTCTACAATCGAGAGAATCGATTGAGAGTGGTTAGGCCATATAGTCCACCACGCTGGCCTAGTGCGGGTTGGCGGACTTACATACCGTAGAAATTCTTTAAAATCGCTACGGTATGCAGGTTTCCTCACGATGTTTTCCTTCACCGTTAAAGTGCGTGGTGATTGACTATCAATACACACATAACTCCGAAGAAGTATTAAAACCTATTGCTGTAAATATAAACATGAAAGGATTTTTAGTGCATTGTTTCAGCAAATCAGCAAACAACTAACCTGATTGTAAGTGATTTTAGCCATGAATTATTTACAAAACTTCAAATTTTAATCGTCCTCAAAATTGATTGGCAAGAATAATATAAATATCAAACCTGCGCCAATCGCAGCCACCGAACGAAACACGACATTAAACCAGTCACTTCACTTTAGTTTTAGATTTCATTACCAAAAATATACAAAAATACATAAACTTACGCCTTTTTCCCAGAACGGGTAGGCAGAGGTGCAACCAAAACACCTACGTTTCGCCTTGTATTTTCCGTTCTACAATGTGATAGGGGGCGAGCCTATCGCCATCATCATCATCATCATCATCATCATATCGGGCGAAAATATTTAATATCCCAATTGCATTTTCAGACAAGCTCAAATCCGTGATCAGCAGCTGTGTGCCGGTGGTGAGAAGGGCAAGGATTCCTGTGGAGGGGACTCCGGAGGCCCCTTGACGTTTCCAGGCATAGTGGGAAGGGGCAGTGCCAGGCACGTGCAGAGAGGCATCGTGTCATTCGGGACTAAGAACTGTGGTGCCGACGGAGTTCCAGGAGTCTATACGAATGTTGCTTACTATATGGACTGGATATTAGATCATATGCATGAGTAGGATTAATTTGACAGACTTACTTTCTCACTCTTTTTCACATGTAAATAAACGGCTAATAGTTGCTAGCCTTAAATAATTTGGAAAAGGTTGTGGGTAGTATTTACAACCTGGTAACGCGTTTGCTGGATGTGTGTTTATAAAATTAAAATAACTTTACGTATTTATGTTTGTTTATTTGTCCCTATCTCATCCTTTACTTCTGAGAAAATATGAAACATGGATATCGCAGTAACAGCATCGCAAATATATATTTTTTTGAATGAAAAAAGAATGCTCCGCATAATTTAATGTTCTTTTCCTTTTAATACTTGATGGGACCAATGTTTTTTTCAACTGATCATAGCTACAACTGGTCTGAGTTCAATGGGGTTCATTGATCTCAAAATGGGTGTGTACGAAGTAGGGGAAGGGAGGGCAAGATGGAAGGGCTATATTAATTATGTAATCGCATAAACAATAAAAGAAATTCATAATATAGAAAGATCTTTTATTTTTAATAAGTTGTGTAAGAGATAATAACATAAACATAAAATGATAATATACAATACAATTAGCTTCATCCGTGATTATGCTTTATGGTAATGACTTCCCATAAAGTGACGTCAATAATTATAGTTGAAAAAAAAATACACAGATTCCACAAATTCCATTATCTAATGGTCCATTTAATAACGTTACTTTGTAAGGGTTCCTTTAATGATGGTACATCTCTTGAGGCATAAGTCTAAAAATAATAGCAAATAGCAACTCTTGTCACTCGTTATCGCTTTTTTGCTTGGTGAAGCCAGATTCCTGTTTAAAAGAAGTTAAAACAGCAATGAGAGGGGTTTCAAATCGTATATAAATAAATAAATAAATAAATACACCCAACAGTCACATACATAGTCCTGACCCCACACTAAGATCGAGTCTTGTGTCGTGGGTATCAGAAGCTACGAGAGACTTTTCGGTCTCACAAACACCCAGACCCGAAACAAATACTTGTGGATCACACAAATATTTGTTTCGGTGCGGGGATCGAACCCGCGCCTCTCGTTTCACAGGCGACGTCAAACCAACTGCGCCACGGAGGCCGTCATATGCTATGAGTAGTCTAAATGACTACTTAGCATGAGACAATGATAAATAAATAATTACACCCAACAGTCACATACATATGACCCCACACTAAGATCGAGTCTTGTGTCGTGGGTATCAGGAACTAAGATACGAAACAAATACCTGTCACACTAATCACTCAAATATTTGTTTCGGTGCGGGGATTGAACCTGCGGCCTCTCGTTTCACAGCCGGCGTCTGTGCCAGACAACAACCAACTGTGCCATGGAGGCTGTCAAAATGATGGATTTATCTTTTATGATGATGAACCAAGAGGCCTTTGGTAAAATATTTAGAAGGAGGGGTAGGTCAAATTGAAATTGATAGTTATTTTAATTCTTTTGTTAGTGAAAAAACGTGGATGTTAATGAGCGTCTACTTATATAGGAATACGAAGTATTCAGGCAATTCCGTATTTCTAAGATATAGATCAGCTGGATACTTTGTTGTAATGTCCGATTACTTGTCTATGCAGATCACATTCGTTTGCGGGACGTACCATTACATTATTAACCAATCAATTGAGCTAATGACACTTGTAGTGACAAAGCATTAATGAAAACCCGAGACCCGCATCGTAGTTGTAATTAGGTCATATTTCGCAGAATTAGTCCAAGTGTTCCCGTAAATGTATCACAAGACGGCGGTTAGACGGCGTTCTACTGATGTAAATTAAATCTCGCTGACTCACTTGCCGAGCGCCTCTAAATATAATAAGGTTCACGCTTAAATAACAGGTATTTTCAGTGAGAACACGGTCGAGTGAGGCGCGTATAGATGCTCCGAGTATTTCCCAGCGGATCTAGTGTGGTATCGACCGCGATCTCGACAATGCGACGGCGACCATCGCCGACGATACATATCTTAATTAACTTGATCTCACACAGTTTTCCTCAAATAAACTTATAAAAGTTGTTCGTGTCGATAAGTTGATGTATTTTAGCTTGAACTCGCATTTATTAGCGCTGGTTGTGGACTTCTGTGAGACTATTGTGATGCAAAAATTGCTATTAAATATTAGTAATTTCCAGTGATGTCAACCAGTTATAAATAGTTTACTAAATTCATTATTAAATATAAAACAGTCTGTGTGCTTTATCGGTACTAGTGCCATTGAAGATTTGTAAACAAAAGTGATGAAAATATGTTTAAAATAATGCTGTTTATGTGCTCTTTGTTATTGTTGTTACTGGAAGCTAAATGCTGTGAGTATATTATTCATAAAACTTCGTGGGATATAAATTATTATTCACTATTCAAATAAACATATACTCATTTCCTTACAAAATAATATGTATCAAACGTAAACTAATTAAAAATTCAAACATATTATTACATTTTTCAAAGTATCATTTATGCCATTATTTATACATAAAGTAAGAAAAAATCTAATTACTTGCCTGCCGTCGATATAATACAGCAATTGAATCATAAACATTCATTGTTTGTGCTTTAACGTTGAATCACTTAAAATAACGTAAGATATTTCGTAACCATGAAATATATCATAAATATAAATATTTGTACAATAAACAACGGTTTAGTTTTTAAATAAAACCGTATTAAATAAATTATTTGCATAAGTTTTTTTTCTTCAATTTAGTTAATTGAAAATGATCTAAAAATATTTGTTACTGATATTTTACCTGGACCATGGACATGAATTTCATTTACTGGTCAGATGATTAAATTGTAACATTATTCTAATTAATATTTTTCCCTATAAATAATAGATGCTTATTAATCAAATTTCCAGTGTTTGCAGGTGACCGGTGCTATGTAGATGAATATCCTGGGACCTGTATAGCGTTGGAAGAATGTAGGCATTTAGTTAATGAAATCCACAGAGCTGGCAACCCTATGCCCAGTTACATTAGACACAAATTACAGAAGCTTGGTTGTGGCTTTACAGCAGATCATCCAATGGTATGTATCGTACATAAAATAAAACGGCTAACAAAAGGCCTTTAATCCCGATATGCTTCAACGATTCCCCTCGAGTTTCTATTCAATATTAAAATACACATCATTGTCTATATACTGCCTCGGTGGCGTAGTTGTACTACGGTACGACTACAAAGCTGAGGTCTCTGGTTCGAATCTCGGGTCGGGCAAAGTGGTTTTGGGTTTTCTATTCATTATCAGCCCCGAGTCAGGAATTTGTACCCGATATGGCGATAGGTTCGCACCCTATCACATCATGGGACGGAACATACAAGGCGAAATGTGAATGTCCTGATGGCGCCTCTGCCTACCCCTACTGGGATAAAGGCGTGAGTTTATGTATGTATGTATTGTCTATAATATTTTGTTGTTCACCTGGTGGCAAGTCATCTGCGCCAACCACAAGTACCTAGGTATGTTACTAGACATTTGTAAACGTCTTGCTGGACTCTGGAATGGTTGAGTTAATAAAGGACAATAGAATACGGTTCAAAAGGTTTAACGGGTACACGGCAATTCCTTTTTTAATTAACATTATTATCTATCAAATATAGAACATCTCCTAAATGACTTATTATAAATATTTTCAGGTGTGTTGCGTGCCTCCAAATCATATCGATGCAGTGAATAGTTGGTCGTCTAATGGACAGCTATCAGGGTTGCCAAATAGAGGCAACCCGACTCAGACGGACGAAAATGTAGTGATTTGGGACAATAGCAATAGTAATACTAACAATCCATCAAGAAACGGCGATGATACCTCTACTTCTGGGGATAACGTGGCTACCAATCGCGGAGGTGGCAAACCTAACGTTGAAAATCATCCCAATTTGAGTCTTCTATCTACGGATTGCGGTACAATAGAAAGTAACAGAATTATTGGCGGGAATCGGACTAGTCTATTCGAAATGCCTTGGATGGTTCTTCTGTCTTACCGATCAGGTAATGTATACCTACGTGATGCTAAAATACATGTTATATACGAGTAGCTTTAAGTTCTACCTTTACTTTGTCAGCAATTAACAAATGCAATTTGCAGAAGGTTAAATTTATTTAGTAAATAAAAAGTCGACAGTAATAGTTCGTTATAACTGATGAGTAACTTGACATTCATGTTAGTGACTTCATACAATATTAATTAACAAATTGCGTTATGACCTTTGATAAAATTATTAGATTATATCAGACAAATTCTCTAATATGTGGCCGTATGCTTGAAAAATTCGGTATAAACTTTAAACGTTTTATTACTCTTCTCTTGTATCTGTATCTGTAATAGCCCATGTACGTCCCACTGCTGGGCACGGGCCTACTCCACAATCGAGAGAATCGATTGAGAGTGGTTGATTTCTTTATTTAAAATTTATTTTCTACATTCATTGATTCACCCTCTGATAGTAGTGTTAAAGACGCAAGCGACCAGTGATCAATGATCCAAAGTAAGGAACATCCTCACAAAATGGATCGTATCCAAAAGTATCTAGGTACTGCCTTTAACATCTGGGACCCGAAGCAACACCAATTAAAAATGTTTGAAAAGGTTCTTAAGCATTATTACACGGGCCAAAAAAATAATCGGGATATTAATAGTTGTGTCCATGTCGCACATGCTAGTAACTTCGTTTGATAAATCTAAAATATATTTGGACATTTTATCTTTTTCACCTTAAATGAGGTTATCGTCATGTAGACTACCGAAGTCAACAAACGTTGACCTGTGCGCCGTGTAGTCTTACAACAGCAATATGTGATTACTTCTTGTTTATTGGTAAAAATAGCCCTGTCTGTGAAAATGGATCAATTTGAGTACACTGTGGCGTGACAATTTTCCAGAGGTGATAGAGCTGGTTGGGGCATATACTGGTAATGTGGCACTTTAGGAGTCACAAACATATAGAAGACAATTTGTTTTTGAATGACCTTGGCCACTAGGCTTTATACGATAGACCGTGCAGTTCTTTAGCGTTCTATTTACTCCCGTATAAATTCTTATCTATATTCTCTATTTTTACAATTATACCTACTTATGTCGTTGTTCATTTGTTTTCAGGTCGTGGAGTAAAATTGAATTGTGGTGGTACCCTTATAAATGAGTGGTATGTCTTAACTGCAGCCCACTGCGTGACTTCTTTACCAAATAGCTTAACACTGCAGAGTGTTATATTGGGAGAATATGACGTAAGACAAGACCCTGACTGCGAAAGATCTGATGGAAAAAAATATTGCGCTCCCGGCATACGGGTACAAACTTAAAATATTTTTAATGTTTTATTAAATATGAGATGAGTACAAAATAATATTACAAGCTTTGATATTTCAGACTGTGCCAATCGATGAGGCTATACCACATGCTGACTACAATCCGGACACTTATTATAATGATATCGCTCTTATAAGAGTTACGGAACCAGCCGACTTTAATTTAGGTTCGTACCTATTAATTGATACGTATTTTTAATATCGTATTATATAGGGAGAATAATTCGATTATTTTTACAGACAATATGAAACCGCTATGTTTGCCATTGACGCCGGTACTTCAAGATGAGAATTTAGTGGGAGTAAATGGAATCGTAGCCGGTTGGGGAATCACTGAAGATGGCGTGGAATCATCTGTGCTTCTGAGCGTCAGCTTGCCCGTGCTGAGTAGAGAAGACTGCCAATCGATTTATAAAACGTAAGGAAGTTTAAATTCAGTTGGTTATTACGTTAAATTGTACAATACATTTAATATGTTGATGAAAGAAGTCGAGAGGAATCCCCTACAACTCAAGCCACAAAAACTCCATTGGCCTCACAAGAATAATTCTAGAGTGTGTTGCCAATACTCGCCACGTGTCACGCTTGGGGAGTGCATTGGCAAGCATTAGACATACATAGGTTTTCACGTTGATTATACTGCTATCGGCGTTAACTTTCTATTGATGACGCTATCTATCTCTGCGATGGTTATAGCGCCATCGGTTATTCGCAAAAGATGCTCCATGCTCCTAGCACAATGCAACGCGAAGACGAGGAGCTAAATGGGCTTATAAAGGTGTTATTTATAGTGCCCTACTTCTGAAGAGTAGTGTTCTTGTGCGTATCTCTATAGTTGTAGAGGTTAAATGCATTCAATAGTTTTTGGTTAACTTAATAAAATGAGAGTAAATGTCCAGCAAATGGTGGTAGAAAAAACATAAGATCCAAAAGGTGTAAATACCATCAGGATGCTTCTAAAGGAGTTGACAGTGAAGCAAAATAAGTCACAGAACATACATTCTCATACTAGAAATAAAATTAATCATTGTATCTTTATCATGATTACAGCGCGGTTCAAATCAACGAGAAGCAGATATGCGCAGGTGGAATTATAGATAAGGACTCCTGCGCCGGTGACTCTGGTGGACCCCTCATGTACCCCGGGAAGCTTGGCAGGGTTAAGTACATTCAGCGGGGCGTCGTGTCCTTCGGCACCAAGCGGTGTGGCGTCGGCGGCTTTCCAGGAGTCTACACCAACGTAGCTTATTACATGGACTGGATATTAGACAATATGCATAGCTAAGGCTATTATTGGCTGCGGAGATTTTCGACAAGATGGGCAAGGGAAACGGCACATTTACTTATTACATTTTTTAAGCAACAAATTATAGTCCATGTGTAAGCTCATTGTGAGGTAAACTGCTAGATACCCCCACCTCGCCTCTCTCTTCGACCTTCCGCATTCGCTAATTTTATTACGAATTTGTAATCATTTTTTTGTATAACAAAATGCTAGTCTTTGCACTGAATATTTAGTATAGGTAACCTCTTCAACCGGTTGGATGAGGTTTCACTTAAGATTGACTTGAAATATTACTCAAATTTTTTATTATTTAAATAAAAAAATCATAAGTAATGATGTTTCAATTTTTCTATTTATCCAATCAGGTAGGTCATGTTTGGTAACACATTATATAAATGGATTTATTCCGAAGTATCTACGATTTTTAAATAGTTTGCTTTATCAGATTTTTCAAAATTTTACCATTCCCAGTGTCTCCTTTTGGTTGAAATTCGTTTTTTGAAGAGTACTTGTTGTGTAAAGCAAATAGTAAGTACCTACTTTACGTTAAAAGCTATTTAACGCTTAGCTCTATTACGTTAAAGGTAATTTGTAGCGACATTGCTTTTGAGAAAATTATTTGAATTGTTTTCTTGTAAATATTTCGAAATCACGGAATTGTGTTATTTTTTGCCTAGTTTAATTAAATTACCCAACAATACAAAATACCATGCAAAGCAGTTAAGGAAATATCATCGCATTTTTTAAACCTCATGACATTTACTCTACAAACCTGTTATGCACCGACATAATATTATATGTACATCGCAAAAAGTGTTTTGTGTCATCCTTGGTTCACAAAACACATCTATATAGGTAAATACTTAAGTAAACGTGTTTCCTGATTTCTTATAAAAATTATCTATGCAAATTACCCTTAGCTTTATATGTCATGGGCATGAAATCACTTTAAAAACATTAAATACAAAGCATACATTTCAAAATGTTCCTTGTCTCTCAAAACGTTTGTATAAAACATCCATGCTCAAAACTGCAATGATTACGCCATCTCTATTTTTTTTTGAGGAAACTGATGTTCCAGTTCTTTGGAGTTCACTGATCTCAAACTCAGTGTAATGTACGAAAAGTATAATACATATGCTGCAAATAAAAAACGGATTTTACAACTGACCGCCAGGCCCTAGACTTTACAAAAATTATCAATTTTTTTCTCAACAGAACAGCTTGCACAAAACGGATTAGCTTACTTTGAAATGGACACTGACTTCGTTTCGATTGATGTTCGATTGTCAATACTTTACCGACTAGAGCCAATCTGATTTAAGGTTGAATGAAAAGTAAAAGAAAAGTGTACGTAGATTTGACAATGTCAATTATAAATGACAAAACAGTTAACAAATATGCAATAAACATGAACGCTTCCACGAGCATCTAAATTAAAATGTACAAAAAACTAATTTACATTAACAGAAAACTCAATTAAACCGGCAATAACAGCTGGAAACGGCAAGTGTGATGTGATGACTAGTTGTACCAAGATTGAAACTGACCTGGACACTGCTAAAGATGTGATACCTTGCCCTGCTGCTGAAGGGTCCGCAAAAGTCTGTGGAGTAGGCGATAAGAAAGTTAGTTCTTTTAATTTATATTTATGTATAGTATAGTCAAAAGCACTGAATCTATGCTTGTAACACCTGATTGTAAATCTTTAAGGGTGGCTATGTATGACATCTTGTGGTTGATCACGCAAATATAGTTATTCAGCTTACTTTTCAAGGTAAGTTGCTGCCTGTAAAAGCAGAAGCAAATTTCATTTATTTTTTTGAATTACATAAAATGTTGATTGACTACAATGTGTTAGTTAGTGCAGTGGAATTTAAAGCAAGTATTCAACACAATTAATATAGGAGAAAGGCACCATTGCGATAATTATATCGCTATGATGGTAATTCCACCATTGAGTGTAGTATTCACTATACAGCTTATTTTCCTACAACTTACATTTGCAAAGATAACAAAGTGTTTGTTAAGAAAATATTGCCTTCGGTTTGAATATTAAACGGAAGTTTTTCGTAGCATCCGAGTTGCAAACAACACACTTATGTTACTTAATGTGTCGGGTCTATAAATATATTGAGCGTATTATTATTCAACGTATGTCGTGACTATTGTAAACGAATTACCAAGAATAAATATTAGTCGATTGTAGTGAGGCTACGAGAGAATATGCAACACTTGCAAATGAACTGTGATGGTAAACATAAATCTCAATAATACAAGAATGCCTACATATTTGTTAAATTTTCTTAGTGGGTGAAAATATTTGTATTTCATCTATTATGCAGATGAAAAAAATATATTGTTAATGAGACTGAATTCCATCGATGTTTCCGGACTGATAAATCTTAAGTATAAAATGGTCTATCTCAAGAAGTGACTAGTTTGACATTTTGTTGATTCCATACTTGAAGAGAAAATACGTGCTCTTTCCTTCAAGGTCGGCATCACATTGAAGATTACACTTTGTATTCGTGATCACTTCTATGATAGACAAGTGGTCTGACCCGGCTTCGCCCGGGTACAGACACTTTTTGAGTACAGTCCACATAAGACATGTAGAGTATTACTTTGCGTACTTACTGTTTTATATTTAAACTCAACGTGACCATCATCTCTACACTGCTTTTCTCGTCCTGTCCCGTTACATCCCTTCCTGTCCCGTCTCAATCTGTTCCATGACCCAAGACATGCAATCCTTTCCTCTTATATCCCATTTCATCCGTCCTACATTTGATCTCAAACCATCCCTTTGATTTGAAAGAATTGCAAATACGGATATTTTAATTCCTTGCTCATGGGAAAACTACATTTTCGGGATAAAAAATAGCCTATGCGTTAATCCAGAGTACCAGCTACCTCCATAACTTTCATTAAATTTGGTCCAGCCGTTGGAGCGTGAAGAAGTAACAAAGACACAAATTTTCACCTTTATAATATTACTGTCAATTGCAAGATTAAAAGAGCAGGAGATTAGGTGTCATTGCACCGCAGGTTATGACTACAAAAGAATTACCTTAGTTATCACGTATGTATTGTAATAAATATAATTACCGTTTATAATTGTTAAGTAGCAAAATGTATGCGAACATCCATTAGAAGTTTATTTGCAATATTAATGCACAATAGGTACCTACTCCTAGCACATAAAAAAATATTACACACATAAGTTTACACCTAAATTCCCTGAAATAGGCAGAGACAATAATAGTGCCTTATTAAGTTTGCCAAATTTATATCCATACACAAATGTGATAGTCGCATTCCCGGGTAAAAAGGATAGTCCCACATCATTCATGACTTTTTCAATCCGAACAATATTCACCCAAAGTGGATTACCCGATCTGAGATTCGAAACCAGTGTCTCACTGTTCGCAATCCGTACATATTGGTATTAGACGCATGAGGCGATGGAGTAAAATGTTTGTAATAATTTGTGTATAAAATATGTGTAAGCTCAGTGAAGAGCGGAGCTGATTGCCGATATAGGCATGGATTCTATCCCAAGGTACTTTTATTTTTTTTGACGTAATGTATAGTTTCTGGTGGTAGGATATAAATATACGTAAATAGATAACCTATTAAAAGAACCCAGTCTCTCTCTCTCTCTCTCTCTCTCTCTCTCTCTCTCTCTCTCTTCAGCCACAGGAAGTCCACTGCTGAACAGAGGCCTCCCCCATGGATCTCCTGACCTGTTGGAACCGGCCTGCATGCAGCAACTTCTTGCGACCTTAACCAGGTCTTCGGTCCACCATGTGGGCGTTCGACCCTTCGCTGGCTTGTACGTGGTCTCCACTGTAGAACCTTTCGGCCCCAGTAGCCTTCGGTTCTACGTGCTATGTGCCTATAATATCCCACGCAAGTGCCTATATCCGACTGCAACCAGCCAGGCATAATCGTGGTTACTCTGTATACGCTGCTCTTACCAACAGATACATAAATAAAAAGTGATTTATTGCCTATTTAAAAGTTAAAGGCAATTATTTATCGATAGTGAACTGGTGCGAATACAACAAATATTCTTCAAGTAAATTCATTATAAGTCCACCAGGATACGTAGGCCAACGTGAAGAAAAAATCATTAAAGTTAATTTTGTGATTTTGGGGTAAAAACCCCACCGAGGTTCTATCGCTCTTTAAAGCAGGAAAGTTGAACGTGAGTGTAAAGGTATTATAGTTCTTTTTTTTATTTCAGAAACATGACGCATTGGCATTCAAAAGAAAATTATCGCGAATTCGCGCCCAGCTGATAAAGATCTACAAGGATCCCTTCACGTGGCAGCTGCTCAAGAGTATCATATATTTTGTGATGGGGCTGAAGACGATACATGACTTAAACAAAAACATGGCGTGTCCCCCTCGTCCTTGTGTCAGAAACAAAATTAAATAAACACTTATTATTTCAAAAGTAACTTTTGCTAAGTAGGTGCTTTTTTATTGCAATGAATGGCGAGACGAGCATGCCAGATGGTAAGCGATACGACCGCTTACGGACAGTAGACAACCAAACAACACCATGAATTACAAATGCCTGGCATTCCACTGCGCTCGCCATCCTGAGACATAAGATGTTAAGTATCAATATGTCCAGTAGTTACTGTGGCTACAATGTCTTTCAAACCGGAACACAACAGTGCGTTAACACTGCTGTTTGGCGGGAGAAATATACATTGCGGTGATACCAACCCAGGCGGCGTCTCGCGTATAAGAGACCAACCACCAATATGCTTGCTTACTTTCAATAGGTCGCCTTGGAAATCTTTTGGAAGTCCTATGTTCAGCGGTGGACACTGGTCAAAGAAAGAGAGGTTTTATTACTTAAGCGTAAGTCTATACAGAACACATAGCAAGTACATTCACAGCCTTGCTGTCTGCGGCATGGCCACATAGATCCAGAATTGTAAAAAAAAATGGATTGATCATGCCATAAAAAAACCACAGCATACGTCAGCAATATAACATACATTAGCCTCAATATCGCGGCGCCTCAATCGAGGTCAACCAAAGTTCTACAAGATTGTATTACAAATATTCTTTTCTATGGAAGCTTTGGTAAATTAAGAGTAAAAAAATTGGTTAAATATTAAGAAAGTATAGAAACACAAAGGAATTACGAACTCTCATCTCGCTAGTTGATTATGGTACAGCACTTCCAATCAACTACACTCTGCAGTGTAGTCACGTTGCCATGTCCTAAAAATAGTAAAAATATAGTAAAAACTACACTATCCCTCAATCGAACTTTTGGTAGGAAAGAAGGCAGTGAGCATTATGGACAGACACATAACAGTAGAAAACTGCATTAAAATCGAAGCCTACCTCCGTTTATGACATCTAGAGCTGCGGTCTTTTGATCGGAATATACAATGCTAAGTTAATACCTGAATATCCCTCACCGGCGGCTTATATTGCGACGGAACAAAAGGCGATTCTTGAACTTTTCTTTATAAAGTCGTGCCCGACACCGCATATCACATTCCACAACTTTCTTTTAATTAAATTTCAGGTCAACAGACCCATGCTTAAAACATTTTCGCTTGGCAGTGACCTGGTTGTGACCCCTGGCATTGCAAAAGTCCATGAGCGGCGGTGACCGCTTAATATCAGGCGGGCCGCATGCTCGACTGCCTGTGAAGGCAATAAAAATAAATCATTTTTTAAACAGATTTCACCGCCCCTGAAGAAATGATTATTTCAATCTAGACAACGACAATTAATAAGTGCCTACAAGTTCAAGTCAGGCGCATTGTAAAGTTGCAGAAATCCGTTTAAACATATAAATGGAGACACAAAGCAGCCATTATTGAGTTCTCAAGCAAGAAGTAAAACCTACTTTACTAGATTTCTCATTAGGCTAATTGAAAGTATCTTAGAAAGAACCATCATGACATCAGTTTGAAAGGATTTGTTCCATCCGTTCAAAGGATAGAAGTTTAATAAAAACAATGACAAATACCAAGAGTATATATTTTTATGCTAATCTACAAATAAACTAACATGTTATATTGTACATTTTAATTTTACGGATACTTCTCGCGAGGCGATAACAAAAAGATCATAGAAAATAAGTTTCGAGAGCCGAGAGGAGGGGAAATCCTTTAAAATCGACGCATTTATTAACGCATAATACATTTTCTCATTAGGAACCGGATCTCTAGTAGTTAGTCAAAGATTCAGTATCGTTATCGCTTATTACGAAATGTTAGCTTATATTCACTTTATAGTAGCAGTAGCTAAATCAATTGGATCATTATAACCTTCAATCTTCATCAGCTTTTGAAGTCTTCGATTGAACATAACCCAATGTTTTTGTAGATAATTATTTGAAATTCTTATAACTGTCGTAAGCAGTAAGCGGATTACAATAGGCAATTCGCAGTAGCAATAATTTCACGTTTAAAATACCTTTCATGAACACTTTTATGGTGTAAATGACTATCGAGCTAAGTATTCAATATCTTTTACTTCGAGTTTATAACGGAAATTCCACTTAATACCTGCGAACGTCCAATCATCATTTATATAAGCAATTAATGAATGTCGATGGCCTCCCGTGAAGGTTAGGCCGGCCAAATAAATTGCAAAAACAAAAGTTTGTGTCTGTTATAAGCAAATAAATCCCTTCATATCGCGTCGTCTTGATTCAGCTCTAGGATATGTGAGTTTTAACGTTTTACTTTGCCTGTTACGTCCCAAGGCTGGTCACAAGTTTATCTTACATTGTGTGAGGGTCTTCTATTATTAGGCTAGTAACCAATAAAATGTTATTTTTTTTAGGGCCAGCCATGGAGCTTCTGATTCAGATTATAATCTATGTTGAAAAGTATCTTTGTTTCAAAAACTGTCTAAAAACAATTTTCCAAAACAGCCAGATATAATAGTACCAAATAGCAGACTGATACCAGTTCTTGTTTAGTGGCAAGCATTCGCCTGCATCATCATTCATCACGGATGTCATCAAATGTTTTATACTTTACAGTTTTTTACTTTACAAACCAGTCTACAGGAAAATAACGTAACTAAATTGGTTTGACCGCTTTACAAAAAAGTTACAATTGACAAAAAGTAAAAATCCCAATAACTACTTGAGACAAAGTGCAAGATGAAGGAAATACTTGAATACTGCATGTGAACTTAGAAAGGGGCTTCCCTTTACCCTTACATATGATAAAGTTCTCGGTACAATAATGAAACCGCTATACATAATTATTTATATTATGTGACACGTAATGTTTCCTCTTTACTCAATCTTTAGTAAACATAAAATGACTAACATAATATTTCAGGGTAATCATTATTAATATTATTGAAATTAATTCCATACAAAAGGATAAGGTTTTAAGCGCTAAAACACATCAAATCGAACATTAAAATATATATTAACACGTGAAGAGAAAAAAAAACAATTTTAGATAGTGTTGACCTGTCCAGTCTTCGCTCAACAGGTTTTAGCAGTTACACCTAATATTTCTCAAATCCGTGCGAACATATTCTCATAAAAGCAAGTTTGTTCCAAACAAAAATATTGCTATACTCGAGTGTAATGCGACTCAGACTCAGCTTATAAGGAAAATCCGATGTTTAGACGACCCGCACCTATTATAATTAAAACACGCGTCAGACAAGCGCCATATGCTTGTGGTAAATCGCGTTTTCAAAAAAAATATTTATTGTTGATAACCTTAAGTTTGTGGTCGACGCAAAGTCAGGGCCGGTTAAGTGAACTATCAGTCGCGAGCTGTCCGTCCTGAGAACAACAATATCACTCGGTTTTAAACTATTTCTCGTGTGTTTAGTGCTATATGATGAATATATTGTACGACAAGACAGCTGTACTCACCTGCATACTCGTTGCAACCTTCTACAGTGTGGGTGGACGTAAGTACTTTTGTTTTTGCTACGTAAACACTGATTTTCAACTTTGTTGACCTTAATTTAATGTGATGTCGATGTGTGTTATATGTTATTTTATTCAATTATCCGATGCTAAGTAGAACAACATCTTGGGCTAATGTTGCCTAATATTAAAGAGGTCTTATTTACAAACATGGATCGTATAAAGAAGATAACTATGCCAGAATCAAAATATAATTATCGCATGTATTTATATTGATTAAAGTATATGTAAAGTAAATAAATACGTCAAAGCGAATTACTTCTGTTAATGATTAATAGATTTTTTATCTATTTATGTCTAATACTCTAAATAAATATACATATTACTTATATTGGTTTGCATCTGGTACTATCAAATTAATAAAGACATTTATATGTCTAGCTGTCGCCTTAATTTTCGAAGCTATTAAGATGGAAATCGTTAATTTCATTTCGCACAACCCTGAGTATTTATGAACAGGAAAACAAGACATTTGAATGATTCTAAGAAAAGAAACTGTTAATGCTGAACCATGAGATTGGTGTAAATTAATGTTAACTTCGGCACTTATATATTGGTTAAAAGAATTGAATGCGGTACCGTGGTTTTTTTACCTTCCACTATATTGTTGTTTTTTTGTTGGAATGTCTTATTGCTTTCTGAGATGTAATGATAAAACAATAATTAAACTTAATTAGCACTCGTTTACTACCTGTCAGTGAAATTCCGATTGAAATGGATTTAATTGTGTCGTAAACAATCATGTCGCTGGAATTAGCTCTATACTATCAGTTACTGGAAATTGGAGGAAACCTACGTCTAACGGACTTACTGCGGTTGACGATGTTGATATATTTATATTTATAATTTTGAATCAATTAAATTGTTTGTCAGAACTTCAGAAGAAACAAGTCGTTTACGTAGACAAATATAATGTGAATAAGACGAGCGGCCATCCACGTAATGAAAAACTTGTTGAGATTGTGATTACAGACGCAAAAGTATCATTAAAGTTGGTTGACAACCAGCGTTTACGAATACGTAACCATCCACGTCAAGTTTGTGTTTTTCTTTATTTTGTTCAACATTTCCAATGAGATGAGATCATAATCTACATATATGGAAACACAATATTGTCTAAATCGTGCAGAAAACAAAGGTCTTAAAGTTTTGAAGTTTTCTTTTTTATTATTTGTATGACGCAGCGTAGGAGCTCACAAATTATTTTCTTCAGTAAAATTGAGCCTGTAGAAAATATTAAAGGATGTATTTATTACTCGTAACCTAACTCTCGCTTAATAGGAGGATAAAAATATTATGCAACGAGTAGAATAAAACATAAACATGTATCTTTCATAAAACTCGTTTTTGAAATTGATAATCATATATCCAATTAACATTCCGTTTGTTAACCTACCTAGTTTATTAAAACATGACGTTAGACCATAATAAAGATATCAATTCAATATGTTTAAAATTTAAGTCCTCGATTATGACAGAGACATTATCGACCACAAAAAAATGAATATATGCGACGGCATTTCATCGACCATCCTATGGATAGTATAAAGAGCCTTAGTAGATCAGTCCAAAACGTATAAATTAACTCGGGTACTAGGTAGAGGTTCCATTTTCCGGTAAATTAATATCAAATACCTACTATGCAAGTGTGATGGAGGCACAGAGCTCGTACCCATATAAGCAGAAGTATGGGTAATTGGGCGATATACAGTTGAATATTATGATGATACGTAAAAACCACGTAGGATCTAGGAAAATTATTAAGTCAAAAGTGCATATAAAGCAAAAACTTCTAATTTTCCTTGTGAAAACAAAGAAAACATGATAAGCATCAACGTCAATGTAGACACTTTTACAGAGAATGAGGCAAACGTGCAGACGGGTGACGTGATCAGGTGCCTAGTTTTGGCGAATTTGAGGAGCAAGAGGTTTTTATGCAAAGTTCTACAACATTGTTATGTACCAATCTTTCTAAAGGCAATAAAATCTCTTAAATTTTCTTCTCCACAAAATACTAAATAGCTACCTACATATTTTTCACATGAAATTACAATACTGAATCTTAGAAAATGCCGACCTAGTTGATGATCAATAGGAACAAAATACAGCAAACAATATAAAAAAATGTCATGCACATCAGTGTTTAGGCCATTTGGGTATTGATGATACAGACTCGTAAAATGCATTGGTAATAAAATTCTACAGGTAATTATTTTTAGTAACCACCCGGATAATCGATAATGACCACTGTAAGCAACGTGGAAAACCCACCCAACCGTATCGAGTTCAGTCTGAACTCACTGCGGTACTCTATTTCACTTCACTACACCTACTTACTATCACGACTCAGATATTTCGTAGTAATATTGTGGTTCCAAAAAAAAATATTTAAAACCACCGTGTACGGTAACCGCTATTTTATCGGATAGGAATGTCCTGGCGCCAATTGAAACCAGCAGCTAAACAATATTTACTCTAATGTTTCAGAAAAATGTAACGGTGGCGCGGATTGTATAGCTCTGAGCAAATGCGCCGGCCTGCACAGACAGCTGCAGCAGGGCAACTCGCCGGAGCTAGTGCAGCTGCTGCGCGGCCTCCACTGCGGCTTCGAGAGCAATGACATGCCCAAGGTATGATCTATAAGCATTTTTTTCTTACTGCCGTGATAGGCAGACGAGCTAACGGCCCGACTGAGGGTAAGCGACTCCCGCTGCTAATGGACTTTACAATGCCAGGGGCACATACAAGCCGCTGCCTACCTTAATACAATAAAAGCACGCGTTTGTTTTCAAGAAAGATATGAGAGCTAATAGTCTTACAAACGAGAATGCGAACGTTCGATATGGTGTTGAACAATTATTATTTTGCTGGTTGTGCGTTAGTACTTATCATCGACAACGGCGCAGTTTCCTCAAAGACCCGTTTATTTAAGATACATAAAACATAGTAAAGCTTAACCACTAAATTATTCGAAAATAATTGGTGTTGATTGTTGTCACTCTTGTATCTAATATTAGTTGACAAATAAGTTCGTTAAGAGAATAATACAATGAATCTGGCATAGCAGTATGCACAACCACGAAATATGCTCAGCTATGTCCACATTGATAAATTAACATCTGTTTTCGCTCTCTTTAAGTTCATCATCCACTCTACTATCTCAAGATGTATGTTGAGGACGTAGCATTTACAAGAACGACTTGATTTCCAGATTTGTTGCCCGCCAGAATTTCTGGAGCCAAGAAACGGGTTCCCAAGCTCGCAAAGCAGGCCGACAGTCGACCCCTTGACACTGTTGCCGAACATGCGCGACTGTGGCATTCAGAATAACGACAGAATTGTCGGTGGTGAACAGACTGACATCGATGAACATCCATGGATGGCTTTACTGAGATACGACAAACGTAAGTATCATGTTCATAATTTGAGTTTGGGATACCGGATAAGTATCAAACGATAAACTGCCCACAGTTAGAGACATTTGATGTATAATTATATAAGTAGTTCCTTAGTAGTTACCATAGACCTATGGTCTTTCGTTTAAAGGAGAATGAGCATAAATGTATGGAATCTGGTACGGCACCTATCGGAATGAATGATACACCGTTGGAAAGCTATTTTTGTGAAGATAAAGAACAACCATGGCGCGAGTTCCGATTCACTGTCCGATCAAAATAATCTTACTTGAAAATATTTTTTTTTATACATCCTATTAAGTATGTACACATACTTTTATTGTAAGACCTATCTAACGATGGTAAATGCATTTTGATTGGGCACGAGGGATATTTATTAGCCATAACTTAATTTTTCTGAATGAAGCCCTAAAATTCATAGCCGTTGAGAAATCTACATGAAGTACATTACGCCGTTTTAAGGTAAAGTTACTCATATTTTGTCGTGAAAATTCACGAAGCTTGTATTTACTTGTACACAGCTTATGGATGGGGATTCTACTGTGGTGGAGTTGTAATTTCTTCGCGATACGTCTTGACGGCCGCCCACTGCGTGAAGGGTTCTGACTTACCCCCAGACTGGAAATTGTAAGTTTAATACTTTCATTTCTTTAACGTGCATTACGTGGAGATTGTTATATTTACATTATTAAATATTATAACGGACATTTCTTATATTTAATGGCGCTAATGAAAATGAATCTGTCAATGAAGTTCATTTTTAGTTTAGCTTAATTTGGAAGTGGAATAATGCATGTATTGTTTCAAGAAATAATTCGGCAAGTTTATAAATAATCCAAAGAAATATTTAGCGCGTGAGCATGTGCATGTAATGTAGTTGCACGATTGTGATAACAAAAGTCGTGGGTCAAACTTCCATATCGTAATTCTACGTATTTATGAATATCATCTATAAATTATTCTGTATATACGAGTATTCAAGACATAAAACATTGCAAGCAAATGCGAATTTTCCAAACATTTTTTTTATTAAAAATTGAACCAAAGATGTAGGCCCAGAAGCGATGGGGCGAACTTTCAATAACTGGCGGGATTCATCTGCAGACTATGACAAATCAAGGAAACGAGGAAGGCCTTTGCCCACCAGTGGAACACAATACTCACATGTATGAATGACTGAAATGTATTCTATGTATGGCCATACGCTTCTCTCCACCACACTTTAGTACGAAAATAAGGTCGGTGAAAGGTTGCTACTAGTGGCACCTGCACACCATCTCAGGATAGGAACTGGCATGGTATTTGTTATGGAACAATTTCATAATATAATAGCCACTAAAATTTTAATTTTGTAAAGTAGGCACGTATTTATGTACTTAGCAAACCGGTTATAAAACTACTACCTACGTCAACATTAATCTTCTACTTTTAAGGATAATGATACATAGAAAATCAAATAACATGCTGTAGTACTTTGTTACATTTTTGTTTTATTTAAGTATGATTCATATTATGATTGAAGTATATTAAAATTACGACATTATTTTGTTCCAGATCTCAAGTTCGTCTTGGCGAGTGGAACACTTCAAGTACACAAGACTGCGTGGATGACGACTGCACTGTACCGGTCCAGGATATACCCGTAGAAGAAATTATTGCACACGAGGGTTACGAGCCCCAAGATAACAATCAGCAGAATGATATAGCGTTGTTACGGCTAGCACGAAACGTGCAGTTTAATGGTGAGAACTGTTTTTTGTTTCATAAAAGCGTTTCAATAGAATAAAATTGCGTTTTTCGAGTATTTCAAACGTTTTGTTATTTACAAGTTGTAAAGCCTTACTGTTGTTAAAACTAAAGGTACATAGAACAAATGAATCGGCATAATAGAGGTGGCACCACCGTCTTAGAAATCTGTCGTGAAGGATCGGCTTTGCTGTTGCGTTTCGTTCGGTGTCTGATACATAGACTTTAAAAGCTGGCAGAAGGAAGTCCGTATGCTCCGCAATAGGAAACAACACGGTGTTTGCTATCGCGGAAGTGGAAAACCTATCATAGTGTCACACGCAAGTGGTCAATACGGTTTCGATCAGGCCGACACGACGTACCTTCTTGAGTCTACAAACGATGGATCTTACTCTATTCCAAGTTCATTGCACTTACAACTAGGTGTCGTGGAATTACTTGAATACACCATAAAATAATATAAAGCGGCCAGAGTAATCTTACAATTATATTGTGCTTGTTATAGATTTTGTGAAACCTATCTGCCTGCCAATCTCCAACGAACTACGACGAAGCATGTTTGATGGCTATGAGATGGAAGTTGCGGGATGGGGAAAAACTGAAACCCGTAAGTACCTATATTTTCTATTCCATATCAAAAGGAAGAACTTTTGTTTCTTTTTTCTACTTTTTGTTCGTGTAGATATAGTTTACGATAAATCTATATAATAACCCATTTCTAAAATTCCCGGAAAACTTTCCAGGTAACCATTTTTTTTCACCAAAAATTAGGAACTAGAAAACCGATTACAGTGACCCAAAGTAGGGACATGCCCCAGATAGGAGCATGCCACCACCATTGGGAGTATTCATGTCTCGGCAGTCGACACATCCGCGATATCTATTTAATCGTCTGTCACCGGTGAATACGCTTTTAAAACTGCACAGCTGAATTTAAAGTTCGACCTGTCAGTACAAATGAACATCCAAGCCTTTATCTAGTTAAACTAATAACATTAATCATGGATCACTACCGAAGTAGTCAATACTACGAATATTATAGTATTAAGCGCCATCGTAATTCGTAATAATTTTTATCCATATCCTGGAATTTGACAGAAAACGGCGGTAGTACGCTGCGCAGGGCAACTCTCGGAGGCATGGGGCCTGAAGGTTGGCCAGCTGTTCCGAAACACATATCTTTCGTTCCTAATACAGTATAATATAAAGCCCGTTCCTAGCATGTATCTTTTTGTTCAAAAACACAATGGACGCTGAACTACGCTGACGAAAATGCATGAAGCCTGAATAATAATAAAAAATATATGTATGTTGCAAATACTCTGCCTGTTAACACTAACTGTTTTGTCCCTTTCGAACGACTTTAGAATTCAGTTTGAGCGAAGATGACAAAACATTCGATAACTAAAATAGGTTTTAAATCTGTCTATGAATGCTAAGAACATACCCGTCGTTATTTTCGCTGCATGGCATCCCTGCTACACGCGCGCAGCTTTATTGATAAGTCGATTGACAAATTTGTAATTTCAGGTACGGAGTCTGACGTAAAACTGAAAGTTCGCGTGCCAGTAGTGAACAGGAACACGTGCGCAAGCGTCTACGAAAGAGTAGAACGACAAATCACTAACAAACAGCTTTGCGCCGGCGGCGTCGAAGGCAAGGATTCTTGCAGAGGCGACTCAGGCGGTGCTCTCATGGGCCAAGCACCGAGCGCTAACAACTGGATGGTACTAGGCGTGGTCTCGTACGGACCTTCCCCCTGCGGCACCGCAGGCTGGCCCGGAGTGTACACTAGAGTAGGAGCCTTCATGGACTGGATATTATCAAAGTTACGACCTTAAACAACACCCGACTGAACATTTTTTGTTACATAAATTTATTATATGAACGACGAGATAAAAATATATATTTCATATTTGTTAATGATGCATTTGATAAACATTTTAAGTTATGTGTTTGTTGTATTATAATAAAACTGTGTTAATGGACGCAGTTTAGTCACAAAGTGCCATTATATTGTACATTAAATCCGTACAATTACTCACTACAACGTGTGAATGAATTTTGCCTTGCCAATGAATGTGTATAGCGTTCATATACAAATGTGATTATAGAAACGATTTTAATTAAAATAATCTAACTAAAACTCTGGGTACTTTTATTACATTACCGATAAGATATCCTTACCTACCTATTATAGGTAAGTAAATCAAAATTTAACAGCAGATAATTATATTTGCGGATTATTTTACTTAGGTAGGGTTTAGCCAAGAAATTATTGTCACGGTGCCATTTAACCTAACACCATAATCTGGAATATAGTCGTTAACTTAGCACCACAGACTTCACACATAGGAGTGTTCCTTCACTAGCCTATCGGCGGCAAATCTGTTAATGGCCGCTGTTTTCCTAAGTGAAATCATTTCAAACATCAACGCATATATTAGCGGTCCGCCGCTCGGTTGTAAAATTACGCAGTCGGCAGAAGAGAACTTATTGCTATAAAACCACGTTAAAACTTGAGGGAGATTAACGTAAGAAACTAAAGCCCAAGCTGCCTCACGTAATGCGGGGGAGGACAGTAACCAGCAGTTAAGTGAATCATAGCAGCTGATAAACTATAATTACTAAAAGGATGTAGGTAGCGGTGGATACCCTTAGGCACCCAAGATTCAGCAGCGTATAAAAACAAAAACAAACATGAAAAACACAAAGAATAATATCTATTTAAAAGACGATAAGTGAGATAACAATGAAACAGATCAGATTTAGGTAATGCAATTAGCCAGGTATTAACGATAATTATCTGTATGTTCTAAAGGCGATAATTAATTAATTAGGTAATTAAATATAAGTATTTTTAGTTAATCCTTCGCAATTTTTATATGTTAGGTAGGTAGATACTTATACATTTTTATTATTTATACATTATTGAATTGAATTTTAGATAAATACTTATTTATTAAGTACGTAGGTATTATAATAAGTATGTAATTGAGTTTATTTCAGATCACTGATAATTGAAATAGGAGAGAATAATAGGAAGATTAATAGGTAATGATTTTTAATAAATTAATAAATATTTTTAATACAAAGTTACGCAAATTCAAGTCTATTTATCTATCGGTAGTAAAAGGTGCCATTAGTGCCACCTATAGTTTAACTAACTTATTTCCAACCTAAAGCACAATTGGGGATAGCATGCTTGATGCTTCCATACAGCCTTCGATCAAATGCATAAATTCCAGCCCTGGCCAAATCCTATAACATTTTACAAACCAAATAACTTATCAAATAATTTGCTCCATTTAAGTATCGAACTCAGTTCCTCAACCTATTCACAGTCCATGCGTGCTGCCAATTTGTATTTTTTTCATGCCCGAATACTCAAACGCCAATTAAATATTAAGTTGCACTTAACTACCCACGTCCCACTTAATCAGTACATTTAATCGGGACTTTGGTAGTTACGTAAGTGCAACATAATATTTAAGCAACGATTTAGTATTCGGGCGTACGTCTTATAAGTACATTTAAGAATTCACTACGTATTGAAATAAAACTATTTTTACGGATTTTATCGCGATTTGGTTTAATTTTTACATTTTTTAACTTCCCGACGTTTCGATTACTTTACAGCTTTCGTGGTCACGGGGCGGACTACGCGGGCCACGAAAGCTGTAAAGTAATCGAAACGTCGGGAAGTTAAAAAATGTAAAAATTAAACCAAATCGCGATAAAATCCGTAAAAATAGTTTTATTTCAATGTGTAACATTCGCGTAAATCTAAGAAACCATTATAATTCACTACGTATTTACATTGTGTTTATCATTTAATTCAGTCATTACAAAAATGTCACGGATGTGCCATATCTGTATTGGAATGACGATAACAATACAAATTGCTACTGAATATATAAAAAAGACGCATTTATGCAATAACAAAGCATAAAACAATTTTCCTGAGCCTGCCTTGTGTCTGTACCTAGACAGTTGAGATTTATTGAGCATTACTAATGTATTTTACACCTCGATGTAATTACACTCCATGATATCATTCTGAACTGCAATTCCTTGAGAATATATTACTTACATTAACGCTTTATTGCAAGTCTGAAAATGGAATCATTTTAGTTTATTTTTAAAATAGACAATTATATTCATATTGTATTGTATAATAGGGTATTTGACTCCATTTTGATTTCATAGCAAAATCATTAAAATTAATAGATATATTTATTTTCGTCTGTTTTATTTTGCAGTTGCAAAAATGTTTTTATTATAACTCTTAGTAGTAATTATGAATACGAAGAATTTAATGCAATTAATCATTGTGTCTTACAAGAACATAATTGCAGTATATTTACTACAATGTAATCGTGTTCAAAGTTACCTCAAGCAGTAATTCGGAGTCTTTAGAGCGTGACAAGCACGCTCGTTTGTACCCACGAAGTTGATAACTTAATTATTGGATAACTTACGCCAGAATAATCAAACGCCTTTTAAGTATTATATTGCATTTTACTATGAAAGTCTTACTTAAATATACGATTAAGTATGTATGATTAAGTGGGATGCAGGTAGTTAAGTGCAACTTTATATATAAATGGCGTTTGAGTATTTTGGCGTTAGTAACACAAATAAAACAAAGGTTTAATTTTATATTTAATAAAAGTTACAATAAAATAAATACTATATAGCTAAACTTATTCATCTTCTCTTCTGGATTTTGGCCACACTTCTGCCTCTCACAATCTTCCTCACCACACGACAAACTTATTGTGACAAAATATATTACTTTGTTTAATGTAAAAAATATGGATATAAATAAAAATACATCTAAATAACCTTGGCACAAAATTATTATGTTTGTACTTGATCATGTTCAGCTGATTCAGGAACTTCCCTATGATTTTTCATTTTATTTTTGGTAATTTAATTGTGTCATAAATGTTTCATTTCAATGAAACCTTAATCTAATTTTTTTACAGCTCTACACAGTACAATATGGCAGTTTGTAATTTACCAGGTCCACATAAAACTCGGAAATGAATACTGTTCTCATTAAACTAATACATGTATGTTAAAAAACTTCATAAAAATACATTTCTGTATTAAAAACAAATTAAATCTATAATAACTTAAATGTTTTTGTACTCTACTAGAATTTATTTGGATAGTACGAGTTTAATGCCCGAAAACTCAAAGGCCACTTAAATATTATTTTACACTTAACTCAGCAAGTCCCTAAATGTACTGGTTAAGTGGGTAGTTAAGTGGAAATTTATATTTAAATGGCGTTTGAGTATTCGGGCGTAAGATATTTATGAGATTTACAATTTGAGAAACATTTTCTAATCGTACATTGGAGATAACAATGCTATTGTAATCAGGATACATCTACTTTAGTTTTGAGTATGAAAATGAAAATGTTTTAAATATCATAATTGTATTGCAAAAAGATCTATTAAGCATCGGCGAGATTACAAGCAGCTGTATTAGAAATAACTTGAAAAATGAGAACACAATTTAAAGAATTAAAAGGCTATTATATACTATAGTTACATACATTACATACTATAGTAAGATGCAACTGGAATGCATACATCTATTAACTGGAAGTAAAATAGGGTATAAAAATGGAATGGCACATTCCTCTAACTAATCTATACATAGTTAAAACATTTATTTAAAAGTTTTAGTATATAAAATATAATACATATGTATATGGAATGTCATATGTAATACATAGTACAAGGTTAGCAGCAACAATAATGTCTAGAAAAATAACTCTAAACAACACTTACATTAAAACAGCTCACTTTTCAGATCAAGTTACAGATTATGTTGCATACTGCATTATGCATTTCAACATTTGTTATTCGAGCTACGGTGTTAGTTTTCTTGATTGTTATTTTCAATTCAATAAAATTTGCTGCCAATGAATTACTTGCCTTAAATACTCAATGTCTGATTTCAATTTAGTTACGTCTTAGTCAGAGCTTTGAAGCCTCTAAGTTTCTTGAAGGTTGAAAATCATGTTGAATTGTATAAACCCTCAAAATTAAGATGCAGCAGCTATTTCTACAGGAAGATCTCTGGACACACCATCATCACTTGTTTCTACAACTGGTTCCTCAACCCAGGCTTCTTCGGTCTTTTCATCATTTAAGCTAACATCACTTGTACCATTTTGCTCACCATTAACCTGACCGTTGCTTGTAAGCAATTCCTGCAGTTTCATACCAAATTCAGCATCTGTCTCGGAAACAGCTTTCACCATTCTGTCTTGTTCCTCTTCGGACCAAGTTGGGTACCATTCGTTGAATAGCTTGATCTGGAAAATAATTTTTAGAATAAGTATTTTCTCTTTATGGTTACATTTGTTATGATGAATAGATGGTAATCCAATTTACCTTAATATCGTTCTTTGCATTGTGATAAAATACAATCATAGCATAAGTCATGATTTTAACAGGAAATATCTTTTGTTAACAGCCATTCATAGCTTTTCAACCTTCAAAAAGAATGATCAATGGATATTGTGATTGCATTTTCAATACTCAATATGAAGCATTCTTTTATTTGTAGAGAAACTTAAACTAACATGTTTTATTTTTTAAATACCTCTATATATGTATATATGAACACATTTTACAATACACATTTAGCTAGGTATATAAAAAATACAGAACTGCCTAAGGTATCTATTGATTCTACTAAAAGATTTTATATTTCTTTATTATATATTACCTAAACAATGAAGTGGATAACATTATATTATAAAAAATATATTGAAGTAAGATACTAACACGGCATTGAAACAAGCTGACAGGCTTATCTTGGCATGTCATGTTGGACATGGTAGCAGCCAGCAGATCGGGTTTATCTCCACGAGCCGCAGCCAGTATTGGTAGGAAATCCTCTCTTTGCAGCTCACTGAACTCTCCAAACCACTGGAGTATATACCGTAACTGGGCCTCTGAAGTTAAACCTGGTGCTGACATTCTGGGGCCTAGGGGACGGTGTTCCCCTAAAAAACAATTCTTTTTTTAGACAATGGTTATGTGTATTTTATACATAACTGAGAATATACTATTCTTTTAAATGTATGGTTTGTGATAATCAAAACAAGCAATAGCAGTTTCTGTGGCCTTTATTCTTTATTATACACTATAAAGGTTGAAAAAGAGGTCTGTTTTATTAAAATTTATGTTTAGGTACTTAATTGTGAAACAGGCCAGTAATAATAAATTAACACAGTCAGTAGTCACATAGCTAAACCAAATCTATTCTTTGTATTAGACCTACTGCACCTGTCTATTGCTAGTTTAATAAAGATCATAAGCCAATCGCCTCTCACTTCTGCACAAGTATGTACCAACGGCTTAGTATTAAACACTTAATAAATTAACTGACACAAATCTTACTTTGAGGAGTGACTGATAAATAAACATTAGACCCAAACAATAAACCCATTGTAAATTCACAATTAAACAGTAAGATATTAGCACAGAAGTGTAGATAAATCCACTGTACACTTTCCAACACCGATTGCGACTGAGGCTTGAGAGAAACAAAGCTAAGCAAGGTTAACCACCTAACTTAATTTCACCTTTCAACTTGTTATATCACGTATTTTCACTTTCTAAATTCCCAATTAATATTTATAGGTATCAATTTTATAATTATGTAACTAAACCAATCGTGTTCAGTAATAATACGGGTTTATATTACAAATATATATTTGCTTTGTACTAATTTAATTATTGTTTACTCACGTCTCAATGTAGATCACTGCCGATTAAAAAATCAAAGCAATTTCTGCGCAATGAGCCAATTACTTGATTGTCTGTGCCTATTGTACTTTTGAATATAATGAAATTATAGGAATGTTCTATTGTAAAGATATTATTTTAATTAACTTTGCGACTTGCGTTAAGTTTGATCATTGATGGCTGTAATAGTTTACAAATTATTTTATTATTGCTTGAAGTCACCTATTCCGTTACACCATGCAAGTACATTATACGATATTTTTAGCATGGTATCTGAACTGTTTCATAAAGTGGGAAAGAGATAGAATGATGTATGTTGAACAGCGTGTGGAACAGTGGAACTTCCTTTAGATACCTAATATTAAACTGATAAATATTAAATGTAAACATTAACGCTCTAGTATATTACTATAATCTATGATTAACGCAGTAGCGGAATGGTTGATTTCGAGCATGAATTAATGAATAACGAATTAAGTAAATAGTAGGCCATCTTTGAATATTTACATATTATATTAAAATTATAGAATAAGTCCAGTACCACGTCCGTTTACTGATAGATGTTGGATAGATACTGAATAAGAAGAGCACAATCAATTTAGATAGGTTGCTTTATTATTGCATGTAGCTTCAAGTGCAGTGCGAATTGCGATTATTCTATTAAATATGTGTAAAGATCTTATAGAATATCTACCTATATGTATTAAGCTACATAAGTCCTATTTTAATAGTAGCGGACTGGATTTCTGAAATTAAGATTTTAGGTTCAGTTCGAAATTATGAATTTAACTATCGCTCACATAATAGTAATAATGAAAAGTTCCGCGGGGAAACATGCTCTTATTTTTAACCATAGTAAACCGCTTTAAGCCTTCTTTCCGATACCTCGAGGGAGGTCGCAAGGGTCATGTTGAGGTCACCGGGCTTCCAGTATGACACGCGGGGTCAATTGTCCGCACCGCGCAGATGTTGCAGCCAGGCTATGTCCCTACCTAGATTTAAGAAAATTCTTTGCCGGCCTACCGATTAAAACCTCTCGGCAGGCGATGTGGACGGGCGAGTAGAGCCCAGTTGATTCACCGTGTCGCCGGCGAAACATGCTCTACCACAGTCAAATAAACTGTTACACTACAAGAATAATAATAATAGAATATGGCTTGAACAACCATCATTCATGTACAGTGAAACATGAATTTAATTAAAGGCGGTTACATCAATAATCTCAGCTAGACTGGAAATGAAAATAGATGATATTTAGTACGATTGGAAGGAATAGTACATAAATTAAATAATAATAAATGTTTATTTTAATAACATGACATAAAAACAAATAGCCTAAACTAGGCAACGCCTGTAACCTGTGATACCAAATGAATTTCAAATGTGAAGATACCAACCACCAATACGCAATAGACCAACGCAGTGGAGACTATTAGAGAACATTCTAAATACTAAATATAGTAGACTTATCAAGTATCTGGACAGGAATAATATTATTGCTCAAAATCAATATGGCTTTAGAAGATCAAAATCCACGGAAGATACTATTCAATAAACCGTTTCTATTGCCATAAATAATGCTGCTCAAATTAAGACGCTCGGAATATTTTTGGACTTGTGTAAAGCATTTGATACCGTTTCCACTCCCACTCTATTGAATAAGTTAGAAGGTGTTGGTATTCGTGAGCTTGCGTTGGACATCTTTATGGGTTATATTGAACTGGACGTACCTACTCATCAGGTCAAAATAAATAAACTTATCAGCAACGACGATACAGTTTCTTATGGTGTACCGCAGGGTACTGTGTTAGGGCCTACCCTGATTCTAAGATAAATTAATGATCTTTGAAAAATCATAATTGTTGCTTGAACGTCGAACGTTGCTTAGTGCAGTTTTTATTTTATTTATTTATAAGTTCTTCACAGCTGACAAAACATATAACAACTTATTTATACTAAACAATACGCCAATTACGAAGTACTCATTATATAACTTGCAAAGAGTAGACAGACAATTATAATTTAAGTGTCTGTGTCTGTGTTTGTGAGTGTGAGTGAGTGAGTGAGTTAATAACTATTAAGGTACAAAAATTATTGTTTCATTCTTTGTAGGTTCAAAAATAAATATTTTATTGTCTTTTCTTTTCTATCCCGTAGAGTGGTCGGTATTTAAGGTAGGTATTAGATTTTTCCGTAAGGCATACCTTTCGTAATAAAAGATTAGGGTACATAAGTAAAATTATTTTTTCATGTTTTTATTGTAGAAACAAATAAAAATACATTGTTCATTAACGTAAGAACAGCTAATTCGTTGTTTACACCATCGTAAATTGACACTGGAAAACATAGTTTGTACTACAACATATCTAGACTACTTAAAATAATACAATATTAATTTATGGCCTATACGATTCTTCTGCTTCTTCCTGTTTTACAATATCACAGACAGACAACAGCTTGAAATTCATATATGCTATAGTTTTTTACAATTGCATCGATTGGGTCTAAACTACATAGTACCTATATAAAGTCGTAAATAGGATGGACGATTATGCCGGCATCTTCACCGAGCACCCAAAACGACTGTCAATACAAAATCAACGACCAGAAGCGCCATTACATATTTAAGCGAATATGGCCAGAACAACCATCATTCGTCATGAATTTAATTAAAAGCGGTTACATCGATAATCTCAGTTATACTGGAAACGAAAATAGAGGATCGATTGTGGGTACGATTAGAAGGAGTATTACATAAATTATATTTTATGTCTTGTCTGCTGACTAGATTTTTTAAATCGTACTTCGCATAGTCATTGAAAGGAGCATACAAATACGGGGTACTATAGCTGTTTGGAATTTAAAATTAATACAGAGCTCCTTTTCATCTGAGGTTATATTTTCGTAAATCTATGTGTTCATTTGTGACAGCAATAAATGGGTTGTGGTATTAATTTTGAAAGATTAATTATTTTACAAATATTTGAAAATAAGTTATTACAAGCTGCAAAATTAAACAGGGCCCGATTTAAACTTTGCAAACCCCAATGAAATGTCTTAATAAAGCGTTTTACGTACTCTGCTTCTTTACGTCATTATAATATAAACATGAAAATATCTTAACCATGCTTATTCTAAAATAAAACTATTATATCACAAAATAAAATAAATAAAATATAGACATTTGGTCTCTACCATCATTACATGTCGGCATTTTATTAAGTACGAAAGACATATCAATACGGATTAATTTTAATGTCGGTAACCTAAGATTTAATTAATTAATTTTTCACTGGAATATTTGCGACAGGAATATATAAAAAGGTGTTTATAATTCTTTTTAAAGTGAATATTTAGCGGTCGTGAGAGTGTCCGTGATCGTGGTCGTCATCCCCGTGAGAGTGGCTGTGGGGAGCTGGAAAAGAAAATATTCATTTTATAATAGATATACACAACAAATAAAATACTATAAATTATTTAAAACCCAAATGAAATAGACACTTTAACTTAAGTCATATTGCATGGAGTTACTGGTCCCAACCAAAAGTAACGAACTGAAACGTTAAACGATAAAGAATCATTACAAGAATCATGTAGTGATCTCTAATTTCCTTCGTAATTCGGAAAGTAATTTAAATTTTTTGTTCAGTACACTAGCGAAATCTTAAAATGTATTCGATATAAGTTTGTTTCAAATACTTACTCAACAGCTTAAGTCCGAACATGAGGAAGAATCCAACAACGGCGGCAGCGTATTGCAAAAGGCCGCTCCTATCTCCCTTCCAGATTTCGAAGAAGATGACATATACCAGGGTTCCTGAGGCAAGACCCTGCAGCACCACGGATGTGATACCCGCAGCAGTAGCACCCTGGCCTCCGACCAGAAGCAGACCGATACCAATACCCAGGGAAGTAATGATGGAGAAGGTGAAAATGTAGACGATCATCAGCCAAGTCTTGGTGCGGGTGGCAATTAGTTCCACACCCACGCAGAAGGCAATCACCAGTTTGTGGGCAGAAATAGCTCCCAACATGTACCTGGAATAAGATATTAAAAATATAAAGTAAAAAGTACTTTAGTGCTGTATGCCACCTGATAATAAGTGATATCCAAACTAAAAAGAACATCCCCGGGAAAGAGATAGTTAACTCTAGCTGGTCAACGCAATTATGTTAGTAATGGAAACCGAATAAATACAGACTGAACCTGTGACGTAGCACATTTGCCTGAGTTAGTTTCATCACCAGCAACATGAGCTTCTAACAGGTACTTAATATGTTACGTACAAATCGATGAATGTCTATAAACGTACCAGACATGCGACGTGCTGGATTCCAGACCAACTGCTAAGCCTTCGAAGAGTTCGTGGATGGAAAGAGCCAGCACGATGAGAAGACCACGCAGAGCTGCGGTGACGGTATCTTCGTCGCTGACGACGGGCATGTGGCTGTGGTGGTGGGAGTGAGCGTGTCTGCAGTTAGTGTCCATATCCTAAAAATAAAAATTGATTATGTATATTATTTGAGAGCGTGAACATATAAAGAAGTGAAGTAATTTTACTAAACACTAGGATCTCTTAATATTTAACTCCTGTTATTGAATCTGTCTGTTTTGTTTAAATACGAGTAACATCGTTCATACGAAATGAAAGTGCTTTAAATATATCAGACAGTGTCTTTCTATAAGGTACAAGAATTTTATATAGTACAAAACTGGACAGATTTTAGTGTTGATCCATCGTGAGATCTCTATCTACAACTTGGTTTTGGAGGGGCGAGCATTGTAACTTTCTACTGATGAAAGCATTATAAACTTATCAAAATATACCTTCTCTTTTGAGGCTTCGCTGTCAACGAGATCAGCAGTCGAGTTGGTGGCGCTCTTGTCTCCATTGCTGTGACTTCCGCTGCTGCCACCACCGCTCTTACGGATGCTGAGGTTCCTCACTAAGTGAGTGCCCTTGTCCGCTTTCTTCTCTCTGTAGTGGATGTATAGGTGAACCAGCTCCTCAATCAGGTACATAATGAAGAAACCGGAACATGTCAGCAGAGGTGTTAACATGAAGTCGAATTCATTCATAGCCCCGATCCCTGGAAAAAGGAAAAATATTAATTAAAATAAGATAGTTAATAGGTTAAAATTCATCATCATCATCATCATGAAATAGGTTAAAATTCGTATGTGGTAAATTAAAAGTCGAGGTTTCATTCAAATAAAAGGGTTGAAGTTGGTCTAGTGAGATTCTATGCAAGGGTAGAGATGCACTTGGCGCTGGAAGAGCGTTTATATATGGCCGGCCTGAATTACTTACAACTTTTTGTTAGGCAATTTTGCTGTCTTTAAAATAATTCCATAACTGTACTTTGTATAATATTTACACGCCTAAATCTTATATCAGTAAATCGGTAGCAATGTGCCGCTATGACAATAACCCTTTAATTGTTTTACGCCATGCACTTGCAAACTTGTGCGTTCGAATGATTGAATTGAACTAAGTTTTATTTATGACTGCTATATTAAGACATATCTTCAAAATAGTAATTTATTGTAATTTGGCTAAATTGTCTCCAAGAACCGACAATTGACGTTGATATATTGGTTGAATTGACTAAAATTGATTTTATTGCTACATATACCTATGATGACTTTAAATATTAGACCAATTTCACTTATTGTCAATCAGTGATCGTAATTGCTATGAGTAGTTAATTCTATTTATTATCATTAATATCCTTACATTTGTAAATACCTTTTAAACAACACAGAAAAAACATAATTGAACCCTGTAATGGATCTTATTTTAATACTGTTTCTGTGTTGTAACGCAATATATGTGTGTATTTAATTTCACAGTGACGAATGGCATTGTTATTAAAGTACAAAAGCGGGTCGATAAAAAATAGGTGGCGTGAAGGTTGCGTCCTGCATGGACTACAAATTAGAAATACCTACCTTTGTTTATACGTACTAGATACATTTAGGCAGAACTATAGCTATGCCATATAATTTACTGCATATTTAACAAGATTACATTTAGAACAAATATAAACAGCTATGAAAAACATGTAGTAAAGTATTGAAATATGATTTTCTAGTAATTGTTCCATGTTACTCGTATTTTATCGATTTAATTTAATTCTGGTATCATTGCCAATTAGTCACGAAAATTTGTTTATTTCTTTACATCCAGCAATTTTTAAGACATGTTAAATATAATATTAATTAAGTATGCTATAGTCGTGAGTTGGATTTCATTAAAATATTTTCCATATAGCATGTTTGCTACCGCAATACATTTTAATATTCTGTTATTAATAAATACTCATTGCAATGTAAGTGACCATTTTATACATTGATTTCCCACAAGCTAAGCGTTTTTTCAATTACGGCCACACCCTATCCAAGTACTCCCGTGGAACAATTTCAGTTTCACCCAGTTATAGCAATCGTAGTTATGAACATTTAGCGCACATTTAGTGTACTTCGCAATAAACGAAACTCTGGCGAAACAATAGCCCCCGACGAATCGGAGCGCTTAAATCGCTGTCCATTTTTGTAACATAAGGTCAAACGCAAATAATATAGTTGAAGTCTTTTTAGATCTGGAATGAATTTTAAACAGCATAGTTTTGCATTCAAAGACAAAGCCTTTAATCTGTCACGACAAAGTGAGTAGTGACCACAACATCTGATGGTAATTGCGAGCAATGTGTTGTATTCAGTATTCACCAGCGTGTGATAGTTATCTCTCATAGGTCATCATAATTATACCAGGCTATTACAAACCTGGTAATTTACAAGCTGAACCATACACAATCATTAGCCTTTTTCCGAGAAGGGGTAGGCAGAAATGCCACCAAGACTCTTACGTTTCGCCTTATGTGATCAAGATAAAAATACAAAAATTTAAAATCACTTTTCCCGACCCGGAATTCGATCACGAGACCTCAGCGTTGTAATCGTACCGTAGTACAACTGCGCCACCGGGGCAGTCGGAACCAGGATGAACCAGAAGCCCAAAAACCCCTGTTGGCTTGCTAGGCTTTTGCCACTATTAGGGTGGATACGATAATACCAATCCCAACGAAAATGCTTCACGAAAAATAAATATTTATATAGTTAATTGTAAACAATTACATCATTTGCGTTTAAAATCTGTCATGTTTTCATTCCGCTTTGTAGTTATTGTGTTCGTGATCGTAGACGTGTATCCTTGACATTCGAGTCCTTAAAAGGTAACAGGTATCAATACAATTCACTTAATAAAATTCGAACAATTGACTGATGCACTGCCTATAACAAAAACTGTAGGGGCAAAAAATTTTGCACAATATTCATTTTAAAATATAAAAGTCGATAATTGAAAGTATTTCTATGGGAGGGGGGATCAAATTGGCTAAGAAAGCTACGAGTAGTACGGGAATTCGTCGCTTGTGCAATAAAAATTTCTTTATATAATATAGATAAGTAATCTACCGACTACGCGTTTCTATCTAACATAAATCTTTACCTAACATTGTATAATTTGATCGATAACTTACATCAGAACATTACCGCCATTTCGTAAAGAAATTCCGATGACCAAAATTACGTTATTAATAAGCAAATTAATTAATCCAAGGGAACCTCCATGAATTGTATTGAAGTTCTAAAACGTATTCCAATAGGTACGTTGAAAAACAAAAGAAAAAAGGCCAAGGGTGGACTGAACCACTCGTAGAATAAAGTTGCATACTAACTTAAGGTTCAGTCGCATCAGTATCCTTTTAATATAAACTCGAAAGGCTCTGTTTCTTTCCATGGCTCAACAATGAAATGGATTCAGTTTCTAATATGCTATTAAGGAATACTTGATACACTTTGATTGTATCTCATATCATGATATCAAAGGGGCAAAGTGTGGAATTTAAATTCATCATCGTCATTTCTGGGTCGGGGGTGACAGAATCCTCTTATCCCAGAAGGACAGTGTTTTTTCCAAACAGGAGGAAACCGTGTTTATCAGCCAGTAAAATACATTTTGTTGATTATTTTATACATAAAGTACATAATATATCACTAATCATTTACCTTCAACATTTATCTTTGTAAATAGACATAATTCAACAATATCTCGTTACATTACTGATAATAACGGCGTCTAACGACAGTGTTTTTTACGACACTTTATCATAGCATGACAAAATTTTATGCAATTATTACGAATACGTCACGGAATTTATATGTACTCATTATCTACAATACGGGCGCTGTTACAATGATTCGAAATAATCATTATGACTTATAAGGATGCACGAAATTTTTAATCAAGAGGTCAATGTCACCACCCTGGAAGTTTTGCAATTTTTAATCAATATTTTAGGATCGAAGGTCTTATAATTTGAATTCTTAAATACAGGTTTTGTGCATCGTGATGCAAAACATTAAAATCGGTGTAAAGCATGTATCTGATTTAACCTTCGAAAAAATATACACTTGATCGAAAGATTTAACCTTAAACTTACATAAATCTATAGTTTGTAAAATTCACAAACCATAAAAATATATTTTGTAAATTTATTAGAGTAAGAGCGTGTTTTCGTGGGTATGCTGCTTGGCCTTAATGCAATAAGAAAGAGGCAAAAGCAGTCGACCTCGCCGGTTGCTCCGCGCAGTTCCAACTGGCCCCACTTTCCATTGATCCAGCAACTTTGAAAACATTGTGCGCTATTCGGTTCCTACTTGTATTGTGCCTTTATATTTCGATTCAGTTCAACGTATATAGAATCTCTCAAGAGGTAATAAGGGCTTTGCTTTTGTTGGCCAGGTGTTAAATTTACCAGGTGACTTACTCATTTTGTCTATCTCGTCAGTATATACTGAGACTTGTTTTAAAAAGCACATCGAACTAAAACATTTATTATCTAATTTTCTTTTTGTACTAATTCGCAATAATCGGTTCTTTAAATATTCAAGCCTATTTGTATGGTAGTAAAAATATATTGGGTATCTACACGTTTATTATCTTTTTATATCGAGGTCTTTTTATTAACTATTTAAATAGTTGCCGTAATTATTGCGGAATTAATTTGCGTAAATATATTTTGGAATAGTAAAAGAAACTATGTATTTAAGGATAAGTTCAAATATATAAATGTTCTTATTAAACTAAAATAAAGAAGCGAACCTGTTATGTCAAGTTTTAAAATTCCTTGTGGTTATTCATGATGTAAGGCGATATCATATGTAAATTTCTTACTAAAATAACATAATGAGTATCCACACCTGCCAATAAATTAGGCGACGTAATAAATACGTCAACTCCATTGACCCTTTGTCTGTTGCCACGGCTGGTGACTGGAAACATTAATTCGCATTGGGAAAGTATTTGGCAATGTACGAATACATTGATTACTATATGAGCGCGATAATATTTATACAGCTGAACCTTCGATCAACAATACACACCTAAACCAATAAGTTCCGTTTAAATAGTAGAAAATAACAATTGGCATCACGCAAAAGTTCAATCATTACACCTGATACATCGATAAAACTCATTTGTAATTCAACCGTGATAAGTGTCAAGACTATATTTTTTTACAAATAAACGTAATTACCTAGGTACATACTCAAAACATTAACTTACTTCCCTACTCTATACCAATAAAGCTATAAAAGAAGAATTGTAGTTAGTATCCTTTTGTATGGTATTATGCTTCGCAGAAACTCAAACTTATTTAAAGCTCGCGTTTAAGTATTGCTCAGTTTGTTTAGGTATCTAATAACTGAGTCAACAAGTAAGATAATATCAAATGCATGCCAGTCTCGCTTCGTAGGCTCGTCGTTTGTTCAGAAGTCAATCACCTCATAAAATAGGTTAATTTAATTCATTATATTGTGTAACGTTCTCATTCACTACTTGTGTTATATAACTTTTATACGATACTTTTCTTTATGTACATCTAATTTGTTTACCTAAAGCGATTTTCCGCCAAATGTTTCTTTTACATAAATCGGTTGTTGTCCTTCCGACTAACTTTTACTCGATAAATATTTCATACTGTTGCTTTATCGATACGCTTCGTTGGGGCGCACACTTCATGAAAACACTTTTGTAACCAAATATATGGATTAACTGGAAATTCTTGGTATGTCGAAGATAGAATGTCTGTCGGAATGATTCATTGAAATGTAACTTTGTTTTTTAACTTGCCTTTTGCGTGTCTATGATTGGCTGTAAAGGCTGCAAGTTGTTTAATGCCTAGCAAAGGAAAATAATATCACAGAATGCCTATAATAGAGCGCTTACAACATTATTTCATTTTTATTCGTATTGGTTATCACTATGCTTTACAGACAATCTAGAATTAAAAGGTTACTTGGGTGTTTGACCTCATAGTGTGCAAACATTAGTCCTGCTATTTTATTTTTCACTATTTTACAATATGTTAAAGCAGTGCTCAAAACGATATTTAAGAAAATGACTCTTCAATCTCTACCAAACACCGGAAAATGTCAATTGATTAGAATTTAGTGAATTCTCTACGTGTGACCTTCAATTAAAAATTAATGTTTGAAATGGCCTTGTATATGATAAAAAGCGATCGGTGGCATGCGGTCCACAACGGATATTGAACTTATACACGCAACTCCGGCGGAGCTGGTTCGCGACATGCGAACAGCAGATACAGGATACGAAAAACGTGACTTTAAAATAAGCGAATAGCTAACACCACGCGTAGAGAATTATTGAGTTATCGTAAAATATTGTAGTTAAAAAATAAATTAGTTTCTATTTGTAAATGCAAAGTGCGTGGTGGCCTGTGGGTAACGTACTAGGCGCGGCTGCCTACATGTTCACCTTCGCGGGTTCAAACCCCAGACCACACCTCTGACTTTTCGGAGTCATGAGTGTATTGACAACCACCACGCACTATAACGGTAAAGGAAAAGATCGTGACGGACCTACACACCAAAGCGACTTGTAAGAATTTCTATGGTATGTAAAGTCCGCCAACCCACACTAGGCTAGCGTGGTGGACTGGACAATTGTAAATGCGAAAAATCTTTTGAATCCCTCTCAATCAAATTCTTCATTGTTGAGGAGGCCCGTGCCCTGAAGTGGGACGTATAAGGGCTAGATTACCGTGATTATTATTATTTGCAACGTTGAGGTTTTGTACGGCAATAGAAAAGAGATACCTTTCAGACAAAATATGGATAGATTCTTTCTACTGATACTTTATTAAATTTAATTATTCCGGCAGAAATCGTATATTGTCAAATATTTTGCTCCTACGTTCTAAACTATAGGCAAATAATTTTAAAATTAATGGCCACCAGATGTTCTTCTCAACTTGATCTGAAGTGATCACATTATCATTCGAGTTAACTTAACATTAAATATTCATGTATCGAAAAAAGGACTGCCGCATGTGAATTAGTACGCAGAGGATCACACCTAATTACAAATTGAAATCGTGTCTACGCATTGTCATTTTTGAGGATTGTCGCTTGTTAGACACAAGTCTAGGTGGATTCAGTATTGAATACAGAAATCTTTGGGGATTGCCGCGAACGAAAGTCGATGGACTAATCACTAAGGTATTTTCTTGATGTGTTGAAAAATAGGTTGATTTTTTGTAAAACCGTTTCGTCCCAATATATCATTTATACTATACAATATTTGCATAGGATGACGAAGATGTACGAACTGTGCTCTGCGTTTAAATCGTACCAGCAAAGTAAACCTGTGCTTGAATTATGTAGGTAGTAAAGAGAACGTTTATTTGGCATCATTACATTAATCTGACTTTTATAATCTTGCGATTTATCTTTGACTTATAAAATTTTGTGCAAGTTAAATTCAACTTAAATTCAAAGTTCCTCACCGTATAACTTATTATTAACGCATTAAATAACAAAGGAATAATACTGAAATACGGTGGAAAACTTTCCTTGTTTGAAAGCAGTAGCACATTTATAGCTTTTTGTGGTCTCAAATCTCAGTGGACCGCAATAAAGCGACTATCATGAATACGTAAGACTCGCCAGATTGTTCTCTCTGTTTGTCATGTGGAACACGTCCATGCTTATTTACCTAGGCTGTGCATCAATACATTACCTAACAATCTTTCCTTTATTACATTTAACACCGACGTAGACGGTATAAATAAACACAGACATAAGACTATTCGTAGAAAACTATTTGAGGATTTTATTGTGTAATAAAATTGTATTTCAAGGAATACGTGAACTGTTTGCATTGAATAGATTATAAAATAGCATTTGTTTTTTTTTGTCGTAATATCATTGAGATGCTCCGGCTTTGTTATTGTCCTCGACTTTTGCTAAATTGCTAGGAAATTCCAATGGTTTGGCGTGCCGTAGTACGCGGTACCCAAAATATGTCTGTACAGTTTGTAGGTCATCGTGAGAGGCAAGCGAGGTAACGGAAGTGGGACATTCACGTTGCATAATATGACATAACTTATATCGATCTCAGTGGAATTGAATACGAAACAGTATGAATGAAACTATTATGTACCATTACATCACATTGCATAAATGATAAAGTAACTAGTTTTTAGATCACTGACGCGTATATTAAAGTCTAAGTATTTTGATGTTATTTGCCTGTTGTTTTGCTCGGGTTGGTTTTTAGTAATTTGTTATACTTCCACAAACAATAGTTTACACAGATTGCGTCTTAAGCCAAATAAAAGAATAAATTCGCTGCGCAAATGTATTGTCAGAAAATATATTTTCTTAACTACACAAATATTTTGTTTTAACAAAAGCTTTTAGAGTTGCTACTCAGGTTTTGTTTTAAGTAAATACATATATGTGTACATACTCGTGCATTAGTTATTACCGATGGTGAATAAAATTTATAATTAAACAATATTTACACTTGTAATAATATACAAAATAATGAGCAATGTATATTAAAATACGCTTTCAATATTAAGCGTAAGTATCACGAATATATGAAAATATTTGTATTTTAAAAAGGCTTCGCAGTAAAAAATGTGTGACATTTTTCATGGTTGCATTTATAAATGTGACTAATGCTGTTTCCACAAATGACTTGTAAAAGGTCATATTGATGTTTCGTATCAATTAGTTACGATTCCATTTTAAAACCTATTCATGTTCCTTCAAGTTAAACATGCATTAACGATGCAAAACAGTTTAGTGCAAAACATAACTTAGCGTTTGTTTAAATATTTTTATTACCTACTTTACATGACAATGTTTTTTATCGATTCTTGTTCTACGAATGACTTATGTGAATACATATGTATTTAAAAAAATAAATAAAATAAACATTATGGTGTTGGGAATGAAAACAAATTATGACGTATGCAAAAATATGTTTATAAGGCGATTTTAATCCACCTGTCTATTTTCACAGCTATCTATTTTCTTAAAGGTTTTGACTCTACCTTTTTATTCTCTCAGTTAGAGTAGACATAGGTACATACATAATTGAATTTACGTCAATATTGTATCGCTTGCCAACAGTTTTGTCGATTATAAATGTGCTCTGTTTATTTTTTGTGTCCGTGATTTCGAAGTAAAATAGAGCCATAAAAAGTAAATTATAGGAGATGTAGGAGACCCTAGTAGTCGTGATAAATTTTCTTCGTACAGAACCAGTTTCACAATGAACAAGTAGACTAATTATATTAGCTACAACATTATTTTATATGCAAAAGATGCGTACATAGTAATCTTACGCTATTATCCACATACCAGCATGTTTGTACGCATACATAGTACAAATTATTTGTAATTAATTATTTATGGGTGCGTTTGTGCGGCTTTAAGTCTGCAATGCATTATTTACATTTTTTTGGGCACATCAAACAAAGAACTAACCGCTTTATTGTGCGATTCCGCGTTGTTGATTAATATTCGATCGACGTACTATTACACAACGTACTAGACCTCTTGTTTTAATTGTTCGACTAGTGTTATATAAATGTTGACACGGAAATGTACTAAATGTGACATAATATTTAGGAACTAGGTATAAACAAACATACTAACATAATATTGACTAAAACATATTCGCCTAGTTGCTAGAAATATTCGCCTAGTCGTTAATATGCATTTCTTTTATGAAATGATTTATTGTAATAAATGCGTTGACGGATATCTTTACTAAATTATGAATATTTTAAAAACAACGACAATATGTTATTGTGTTTTATAATACACTCCATTTTAAGCATTTCTGTAGTCAAATGTCTTTGTCTAGAAAGATATGATTTGCATAAAATTTTCGATTATTTTACATACTATTATGGTAAAGATTGCATTCCTTTGTTGTAGAATGTTGGATTTTGTAACAGACATGACTGTTTTATTTTCATGAAAATTTTAGATGTATTTCAAGATAAATAAGAACCGAATATTAATAAATAGTACTAATAAATAGTAGTACAATATGCTGTATGCATTTTATATCTTCTGTCATTTACAGAATACAGAATACAAAATACAGAAATGTTTTTGCGCATTATTACAAAGTAAAAACTTAGTTACAAAACCTAATTAGTCTATGCTGTTTCCTAACAACTGCCGAACAATTTCGTGCCGATTCTATCAAATGAGTGTTGGATTGTAACGGTTTGTGCTACACTTCGTAAGGAAGTGGCTTGTCATTCTAATTCGAATGTCCGAGTTGTACCTGATACGATTGATCAGCTATAGGCGACAACGTGACTAAAATTGATAATATTTCCAGCCAACACCGATCTAGATTACGATAAAAAATATGACCTATTATTAATTAACATAATATTCATTGCATTTTTTTACTTAACAGTTTACGGGGAGATAAGCACGCTAGAAACAAACAGGTATATTTGGAGATAAATGATCATTGCGGTTTGTTTATTGTAATGAATTTTCCTTGTAGCAAATACCGATGCCGTCAGAATTTCTTGGTAACATGATTCTAGATCCGTTTTGAAATTATCCATCTTAAGATGATAAAAAAACATGTAACTACCTACAGTTTAAGTTTCAGAAACTACGATCAAGCAATTTTAGCTTTTATAAAAACGAATCAAAAATTATCACACTTTTAACTACTTGAATAGGTAGTAAATTGGTCCATAAACGTATAAATATTGATACCTTCGACGATTAACACGGGTTAGATAAAAGTCAATGTTTACGACTGCAGAGCGATCGTATATAGTGTAATAGTTTTCTATTGTTTACTCCACACGAAATGTAGGAAATGAAAGTAATGTTATGTATGAATAATGTGACTATGATGCCAATAAAGTAACGTAATAATGGCTTATTAAAATAAAAACAATAGGGTGTAAATATTTTTGTTAAGAGCCATGGAACAATGAGTAGATAACATTAAAATGTAACGAAATATTATATGAAAGATTCGCACGTGGATTCATTTACATAAATAATGAAGAAGCGAAGGTTACCTATAATTTTAATGAATGATTTTAATGAAGAAAGAAGAAATAAATAAGCTATCTTTGTCAATTAACCTTAGAAATATAATTAACTATACCTACTTAATGTTAGTTTCTTTCGTACGGCTACAAATACTTTTCAATTGTTACCAAAACATTTTGCATCCTGTTAATAGTTAGGAAATATTTTCTAGAAATCCAGCTATAAAATAATTAAATCAATTAAGCTGTAACAATTGTCTATTGGTCTACAGCTGCGTGACAACAGAACACGAAAGATAATTTTGTCTCAATTTCTAACTGGATATAATTAACGCGTGTCGTCACGTTGGCAGCCTTGGCTTAGTGGTTTCACTCGGCCACTAATAGTTTCTCCGAAGTACAGATTATCATAAAATCGGTACTAGGTAATATTGTGAAAACCACGTAATCAGTATGATATGTTTTCTATGTTCTGGATATGCCTCCATTTGTATCGAACATATCTTCTTAAGAAGACATGACTAACACAACAGAATTAATGTATTTTTTTGTCATTATTTTGATATTCATATATATGCGAACCATTGAATCTTAAGTGTTATTTAAAACCCCATTCCCATTTACGAGTATTAAATGGAATCCCTTTAATCATCTCTATCTCTTGCATCAAATTATGGTTTAGAAAAATGTTAAGTAAAATAAAAACCGCGATTTGATCCGTAAAAAATATTTTTATTTCAATGTGTAACCTTCGCGTTAATCTAAGAAACCATTAACTTAAAAACCTTTACTTAACCTGGATAATCCAAAATGGTATAGTCCTGCCTGTAAGTGATTCACGAGTATACGAAACGTTCGCTCTTAGCCACTGCAATGTGCGAGAGAAAGTTACATCTTGCCTCGAAAGGGACTTAATGGACCTTTGAGGTCAGTAATTGTTTTTGTAATTGCAACTCCGTCGAGATAAAATGGCAAAAGGCGAGGTTAAAGATCCTATTTGTCTTAAATTCATTCTCAAACAAATGAACTGTGTTTTACGTGGATTTAATGTTAATGTAGATATTACTAATGATGAGTTCATCAAAAGCAATCTGTGTTAAAATTTCAAAAGCGTAATTTTAGCATTTGAATGTCTTGGGTTACAAGAATTTCTTTTCAGCACTAATTGCGGCGGTTGCGCTAATTGGAATTGGGGTTATTGACACTACAACATTCAATCCTTTAAAATATTTTTATGCGTAAACAAACATGGCGCAAGGGAATGATTCACGTGGTTACGTAAGCACTTTGTGAGTCGAGACTTAGGTACAGGACAGGCCCTATTACCTATGCCAAGCTATGACTAGTTACACCAATACATCATTCGTATTATACGAACACATCGGAAAACTCTACGTAATTAATCGTAAATCATTTCTGTTTTCCAAACGTTCCGTGCATTTGATATAAATGTTACACGTTTAGTAAATAGATACCTACGTGGAGAGTGATCGTTCCTAAATTCACTGAAAATAGAATATCCCAATATTGGCCGTCAAGATGATTTTTTTTAAATTAAATACACCAAGCGGTCACACACTCAGCCATGACCCCTCATTACCATACAAGGCTTATGTCATGGGTATTATTAATGCTACAGGTATTCGAGGTCTAGTTTAAATCCTTTCGAAATTGATAAAATAGAGAAAATAGTTAATTATATATTGTCCTTATGAAGATTTATTTCGTTGTTTATTTACTAAAGAAACAATATCTAGGCTTAGGTTTTAACCAAGCGTTAGCCAAGCTTTATGTTTTATTTAAACGATGCAGCGAACTTCTGACACAATTTATTTTATATAAAACTGTTAAATTATGATACGATACCTTAATTTTTGTCTGGGGTAACGAAAGAACATAGAACCATTTTGGCTATTAAATATAATTGTTCTTAATTGCTATTATTATTTTAAAATTGCACACGCTGTTTGGTTTCGAATAACTTTAAGATTTTCCGCTTTTAAAAATGATCAAGATGGTATTATTCCGCCGACGATTTTAATATTCGTAATATGTATTCTACGAGTATATGCCTAAATATCATGATTTAAGTTCACGATGATTTTCTTAAATTAATAATTGGCAAAACTCGTTTCAAAGCTTGAAATAAACCTAAGTACACAAAACAATTTATTTATGTAAAATCAAGTCATTGTGCATAAAAAATGTGCAACTATAACTTCAATTAAGCATTGTACAAGGAATTTAGTCCAAATACGAGTAAGTACTTATAAACGAATAATTGATTGACCAATATAATTCGTTCATTAGCGATGATCCGTCCAAATAAAACCAATGAATGAAAAGAAACCTTAATCCCCAACCACAAAGTCGAGTATCATTAGGAATTTGCTAATAAATCAATTAGAACCATCAGGACGTGTTAAATTGGTTTTCAAGAAAAATCAACACATTTGCGCGTGTTCTAATACTCTTAATTCATTCGCATATTAAGAACATACTAACCTTAATGTCTGTTTATACAATTTTATGTTCGCATATATGTAGGTAGTTATGCGACCTGCCACCCTATATTAAACCCTTAAGGTTCATGGGCCAATAAGGAGTTGTTTATCTGCTTCATCCGAACTGACTTAATGTATTCGATGTACCAGTGGCAAATAACAAAAGTATCGAATAGACGGTTCTCACAAGAGAATATTATAAAAGCTATGGACATCGCAACGTCAGTTGACTTTGTATCAAACCATCAGAACTAACAAGTCTTTGACTTTGTTAGAATTAATTTATCATTTGTAACTTTCGTAAAATAAATTATTTTTATTTTAAAATACGCTCAAAGTTATTTGACTAGGTACACATTGAACAATATGGTACAGATGTCGTAATAAGTATTTTGAAAAAATATGATTTTTAGAATCGCGGCAGTATTAATAAGCCGTAAACTGTGAAGTTTTGGATTATACTCCCAGGTCGGTCAATTATTATTATTAACAACCATATTGATAGATTTAAATTGTTTACATCCATTTTCATTTTCATGGGAAGGCAAAGGGTTCTAGCCCGTACAGCCTCATCATTTATAGTTTGATAAATTTCATATTAGATTTTTCTATAACAAAAACAATCGCGCGAACACATAGACGAACTAATTGACTAATCTCCTTTTTTGTGCTTTATTAAAATCATAAACGATTTCCTTTAGCACTATAATTACATAAATAACCAGTTGCGTTGACCCCACGTGGTTGTGGAATAGGTAAAGGAAGAAAACATTGTGATAACTCATTCCCACGATCGAGAGCTTAGCTCGTGGCCTTTACCTTCTCAAACCGTTGAATGTCGTTGAAGAAATGTTAGATTTCCATCACAGTAGCTATTGACAATGACGGATAATCTCCCACGATGGAACACAATATATATAAGAAAGTATATAGTCACACAGGTATGTTTTGACCTTCCGAGAAGCAGTGATGCGTAGAATAAGCCTACATTATTATTTTACTAGCCTAAAAGATCCCACTGCTGGGCAAAGGCCTCCCCTAAGCTTTAATTAGGGGGTTCGGACCAAGCCTACTTGTAAACTTTAATTTTTATTTATAATGATTGACGCAACATTTTAAGTGTGAGCAATACTTTCTGCAAGTCCATAATGTATTTGTATTTAGAAATGCAATGTTACTTTAATATTTATCGTCTTTTTGTGTAATCTTTGTCGGCTAAAGTACTAAGAATGAATACGGTAGGGATAGAACATATATTATTCTTGCAGTCTCCAAACGCAATTTCTGTGCTGATACCGATTATATCAAGACTGCGACCGAAAACTAAGCCAGGTGGTAGTTTTAGTGGTTGCATATATAACGTATCTGTGACAACTGATACGTTAAGTATACCATACGTTATCAGTCGCAGTCTGGATGTACCCTGTATATTGAAATGATGACTAATTAAAACATAGAATATAGGCGTGACAATAAGTTAAATTTACTTGGTTCACTTGGTTAAATTTATACAATCCAAATAAAATTAAATAAATAGTAACCATCGATTGTCCACACGTAGAGTTATGTTATGTACGTATCCACATATTTGATTAAATTAAATTTCCAATATATTTAATTCCCATGTTCTAACTCCATTTGGATAAGCCCTAAAAATAATTAACTGTAAGTGTTGCTCTATTTATCCTGAAATGTAAGTGTTGCTCTATTTATCAGGAGTGTCGAAAGCCCTACCCGGTTTCAAGAAATCGCAACAAGCAAACACTTTCTGATAATACCGGGAAATTCTATACAATTTAATAGTCAGTTTACGATTTGTTTTATGACGTCCAACATGAAAGTGTTGTTCCGTTAAATGTCCCAATAAGAGAAACGTGCTGCACATAATGTTGATGCCATTCAAGGCGAGGTCCATCGTGATACTTCGCTGGGCTATGATATAGTTGACATATACACCCAAAATTAATAAGCAATCCCAATCCCTATCTAAGGATCGATCCGGAAAATAGACCAATCAGAACACATCAAATTTGAGCGTGTCGGCAATACCTTGAGCCCATTGGTTTATTTTCACGATCGATCTTTAGATAGAAACGAAGATCGTTTATTAATCATGACCAATAGACAATATGCACTTTTACTTACATGTAAATTGTTCCTAGTAGTATGTTTCTATGGCGCGTTTTTACCGGATGTGTTTACATAAGTTTTTTTTATTGCAATTAATAGCGAGACGAGCATGCCATTTACCTGATGGTAAGCAATACGACCGCTCATGGACAGTAACAAAACCAAACACCATGAATTCCAAGGTAATGTTTGGCATTCCACTGCGCTCGCCATCCTGAGACATAAGATGTTAAGTCTCAATATGTCCAGTAGATACTCTGCCTACAATGTCCTTCAAACCGGAACACAACCCCTTTCTTTTGCACAGACTCAGAGACTGTATTACTTTATTTTAGATTAGATTTAATGTTTTATTCATTGTTATAATGTCATATTCTCTCATTGTAAACAGATCAAAGATAATTGTATTTATATGTTTTGCACATGCATTTTCATACCGCTAATTTTGATTCCATGCAAGGTGCCAGCCCTAGCTAATAGAACTTAATGCATAACGGACATTAAAACTCGCGCAGTTGGAAAGCAATGACTTATCAATTAATAAAGTGGATCTCTTTATTTCCTTGCACTTAGTATCTACTATTTACTTCCTATAGCATATAAGTGTTAAGTCATCAATAAAAAGCATTCTATGTAACTATTACCTAGTTATTGTGCATTGTTTGTCGTAAAGAAAAACGAAGCTAAGTTATCAACACTCAAAATTGTATTCGATATAAATAAAGTTAATATTTTGTTAATAAAAATTGAAGCATTAAATAAATAGTCGAAAAAAGTAAAGTCCTAATTAGTGAATTCGTTTGAAAATGCAAATCCGCCGTAAGAGAACCTTTGCTACATATAAAATGCATTTGCATCCACATGAGTGCACGACGGCTAATTTGTATGGTACATGCATATTCCTTTTACTATCTCTTGCCAAGTTAAACATAATTATTTCTTTACACAGGTCAATGAACTGCTAATAGAAGCGGTTGTGTGCAGTTTAATCATGGTTTGTTGTTTTAATGTTGGAATATACAGAGTATATCAAGACTGCGACCGAAAACGAATCCAGGTGGTATTATTAGTGACTTCAGACACAACGCAACTAAAAATTAACAAAAAAAATCGACAATTTATTTTATACATTTTTATTTCTCCTCATATTTGAGTGACAAATACATAATTGAAGTGAAACTTCTTTATCGGGGTTGGAAAAAATTTTGCGTTACGCGCCATCTTTATTTCTACGTCACATTTTTGCGTTACGCGCCATCTTTATTTATTTAGTAAATTAGTAATACTTAGTAGTAATCCTGTGTATTGTAACTGTATTTAGTACGAATCCCACACTAGTGTATCATCCCACATTTGGACATAATACAGTGTATACCATTAGAACACATTCTGTACCCACTTCAGTAAGCCACACCCCCAACCGTTTCCAAGCCCCACCCAAAATTTTAAGCCCCACCCACTTTTTTGTAATTTGATCCTTACCCCCCCTCTGGCCTTCCCCTACCCTAAATCCAAAACAGTGCCCAATAGCCTCCCCACGAAACCTCCCCCCCCCGCTTACCCCCACCCTAAAAATTTTACCTCACCCCCCCTACTCATATCTCCGGCATTATCCATCGTAGACCCACCGACCTTGGGTTCATTGGAACCGGCTCGGTGAGGGCTACAATCCTGCCCCAACAGAATTCCCGAATACCCCCTCACAACTTTCCCCACTCAAAAATATTTTAAGGTGCCCAATAGCCTCCCCACGAAACCTAACCCCCCCCCCCGCCCCTACCCCCACCTAAAATGTTTACCTCACCCCCCCTATTCCTATCTCCGCCAATATCCATCGTAGACCCATCGACCCTGGGTTCATTAGAACCGGCTCGGTGAGGCCTACAATCCTGCCCCAACAGAATTCCCGAATTCCCCCTCCACAACTTTCCCCACCCAAAAATATTTTAAGGTGCCCAATAGCCCCCCCACGAAACCTAACCCCCCCCCCCGCCCCTGCCCCCACCTAAAATTTTTACTTCACCCCCCCTAAACCTATCTCGGCCAATAAAGGTCGTGGACCCACCGAGCTTGGTATCCTCGGAACCGTCTCGGTGAGGGCTACAAATTGGCCCCGATAGAAATCCCAAATTCCCTCAAAAATTTCCCCCCTCCTAAACTTAAACTTTATTTAATTTAGCTTTATTTTACCAATTCTGTAAATTTGTAAATAGTAGATCATTTTGCGAAAAATGATGTCATAAAGAAGTTTCACTTCTTACGTGTGTACACTAATACACACACACATTTTTTTTTCCTAAAATAACGCTGTACACCTTTTTATTTTTAAAGACGCAATGGTATGTAAGGGTTTAAATGAACATTTTCGCAAAAAACATGTGTTTATCACCCAAACATGAAAATTTAAAAAAGAAATTACCAAAAAAAGCCTGTCGCTTATTTTGCGAAATCTTTAGTTTCATTGTGACTGTAACCACTAAAACTACCACCTGCCTTCGTTTTCGGTCGCAGTCTTGATTGCCCGATATATAGACTGAGGCCGAAATAAAACACACTAAGACGGATTTCCCACCATTGTTAATGATGCCTGCTTTTCTGATTGATAAAAATACCAGCAATCTTTAATGAACCGGATTTGGTAAACCAGAAATTTCCAAGCCCTAATCGACTTGTACCGTGGTCTTTCCCGACATTATTTTACAATCTAGCAACAGGTTTGCACAGCGCAAGCTTTAAGTGTTTTTCCTCAATAAATATAATCGTATTTCATAATGTGGGATATTTTTATCTCCTATTTGTAAGTAACACAGAAAATATAGGTATTTCTTTCTTTAAAATTGCCTAGCGGTCTTTACTTCGACATCCTGACAATAAATATTATCTTTGAATTCTTCAAACAAACCTGGGATTCAACTGAAAATCAGCGCCGTAGCTCAGGCTGCGGCATTAAGCTGAGCTGGATCCTTTTTGGTTTAGGGAATATATTTCATTTTATTTGTTTTTTTTTTCTCGCCATCATATCTCGCCAAACATATTAATACAGAAATTCCAAAGATTACTGCATGGTATTTATTTATTTATGCTCTTTATTGTACATATCAAGTAATTCATTAGATAAGTATCAAACATATTTTTTTTTATCTAAGGAGTATCGTATCAGTATATTTTGTATTGACCTTTGTGAATATATCGCGATGTAAGACAGTAGATTTAATTATCTTTGTTTTAATACTTGTAATTAAGTAACGGTTGTAATTCATATAAAAGGCAAGACTTGTACACGTATTTTGTGCGTAAAAACCGATATTACTTCTTTAATTGTGGTAATGTCCCGTGCTCTCCTATTACTAATTATATAATCAATTAGTTTTATCACCCATTAATTGTTTCATCACGGTATTATGTTGATATGACTATCAAAACCTATAATATAGACATGACTAAGGAGAACACTACGTTAAAACCCGATCTCTACGAGTCAATCAAATCGTACCATGCAAAACCGAAAAAAATAAATAAAGCGCGATTGGGAGATTTCTGGCTATCGGTGATCTCTTTCAAACAACCTTCAGATGGACAAGAATGAATAAGTTATATAAAATATTTCAGGACTATACGGTTGAATTTTTAATGTTTTGGTGTCCAAACTGCTGACGCGATAACTTATATGTGGTATTATGACGTCATACTATCTCCATCAACATTTGAATGCCATGACTGTCGCATTTTGTTTTGTGCAATGTAAGTTTGTATTAAGAATCTTCCTCGTTCTTTGTATTATTTGAAAGTAGACAAGCTGAGCACTAAACTTAAGAATTATGTACGGTGCACGTAACACATGAAAGCTGAAAGTCATATGGGTACAAACGATTCCTTGATTTCTCTGTATAAATGTATAGTTGACGGCTACCACGCAATTTGTCTTCAATTTACGTTGCGGTCACGAATCATGACCGGTTGAAAAAATATATATTTTTAAACTAAGCGTATAAACACTAAAAGTGTGTTTACGGCAAACTATGCCTATAAAATATTTAATATCTGTTTGTTACACGGTTTTATTAACTTGTTTATATTTTTATGATATCTAAAATTGTAGTAGAAATTCGTTACATGTCCTCTTGTATACGTCATTTGTTAATCATAGTACAAAAAATTGAGTCTTACTTTCTAGTTTTATCCATTAAATCATAGGAGAGAAACAAGGAAAAAGTATAGCAATAACATTTCAAAGAACTAGCACCTAACTAATTTACATAAAATTCCTATTTCATGAGTGTTGTATTAAAATACAGTACAATAGACTAAAAAGAATTAATTTTGAATATGTAATTGGTAGGGGAATACGTGGTGTTGCGATGCGCTGTGCGTGCGCTGCTCTGGTTGTTTCCCTTCATTGAATTGGTAATAAGTTAATTGTTTAGGTAACGTCCGGTGTACACAGTATCCACAGTAGCCTGACGTATGCAGAAAGTCACAACGCCAGCATCACATTGAACAATGCGGATAAATTGGCGGGAATTATTTCATTTTCGAATGCATTTTTTTTTTGTATTCGAAATTTGAAACTATGTGCAGGGATTTTATCTCACAGCTTGTTTCCGATTTAATCACAATTTATTTAATTAATTTACCAATTTTTCTTTTCAATTATTGCTCAAAAATAGTTATTATTCTATTAAAATTATACCCAAAGGCTACGGAGCTTCAATCTTTATCTCCCATTAAAATAATGATATCTCTTAGAGAAACATCGAATAGATTGTTACCACTTTTTTTAATTTCATCTAGCACGCAAGAGATGATACGATTCTGGTGATTATGCATGCACAAGTTCTGTTTGGAATGAAATGTGACACAAATGAGCCTTGAAAGGTGATATTTCGTACCAATAGACAACGACACCCAATATCGCTGCTAAAATACAATTCACGCAGTAATTATCAGTCGATACAGGATCGCGAACTCATATTGAATTTTATGTGTTGATACATTTTTTAGACTAAGCTTAATTTTGTTTAGTTAAAATCATTGGAGAGGCAACCGTAAAAAACGGGTAACACCAATAGGGAATGGAATAATCAATGATAGAAGAATATTCGTGTACGCTCGGGTAGCTACCACTATACACGATGAAAAACTGGGAAACCCCTTATTATGACCTAAGCAAGCACGGCGCCTGTCAGCTTCAGCTTGTGTAAAATCCGGTTGCGAGCATGACAGCATAATTGTGTCGACCGGCGAGAGATTATCTCTCATTGGTGCGTAGGTACTTTATTTGGCGAAAGACAACCATCTCTCTGGTGTCTACTGGTGCGTAGGTATTTAGGATTGCACTGCTGTTATTATAAGACGCAGAATATACATATATATTGCATTGAAAGCAGCAGTATACCTTTAGTTTAATATACATATGTATACATATAACTAAATTAATTAATTCAGCACTTCATCAGGCAGAAGACCGAGGACGATGGAAAGGCGGTTATTTAAGCAATTGTGAACCACGGTTCTCAATAATAAGGGACTGACAGAAGAGAGAGAGATGAAATTAACGAGCAATATAAATTTTAATATGAAGAGGCAGCTGTCGTAAAACAACGTTAAACGATAAGATTAACGATCACTGATAAAATACAATATAATATGTAACGCCTAACGCGTTCAAATACGAAACTTAAGTTATCATAACGGATGTACTCTAAATTTAGATCGCATATAATCTTGTTCGCAATTAAGAACTATAACGTAAGGTAAATATTAGGCTTCAAAAGTTAGGAATAAAAACTGTAAAATTATGATTAACTCAAAGTTGAGAACAGAATTTCATTCCAAAGAATGGTAAATTCCTTCGTAAAGCAATCACGATTGTCTGATGCATAAAAAATGAAATTTCATTTTTATGGACCCATAATTATTTATGCAATGTTTTATAAGTGGGTCATAAAACTTGGGCCTCTGTATCAATTTCATTTTTTTCCCTTAATTTTATATCCCGATAATTTTAATTTCATATTATCTCCGTGTAATATTTGAAATATTTCTCCAATACTACGAATGATGCTCACCATCCTTATGGGTATTTAATTAACTTGAACGTGTCTAACGAGGAAACAAACGTGCTCATTGTTTGTAAGGAAGTACAATAAAATCAACTATGTTGAATGAAACTTCATACATATCAGCGAGTCGATCTCCAGAATACTGATACTTGGCTAAATGACCATGAAGGTGAACTGGTTACGGGTACTAGGCTTGCTCATGTAATTGCTACACACCTTTGTTGTGGTCATACAAACTTGTCTGAACATTTACAATTCGAGCAAATTTATTTGGTACAGAAAAAAAACCCAATTGCAAGCTGCAACTAAAAGCCATTAAAACAATCTTTTTTACGATCTAATTTACTGATGCTACAAGTCATAACATTGACTTCATCAAAACATGTGTTACAAATAGAGCAATAGGCAAATATGTGTTTATGGAAAAGATACTCACTTTGCAAGTATTCCACATTTTCCTGGACCTCCGGAATCAAGTGCAGGAACGTGGTGGACAACAGCACACCACCACCGAAAGACAGGAGCGCCATCACTACGACATTGCTATTCTTCAGGTTTCCAGCTTCCTCCGCAGTGACCCAGTTAAGCTTCTTAGCCAGGAACAGTGGTGCAAGACCGCAGATCATGGAGGCGACGAACAGCACCACCATGGATATAACCTTGGCAAGAACGACTCCCTCCGAATCGTCGTCATGGCTGTGGCGAAACACTGCGTCTTCAGACATTTTGTGTTATTATTATTTTATTTCCACTAGTAGTAGATCCTTCAGCCGACAAGAGAGTGAGTGGCTTGTAGGAAGGGCGCGGACCCTTTTATACCGCAACACGGTATCAGATGCGCGTGCGCCTGTGAAGAGCGACGCGGCAGCACTATGCGGCGTGCGCACGCGAGTCCCCAGCGCGCCGGCCGGCGATGCGCACACTCCCGCCACAGCCTCCATTCGGCACGCTGCAACAGCCTTAAAATTCGTGCGCAAGTTTAACCAACGGCGGTTATGTTAAATGACAGGGATAATTCTATCGTTTTACGTGTTTTTTTATTGTTTCCCGACGAAAATATCTTATCGAATCTACGGGTAAGTCAAAAGCGGTCCTAAAATTACAACAGACGGCAAAAAGTGACGGTTTATCTTTAATATTTTTAATAAAATCTTTGGAAATACTTTATTCCGCAACCCCTTGGGCAACAGATAGCATGGATACCATATTTTAAGACCTATTCCCGTGATTCAGGGTAAGATTGAAACTACCATTACTACTTCAATCATAAAAATTCCCTACTGAATATTGGAAGAGCAAAACACTGTTCTATACCCATAAAGTCACTTTACAAATAAGTTAATCAAAGTGATAACGACGATGAGTTTTTGTTATCGGTGAATCCGTTCATTACTAGATTTTCCGTCACGGGCGTAGTAGATAAAAAAATCGTTAAGTATCTATACCTAATTTCCACACTAGAAATTTTAAACTAATATTGTAATTTTGTCCCGAATTAAATGTTTCAAGTAAATTATAAGCATTTTATTTTATGACATGGGTTGAGGATCGTAAAGCCCTATATTCTTCGCTTCGCTTTTCGCTTAACATTACGAAAATGGTGATGTATTCAGCTATAAGACAAAAGAGACAACGTAGTGTCTGTATTTGTATCAGGAATCTGATGTGGTGTTACCTCTTCAATCGAACTACTCGATAAGAAAATAACTTGTTTGTTGTAGTTTTATCATTCATCAGACGTCCTATTTCGAAATTCAATCATGTTTTTTAATCTCTAAGTTCTCGTAGGCGATGCTTTCTTTGTTTACCTCAAGTTGACGGCCTTTGCTAAGGATAATATTATTAAATCCATTTTAATATTCCAACAGCGAAATAAAAGAAGGTTTCTTAACACATTTCAAGTCAAAAACTGTGAGAATACGCTGTAAAGTTATTGAAGTCCATCACTGAATTAAAAATTGGATTGGGTTGTTAATGTAAATATTTTAATATTTTGTTTTCCATGTACGTCTACCCAACTTATATTATCTGATAAGACTACCACTGTATTATTTCATAAATTCAAACTGTAATATGTGAAAAAATTGGCCTTCTATAGTTTATGTTTATACTCGTATTATATTGTTACTAGCTGTAATTTTTTATATAAGTATAAAATAAAATATTGCACCATTATTTGTATTATTTAAAGTGCATGATTATTAACGTATTTTATTGCACCTGTAACCACGTTACGGTGAGCCGATTTACATCAAGTAAACCCTCAATACAAAAGCGGTTTTTCCAACCCAAAAGTAATAAATGCAACACCAGCACGAATTCCCAAATAAAAAAGCAATTTGTCTGAGCTGGGTATTTAACCCTCTGATTTCTAACTCGTTACCACTTGACTCATCAAGCGAATAATATGTAAACTATGGAATAAATTTATGATTTCAGTTTGTTATATCCTTGTGCTGTAATAATTTAATTGCCAAAGTCCTACAACGTATAAATGAAACATAATAATGTTTTTCCGTAGGTTAACAAAGTTACAATGTCTCACACACAGCACATTGAATTTTACACTTACAATTTGACACAAACGTAATTTTACAATTGCACATGATTATAATTACCATTACGTTATACGTATGACCTTACGCATGCTTAAATAACTTTAAGTGTTCATAGTCATAACGTTTACAAAACTCCATTGCCATATAGTAATTATTTATTAGAAATCAATAAAATTTTATATGGCCCTATCATGGGAGTCCGTAGCTCATTGCATTATGAATAATGATGAACGCGTGTAATCCTATTTGCAATAAAATAAACGATATTAGACATAAGAAACAAATTGTGAAGATAATAAAACTATAAGATGAATGCGGAAGTGATTAAATCAGAAAATTTAAATAAATACTGACTGCCTCGGTGGCGTAGTTGTATTACGGTACGGTTACAAAGCTGAGGTCTCGGGTTCGAGTCCCGGGTCGGGCAAAGTGATATTGGATTTTTCTGTTCATTATCAGCCTGGAGTCAGGAATTTGTGCCCGATATAGAGATAGGCTCGCCCCCTATCACATCATGGGACGAAACATACAAGGCGAAATGTGGGTGACCTGATGGCGCCTCTACCTACCCCTTCGGGGATACAGGCGTGAGTTTATGTATGTATGTATTTAAATATATAAATATTGAGATGCAATTCGCTCAAACCATGTTAATTGCGTGGATCGCGATAAAGAAGTATTAATTGGTAAAATAGCTGTTTAGTTTTATTACACACTTGAAAGTTTATAAACAAAAGCAATAAAAATATTTGTTACTGTAAATAAATTCATATCTAAAACTTGCTATTCATTACAACAGTAAATGCTGTAGATATTACTAATGGTATCAAAATGACACTATGATACATTTACCATAATTAACTATTTATATTTGTGATGTAGTTTGCTATCTATTTATGCCACTTTCTCGTAGAAGAATAGTGCAAATCTTCGATGACCAACTAAGAATTTAAACTAAATCGCGTGGGAGAACACGTTAAGAGAAATCTCTAAAAATATCTAAAACTCAACACTTGCCTAAAATTTGCACTTTCTTAATTAATATTTTAGGTCGTGCGTCCAACTTTAACTGGTTGTAGGTCTCTCATATCTGAGAGGCCGCCTGGGTAGGTACAACCGCAATGTCTATTTCTCCCGCAAAATAGCAGTGTAAATCCACTGTTGTGTTCCAGTTTGAAGGGCATTGTAGCCAGAGTAACTACTGGGAATTTTGAGACTTAACATCTCTAATGTCTCAAGATGGCGAGCGCAGTGGGTTGCCAAGTAATGCTTTGTAATTCATGGTGTTGTTTGGTTTTCTACTGTACATGAGCTGTCGTGTCGCTTACCATCAGGCAAATGACATGCAACGCAATAAAAAAAACCTTGGCTATCGAGTTCCTCCACTGCGGTTGCGCTTGTAGACAGACGAATCTACCTAATAAAACACTAAAGTAATTGAATGTGACATCATCAAATATTTGTGCGGTCTAATTATCCCTTGTTTCTTAAAATTTCTGATGCATATGACAGAAGACACGTATTAGAGAAGACAGACTACGTGATATTTACATTTACAAATTGGCGTTCGATGAAATATTGTTCTGTAAATCCCTGAATCCTCTTTAAAAATTATCAACATTACCGATGTTTTCAACTGAATAACAATGTTGAAATGTAAGTAAACGGCGTCATACTTGACACACTTCGCCTCACCGTTTACACCATTTAGCTACAGACGACAATACAAGTGCAGTTTGTTTATGATTAGTCAACACTTGGAGAGCATTGTACGGAATTTGTGGCGCAGACGAGCAATTTAACTCTTCCGACATTTGTGATCACAGTATTTTTTAAACTATCACTGTAATGTACCCTACACCTGATGGTTAATACATTGATGCTTTAAATTAAATAGAGTATTTACTAGTTATTTTTTTCTCTCCGGTGATTACTTACCAATCAGGTGAACCGTATACTCGTTTGTCCACTATAATATAAAAAAAGACATAATTTAATTTATCCATCTCCATAAGTATTACAATATCTATCTAACACGGGAAATAAATAGTCAAAAGTCAATAATATCACAGGAAAAAATATATAGATTTAATGCTATTTAAATCTGTACGTGGATGTAGTTTTATATATCGGTGTTATAAATGCTTACTTATTTTTGCCACTTTAAAACTTAGATCTTGTAAATACTTTTATATTAATAACTTATCGACTAAAATACTCAGAAATACAAAATAAAAATGAAGGTTGTCATTTTATTTATTCGCATGAAAATGGATCTATTTCCGGATAATTCTAAACAGATTTTCTCATTACAACTTAATTTTTGAGATATGTTTGATGATTTGGGAACGCGAGATTTTACCCGTTATTTAATAATTCAGCAAACAAGGTATCTATCTATATCAGCCCATATACGTCCCACTGCAGGGCACGGGCCTACTCTACAATCGAGAGAATCGATTGAGAGTGGTTAGGCCATATAGTCCACCACGCTGGCCTAGTGCGGGTTGGCGGACTTACATACCGTAGAAATTCTTTAAAATCGCTACGGTATGCAGGTTTCCTCACGATGTTTTCCTTCACCGTTAAAGTGCGTGGTGATCGACTATCAATACACACATAACTCCGAAAAGTCAGAGGTGTGCCCTGGGATTTGAACCCGCGACCACCGTGAACATGTAGGCGGCCGCGTCTGGTCCGTTACCAACAGGCCACCACGCCTGCATACAAGGTATACATAATGTAAAAAGTTCAAAGCAGTTTTGTGGGAGAATTTTCTTCAAACAATTCTGTATGTCGAGCTCTAAAGTCCAAAGGCCTCCTTGGGAATTGTAAACCCTTACAAGGACATTTAAAGAGCTGTTTGGGCGAGGTCAGGTACCTGACTAAAGATATCCCTCCCAGCAATTTATCTTTTGATGTCTGCGTGTGTAAAAGTATTTAGAAATGTTCTCATACGAAGAAAACCATACGATAACGTAAAGAGTATTTTTTTTTATCTAAAGAGTTTTAAAACTGATATGAATTGCTCTTCTGGAATATTTTTTTCAATACTTAATATTCATACACTGCCTCGGTGGCGTAGTCGTACTACGGTACGACTACAAAGCTGAGGTTTCGGGTTCAAATCCCGGGTCGGGCAAAGTGATATTAGGTTTTTCTATTCATTATCAGCCCGGAGTATGGAATTTGTGCCCGATGTGGCGATAGGCTCGCCCTCTATTACATCATGGGACGGAACATACAAGGTGAAATGTGGGTATCCTGGTGGCGCTTCTGCTTACCCCTTCTGGGATAAAAGCGCGAGTTTATGTATGTATGTATGTAATTATCATCATATAGTTTAACAAGAGTTAAAAAATTTGACTAGTTTACTACTACTTTTATTTGCTTTACTTATGTACATTTTTTTAAATTATCGCACATGCCATGTCCAGACATTGGCATCAACGTGTTAATATAACTTAATGAATGTAACCAGAATTGGATGAATAAAGTATTGATGTTTTTAATAAACATGTCACGCTTTTCAAGAACCTGCCTCAACGCCGGTGCGCAAGTGTGGTCGTGATGCATGCACATATACACGCATATGTGCACATACATATGCGCATACATGCACATGCTGCATTTAGGCATGTACATGCGCGCAGAACGCATGTTGTGTAATCTTTAAACTGGTTCCAAAGCGCTTATGTATGTGTTGCTCAGTGGGATTTCCAAGTTCCGGGATATTTATTTTTAAAATAATTAGTTTCTTAGAATGTTATCTTTAAATCTGATTTCTTTTTGTGAAACTCCGTAATATTTGTTTGCTAAAACCGTTTGACTTGAAGTACCTCTCATTGATTATGGAAAACCATTATAGTGGCCCCTGCAGATGGCTCGCGTTCATATCTGTCTTTGAATAGGCTTAGTAATGTAGATGTTCTGTTTGAATTGCACTGCAGGCTCTGTTTCAGTCACTAGCTATTAGTTGTGGCTCCGTTTCAGTCACTAGCTATTAGCTCTACTTCACGTCCACGTTTTCGGAAACAACCGCTCTACATAGTGTACAGACGATAAAAGTTCCAGTTACATTTTATCCGTGAATAGACGGGAATCGCGAGTGCCTTGGAGCTCTTCCACCTGGCAAAAGACAGAGTGAAATATGCGGAGCTGACTGCCAACCTTCACTAGTTGGAGAGGCACTAGAAGAAGAAGAACATCTCTCAATTTTATCTCTAGTCGTCAAACTAAACGATGCTTTTTTTTATTGCGTTGCATGGTGAGACGAGCATGCCATTCGCCTAATGGTAAGCGACTGCTCATGGACAGTAGAAAACTAAGCAACACCATGAATTACAAAGTATTGCTGGGCACTCCACTGCGCTCGCCATCCTGAGACATAAGATATTAAGTCTCAATATGTCCTGTATGTTTATCGAGAATATATTCCTAATGAATATTTAATAAGAAAATAATACTCTCAATTAGTATGTTAATCTGTACGTTGTTATGTGGATAATAAATGTAGAAATATTGTAATTGTAATCACATATTTTCCCTTTGATCTGGTTTGATTTAAATTTTTATTGTGCATTTATTTGAAATTTAATTGGGTTTTTATAAGTTTTATGGGCCTTAACCGGATATCAGGTGAGAGTTGCACATAAGCCACTTCTACATAAAGTATTTCAATTCTGAAAGTAAACTCTGTATGATCGTTATTAATCACATTGAAGGTTTCTGCTGAACATAGGCCAAAACCTAGTTACTTCATCAATCACAAATAAACATTACGGGTATTTCTACTTGAATTATTCAATTGGTTATACCGTCTAAGTCCCGAGACGACTCATTACCTGTATCCGTTGAGATTACGTGCCGGGATTTTTTCTTTCAACAGGTGACTTAACTGGAAATTCTTAGATGAGGTTTATCAGCAGTAGGTCTCCCTGGCGAAAGATGATGACCTGATGTCCCCTTATAATACCCAAACAGGCTTACTAAGCAAGCTGGATACAGAAGGCAGAAGATAATGCTTTTCCATATGTTCTAGCAATAAAACATGTTATTAATCAAGTTAAAAAGAAAACACTGCGCTCAGAACAAAGATTCTTTAATCTTTTTCTAAAGCCATTCTTCCGAAAGGTGACCTTACAAGATTGCGTAAAAAATCTGCCACATCGCATAACTAGATCTACATAATGTATTCTAAGCATTAATGAACCAAGTCGCAGGCGTGCATATATGTACTATGTGTACCTATATGTAATCAAGATACAATTTTTTATCTACTCCACCTTGGAATTTCTTTATAGATCTAATAGTTACTATAAACTACACGTATTAGATGAATGATGATGATGGTAACACTGTGAAAATTCTCCTATGCATAATAATTTCTTTGCCAAAATGTTTGACGATCGGTAGACATAGACACTTTGTCTGAATATTTCAATTGATCTCGTATTGTTCAACAGTTTTGTTGTTCCTAAAACAAATAATCACATTAGATGTATAAAAAATATAACTCAGAGATTTTAGATAGAACTAACTGAGACTGCGATGGGCATTGAACCTTTTGATTAATACTTCGTGTACATATTAACTCACTGAGCTGACATTAATATTACTAAATCCTCAACCAATAATATCCATTTTTATGCTTTTGTTTGCGATATTAATTTATTTATTTAAAGTTTCATATACTGAAAGTATACAGGCGGACTTAATGCCTGGGGCATTCTCTACCAGTCAACCTAAAGGTGGTGAAGAAATGAAGCACAGCAGCGATATAAAAATCAAATTCAGCAATTAGAAATTGAATTAACTATTAAGAGCATTCAAGGCCTGGCTACAGTTCAGTCTATTGCGCCGATTTTTGAAATATTATCGTAGGTCATTAAATTTTGAGGGTGTGACAGACAGGCAACGAAAATTAATGTCACACGATTATAGCACGCGTTTCGATTGCGTCAGTTTATTTTTAACTACCTACTAACGAAATAACGTGGCAGTACCGCGAATAGAATATGCCAACTAGAAACTGCTGTATCGTTTTTGATAAATCAAGGCAGACGTGTTCCCACTACGCATTTCTAAGTAAAATAAGGAAATCCTAATTGCGGAGAAATAAAATTTGTCGGAAAAAATATATTGAAAACGCAGAAATTGCCTACCTATAACTTGTTTCAGTTTGAAGAAAATATTATGCAAAATTTATTGTCTTTACGTAGTTGTAGTAAGGGTATATTAACTTATAACAAAATTTATATTTAAATGAATAGATAGTAAAATTTTTGTGTTCGTCAAATCATACAATATTCAATGATTTGGAAAATTCTCGAAAGCAAATCCGAAAACCGACGTTGTATGTTACTTGCTGCACAAAGAGCCTGTGTCAAGTTTAACTCGGAACTATAAATATACATAATGTATATTTTGTAGCTCGGAAAGCAAACTAAGTCTTCGTTCGCGGTCATTTGGCAATATTAGAGGATATTAAACCTCGTGTGAAATCCCAATATGAGGCTTAGAAATCTGTAAATTTTTATTATACTCGTAGTAGAATTATTTATCTTATAAAACGTCCGAGGTAGGTGATAGCCTAGTCGGCAGCGAGCAGGACTGATAAATAAGAGATCGGAGGATCGGCCTCAAGGCACACACCTGTTTTAAAACTTTTGAGGGACTCCATGGGTAAGGGAGGCTAAATCTATTGCGTAGAGCAAGTACTAGTTACTGGATCGATGAATTTTATCCGGCCCGAGTTCACCCTAAAGTTAGAATTATATTATCAAGCCTACTTAATGGTACTAAAGGATTTCTCCTCACAGTTTTTAAACATTAACTTCGGTGAAAGCTTACAAAATAATCGTGGACATAATTCTGTGGTTCAATAAAATCATGGAAAAAACAAGATATTATGAGATTCGGCTTCAAATTGCTGCCAAAAACGTACTCAGAACCCGGCACCTGTATAATTAAGTCCCACTCGAGTCTCGAACAACATTTCCAAGTAGAGATTCCAATTTCCGTAAAATGTCGCCGAAGCCGGTCTTTCGTCAAAGTTTGAACGACGCGAGCGCAGATGCCAACGTTCCAGTGAATATCGCTAAAATACCACATGGCTTTAATTTAAATTATTTGATGTATTTCTTACTTATATTCACTGATTTTTGGATAAAAAACATAGATTTTAATGGGAAGTCTTATGGAGTTGTGAAGTTGCTTGGTAAACCTTTTGTCTAACTCGAGCTTAAAATCTTTTATCGTCCTCCCAAATTGTATGATTTTCAGAATTGTATTATTTAAAACCTGTAATTTTCGAAGAATACTTAAGCAAAACATGAAAATTGATCCATCCGTGTAGAAACTATAAAACAATGTGACGGACTATGGATAGAGGACCGATAGACAAAAGATTTAAACGCACGGCAGACTTATTTATCATCGTAGATTAATAAAATATAATTTACGTTTTAATTAAAGTCCCCTAAAGAGAAGGTCAATCAAATGTTTATATAAGGATTACGGGTTCAGTTGTCTTCTTTTCATGTACAGAATCTTACAAATGATAAAAGTTGTTGTCGATTAGTGGACAGCGTCATTTTACAAACCTCAAATTGATAAATTCAGGCTTCCTTTGGTAGCGACTTTTCGCGTTCAAGGGCAGCTATTTTGAATTGGTTTTAAAGAGACTTGCACAAAGTTGTTATTATATCATGATTTTTTATTAAGTTTAAATACTTTTTTTATCAACTACATATAGCTTATTTTCTTTTGTTATTTTCTGTATCAGCGCATAATTGCCCCCTGCTAAACTCTTTTGTATTGGTAAAATACAATTAGATATATCGTATAAAATACAAATATATAAAATCATATACATATGTTTTATCCTTGCTTCATAATGGCATCTTTTTTATCAATATGCGTTTCTACTTATTTTGATTTCACATAATTCTTGACTTTTAGATGGCGGATATATTATGGATTACAAAAAATATCATTAACAAAATTAATAAATGACATCTGAGTTATTATAACTAACATATAAAACAATATATCAAGGCGTTGTTATGCAAGATATGTATGTCTACAAATTAGATAATGTCGCGTTCTGATTTTATAGTTATTTAATAACCAAGATCGAGTGAAACATCTGATATAGTTACCATCAATTGATTATTACTCATAAATGTTAAAAACCAAATATACAATAGTGAAAGAGGCAATTGTGAAATTTAATTTGCAATTCAGTTTGTATGTAGACGTCGCGTCGCAATAATATTTGCACTTTTAGTAAAAAGGAAATTCAGTTGCATTTTTTATATAACCTAACTCTTATCCACTGGTATATAATATTGCATTTGTACAATCTACATTACATGCGTACAAATATGTTAATATATACTATCAAATATCAATGCTGATTGCTTCTATTCGTGTCGATTAGATATGAGACTCGTGGAAATGGTTTATTTTTCGCCGAAATTACTATCTAATCTGGAATATCTTATTTTAATAAATAAAGAAGTTAGCAACGCTTTATTACCAAACATCTGCACTGATTTTTTTCAGATCCGGAACGATTTTATCAATAAGCCTTTCTTCATTTAAATAGGGTACTTGTAAAATTTGGATTCATTGTTTTGGTGAAAAAGTAGTTATTTTCCGTTCTGGGCGACTTAACTTCTCTTGGCGGGACAAAATGACATAACCAATACTATTTGTGTACCTACTTCTCTTTATTTCGTAATTTTTTTTTACATTTTTATACAAACGTGTTGCCGGCCCATCGAATAGATGAAAAAAAAGGATGGGCAAAGAAAAGCGGTATTGGGCATGCGGCAATCTCACTTACCCAACGAAACGTGATAGAAAAACTGTCGCTTCACGTTGATCTTCTGTGAGAGTGGTACTGCCCGGACGAGCCCGCCCATTTATGCTGATTGATACTGACAACAGCGTGGCTCTACCACTTCCAAAGTTGATTATTGTCAATTACTTATGAACTGCTCTGAATTGTGAACCAGTTTTTTAAAGACCAATTCTGGAGTATCTTGCTCGTTCTTCTCTGGAAAAAACAGCCTTGTGAAATATTTGATCGAAGCTTGTGAACCAAGTGGTTGAAAAAAAAGTGACTGAATCTAAATCATGTGTGACATTTTACAGATTCAATAAATTATTTGCATATCATTTCATTGAACATTGCGCATAAAATATTTGTAACAAATAGTTGGGTACCGTACCGCAAATTCTGTTTCCATCTCTGTCACTCCCACGCATTCACACCATCTTTCCTCTCGCTCTGCCAATTTGCCGTTTGCTTGTTACGCGCGTACAGATTATCTTCGTGACGCGCGTTCTACAAAATACCTTAATGGCTTTCTAATACTGATTGCATGTAACTTTCTCGCAACCTTTCCGCCAATTTTGCCAAGATCATCTCCAATAACCTGTTCTATTAACATCATACACATGCCAGAAGTCTGAGCCATTGACATGCGGACGCGAATTGCATCCAGCCGTCGCACTAATGTCGTTAATCGGGACATAAATATGCAGAAATGGAGTAGACACACTTATCGTCGCTACAGTACACGATGTAGAATTCACATTGACGTTTAGAGGACTATTGCACAATTTTTTTAATAATGACTGCGGTAATACCAGATGAATTATGGATTGATAAGATTATTATGTAATATTCATTTTGTGGACAAAGATTTTGCAGTATGGTAAGCTGATCTTGTTGGAATACAATTCAAACTACAGCCTGCAAGAGTTCCATAGAGTCGTACAACTGCCAGGTTTTATTTCAATCCGCTTTCAATATTACTAACATTGGAATTTATAAATCATATTTTCAAGTGAACTTGACTTTTAACCTCTTTTTACAGTTTCAGCAATCAACTAAACAACAAAACTATAATAATAATTGCTAGGTCTTTAAAATTTTCTTTATTTTTTTATGATTAATAAAATATCCGATGTAAATCCCACTTTAGTATACTTCATACCAAACAGCAGAGGCTTAGCAATCTGTTTCGTAATGTTTTAATTATTCATTCTTATAAAGCCATGATTGCAGACAACTGTTCAGCTAGTAACAATAGATAACACCTACTTCACGTGCATTTAAATCATAAAATATGAAAATTATCACAAATATCTACATTGACAGCGATTATGCGCATTGTGCATACAAACATCTTATACAGTGGTTTCAAAACTCAACTTTACACTTTCGGTATTACATTGTTGCATTGGGTGAATCATTTACAATAGGTATTTCTTTATCTCATTCAATTCGGTCTGTTGATATAATACTATTCGTAATACTATAGTAATTGAATTTAAATTAAGCGTACTGATAATTTTAGGTGTTTTCCTCAGCCTAGACATGCCTGATAGACGCCTTAATGTGATAGCAACTGCACGCGTTCTTGCCTGTTATATTAAAAAAAATACAATCATAGTTTGAATACAAAAAGCGCGTGGTGGCTTGTTGATAACGGGCCAGAGGCTAACATGTTTACAGTGGCCGCGGGTTCAAATCCCAGGGCACACCCCTGACTTTTTGGATTTATGTATGTATTGATAGTTAATCACCACACACTTTCTGAGGATGTAAACACGGCATTTAGAAGTAATTTTATAATTGGCAGCGTTATTAAGTTATTATACATGTGACATGTTAGATTAACAAAAATGCAATTTAGTCTTTAAGAGCAAGTTTATGATAAAGCATAAAAATCCTATAACAGCTAGTAGAACATTTAAAATACAATTGTTTCCTTATTTTCATAAAGTTTCTTTTACCTTGTCTTTCAATAATTGTTAAAAGGCAAAGTTAATACAAACATAAAGCCTTGTTGAAAAAATATGAACTATTTTTCATTCTCAATATTGATAACGTATCGTCAAACGTCGAGAAGTGTCTGCGGAAATTAGTATCTGGCACGTGTAAGCGCAGACACAGGCGATTACTAGTTAAAAATACAAAACCGCTAGTCTTTGGCACACACCGACTATACATCACGACATAATATGTATAATGCAGTAGCCTAAATACATTTAAATCGCCTTGACATATTTTCCGCTATACGATTGAACAAAAAATAGCATTTGACTTTTGGCTGTGATTCAAAGGCTCTCGTCAACGCACGAAATAAAGATTTATTTGGTTGTAAAAATAAAATATAGGCTTTTTAGTACACGAGGAGAGAATTGGAATTTTTGGAATACCTAATTGGTGTAATATGTCATAGAGATTAACGACTTTATTCATAGACAGTTTTAAAATCGATTTTTGTTATCAAATGTTTTACCCTTTCGAACGACTTCTGCAGTCAGTTTGAGAGAAGAAGACAAAACATTTGATGACAAAAATAGGTTTTATTACTATATTTAACGTGGTATCTAAAACTCTACACTTAGCTTCGAACAAGCACAATATTGGTTGAGTGGTTTGAACCTAATAAATGACTACTTTAATGGGTAAAGTTGCAGGAGTTCGCTGGATACAAGCCGCTTCCATCAGATCGATGTAGAGATACTTGGGGAATGACTATAAAAATTAAACCTAAAAAAAATATTTATTAGTGATTTAGCCAAATAAACAAAATTCAATGGTGTCCCTAAACCATTGAATATTGTTAGAATGTTGTATGGAGCAGAGTTTTAGCTGTCGAAAGTCACCAAGGAATATTCAATATTACATTGTACATCGTAAAAGTTCCTTTGATGGTGCAGGGATCTTCTGTGTTATTGCATACATTGGAGCTATCAGCAGGAGTCAGTACCCGCTTATTTTCAAAATAAATACAAATGTAAGACAAACAAAAATGTCCAGAATGTATAAAATGCGCCCTTTGAACCCTGAAATATCGATTTGTCATAATAAATTATACGATCCTACACGTTATAAACAAGAACACAAACGGCACGTGTTTTGTCTTACTACACAGCTCGATCACGTTGGGCCGACATAAAGTAGTACTTATTATTCCGATAACTATATCAGCGACAAATTGAAACGTAATGAAACACCAACAAGACAAACAACCCGCCGCTTCTTTATAAAGACAACGTAACAGCTTTTAAATGCATCAGCGTCAGTTGGCGATGAAAAACCCGCAGTTTACATAATCTTTTATTAATGCATACACTTTTGAAGCTTGAGTTAATCCGTTATATGTACGTGACATGAAAAGCATCCATCTTGCACCGAACGTGTCTGAATAGTAATACAATAGATACCTACGTCATCGCAAGACGCAATGGGAATTCCCTCCGTACCGTGAGAAACTTGGCAAGTCAGCTGTCAGGCCCTTAGGGCTCGCCCACGATGAGCAAGTGAGCGTCACTGCGGCTTATATTACGACGTTGGTTCTCGACGAACCTTGGCAGCAGAATCGTCACTCTGAGTCACGTGTGAAGGCTTAAATCCAGGCCCTGTTTTAAAAAGATAATTTAGGGTTAGTGTCCTCAATAAATAAGATAATACTTATTGTAAATTACTATCTCTAGATACAAAAAGATCAAAAATTACTTCTGCAAACCATCAATACTGCAATTAAAATGTGATGATATTTCGTCTATATAAGTGAATATAAAAGTTGTAATAACCAATAAGATGACTATTTGGCAGACAGTTTTCGATTCAGATTTATTTACAAAAAAGGACGCAAATCAGCGAAAATTGGTATTGTTTACTACGTACGCAAGTACACAAAGAAAAATGTCGGCGCCTATATCTTCGGTGGCAACGTAACCCGAGGCTAAAGCATCACGTATTTATTATCTAGCCACTAAATATAAACATCTTTCCTGTTCAACCATGCGTCATCCACGCAGATTTGCACTTTTCTTTTGTTTTGACATCGTCCATCGCCTGCTAGTAGCCATGTCCTGAATATAAAGCAAATAAAATAATTTTAGTGCTTAATAGTATACTATAAAGTCTTATGAAGGAGTTTCATTGTATTTTTCTACGTTATACCAAACCTACTTAACTTATTCTATGTCTGAATCAGTTCATTATCACCTCTACTAAGCATAGGGAGAAGGCTTAGGCTATAATACTTTATGTATATTATGTATAATAAGCAGGTTTGCTCCAAATCACAATTACTGATTCAGTATTTTTAAAATGATTATGGACATTTTTATAATAGAATTGTCGCGTTGCAAATGTTGTAATTAAAGGAGGGAAGACCAGGATCATAAGTAACGATTTTCATTTTCTTGAAATATCTCGTAAACCTTATGAAATCACATTATTATCGATGGAAGAGGTAAACGTATAACTCGTAGCTTGATGACCGTTGTAACGCCGTTATGACCTTGAAATACCAACAAATAAACCAAGAACGGAGGAAAAATGCCGTTATTTCATTGAAACCCACAAAATTATTCGTCCAACTTGGCATTATCCTAGAAGCTAATATCCGTCTTTCTACACACGTACTTACAGACTTTATACAAGGATACTTTATGTCGATTAGTGACAAATAATGGAAATAATGGAAAATACCAATCCGCGCGTGTCAGTCGTTGTAACGGCGCGACGACGCGGCGTTACGACTTCGGGGCGCGGCATATTATTAGGAAATTAAATTTTAACCTCTCTTAGGTAGGTTGAAAATTATGTGCCGTTATGACACGTAAATACCCACGTTATCTTTTATGTATTTTTATCGTCCAATGTATTTGCAAATTAGGTATTTAGGAGTTTAATTAAATTTATCATGTTATCTTAAAGGATTTACTTTTATACATATGTAAAGATTTATGTTAGGCAGCCGGTCGTAAAATTATTCGACGACATAAAAAGTCACGTTTCGACCCTTATAAGTATCCAAAGGGCAGGTAGAACAAAACATACAGATACACAGATACACAACACTTTATTGACACCACAAAGTACAGAGACAATAAAACATAGAAAACTTAAAAAAATTGTGTACAATTGGCGGTCTTATCGCTATAAGCGATCTCTTCCAGACAACCAAAACATATGCTCAAATCTAACTAAAAGCCAGATAAATTCGTCATTCCACTAACTTTCTTTCTTATTATCTTTACCTACACATATGCGATCTGTGATTGTATGCATTTTCATATAGATTAGATTCACTGATTAATTACGGCAAATTGTCGATAACTAAATGGACAAATAAATACTAAGTCGTCGTAACGCCGTTACGACCTTCAAATAACTTTAGGAAAATAAACAAGTCCAACAGGAAATATAAAAACTGTAATATAAATGTAAAACCCGTATCAATTATGTATTTTTATCCTGTGATATATTTGATAATGGGTTTTTAGGGGTATTAATATAATTATACTCGTAATGTAATGCCCATTTTATTGATTTAATATGTAATTATTTAAATACAGATTCTTAGAAGTCGTTGGAAGCAGATCGCTTCCACCAAGTTGCTACGGACATTCTCGTAGAGGGCTTATGCAGCAAACGAATTCTTTGGCTGAAAACGATGTTAATAATCAAATGTAGAAAATAAACCAAAAAAATTTATGAGCAAATATAATTAATATACAACTACGTCTTATTGTACCTTATCGCATTATTTCGACGTAATTGTGCACCTTCCAAATCTATCTAACTCGCTGATAAACGACACTAATTAATCCATGATTATAAATTAGTCCACGAGTATGAACATACTCGTTCGTTATAACGGCGTTACGGCCTTGAAGTCACAACGGAAAGATAAACGTTTCCATGAGGAAAATAGATTCTCGTTATTTCATTGTAAAAACTCAGAACAACGTTTTATATATTTTATCCTGAAAAATATTTGGTAATTAGTATTTTGACGTTCAATTAACTTCATTGTATAGTAAATCTATAAAATAATGATTTTTTTAGGTATGCAGGTCTATCACTAAGCGCGAAACATACAAAATGTACCAAGTAAATAGATATACTGGGTATATCAAGACTACAACCGAAAACGAAGACAGATGGTAGTTTGGATGATAAATACCGAGTCGTTTTGAAAATAGTAATTTAAACCCTTGCATAACATTGCGTCTTTAAAATAAAAAGGTGCACATTATTATTTTAGGAAAACTATTATTTACCTTAACTTATTTACCACCCAAATACGAAGGTAAGTAAAAAATTACAAAAAAAAAATATCAATTTTATTGAGAAATTTTCAGTTGCATTGTGTCTGTAGTCACTAATACTACCGCCAGGCTTCATTTTCGGTCATGATATGCTCTGTATTTATTATCTTTTGTTTTATGTCCTTAGACATTTCGCATCTAAGAAAAGTTTATGAAAATTAAAAATAGATTTACACGTAAAAATGTGTGGTAGGATTTTTCCTCTCTAGTATTTATTATCAAAATCCGGCATCATTCATACATTTCGGCTTTATTGACGTTTATATTACATTATTATTGCATCAATAAAACTGATCCATTATAGTTAATATTATTAATATTACTATAATATTATTTACAAGAGCACTATTTTAAAATATCACGTACAATAAATATCGCTCTAAATCGACGATATTACGTCAATGGAGATATATAAAATATTCTCGTTAAGCTGTATTTATAGATGTTTATCGTATAAAATAACGATAGATTATGCATATCTATATTACGGGCTTAGATTAACGGCGATAACGGCGAGCCGGTAACGCCTAACGATGTACCTACGTGTAGCGGCGGCCGTTACCCCGCGCACTTGTTTACGTAACGACATGCGCTGATAACGGCTTATCACTCTTATTGTTAAGTGGAATAACCATCAGTGGCTGATTCGGAGTGTTGGCTGGGCTACAAAATTAAATGTACCTAATGAATTTGATATTTGCTCACTTTTACTGATAATTTTGTGATAGACTAGCAATCAGACTCGGTTTCGCCTGGGTGCAATGAATGCCTCATTTCGTAAATTAGATTTAAATGATACGGATAGGTACTACGATTTAGCATAATCGACATTCATACCATGAACCATTTATTGTATGCTGAAAATTCCTTGATATTTCCGCGGGACCCCCAAAATGACGTCGCCGAAATTACAGTGAATTAAATTTATATTAAATTTTTATTAAAGATACGCTTCACGAAGGTATAAAATTTGGACTTGTAAATATATTTCTTTATTGCATAGGTCCGGCAAACGAGCAAACATTTTACCCAATGGTGAGTGACCATGCACAACGCTGGATCATGAAAAACAACGAGGGTCTGGTCATTTGAAACATTAGACAATTTCAGTGCGAAAATGAAACATGTATCACCAATGTAGAATGTTAACAGTCAGGGCTTTTGATGATAAAAAGGCTTTATGAAATTAATACTTTCATACATTTTTATTATTTTAGCACATGGACAGATTCACATAAGTACCTACATGTTTATGTGTAAAGATATAAAGATTATGAAAATATGCTAAGTAGGTATGTACTTTCCGTTGCGATACGTATTCGTTAATTAGTGATATTTTCGCGAATTTTCCATGTAGGTACGTGACCAATAACGAGGATAAAGGTTTGATTGAGGCTTTGTTCTGAAACACTGATAACATAATCAGAAGTTTTTTAATGATTAATCAGAGTAAAGCCTATTGAAAACAGAAATAAATTTCTCGCCCCATTTTCGATAGGTATTACTGCACATGAAAATACCCGTTTTAGTTAATTATCGATATAAATGTAGGATACAGGAGTTCCACCAATAACTTTGTTCCTTTGTATGTTGTCGGTTGGTTTGTAATAATCCCTTGCCACAAAATAGTTTCATTCACCATGCTGCAGCGACCCAGCGTTAAGTAGCGTCGAGTAGGGCACACACTCATAAACTCACGCCTTTATCCCCGTAGGGGTAGGCAGAGGTGCTACCAGGACACCCACATTTCGCCTTGTATATTCCGTCCCACGATGTGACAGGGTGCGAGCCTATCGCCATATCGGGCACAAATTCCTGACTCCGGGCTGATAATTAATAAAAAAATCCAATATCACTTTGCCCGACCCGGACTCGAACCCGACCTCAGCTTTGTAACCGTACCGTAATACAACTACGCCGCCGAGGCAGTCTTTAATTTATGTATTTTATTTTTAAACAAAGAACCTTTAATCTCCTTCAAAGTTCTTAACACCTGCTCTAATACACTTGTCCAATATTTTATTCCATTGCTTAAAACATTTTTTAAACTCGTCTTCTGTGCGGTCCGAAAGCGCCTCAGTTTTTTTTTCCTTCACTTCAGTAATGTCGGCAAAACACTTTTCTTTCGTCTCTTTCTGCAATCTTTTCAAAGCAGTTACCTACCCATGCTATCTACCTGAAAGTTTTGTGAAGATGGCGCAACAGTTTACGGCGGAAGAAGCCAGAATTGAGACAGTAGGGCGACTAGTTTTTAATTTTTCTACCATGATAACAAAACACGTATGACCCCTATGCCCCACCCTCTTAATCACCCGACCTAGCCCCTACATTTTTTCATTTTTCTCGAATAAAGAGATATGAAAAGAAAACACGACGGAGGCGCCAGCGGGCATCACAGAAGACCAATCAAAAACATTTTTTGGGCAATGTAATAAAAGATTGAACAAGTATATTAGTGCCGGCGTTTTGTTTAGAAATAAAATCCATTATTGAATAAAAGTTTCTTTTAGGTACCCCCTCGTACTATGCTCTATCCTCAGGGCTCAGACAGTTACGGGACTGGCTTATAGACGAGGTTGAATGGCAGACGAATTTAATACCTACAGTCTGCGCCTACAGTAATGTATATGTATACCTATTGGATTTGTATCCACAGAAAGCCTTTATTTAAAAACCTGTATTATTTATCTTTTCACATTTGAAGGTTATATTTAATCTTTGAACAAGATATCTTGCATATTACCATAAATTATAATATATTAATTAATATTTATTCTACGCTTAATAAATTATTCGTTACAATTTTTTTCTTAAAATGTCGTTGTAGTGTAAAAATTCCATCACTATATGGGTTTTGAGTCGGTATCTTTTCTAGACTATTCTTCGGCTCCATTGGCCATTAGTTCTCCGCGCTCTGTGCCTTAAGTATTATCACCTCAACTTAGTGATGCATTGCTATGTCAATAACTTGCTTTGTCTTTAATTTTTGTTCACTTAAGGATCTTCTCATTTCGGATTCGATCTCGCGGGGAAATACCGAGTGTGGCCCTCTCCATAGCTCGTTGATTAAACTTAAGCCAGCTTATTATCATTCTACAATACCATAATGTACCTACCTACATACCGGACAACATTACGTGTTTATATTCCTTCTAACGAATAAAGCCGACGCCACGGACTAAATCGCAAAATACTACGTGATATAACGAAATCCTTATAGAGTTACAGGTATTTACTTCGTCGATAACATCATACAACGATTGTGTTAGATAAAACCAAATAAATAAGCCAATGAAGATAACCTTCGCGTGATAATTATGATCGATATTATTTGTGCAACATAAATAAACCTTGGACCTATTGTATCCTAGTGTATACTTTAATGTAATTCTAGTAACAAAGATTATGTAGTTAACAAAAATCGGTGATACCCTCAAGAAGGGTCAGGTCAAAAGTACCCTGAACCGACGAGAATGCATGAAGAGAATAATGAAAGTGGATGAAGCGAAAGTTGTATGTCAGGATCGAGCAAAGTGGCGATCCATAGTCTCTGCTTACCCCTGTGGGATACAGGCGTGATGATTATGTATGTATGTAGTAACAAAGAAGCGTAGAGATGGAGGTAGGTACCTACCTCAACTGGAAAATGCACTACAACATTTTCACTCTAAAAAAAAAATACCTTAGTGATTAGTATTTTTTATAAAAAGTGATGTGATAAATAATTATTATTCATTGTATCTAAAATTTTAAGCTCGTAGCATTCAAATTTTGATTTTTCAGATAAATAAAAGAGTAAACTTTGTTACCACCTAATTTAAAAAAGTGACACATATTTATATAGTCGTTGATCTAACTGTTTGACTGTTTTTTAAGGTATAAACGTTTATTATTATTATTTTTGAACATAGTGGAAATGTGCATCGTTTCGTCTCTGGTGTTTCTGCAATCGACTACGTACACTTTGTAGGACTCGTTGACACATATTGCGAGAGATGTAAATGCCACAGACAAGTTCTTGGTATTGCAAGAGCTGCCAAACGCTCAGGCGTAGTTGATTCTGAATCCTTTACGGACTTTAGATTTTGGTTTGTGTGTTATTGGTACTTTGGGATTGAACCAAAGCCTCTTGAGAAATCGGATAAAAATGTTTTGTTTTCACAATCTGTTAAAAGCGCCATCTACAAAGAATTGATTATATTAAAAGAACAGCTACTGAGCTTACAATGTATACCAACTAGTACTTAAAATTAAACAACAGATGTCGCTTTACAGAAGCAAAATCTGTTTATTAATTTCTTAGATATTTTGTCATTTTATTGAAATATCAAAAATTTCCTCCATATTCCACTACAAATTCAGTGAATGTACATTTCTATTTTATTTCAATGTAAACCGCGCATGTCTATTTACTTTAAAGTTCAATGCGCATAGTCAAAGCATTGCGCATTTCGTGGCTAACCACATCGACCAGCTACGAAGTGCGAGCAGAGGAGAGAAGTTGTCAGTGCGAAAGCCACTTCATTTCATCACTGTTCCATATTTTGGTGCCTAGTGGGTGTACGATAGTGTCTTCGAGCGCATTTTGTTTTAAATAGGTGCTAGTTAAAATTATATTTTCAGGTAAGTGAATTTCTTTGTTTTATTTACGTAGGAATTAATGTCAGCCGCTAAATAATCTAACGACCGTATTGACGGAATACAAAACAATTTCCCCGCCCGTCTTGTCCTTATTTAATAGACGTGACATCCTTTTATCCGTAACAACAAAAATCTTTCATGTTTTTTGAATTATAATTTGATGTGATGATGTTCAAGATAAGAATGTTTGATGATGTCATGGGCGGATATCTGACGAATATACGTATCTACAGATTTTCTCGAAATTCCTATTTATAAAATGTAATTAGCTGATATTGTTGCTAACATTCACTTGATTTCTTTCTAAATCTTTGCAGGCAAGCTATATACAAGCAACTTCTTTCATATTTTACTACTTAGTCTCGTCTATTAATCTACCTATGTTAAATATTAATTGATGTGATTGTTCAAATTTTTTAAACCATTAGTATGAATGAAGTACTACAATATAATAAGCACCAGATAATAATTTAAAACCTTTTGCAACATTAATATAATATATAATATTTTATTGAATAGGCCTTATAAAATTAACTCCCATGGCTATTGAAATGTATGATTTTATTCACCCCAAAAAACAATATCAAATAATCATCCTTTATGTCATAACTTGGAAACATACAAATTATAACAATTGCGTTGTCCGAGTTTATACTAATCAAACTGATCCGAAAGGAAAAATTATGTATAATATTTTGTATTTATACAAAATGACACTATTCATTTAAATAGACATTGCACATGCCAGTGACAATAATTAATTATGAAAATTTTGGAAATTTAGGAACCAATTATATCTACTTACACCAAGTTAATTTAAATTTATGTACAAATTTTTCATGCAATCATATTTATTAGACATATTAACAACATAACAGCAGTCCTATTGTTTTTTACAATAATAACATACCACAATACCTATTATTATGTAACCATACCATTTTTATTGCTATTCCCCAATCATTTTATTGCATCATGAATTATTATTCAAGTTAACAACTATTCTGCAATACATTTAAACCTGCTTCAAACAGCATTGTTGGAATATTTTAATATAATAATTATCAATTCAAACATATGCATTGTCTAATGATGCATATTTTGTATATAAAAAAATGTTACGGCTGCTTAGAACAAAATTGTACCCAAAATAAGTTTTTACTCTACAAATGCATCTCCATGCTCGATGGTGTTGCAGATGTTCATGTTCATGGGCGGCAGTGATAACTTACCATCAGGTGAACCGTTTGCTCAAAAAAAAAAAACTACATATTTATTATTTTGTCAAGTATTGAAAAAGTAAAAAGGATATATTAACCGTATAACATGACAATAGATGGTTCATAGTAGACATTAGACAATGGTTGCATGACAACCATTATAGTACAATGAGCTCAAAACTTGTGTTTACAATTTGTTATTCCCTACTCTACAGCCAGTTGCATTTTAATACATATAATTAGTGGTTAAACCACTTGTATCTCTAATAATTGAGGTATGAAAGTGTTTTTTTTTTTACTACATCATAACTTTGCATTTTAATTAATTCCATGTAACTATAATTAGCAGACTTAGCAGTTAATATCTATGAATTTAATAAAATTGAGGTCTTGGACGTATCACCACTAAGATCTATTAAAAAGTAAATACTTTTTCTGTAAATTCTATACAGCTCACAATCAGATTGTATTATTAAAAATATTTTCGTGTAACCGGAAGAAGTCTACGAAACGCCAATAATCTCTTATTTCCTCCACATTTTGCCCCTCGAGCGAAACATGTGTTACGCAAAAATGAGAATCTTATATCCTGCCGGGTAACATCGCCACAAAAACTGAAGGTATGGCTAGTAAACTGCAATTTCCTTTCACTCATTTTAAATTATCTTGTAACCTTTAGGTTATAAAATATAATAAATATAATATACAGCATCCGTAATATTTTGATTTGTACTAGATCTGGTCTATATCTATATCAGCCCATATACGTCCCACTGCAGGGCACGGGCCTACTCTACAATCGAGAGAATCGATTGAGAGTGGTTAGGGCATATAGTCCACCACGCTGGCCTAGTGCGGGTTGGCGGACTTACATACCGTAGAAATTCTTTGAAATCGCTACGGCATGCAGGTTTCCTCACGATGTTTTCCTTCACCGTTAAAGTGCGTGGTGATTGACTATCAATACACACATAACTCCGAAAAGTCAGAGGTGTGCCCTGGGATTTGAACCCGCGACCACCGTGAACATGTAGGCAGCCGCGTCTGGTCCGTTACCAGCAGGCCACCACGCACTTTTAAAAGTGGTAAATGGTATAAATGACATTCTCAGAGCAGAGTCGTCACTAGTGCCAACCACGATTCATGGAACTAGTTTCCGTTCAAAGAGGCGACAAGGGACAAACCTATCGCCATTTTCACTCCCCAAATATAATGAATATGTGGAGAAATGAATCATGATATTTTTTGAACCGAGAAACACAAGTTCTGTTGTCAAATCGTAAGGCGAAAAAAATATTTAAAACGAAAAAGACTTCCTATTTTAATAAAAAATAGCTTTTATTTCTCGTTGTAAGGCGTACATGTCAATAATAGTATCTATTAACCGTAACTCAACATGAAAAAGTATGATAATAAAACTTAAATACGAAAGTGTTTTTAATACTGAGTAAGGAACTCATTTAAAGGCCGCTCCTTTCAATTTCACCCGGTAGATTACGAGAGCTCGTCTATATAGTATTCTCAGCAATTTCATTATTATACGCTTAAAATTATCTATCCCAATAAAGTAACTATAATTCTGTATATTCTGAAATCCTTTACCCTCGGGTCTAAATATAACTTGAATGTTCATGGCGGACCGTTAATTAACATGGTACCGGACAACTAATTAAATGTTTATGAATGTTTTGGGCTCTATTTGAATTCGTATTTCATCCGTGTTGGAATACGACGACCCAAAATCATTTATTAGAATTAAAAAGGTATTCCAATGAATGAAATTACGCACCGATGGATACTTTAGTGGAACTTGAGATTGCTTTCCACCAAGGATCAATATTTCTTCTTATTTAATTTCTCTAGGAACGATTATACGAAAAACCTCTTCTACTTTTTATCTCAGGACCTTAAGGTTTTTAGCATCTTAATATAAAACAAAGGAACAAACATGAAAATATGTTGAACTTACTAAACTCTACGACACCACGTGAAAGATTAGACGAACCTCGCAAAAGGAACGCCTTACTCAGAAATTCTATTAATATCAGCTGATATACATGTTTAACTTTATTAAAGAGGTCTTGAGTGTTACTTTAATGATCCAAGCTATATTGAGAAACTTTCTAGAGATTGATTTTCATCTCGCCATACAGAATAACCAACTCATTTTCATATTTTTGTGTATGGATCTAAATAAATTCTAATATTCCTAGATTGAAATCCACTTTTCGCTACACTTTGCCTAGACGGCAATGCACTTACGCTAGACACTTACCATTAAGTGCATCTTCGTTGCGTCAGCACAAAATAAATTACATCGCTGACGTATTACGAAAGTGAATTCTACGAACTACTAGAAATACAGTATTTATTTATAGTGCAGCCCTTTAAAATGGCATTTGAATGACATCTGGCCTTAATCTAGGTACAGTGCTATGGACAGGATATGCTGTAGTGTCCGCCTCCGTGATATCGATTTTAACAACATTAAATACTGCGAACAGCGTCTGCTCACGCTTCGCAAGCGGTGCGCAGCTTTGATTTTTATTTAAGACTACATAAATAAAGTTCAGGACGAATACTTTTTTATTATACTGCAGTATGAGGTTGGCTTTTATAACTATTAGCTAAAGATACTTCGATACCCAACACAGGCGAAAGCTGAAACGCGACCTGCATATGCCAACATTGTTATCCACAATACACACACACACTGTCGATATTCAAGTTGATACGAATATTCGACCACCAGGCATCTGATTAATTAATAATATAAAATTATGGCAATTATGATTTATATAATGCCAATATTTTCAAGATCCATAAAACATATCGCCTAATGTCTTGTAAATAATGTAATATAAATATATTTAAATTAAATAAATAGTTTATCTTGGTTAAAAATAAATTCTAAAGCGTCTTGCCTTTCTAGAAAGGACAAAGGAGGGGTCTTTGACATCGTAAAGTTCACTTTAGTGCCTTTACACCCAAATAGTCTGCTCTATTATTAGAAAATTCGGAGTTGTTGGTTTTCTCGCGTCTACTTAAAATTGTTACTTTGTACCGCAAGAGTCTAATTGGTTAAGGTTTTCGAATTCTATTTAGGGACCAACATGTTAGAAGCCCGGTTATAATGAATACTCGGAATTGATATCAAAATAACATAAGCTTGTAGGGGAAATACCACAGGATTTTAATATTTTTGAATGAGCTATTCTGTGGTATCGTATTATTTTAAAGCAATTTTAATGAAACACATTAATGGTTCTTCAGTCCTATCCTACCGATTCGATTTTACATCGATTTTGAAAGGTCAATAACGCGTGAGCAATGTGCAGATTTTTTGTGGGCGAGGGACATTGACCATTACAACCGCTGGATTATCTCTTAAACTTAAGTTATAAAAAATCATATTAATCCAACAAAAAATATCTTGTATTTGGAGAAAAGAAATATCACAACGCGTTGATATTTACGTCGTATTCTTTGAATCATTAGTGCGGAACGAGTCTTAAGGAAAAAGGTCAATTTGCACGCGTAATGGTACTCGAGTTTCTGTCAAACAACTCTTAATTTCGAACTCGAGTCTGCTTACTTTCTAAATCAAATCCGAAATAAGAAAGACCATCTTTGTTAAGTTAATTGTGCGATTACTGTAATCCGAATTATAACCCTCAGTACTGCCTTCTTTTATTTGTCGTTCCACACTGACATGTGGTTTACGTGCAACCCTTTTTTACGCCTGGCTGCATCAATCGTGCGTCAAATAAAATCATCAAATTACGTGCAATACTTCGTTCCCCAACAAACCGTATTTTCCTTCCGGAAAAACTCGCACAAAGTGGAGATTGTTGTTATTCAGGCAAATACTTGAAAACATAACGTCACACACCAGTACTGTGTGTAACAGTATGTGACTCACAACTTGTGTTTGCTTACACATTAAGCCAATGAGGTTATTTCTGCATAGTGTAATATTTTTAAATTCATTAAAAACTTACAAGCTATTTAGTTCCAATGGGGTGACTCGACCGTTGTGCGGTCGGGGGTTTTCATGAGACCTAGTACCTGCTTCATTTATATGAATGTGAATTAACTGGCTTTGATGTGATTTATGTAAATGATAGGATATTTGAATCCGCCCTGACCCACCACAATAGTAGAAGACGCGTCATTGTGATCCACCCAGGTGTATCGCGTTTCAGTTTTATAATTTCTTCATATCTGAACAGATTGGCATAATAATTGTGATGATTGAAGAGAGTTAACTGTCAACCCTCTCTCACCGGCAGACACTCGTCCGAGATTGCTCTATAATCTATATAGGACATATAATACGACACTTATTCATGCCAGTATTAAAAAATATCTATGTATCTGTAGAAATATGTATATGAAACAACATGGTAAGAAAAAACTTATTGTGCATAATTTGCATGCCGGTCGGAGCTTGCTTTCGCCTCTTATCACGTCAAGCGCTAGAATCATCTCGGCAAGTGGGCAATTTTCCGTCAAGATTTCCTCCGTACTACCCTCTTGCGACACAAAACACAAATATAAACGACTGACATTTTAAATGAAGCTACATAAAATAGACTTAACATTTTATCCTGGGGTTAAGGGCGTGGCTGAGCTTCACTGAAGCCCGTAAAAGTTCAGATGCTCCATATTAGAACCATAATCAAAGTAACTTTATAAAAAAGTTTACTTATATTAATTTTTAGAATCCAGAGTTTCTTGATTACAACAGGGCGTAGTTGGCTGTTTTGCTTTAAGTATATTTATATGCGCGGATTTATAAGCCGTTTCTTTTTGACATGTATTAGGTTCCACAATTCACGCGTTGATATTACAACCAAAAACTACGGAATATCCAGACTACTATTTAAATATAAGTGAAACATACTTTTCACTCGCGTTTATCAATATTTGGAAGTTCCGATATATCTCGACGTCATAATAATTAATGAGTAGTGATACCGTCGAGTCGTTTTGTACGCGCGCGTGTCCCCTGTCTAAAAGCTTCAATGGCTTAATACGTACTCGATCGTGCCCGCGTCAAACGTGACGTCAAGGGCCGCCGAATCACTGATTTCGATGGACGTGCTATGTACTTACATAGATATATGGTGTTGGAAATCACTCGCTCATTCATAGAACTTTCACGTATTTTTTCCTGTATGTATACAATTTGTTATAAGGTTTGGTATAGGAGTCCTGTGATCAGGTCTTTTAGAGGGTGAAGATGACAATGTTGATGATGGGCAATAAACAGATAACGAACATAGAAATAACAATACGATGGGTGATAATCAAATAAAAATCATAGCAATTTGACCATCAAGATGTAATGGAGAGTAAATTATTTTCGAGAGTAAATTATCAGTTATATTTCCGGGTAACTCATAAGTAATTTGTCAAACTGAAAAAATCACAAACAGCCGGTCTGTGAAACAAATCGATCATAATTACAGGATGCATAAACGTTATTAAATCTGTAATTATTGTACTCGATAATGTAAGATTAGATATGTTAAGATCAGAATCAAAGTACCAAAATAGCGCAAAAATAGGTAACCATTCGGTACCTTAATAACAATGCGTTACATAAAATATAAAATAAATAAAACGCGCTGTAAATTTTCCGGTTCCGGGTAAAGAATGTATTTGGTATATAGACGTTACATAAAACGGGAACAATAAGGTGCGCGAATCTATCTGCCAACTGCAGCGCCGGGAGGCTTTAGACGGCTTTCGGTAAAATACAACATGCGCATTGAAAAACATTCTAGACTGAAAGTTTTTTCGCTATTATGCCAAGTTTCTGGAGCACAGCCTCCGTCGCGCAATTGGTTAGACGCCGGCTGTAAAACGAGAAGCCGCGGGTTCGATCTCTGCACCGAGACAAATGTTTGTGTGAACCACTAGTATTTATCCCGTCTGTGGGTGTTTGTGGGACCGAAAAGTCTCTCTTCTGATACCCATGACAGAAGACTCGATCTTAATGTGGGGTCAGGACTATGTATAGTTTGTAACTGTTGGGTGTATTTATTTATTCTACGCAGAAAATATTAGAAACCTGGCTCTTGTACACGAGTGATTTGAGCGTGGGTGTTGCATGAACGTGGGTGTTTCAGCTGAGAGAAGACCTTCGCTAAATTATGCATAGAGCACTTCTGAAGGGTTAAGCGTATACATCAAGATGGATGTATATTTTTTTTTTTTTTTTTTTTATTCAATATTAAAAGGGCTTTGTCGCTAATGCGATTATGTCGCCCTGGTGGGAAAATTACAAAGGATTTTTACAAAATATTGTGCTTAAAACTAATTATAGGTAATAAAATTAACTTAAGTTCTATTGACTAATTTGTATAATTTTCTGGCTTCAATTGACAGCGGATCGGATAAAATAATGTTGCAATTACCAACTTGAGAAAGATTTAGTCCACAATTACTTCTGTACTGGGCATTTTGGGTACAGTTCATCAATATGTGATAGATGTCATCGATAGTACCACAAGACTGACAATTGGGTGTAGGACTTTTATGCATAAGGTACGAAAATTTGTTACATGGAATGTGTCCAGATCTAAGTCTCAAAGCTATTGTTAACTCTTTTCTACCTAATATTGTTGTGTCAATCCAGGGCACATGTAATAGGTGAGGCTGGATGGTCCGATACCATAAACCCTTCTCTCTTGATCTCTCATCGAAATAAAGTTTCCATATATCGTAAAATTTTTTTTTTAGGCACGGAATATAACTTGGGTATGAGGGAATAATGTTCATTAAAATACCGTCTGTTATTGCCTGTTTCGCTAACATGTCCGCAAAATCATTACCATTAATCCCGATATGGGAGGGAATCCATTGCAAAATAATTATTCTGGATGCTGAGTGTAAATGGGATAGAAGTTTCAATATCGTGTAGGCTACAGGCAAGCCTCGAAAAGTCGAGGTGCACCGAGCCAAATGTTGAAGAGCACTTTTAGAGTCTGTTAAAACTACAACCTTCGAGTAATTAGTTGAGCTTATGTACGACAGTGCTTCCGAAATACCGATTAACTCTATTTCCATAATTGATAATATGTTGGATTTAACTTGGAATTTTGCAAAAGTGCCAGAATATAAATCAACGAAGGCGGCTCCAGCGTCATTTATGTCTTTTGAACCGTCCGTAAATAAATGGAAAAATGTAGAATATTTTTTATTTAAATAATCTATTACGATATTTTTTATTGTAAATGGGTGGAAGTTACGTTTTGATTTAGTTATTCCCTCAATATTTAAATTAATAAATTTCGACACGTTAATATAAGTTACCCAGGTGTCTAACGAAAATATATCTAATTTATCATTATCTTTAATTGGAAAAGTGGAAAAGGTCTGGTGAACTAATGCTAAGCAAGGTTTTTTTTTGTTATACCAATATCTATTATTTATGTGACTAGTTAATTTAGATATGCAATCAATAGAAGAATTATTCATTATACATTTACTCTTAAGCCAAAATTTTCCGCCTAAATAAAATCGTCTAGCATGTAAAGGACAGAGGCAAAGTTCGTTTTGCATAACATGTATGGGTGTAGTCTTTTCGAAGCCCCCAATTATCCTCATAGCTTGATTTTGAATAATCTCTAGTTTGGTTAGGTTTGTTTTACAAGAATTATCATATAAAAAACAAGCGTAGTCTAGTCTACTCCTAATTATAGCTATGTATAGTTTACGCAAGTGCTTAGGGTGAACGCCCCAACCTGATCCCGAAAGTACCTTGAATATATTGAGGAATTTTAATACTTTTTGACATATATTATGAATATGTTTATTCCATCTAAGAGACCGATCCAACCACATTCCTAGATATTTCACTGATTCGACAACTTCTAAATTTCTATTATTTATATTAAGGTCAATATCTTTTCTCTGATTTCCTTTAGTAAATATACAAACTTTACTTTTGGAAGGTGATATGTCTAAATTAATTTGACGAAATAGATCATATATAAAATTTAACGAATTTTGAATTTTGATTTTCACATTTGATAAATGATTTGAAGTAGCATATATAACATAATCATCAGCATACTGTGAGATACCCACTTTGAATAAAGATTTAATTTTTTTGCAGATATCAATAGTCGCTACATTAAATAATAACGGTGATATCGGATCACCTTGTGCAATTCCTCGTCCTGTGTTTCTGATAAATTTGTATTCATTGCACTCAAGTATTAAGGTTCTTTTTTTAAGGAACTCCCACAAGTACTTACAATATTGTGATCCAACATTCAACTGATCAAGTTTTAGTACAAGGCTAACAACATCAATATTGTTATAGGCGTTATCTATATCTAAGAAACAACCCACTGTCAATTGATCACATGAAAAACCAAGTTGAATACTTGTTACTAACTCCGTAAGGCTATCTAGACAAGACTTTCCCTTTCTAAAGCCCTTGGTATCTTCACTAAATAATTTGTTCCTTTCAAGATACCATTCTAATCTTATGTTGATGATGCAGTGAAATATCTTACACAAGCAAGACATAAGAGAAATAGGTCGAAGCTTGGAAGAGGAATTATTATCTAGGTTGGGCTTTGGAATAGGTATAAGTCGTACAAATCTCCATTGAGCCGGAACAAAACCTAGGTATAAAAACATATTGAACAAATCCAACAATTTACATTTGGCCATATCTGGGAGATTAAAAATCATGGAATATGAAATTTCATCATAGCCTGGGGAAGTATCCTTGGATTTTAAGCACTTATCTAGTTCTTGTCTAGAGATGTTTAGGTCTAATTCTGAATTGACTGAAATAAAGCTAGGTTGAGGAGGTTCAACAAAGTCAGGTGACAAATTGTGCAATAAAGTTTCTGCCATTGTTTCATCTATGTAAGAGCTAGAATATTTTTTATTCTTAAGCCAACGCATACGACGCCACACATCACTCACAGACGAATTTTCGTTCAAAGAGGAACAAAATTGTTGCCAACATTTGCTTTTCGCATTCCTTAACAACTTTTGAAAGATACTTGTTTTTTGTTGTAATTTGCGCAAGTTATCTGGGGTAGGATTCTTTCTAAAATTGACCAGTGCCAACCGCCTCTCAGCAACAGACTTTGATAATTCAGGGTTCCAGTAAGGCTTTGGAGTGAATCTGATATTAGCATTTTGATGTATTTTTATGTAGGGTATACAAACATCTGCAGCTTCGTATAAAATTTTTATAAAATAATCATAAGCCATTTGAGGATTACTAGATAAAACCAGAGAGGACATTTTATCAGATATTGTAAGTTTGTATTTCGTCCAATCAGCATTTTTAAAATTATGTTTAATTTTATAGGTAGAGGTATAACTATTGGAACTACTAATTTTAATAACAAGATGGTCGCTGCCTAAACATTCATTCATTACCTTCCAATCAAATAATAAAGACAAATCTGCAGAAACAAATGTAACATCTGGCGAAGACTGTTGTAAATTACTATTAACCAATTTAAGGCGAGTCGGCGACCCGTCGTTTAAACTTAAAAAATTATGATCTATCAAAGAATCGAAAATTTGTATACCCCTGGAATCCGTTTTATTAGACCAATTCGAGTGGTGGGCATTGAAGTCACCTATAATTAGAGTTTTACGCTTACCTATTGAAAAAAGACTATCCCAGTCTGCGGCAGTAGTGTTAATGTGAGACGGACAATATACAGAAACTACATAATCTATCTGTTCACAATTAAAAATTTTCGCTATTAGAACCTCAATACCAGAATTAATATTAGGCAGAGGCAATATTTGAGCTTTAAGTGATTTGTGTATGCAAATTGCAACACCTCCATATGAGTCAGGTCTATCCCGTCGAAAAATGTTGTAATCTTTTAAGTTTACGTTAAATCCAGGATTGAGCCATGTCTCACTTAATGCAGCTATACTAATTTTTTCTTGAAGAAGAATTTGTTCAAATGCTATTATCTTTGATTTTATTGATTGGGCATTCCATTGAAGGATGTTAAGGTTAATCTTCCCCATAGTAAAATTTAAAAAGATTTAATAAAAAAGGCAAATTAGGAATGTTACTATACAACCAAGATATGAACCAATCTAAAATCATTTGACTAGCATTACAGATTTTATCTTTTAAAGGTAAACTTTCTAAGAATAAGTAATTTTTAACTTCGTACATCAACTGCTTAAATGTTAGGTCTTTTCGTGTTCTTCTGCTCTTCTTATATTTTTGTTCAGTGTCAGATCTGTCAGTATTCCTCTCCGAATCGGAGGATTGATCGTTATCCGTTATACAATTATTTTCAAAATTTAGTTTGTATGTTGTTTTTTTCTTCTTTTTCCCATTCCGGTTTTTCTTATTATTCAAAATTTCTCCTTGAGATTTATTTGGTGATGTCTTCGAAGTCGAAGCGACATAAACATATGTTGGTTTATCTTGAACATGCGGCGTAGAATTCACATCTGTTGGAGTTGGATTTGAGCGGGTGGTTGAACGGTGGATGTTTGAAAACGAATTCCTACGAGGGGGAGTTTGGGGTAGTACGTACATAGTTTTTGCCTTTCTGTACGATACATTGAATTCAGACATAATTTCCCGTATCTTTTTTTCCTTTATATATGCTGGACAAGATTTATTCAAAGCCATATGGTCGTTTAAACAATTTAAACATTTATAACTGGTAGTTTCGCAATTCTCGTGCTTACCTCCGCATTTGGGACAATATATTCTCTTTGACGAGCAAATTTTATGATGGTGTCCGAATCGCCAGCATCTCGAACATTGGGTGACTGGGAAAACGTAAGGTTCAATTTGTAGATGGTTGTATATGGTTTGACACGTGTAAGCTTATTTTATGAGTGATTTATAAAAATAATTTAATAGTTGCTGATAGCTGGTAAGATGCCATATAGCTTAGACATACATTCACAATGGTGGAAAACCCCTTATAATGATCGACACTAATATGTTTAATTTTGGGAACAGATGTATATTTGGTTAAGAGCTACCAGACCTAACTGAATCGACCTCTTTGGATTGCTTGACAATTGCCACAACGAGCATTGTTTTTACAAATAGAGAATGCGTACAATAAGACGATTTTAGGTATTGGTTAAGTAACTACGACTTCTAGACATCTAAAACGAAATAAGTCTATTCCTATGTTAAAAGCAAAGGTTTACTGTTGTTGATCGTAAAAATACAATGTATTCAGTAAACTGCGTTTCAAAGTAATCTTCTTTACGTTGATCCGGCGCTGCGTGAGCCGTGACATTGCGCTGTGTGCGTTCCAGCCTTCACACTAACCTGTCATACCGGTGCGAAGGTTAGGAACTCCTTTCATGACCGTCATACAGGAATTGTTGGTTTCATAGTCCTGAACTTCACGCTGTTAGTTTATTATGGAGATAAAGTTATATGGTCTTCTCACAGACTATTCTAAGGGTAGCCCCGATCTATACAAACAGCTTAAAAGAGAGATTCGAGGATATCCCGCCGAATTCTTTGTCTTGATACTTTTTAGTATGCTATCTTAATATTCTATAGGACATAAACAAATAATGTCCTTTCGCATAGTATATATTAAATCCATAAAGTTTCATTTTGAGAGTTAGAGTTCTTGTAAATTACGGTAGGTACCTTAACGTGCAGTCACGTCGAATTTCTACAGGCTAAAACTTGTACAAATGTCGTTGTCGTAATAAACATTTCTCCCTTGGCTATGATTAAACCTCGGTATTGTACTGTGACACTATCTCTCTGTTTTTGAAGGGTTAACATGGGATTTCTGCAGACGACTTTTCAGAATGTTACTAGTTTAAGTTACGTTGTTGAATTGTGCTATATTCTGACAAATGTTTATATAAATAAATCTTGTAAATGTTGATAATATCAGTTGATAAGAAATTGAACCAAACTAAATAAATTCCGAAACATTCGCAGCAAAATTTCTTTTGTTCATGTAAGTACGCAATTAGTAATCTAGCGAAGATGGCATAATATGCAAAATGTGTAGCGTCAATTTGCACATGCCCGTAAATTAAAAAAAAAACGTAACGACAAGGCAGCTCGTCGCCGCAATCATGTCGCAGTTAAAGTTTAATTAAAGCAGCTGTAAACAAGTTGGAAGTTGCAGCGAGAGGAACCGCGAGGGGTGTGCGGGGGCGGCGCGCGGGGTTGCGCGCGTCTATTGATTTTCTCCAAGCGCGGACGTGCCATGTCGCCAGCCGCATATCTCCGCAAATACTAAGAATAAGCCTCCATCTACAACCCACAGTTCCGGCACAAATCTATCTCCTCCACTCTAACCCGCTCATGAGAGTTCCCATTAATATTTAAGCATTTTTGGCACCAAAACCATCCACTCAAATGAAATGTCATAAAGAAAGGTCAATATGCCCTGCGTCAGCAATGTGAGCTGAATGTTTTGAGTTTTCCCGCAATACATTTACTCGTATGAGAAAATCTCGTAATGTGTCCTCGTTGTTATGCAGACAGATGGATTTATCAGAATGAACGCTGTTGTTGCGATGATATAACATCGTGTTTATGCCACTCCGAAAATGAATTTTGCAATATTGAACTAAATATTACTATAGTTTTTAAACAAGCGCTACCATACACGTAAAATATCGCTCTATGCGCTATTCATTATTAACGTTACAAGTTAATTAATTAAGTATTGGAAAATAAATGGCCGGGTTATAATTTAAGCTAGCGCAAAATTAATCGAAAGTGATCGTATCAATTCGTTCATGTGGTGTGTTAATTAATTTTCCAATCGTGGGTATTGTTTGGGCGATATACAATAATTGCGAAATCTGATACCTTTTACATATGTGTACCTGCTGTGTAGTAGTTTTATATACGTTTAAATTTAAGTTTGGGTTAGGTTCAAATATTTTACCCAATTCCAGTGACAACCGTCCTAAATCTATACGATCCTCGTAAAACGAAACGTGTAAATTGAAAACGGTGCACGAGTGAAGAGCGCAATAAAATTTTTATCTTTGGTTAGTTTTTGCAGACACGTCATGTTTTAATACCACGTCTTTTTTGTCTTTATTTAAACACTAGCACAAAACCGGACCTGATTCATACTCGTCAAGCGCTTAAAATCATCCTTTCTCACAATTAAAACAAGTAAACGACTAAGTACATATTGTGTGATTTAGTTTTTAAAAGTGGTAGAGCTGTATTGAAGTTATGTTAATCAGGAATATGGCGGTTTGCCCAAAACGGTACTATTTCGAGAATACCGAGGGTCTATTTCTCCGTTTCCTGGTTGAAAACAGGAGGCAGACCGCAGAAGAATTGAGATCTCTCTTACACTGCATTTTCGTTATCTTTGTAAGAGGTCGACAGAACACCTACAATTCAAGCGCATATATTCATGTGTCAATCACATATCATAAGCTAACTCGTTTTTACATTTGCCGGCCCCACATATATTTTTTCCAGAACAATCATGTTAGAAGATTATGTTTATAAATCACGCTACGTACCATCTTGCTCTACAGTACATGCATTTTAATGGAAATGTTTTTCACTTTCCCATCTAGTTTATATTCGTGCTGTGTAAAAAATAGTTTCCGATAAAAGAGAATGGAAGTGCAAGTATGTAAAGAAGCTTAGGAGATTACTTCTGCCTCACGCCTCCGTATACATAAACCTCTTGAAAATCAGTTTTAAAACTTACCTCTTCGAGATTGCTGCATTTGCGATAAGGATAATGTTTTGTCTCTTGCAATACTTTTGTGAAATATTCAAGAAGTTCTAAACCTCAATATACTGTATCTAGTTTAAGAAGCTTATTAGCAATAACTTAAACAAGAGTATTTTAAATTGTATAGGAAAGTACTCCTTTTCGTTGAAATGCGGAACTTGTAAAATCGTATGGTTTTGTATCTTTTATTAACTGAATCCAATCCTTCTTAAATATATGTACCGAAATCGCAATAATGAATTTATTATGATAAGTAAACATACGTCGATATCCAAGTTAGTTAATTCTCTAAATAAATAATCATTTTCACTGACGAAATCGTAGAGTTTTTAAAAAGTCAAAAGAAATATGTTTCATTTTTTACAAGCTACGAGTATTGTTATGGAATTTCATAGCATGATTAATGAAATAACGCAACGAGATGAGAATAATCATGAATCATTTATGATCTAATAATACCTTAGCATAACATGTTATTTGATTAATTATGCTAATGTGTAGCTAGCAAAGACATACCTAATCGTCACGCCTGAATCTCATAGGGGTAGGCAGAAACTATGGATCGCCAGTTTGCTGGATACTGACATATTACTTTCGCTTCATCCACTTTCATCAATCTATTCATGCATTCTCGGCGGTTCAAGGTACTTTTGACCTGACTGTTGTTGAGGATATCGCCGTTTTTGATGGTTCGGTGAGATAGACCCCTACCGACTCTTCCATCCACACTCGCTTTGTATATTTGCTTGGTTAGTCTCCTTTCTTCCTTCATCTCTACCTGAGCAAAGAGTTTAATTATACTATATTAACAATTATACATACATGTTTTATTTTTATATTTATTTAGAAAACATTTCCTGATTTGTGTTAAATTTAAAATTACGTAATCAATAACTGCATACGTTATGGAAAATGACAGTAGAATTTTCTTGCTTCCTTAATAAAAGTAAGTCTTACCATGGCAATTGATCATCGTCACCCATGAATAGCCAGGAGCCAAAGGTTTCGTAGGCGTGGCCTCCCGTACTTATGAACGGGGGTGGAAGAGGAAACACCCCCTTCAGTTAAGACAGCAAGGCTGTTACTTAACGTCCGTTTCCGGTAAGATAGTGATACTCCCCCACTTAGGTTATGCAATAGGAATTTACTACAAGATTGTACTATCTGTTACTGAATTAATTCTAGATAAAACTAATATTTTTAGAGAAAATTTCTTAGACTTACGCGAATGTTACACATTGAAATAAAACTTGTATTACGGATTTTATTTAAATATTTTTTTTATTCAAATTATTATTATTTATGCTAGGGGAAGCAGAAATAATAGCAGTTGAATTCCTATGACTGAAAATGATAATGATTTAATTTAGAGATATATTTCTTTACTACTGGACATATTGAAACTTATCATCTTATGTCTCAGGATGGCGAGCGCAGTGGAATGCCAAGCAATGCTTTGTAATTCATGGTGTTGTTTTGTTTTCTACTGTCCATAAGCGTCGTATCGCTTACCATCAGGCAAATGGCATACTCGTCTCGCCATTCAAGGCAATAAAATAAACTCAATATACATCATGTAATTTCAATAAAAAATAAATGTAATTGGAAATGTTTTATACTTGCATTATGAGCAATATTAAAATTTCAGGGAATACGTACTACGTAGCGTTTCATGTTTACATCGTTCGGGTCTGAAAGAGGACACATCGAGAACCTCATGCATAACAAGTAGCCATCCCGTTACAGTTTGTCAATAAGCTACATATATGTTCCATGGCGGCTCGAGTATGGCTTACTGTTTCCTGCCATATTTTTTCAAGGAACTTCACTGATTTAAAAATTGCTTTGGTTAAATTAAATAAAAAACATTAATGTTTCTTCCCATTTAGAGACATAATAAATGATTTATAAGCTTTTAAAAATATACGTAAGAAAGGATGAAGCAAAGACAAGACATAAATTCTTTTACCATAGACAAAACGTGTAAGAAATAGCATATGCTGCGATTAATATTCTAAGGTCGGCGATCCGTGAAGCACGCTATCGCATGTTCCATATTGTAGTATTTTATTGCTAACATTACTAGTACGATCATCGTGTAAATAAATGGCGTTCACTTACGCTTTTAAATGCGTGTAGCCTTTTGTGTCGTTATCGTATCAATAAGTGACTTAAGCAACCATAATTTTGCGATTTCTTTTATAAGTTGTAACTAAAAAATATAGTATACTCCGATGAATGAAGAACCTCCTCCTCACAAGTCGGTTAAAAAGGAGTAAAATTGTATGAGAATAAACTCATAAAGGCCAACAGAGCTAATATATTGCTGAAATCCAAAATTCGAGCATTATAATGCTCGAATTTTGGAGCATTATAATAATTGATATATCAATGTGAAATGTAAGCTATAGTAAATATATATTTTTACTTCAATAAACATGTTTGCATGAACGAAAGTATTTAACTAACGATTATGTAGGATTATTTACCTCGCAAAAAAACCACAGTGTCTAAAACCTAAATGCCGCTATTTTATTCTACAATTTTTATACCTTATTATTCCTTTCTTTCTTTCTATATAATACAGTTCACACTGTGTTATGTCGTTGATTACCCCGTTGTATTTTTACAATGTTTAAATTTTTTTTAGCAATTGCTACCTAGATAATGTGAAATAGTAAACACAAATGACTGATCCTAGTAACTCTACCATCTCTTGTGTTGGAGATAAAGCTTTTCCATGGTCTTTGCTATATAGTTCTCGTCATTGATATAATATTAGATGTTTCATAAATGAAATTAAAATGAATGAATTCATAAAGAGGCATAGTCGCTCCCTAGTCTTGATAATAATAAAAAACCTTCGAGCTGTCGTCGCAATATTATTATATTGCAAAAACGCTATATACTTACTTCGTTGCGCGTCTTTAACTACAAAAAGTAAAGAAATATCTTAGCCGAGAATTTTCATGAAATTTGGGCGAAGTAAAGTACTTATATTTATCCTGAATTTATTGACATGAATGTTTGCAAGGCTAATTGAAATTGCTTTGAGCATTGGATGTAAACTACACATCTATTGCACAGTTTATAGAAATGTCGACTTGTATAACATATAGATTTACATGTGTTACATGGTGACCGACAAGTGATAGAGCCACTCTGTTGGTCATGACTCCTGAGTCATGACCAACAGAGTGGTCATGACTCAGGACTCAGGACCAACAGAGAGCCTAGCCATTCATCCTGATGAATGGCTAGGCTCGTCCGGGGCGGTATCATTGTCTCTCAGGAAATTGATGTGAAGCGACAGCTTAGCTGTTGCGATTCGGTGAGTGTGATTGCCTGATGATACCTCTCCTCTTCTCATCCTTTTTTCTTTTATATCTTCTTTATAAGAGGAAAGGTAAAGTAATAAACGGTGCCAAAATCGGTGTGCAGGTCGCTTCTTATAGTTGGTTATGTTTGGCATTGAATTTTCTTTGTCTGTAGATGATAATTTTATCTTGTTCTCACAATTGAATACATTACATAGTAGTGAGTGTATGAGTGTTCGTAACCTTGATTATAAATAAGCAAACTAAGTCTTTCATAAACTGTTGTTGAAAACAATTATTAACATAACAAAAGTATATCAATGTAATACTATTATAATTGCTACAAACACAAAATAAACAATAATTTTCATAAGGAAATACCGCAGAAATATATCCTGTGCGAAGTACAAATCCAATATGTTTGCTCGCATTAATCGTCAAAGTTAATAAAACCAGTAATAAATTCTTTATACAATATCCCGCAGCCATAAAATTGGCGGAGAATGAACTGTGAGAAGTTTCTGTAAGATTCCTTTCAAGTTGCGGCAGCCACCTATTAGATTTTCCTTTATAACATATTATCGGAAGTGGGTCAGGCACAGCTGCGCCTGGGAAAATTGCCAACTTACCATAACTTGCACATTGCCAAGGTTCAATGATTAAAACGATTTGCTATTGGTTTTCTGTCTGATTTCTAGCTGTCTAGACTTGATATTCTTTGAATAGGAAATTAATTACCTCGACTGCCTCGGTGGCGTAGTTGAACTACGGTGAGATTACAAAGCTGAGGTCTCGGGTTTGAATCCCGGGTAGGGCAAAGTGGTATTGGATTTTTCTATTCATAAGTCCGGAATCAGGAATTTGTACCCGATATGGCGATAGGCTCGCCCCCTATCATATCGTGGGACGGAACATACAAGGCGAAATGTAGGTGTCCTGGTGGCACCTCTGCCAACCCCTCTGGGAAGAAGGCGTGAGTTCATGTATGTATGTATTATTTTTACTTATTGTCCAATATAATATTAACCATGACGGAATGTTGCTTTTAAACTCTTCGATCAGCATCAATATTTAGAATATTAAGGAAAGAAAAAAAGAAATTATAGAAATTGTACTTTGAATCTATAGATTCACTGAGTATTTAAGTTATGAAATTAACAGTCTGAATACTATGCTAGATCGCCTATTACCATAGTCCTCTCTGAAACCCGTTTAGTATTATGGTTGGTCTGGCCTTTATAACGGATCATTTAAAGGCTTATGTTGTATACTGCGCCATTTGCTACCCCGGGAAGCCACCTTTGAAATCAAACGTATAAATGTAGGTTGCGAATATTACTACACCCACCACCCACTGATGACGTCTGTCTCTTATGCCTCTACACACAATATATATATGTGTGCTAGACCAGTTTGTATGTAGCTATATTTATTCATGTTTGAATAACTATTTTAGAGTATAACTTCAGAAATATAGGGATTTTTGACATCTAAATCAATGCTTTTAAAGCGTATTTTCGTTAAGCTTTACATCGTACGTCTACACCCTATAATGACCCTAGCAGAATTCATGGTTTTTGCTTCATAATTATTCAAATGTTTGGCTGTAGATTCTTGTTATGATATCTTTTCGATGGGCGTCTCGTTCCAAACCTTGACAGTGTCGTCATGCTGTAACCACTAACCCTTGATTAATGTATTATCGTGAGATGCCTATACTTAGATCATAAACTGTCTGATTCGATACTTTTATCTGTTTGTGCAGTCAGATTACGAGACTCGTTAACCAAAATCGTGGTCGGCAAACGTGCGGGGCTAATAAGGGGTGGGGGCAGATTCTGCCCCCCTTCCTTTGTTCCCGGCGTTCAAGGCCGTGCCACCCAACAGGGTGGCATTGCGTATTCACACTGCCTGCCAAGTTCATCGTTCACAATAATCTACTTCTAAAAATAAAGATATCCAGTATTCTGCATACTAATAGGATTGCAGAATAAGCGTTTAGAGGCTATGAATTTATAATGGTATCATCCGATGGGAAGGGTCGTTTCCAAATTGAATATTTACATCAAAGGAATAATGAAAAGGTATTTTCAACAGAAAAGCTTATTGAATCCAATTAATCAAAGCGAATGTAGGGCAGTTTTCAAATGGAGCGGTGTTGTTGAAATTTTATCAGGCGTTTATTTTGAGGTGATTTGATAATCGGGTTCGATAATTTTTATTCGTTTGGTTTTAACAGAAAACATTATGAGATTTTTTAATATCGTTTGATGTGTATTTATATTCGAAAATATTAAATTAACAAACATTAATATTAGAAAATAATCGTATACTGATTTTTCTATGCTCCAAATTCACAAAAAATGTATCAACCTCAGCATTTTCGTGACGTCTGATGTTAAAATTAGTACTTTAAATGGTTAAAGTTCGTAATCTTGTAACAAAAGCATTATTAGGCCAACTATTTATATGACAGTAAGGGTCGTGTTAAAGTTCTTTATGCTTACCTTAATTTTCTCGCCACGTTAGCTTAGCGTTGGGGCGGATGCCCTTAAATAATTTAAAGGGTCGGCTCCACGTAGGTTCGCCGCGAATATGCTTGCCCTATTTATATTTTATCTCAATTAGTCTTAGTTCAGGTAGATGCGGTGTGGCTTGTTGAAAAGCTATTTAATCTTGGGTATGCTAACTTCACATTAACAAAGCGAAAACTTAGGTTAATTATATTCAGTAAATTTTAGGCCCTTTTTACGCATTGAATGGATGGACTTCCAGAAATTGTAACAAAATGTCTTTAAAAAAAAGTCAAGTTCTTTATCTGTTGGACGATTGTGTTCTGTATAAAGTCATTATTCGTGAATCTTTTCGCCTTTGGCTTTTTTAATCTCTCTCGCTTTGTTCCAAAAATATAAGGGAATGATGCATTGTTTTCCTCTTTGATGAAAACATTTTCCACAGTTTTGTGTAATTTGCTTTAGCTTTTATATATGCCAGTTACATTTTGTAATTTATTACAAAATACCAGGATTTATAAGAGTGAAGAATTTAGATTACTTTATAAATAACCCAGCTGGATTGGAGTTGTACAACAGTCATATAATATTATATTAAGAAGTAGTCTTGCTGTTTTTTTAATCAGACTACAGCAATCTATTGAAACTCTAGCAGTTCTTTCTTCTCCATTATCCTTTAAATCCTTAAGAAATGCCTTCACCAAGGATTCCTCAGATGATGTGGTTTGTGGACGTTTGCTCGTTTCTAATCCAGTATCATTAAAAAAAGCAGGTCAAGTTTAAAGATACGTGAAATACATCAAAGCTTGTAAATTTTGTCTTTATCTTTAACGTAATTAAGAAAGCTTAAAACGCATTTTACGTTTTTGATTATAATAAGTTTGTGGAAACCCCGGGGGATTAAATGGCCCACGTGAAACCCAGGACTTTAATAATATTTGAAAATTATGCCGCTTAGCCTTACGTCGGAAATTTTAGACATTGACCTTTGAATATTTCATGCATACCGTGTACATTTCGTGGAGACCGCTGATTTATAATTTTTACGTGTAACAACAAAAAATATTCTGAACAATTTGTATACAAATTGTGGCGTGCTTACATGCTTTATAAATAATTCCGAAAAGACGATATTATTTTAAGACATAATGTATTTAAAATCCATTGCTTGGTAGTTAGATATTAGAAATCAAACTATTTGTACTATTCTTTGAAATGTAAGCAGTTTAGCGCTATACACTTTATACAGATACTAAAAGCAAGTATTTGCCGATTAGAAATAGTAAACTGCGGAAATTACAATAAACTCACAGCAAAAAGTAATTAACACACATAAGATTTTTTTATTATTTTGAACTGTTGTATGTGCGCCCACATACCGTATTAAGACGTGATGGAAACTAACAATGCCACTATTATTGCGTTAATATAAACGCATTAAATATTTAAACAAACCAAACAGTATGTGGGAGAGATAACTCTAAATTCAGATCCTTACGCCTATTTAGAACTTTATAAATAGCTCGTTATATTTAGCAAAAGGGATGTAGTGACTTCATTGAGATAAACACTCGTGTTAATATTTTGTTCACCGCCATCTTGCTTCGTCATGTTGGTTGAGCAATCTGTCAACTTTAGAACTCATTATATGCTTCATATTTTAAAATGTGATATTTTGGAACTCGCTACATATTGTATAAATTACATAGCGATATCCCCGAAGGTATAGATGCCACTAGTGGAAACTGCGTTTCTCCAAGCCTGCTATCAAGAGACAGAGGATAGATTCTACCCCAAGTAGTTATAAGGTTCTTCAAACCAAAGAACTGACGAAGTGGACTTCCCGACCTAGGAATATAATCCAGGATCTTATAATTCTCAGGCCGTGCTACTGGAACAAGGCCAATGAGCCTCGTAGAAAATATTGACTCAAGATTAATCATCTCCTGCATATATAACGACCTTTTTCGAATATAATTATATTCTTATATAACGGCTTATATTCATGCAATTCACTTGTGTTGAGAAATTATTTTAAATAACATAATAATAGCTCCGGAAACACTTCTAAGCGTAAGGCGTAAGGTTAAGCGTGAGACTATTGCAAGGTCATACATAGTATGCGTTCATTTAACTCATACACAAATACAATTATTTGCTGAAGACAATGTGATTAAAACATCCTTGAATCACATTGTTAATATGAGTAAAGTCCCGTTTGTGGTGAGTTCTGTAATCACATTACAAGGATACGCTGCGCCGGAATGTATGTAAATTGGAATATGAATTCAATTTGGTTAGTTTGAAATGCTATTGCAACATTATTGATCAGATTGCTGTTTAAATCTACTATATTTAAACATAATGGAATCTGATTAAGTTTAGTCACGATGAGCAATTAATACCTAATCAAATGTATTTTATTGGTCGCAGAGTATTTATTTATTCATGTATTTTTGCCTCGATTTTTGACTGCCTCGGTGGCGTAGTTGTATTACGGTACGGCTACAAAGCTGAGGTCTTGGGTTCGAGTCCCGGGTCGGGCAAAGTGGTATTGGATTTTTCTATTCATTATCAGCCCAGAGTCAGGAATTTGTGCCCGATATGGCGATAGGCTCGCCCCCTACCACATCATGGGACGGAACATACATTAAAAAGAAACCTTAAACTCCTTTTAGAAAAACGAGCATATTACTGTATCGAAGATTTTTTAAATGATAAATTTTAGCAAACTATTGTAATTAATATTGAAATAAGCATAATTTTGAATTTGTTAATACGTTAAGTATAATAAGTAGGTAAAAATGATGATAACGTTATAATGTATTATTTGTTAATTAAATTTTAAATATGATTATATATATATTCCTCTTAAGTAATTTAGTTATAAGTTTTAAATATTTGTACGCCATTAAGGCCAAACGTGATAGATCTGCTTTTCATATTTGAACACCTTGCATGCTCTGTATGTATACTCATGTTTGACAAATAAAGATTTTGAATTTGAATTTGAATTTGAACATACAAGGCGAAATGTGGGTGTCCTGGTGGCGCCTCTGCCTACCCCTTCGGGGATAAAGGCGTGAGTTTATGTATGTATGTATGTATTTTTGCCGACTGTATTTTCTTCAGATGCTTATCTGAAAAAAACACCAAATTCAAAGCGGTATTTTTACCTTTTTAAGGTAAATTTTCCTTGTAATTTTGCAGGCTTTCGATATTTAAATACACTCGAAATTATTTTACCCTTGAGTTACTTTACGTCTTAAAGTTACTTGAGTTGTTGATTACCCGTAATTGCCATCACAGCTTTCCTTTGTTACCGGGCGTTGAATTAAAAGGAACCGTTGTTTATTCTATTTTAATCCATACCTTTACCCTTTGAGAACAAAGTGTTTTAAGTGCATACAATTAAGTAACCCGACAGTTCGAGGAAATTCTGTTTTGCTACTTAATTAATTTTGGAACGATTATAACTTGTATTAGGTTATTATTGTAAGAACCTTGAAATAATTCGGAAAATGTTAGTATCAATAACCGACTCATCTGAATTTTACTCTTAAATTGAAAAAAAAATGTGACAATGTTAGTAATGCATTTGCTATATTTGGATATTTTAAATTTTAGGAGACTATGTTCCACCAACGTTTGTATTATCTTTAGGATATTGAGATATTAGTAGTAGATATTAGTCGCTCCAGATGAAGTTTTAGTTTTTACAGTTGTTTTAACTATTGGATAATGTTGTTTCAGGATGCCGTCAGCCGTACCGCCTGCCGAGAATGGCGCGCCGCGCAGCGAGCTCGAGCAGCTCCAAATGCGAGCTGGTCAGGTTACTGATGAGGTCAGTAGTAACGTCTTTAATTTATTATCTACCTACATCATCAGCATCATTATTCTCTACTGTAATTTGTGATGAGACCTCCGTAAATGATTATGTAACTATTCTTATAAATTCACCGCCACTGAGATGGGATTTAAAGAATTTGATTGTATTTTCTATGTAGCAATCTATTTAAAAGAAAATAGCATATTTGATATAATAAAATAAGTAGTAAAAAGCAAAAATATCGTGGTTCACAAACCAAACATTAGAACTAAACGAGGCGATGTTAAACTGAATAGTTCATGGTTAAAATCTTTCTTTAAATACAGCTCGAAAGAAATAACTAACATCTCTTCTTACTTTACAAATAACAACAAGAATTCTTGTGCATTCACAAATAACAGCAAGTCAGATGGAACTTCACTCAAGACGAAGATTAATATAAAGACATCTTTCACAACGTTGAGCGCAAAAAAGCTCTCGAGCCGCATAACAATGACTGAAGAAGAAATACTTACTACGGATTTTAATAAAATATAGTTGCATTTGACATTGTGTTTTTATTAAAACATATTTTATATTTGGGAGAATTCACACAAGCATATAAACATTTATTTATACAATTTATTTATTGAATTTCAGTCGCTGGAGTCCACGCGTCGTATGATGCAGCTATGTGAAGAGGTGAGTTCGCATTTATTGAAATTTTAGTAGATTAATTTTACAAATATATTTAATATAAGTTAAAATTATATAATTATAAATGAATATTTAAATGTAATATAATATTTTATAATAAGATTTAATAATGAATATGTTTAATATGTCGAGAATACCTTCCAAGCTTTATTATTTGTCATACCGCTTCACGGTAATGATTAATTTGATGAGTTAAAACTTGAGACAACATAGAACGTCTACTTGAATAACATGTGATATAATGCTAATAAAGTTTCAAGCTTACAACGAATCGGATGTTACGTTGTCTATTGAAATGTAGATGACTTAGCAATAGATGTGCGGTGTCGTACAACTAGTACAACTAGTCGCGGTTCCGTTGACGTTCAGTTCCCCTCATAGTTTAATTAGTTATGTTGAGTTGTTATGTTGATTATACGATTATTTGTGATCATCTGTGAGAGAGGTGTTCTCGATGCGAGGGAGTGAGGGGTATAGCGGAAGTGTCCTGGATAGCCCCAAGCTCGGTTTGGTCTCCGACGCCCGTCCCACGACCCCTAGGCCGCAGCCTCTGCTAATCCTGGCTGTTGTGTTTCGATGTCGCTAATTATGATTTTTATTTTTTCGTTCTATTTCTAAATGTGTATGTATCTATTTAGCTCCTCGGCCATTTGTTCTTTTTTGTGTTTTTGTTTCCATTTCCCACATGGAGCATATATGTTACAGTATTATATGTTTATTATTATAACCATACATACTGTGGGTGTTGCATGATCCGTGCCTTACTGTGTCCGAAAATGTTAGACCTCTATAGCCCTTTGTGTTGTTCGTAGTGAACTGTATATTTTTTGTGATTACCATTGGGCGATCGAGCCCGGCCTTCGGCTTGGCGCTGACAGTTAATTTGTAACATTTGCGAGTTGTGGCTTACACACGATTTATTGAATCTGTTTAAAGCATGATAAATGTAACTTTTTTTTAAAGTTTAACCGTCAGCTCCCAATAACCATGCCGATCGCTACCTTAGGCCCTAACGCATGAAGCCCATCATTAACCACAATAGAAACGATCCAAGCCCCATGTTAGCAATAAATACTTCTTGATATTAGTATCCCCTAGTACGTGACTTGACCCAAATACGTGCGCTTTTCAATCTAAACAATAGACTATCCATTGTGCTTGGGCTTGCTTTCGAAATGAAACCCTCGTATCACTTGAGTTCTTACGTAAGGAATCTGCCTGTGAGGGCGAATTACTTCTTTCGAATGCACTATTAATTACTGTCTTGTTTCCTTTCCGATTTACTTTTAATTCTCTTTAGACAACATACTGACGTTCCTTTGCGACATGTTAACATATTTAACGTGACGTCACCAACTGATCTGCCAAATGGTTGTGACAATGTGCATTATGTGATCAGTGTATGTTGATGTTGGTTCTATTCTGTTTTAGTTGACTCTGTATCTTAGGTCTCTGTGTAGTGGCTGCTCTCTGTTGTTGACTGTAAATCTATTATGTTGTATGATTTTCATGCCTTATCGAACATTCACAATACTATCAATATGTGGGCGTGTACACACCCCCGTACCTACCACTGAACTCCAACAAATATATCGAGCTACACCTGAATATAACTCTCACACAATTTACATACAAATATATTGTCAATTCTACCCACATGTTTTCAGTTCCGTTTATGTTCCTTTTATTGGTTCAATGTATATTTTTTGTAGAATGTTTCCTTGGTTCCGTTGGTCGTATGTGTTGGTTTTATTATGATTATATTTTGTTTTAATAATGTTTTTCGTATATAATACAACGAGAAGATGTCTGTGCCAGCTATTTAACATTCATGTTATAATGACGACACAGTACAGACTCAGCATAACTCCAAACAACACAGTCCAGTCACGTGAATGGATATCTTTGGAACTTCGTTCATTTCGTAATATTGAGAGGTTGTAGTTTATATGTTTGATGATAGAGAAGATATCCAGTCAGGTGCGACACTGTTTAGTGAACAGACAGTACAACATGTACTCGTGAGGCGTGACAAGTGACAAGCAACTCGAGACATGCTGGAGCGAGTAGTTCTGGTCGCGCGGCTCGTCGCGCGCCGCACTCCACTACCCACTATCCACTCACTCCACCGTACCCCTCACAACTAACATGCTCTGTGACTTTTTGTTTCTGCGGCGTAGAGCAAGGAGGCCGGCATTCGTACTCTGGTCGCTCTTGACGACCAGGGAGGTGAGTGATCTGCAAAATTTGCAACACTACATTATTTACAATTTTTATCTATTAACTTTTTCGCTAACTTTATTGAGCATCGTAGGGTTTTCAGCAGACCCGAAGATGGGCTCGCCGCCGTAGAAGATTTTAAGGGGGTATCGCATCGACTATGTATTTAAAATTACGTCACTACTACTTGAATGCAAAGGTGCGGGCATCCTCCGATTCATATACCGATTCATTTACATTTGACGACTCACACACGGAGATGACCACGGAAAACCCACATCTTTGTATAAATTATTCGTTGCGTAGATAATTATTATACACCACTTTGCACAACTAACAACGAGCTCCATGTTGTACGACAGGCAGGTCGATCGAGACGACATCATACAGAACGTATCTTTGGCCGGATAACGATACTTTTACATTTCGCATTTCAAATGTTTGTACTCGACTCTAAATTAACAACTTACCTAAATCACAAAACGAATCTCGACGAGCAAAGTAAATTCGAAACGCTTCTCCTCAACGCACGACTCTTAACATCACACAATATATCATGAATCATATGAAACTGAGCACAGATGAAACTGGTTCTCTGGTTTTACTTGCAAGCTTCACTGCATGCATGTCGTTGTGGATCGAGTAGAGTGTGTTAGCGGCGGGGGGCGCGGGCGGCGCGGAGGCGATGTGTCGCGTGGCGGCGGTGTAGCCGCGCGGTCGCGAGGCCGCGTCGCCCGCGCCGCTCGCCCGCACGTCGCGCACGCACGTCGCCCGCCGCAAGCCACGCCACGCCCGTAGCGTCACGCGTCACGCTCCGCTGCAGCTCGCTAGTCGCTGCACCGTGCCGCCCCGCGCGCACGCGCACGCGCACTCGCCGCACCAAGCCGCACCGCTCCGCGCGCGTCTCGTGCGTGCCGTACCAACCGGCGCACCGCACCCACCCCCCCGCACACCCCGATACTCTCTCTTACGATATATTATTTTGATTTGTATTTTATGTATAGAGCGAGGACGCCGGGGGGCAAGCGCTTCATATGTTGAGTCACCAGGGCGGTAAGAGTTAAAATTGACACGTGGGTAGTCGAACCGTGAGAACGTCTGTGTTTGAATGTGCAGTTAATTGATCTCTTTTATTTTTCTTTGACGTTTCTCTTGATAATCGACTTATCTGAAATCGATGTTGCGTGTGTATATCTATGTTTCGATGGGGATGACTTTTTTGACAACATAGTGTAAATAGAGCCCGATGGCCGTTCGTTGCTGATTGTCGCAAAAGACTGTTCTCTATCTTTTGCTGAAGATTTAATTTGAATGAGCTGCGCACTCTGTTTAGTTCTTCCGTTGATATGTATCGACCGGAACGCTTTTTATAGGTTTATTTTTTTATCCTTCCGAATCTACTATACTCTTCTCTCGTATGATTCAGCGGTACTATATGAATGCGCGTTTACCGATTGTCTGTTCGACGTGTACGTGTATAGAGTATATGGTTTACGCCTTCATTTCCATGGCTACTGCGTGTAAGCGTACTGTTAATGTTAGCCAGTAGGACTGTATCTGTTAGCTCAATGCGATCTGTGTCTGTCTGCGAGGCCGGCGGTGCCGCTCGCTCCTCGCCACACTACATATTAGTTTGTTCATTTCTATTCTTCAATAAATTGATACTTTGCTACATTCACGTTTCATTTAGGAATGGCTTTATGGTTACGCTCATTTGCTAAGTTGATTTATTTTAGTCCATACTGTCGGACGCGCGCGTGTACCGTACGTATGGTTATTTTGTTTATGTTCAGTTGAGTTGTGAGTTGTGTTGCGTCGAGTCGGGCTGTGCCGTGCGGTGCCGGGTAGTGCTGGCTAGCGTCGGTAGTGACGACACAGAGTCTGTACACACGCCGGCACAGCGCGGCTCGGCGCCGCCGCCGCGCGCACTCGCGTGCCGCCGCCAGCGCGCGCGCCGCTCCCGACCGCTCACAGCATTCGTTTGGCGAGCTATAGTGACATCATTATTGTGTTGTAGAGTCACGAGGTGGGCATGAAAACCCTGGTCATGCTGGATGAACAGGGCGGTAAGCATCCAGTAGAACCTACTATTTTGCATCATTCAATCTAGTGCAGCTTTTGTCTGAAATGCCAGTTCGAATATTTTAACAAAGTGAATGGCGATAATTTTAATATTAAAATATACCGATTGACAATGTTTTAACAGTTTGTTTATAAAGGATAATGATAAAGGTAACCTTGTTTGTTATGATCATTGATTAACTAACGCTAGTGATAAATTGCATCGTACGATCTCTCCGCTCCCACATATCGTGCACTGTGACCTGTGAGTCGGGACGATGAGATTAACCGATACCGTAAACAGTGTGAACTCATTTGTTTAGTTTTCTCACGCATCTGGCTATGCACGACTTCATTCTTGCTGTTGACTGCATGAGTTTTTAGTATTTATTGAATATTTCTTATATTGATCTAAATGTTAGATGTTATTATTAAGGTAATCACTTAGTATCAGCACATACATCATTTTCGAAGGTAAAGATTACCTAATTTTTTGTAGTTTGACCGGATCAAGTGTAAGACATAAAATTTAATAACGAGTCACAACAAAGTTCCATATTGAATAAATTGCTTTTCCGACACTAGAATACTGAACTACATAGAATTGCTTCAGGTGAAATCTTCAGAACTTGCATGAGCGTAATTAGTACGAATAAAACCCAGCAACTCACAAGAAACATGTCTTACACTTTGCTCGGGTTATTGTCGAGAGCGTTGAGAATTTACAATGTGAACAAAGTTAATGAATCAGTGAAATTAATACCGCGATAATAAACAAAAAGAATGGTAGGTGCTTGAACACTCGATCAGTGGTGGATCGCCAAGGACATTTCTAAGATATTATCTATGTGTAAACAGAGCAATTGGATAGAATCGAGGAAGGCATGGACCAGATCAACGCGGACATGCGCGAGGCCGAGAAGAACTTGTCGGGCATGGAGAAGTGTTGCGGCATCTGTGTGCTGCCGTGCAACAAGTGTGTACCAACGTGACGTGACTCTGTGTTGCACTGCATATTGTTGCATCCCTGCGTTTGTTGGAATGTTACAAGTATCACTGCTCATCATGCGCCACTAACAACTCTATTCCACATTTCCACTTGCACTTTTAAATCCGATATAGCGAGGGTTACTCACCTTTATATTTAATTTCTGCAGTAGTTGTAAGGCCTATTAGCATCACTCAAGATTTTTCCTAACTTCAACTTGTCTATTGGGAAAGCTATTATATGTGTTAACAAAGGTTTCATGTTCATGATAAAAACCCGCGTATCCTACACAAAAAAATCCGCATTGCGGCAATCTATATATTGATGGTTAATCTTTTATTTTAACAGTCTATCTTAATTATGCAATGTTATAAAACAGCCGCAAGGACATGCAAATAAACTAAAAATAAAAATGGAATTTGACACACCTTGCATTCAGATTACATGAAGATTATATTCGATAACCATACATAGATGTTCTCACAACACATTCTGCCAATCTTAAAGCTATTTCTATTGAAGAAATAAAAGCACCTTTCTCTATATCGGATGAAATACCCACACATTCTAAATCATTGTTCCATTAACTCACTTCAGTTACCCACTTTTTTCTAACATAAGCACAATGCACTTTCTAATACATTTTGCACGGAACTAAAGCCTTTTGGTATGAAGAACAGAGAGTGAACAAGTTGGGTTCTTCCAGGGGAGCGTCGTTCAAGGAGGACGATGGTACGTGGAAGGGCAACGACGATGGCAAGGTGGTCAACAACCAGCCGCAAAGGGTGATGGATGAGCGCAACGGTATAGGGCCACAAGCCGGATATATAGGAAGGTCAGACTTACTCTTTACTTCTATGGAATATACCAAATACTTCCTTTTATTGTTCTAAGTGATGATTCATCAAAACTGGTTTGTATGTTCCTGTAGCATTGCCTCCTGGTTTCCAATAGTGATGTGATTTGGTAGAAATTATAAGGCCAATGCCTTTTTTTTTTTTTTTTTGTGTCCAAGAGGAAAAGCTATTAAGCTCCCCTTTCGGTACCCCGGGGGAGGCCGAAAGGGGTATGTCAGTGTCTCTGGCCTTCCAGCCCGTCACATTGTGGATTGTGGTCGGGCTGGGACCCTAACAAAACCTATGCCAGCATACTGACTAAAAACCCCTCGGTGACCTTCACACGCATTTTGGGCGGCACTGGACATCCCAGGGCAACAATCGCCCCGATATACGTCCGCGTAACCGCCCAGCGCAAAACTGTTGCTGGTCCTTCCGTAGTGGGGGCCTGAATGCCCCACATTTGCTACTAGTTTGGACGCCCGTTTAGGATGTAGTGGGCGTCTACGACAGAGTCTGACCCATGCACTCTATCACACATCTCGAGGTCGTTATGAGTGAGGGCGCACCGCCCCCGCAGTTTGCCCAACGACCCCGATGGCCCCTTTAAGTCGCCTCTTACGACAGGCAGGAGGTACCGTGGCGGAATTCTTGCACCCCCGAACCACTGGGCGAGTAAGGCCAATGCCTGCAATGAAAATATTAAATGGATTTTGTAGCGTACGTCGATATACTTTGATCAATACTTCGTAGGCTGTACTTCCACCAACTAGATTTTAAAAAATCATTTATCTCATACATTTTGTAAGAAAAAGTTATCGATAGAGTTTATTATCGTAGTGGTGATATCCAATGTTCGACGACGTCTTAGTGCAATTGACAAGATCCAAAGTATTGACTATGCTTAACCCAAATTCCAGGATAACGAATGATGCCCGCGAAGACGAGATGGAGGAGAACATGGGCCAGGTGAACACGATGATCGGCAACTTGCGCAACATGGCGCTCGACATGGGCTCCGAGCTCGAGAACCAGAACCGCCAGATCGACCGCATCAACCGCAAGGTAAGGTTTCCACGCAGCATCCAACCCATCCATGTGAATATTCAATACATTGATGAAGTGCTCGTGATTTCGAAGCAGTTCTCTAACCGAGTAAAATATGCGTAGAAATATTTACAAAAGAATTAGAGAGAACATTTTTAAGACAATACAAATTCAAATTGCGAACGAAGTTACGTGCACAGATCTAATTGAAGATTCTTCTTTGCTTTCCTTCTTAAGATTGGTGTGATTTCTTCCTTAAAAGAGTGTAAACTTGCCTCGATACTTTATTCAATGAAATTTTATTTTTAATTTAGATAAACTTATGATAAGGGGAGGCAGAATTTGCGTAAATTCTGCCGCTTCTTGTTTTGTTCATAACATTTTGATCACGTGTTTCTGCCTGGTACGTTAGAGGTGTGTTTAGATGGATTGTACCCTTTAGTCGGTGTGTACCTGTAATTATTCTGTATTCTAGCTTATTGGCCTTCAAAATTTCGATCACTCGCTTACTCCGTGTATTGGGAAACAAATGTATCAAGAATTTCGATTATTTCACAAAATTCTTATTATGACTTATAGTCAAATTATTAAAGCCTTGTCGTCCTGGTGAAAACGGATAATTCTAGCCACTGTAGAATATCTTTATTTTTCTATTAAAATTACTTCAGCATCATAAAACAGTTACCATTAACTTTAATTAATATCTACACAATTTTGCATTTTTCTAATCTAATCTAAGAATGTCATATTTTTAGCAAGACCTAATTTCAAGTTACAATTATTAAAATGACATCCGATTTCACTACGACTACAAAATTACAAAATTGAATTTGTTTCCACACTAATTGGCATCACTTAGTCTTCTGTCGAAGCATGAATTTTCCATTTAATCTCTTTAGTATGCAGTTAGAAACTATTGGTTGTTTTGAAATTTTTACTTGTACGAGCTCATGACTAACCCACCGAGCGACGGAACACATTGTATACCGACTGGCTGCTAGTTCACATCCATCAGACTGACTTACATTCCTTCAGATTTAGACCTCATCAGTAACACTCATTCACCTTCGAGCTAACATACATGTGATTTGTTTCAAGTGACAGCGACTGTTGGTAGTATATAACTGAATGTCTCCGCATTGTGTACACTCCATATGACTACATCAGACCTTTGTTGTGTTTGTGTTGTCTTAATTAGTATTTTGTGTATACCATAAAAAATATTTCGAAACAAAATTGGTATAACAGAATTTTCAAACCAATCTGGTAACACAAGATAATTAATTGCCATTACCAAAATATATTTACAAATGGTAGAATTTAATGAACACAAAGTACTAATATTCAATATATCCCATATAGTATACCTTCCACACTAAACATTGCGTGTAATAGAGATGTAAAGTGCAGTCGCTGTAAATTGAACATGGTGAGCAGAAACAAAACGCGTGTTCTAATCTTAGGGCGAATCGAACGAAACGAGGATAACGCTGGCGAACCAGCGCGCCCACGAGCTGCTCAAGTAAACGACGGCGGCACAGACAACAGTACACGAAAATATCCACACACTTACACTCAGTCTCGTGGTCACTCGCGACGACGCATCCCTAACCCCCGGTTGCAGTACTCACTAACATCAACTACAACCGTTTCTCTTAAGTTTATGTAATCTTGCTGTTGTAAGATAAAAGGCAAATGTAGTTTAAAATAGTTATTCTAGTTTAATTTCCATTATTTTAAGTTATAGTCATGTTAGCATTCATTTTAAATGATTTTTGTAAACGGTGCGTTTTATCCTAATATAATGTCTGAGATTCTACTATTTTTTTACATTTTTACGGCGCTTTCATTTTAAGACTATTCCATACTTGAAGTCATGTAGAATAATATGTCTACTACACATTACAAACTTTTTATTTTGGCAATTTTTCTAAGGTTACATTATATTTTGTTTATTTAAGTCGCAGTAAAAATGTTTTATTAGGTGTTTTAATTAAATAATTTAGACATGACTTCTTTCATTTAGACTGATAATATTTAATTAATTTATTTAATCATCTGCAACCGGTACCTCCCTAAACATTTTTCTCTTTGTATCTCCCATATATAGAGATACATGTACCAATGTGTATATAATAAAAAAAAAGCGTGCTACTGTATCAAGTGAACACTTCTCTTATGTTCATTAAAAAATAGTTTTTTTTAGTATTTACAAACGCTCAATGTTTAAGAATACAAGTGTTTTCGTAGTGTAATTATCATATGCGACACTTAAGATGAAATGATTTTTTTGTGTTTTTGTTTTCTTCTAAAAATTTCTTCTAGTTTAAATATTTTCTAGTTTAATTAAAAAGTATATGGTGCTCATTTTGTGCAGTAGTACATGTTACATTCATATATCTCTTCATAATGTCTTAAAAATAGGCCATTAGAGAATTAAAACTAATCAGATTATTTTGTGAAAATGCATTTACCCCGTTGTTGACAAAACATAGTTGTAGATTTATTGATGCTAGGAAATTAATATCGCTTCAAGCTATTACATTATAAACAAATGTTAAATGTAATATTGTTAATATTGGCTTAAATAGCATTTTTATATTAAATTGTTCGGTTTTCAAATTAAACATTAATAATTCAAAGAAAAATCCGGAACAGCTTACGGATTTCATTTGTTTTACACAGACTTTTTTGTAAAAAAGAAACATTACTGTTTTTCAGTTTAGTCTTTATTCTCTCACAGACATTGTTTGCAATATTAGTGAAGAAGTAAATAAATGTTATAAATTAGAGATGAATATTTAAAAATTAAATGATTAATAAGTCTGGTGCATATATAAATTAATGTTTAAATTTTCCAAATCTCTGTTGCCTATCATAATTATGAAATAATCAAGTTTTATAGAAGAATGTTGAGGGTGAGTGGAACATGTGATAATATATTCAGAATAAGCAATTAGTGTTTAGCCAGCAAACAGTCTCGAAAGTAATAAATCTGACATCTATCAGATCTCAGGTATTGATTTGTAATGCCGCTGTCATAGAAGCATTTATGGGCTTAGATAATAAATAGAAAAATTTAATCAACTATGTAATTATTGTTTTAATATAATTTGTAACCACATAAATAGAACAATGATAATGAACTACATTCATTTTTTTTTCACCAGAATTTATATTCTTCAACTTTGCAACCAGAGTTGAAAAACATGTTTTAAAAAAAAATAGTGAAATGTAATGTATTTAATTATATAATTTCTTTACTTGGAAATCCACGTTTGGGTACATAGCTTATCCTATGTGAATATTAAATGTGTCAAATACAATAGTAAAAATAAAATGGTATCATAGTAATAACACATATCTCGGCGAGGTGCATATCTGCTTCTATGAATGGTAACAAAGACGTTAGTTTATATGTAACTTATTGTTAGTATAAAATTATAGATAGATGGTCTATAATTCATTAATATTAGTTATTTTTATTTATTTTACTTTTGTGTAAAAATAAATTATGATATTTATAAAGTTATTTATTTCCCTTGAGTTTTGATTCTTATTATTTTCATTAATTTGGTCATAGGTTTTTAATATTATTAATTTAAAAAACCAACTCGTAAGTGAATTAACTATAAAGGCAGTTTTAAGTAAGCAGTAGTAAGAAGATTTTGGTCAGATAAATATGATACACTTTAAGTAATAAGAGATATTTATGTTGTTAATAATTTAACTGTGTATTTTTCCATAGTAAAAAAATAATTTAAGACGTAAAAAAGTCACTTTTTAATATAAAAAATATTTATTCGTTTTTAATTATTGTTTACACAACTCAGATACAAAATTATATACAAAAACTTCAAGCTAGATACACAATAGGCAGAATAGTCTCGGAACGTTCTCAGCTGTCACCACGAGACTGCAACACAAACACACACACTAACACGCAACATGTCGCTGATGATCGTGAGTATTTTTTATTTTTTAAAGCACTTTCTACGCACAGCTTGTATTTTAACAAGCAAATTGTCACAGCTTTTGTCAGTCGTGTAATAAAAAAATCGCTGTGAATGACGCCATCTGAGCAGCGCTTGAAGCCTTAAATCCGCTGGAAAATAAGGCTTGTATGATTTAATATTGTACATTCCATTCGCATACAACTGCATTAATCAAGAATTTTTGGCGAAGTCTTTTTTTTTTTTTGTTAGGATGAAGAGAAATTGTGTGAGCCCAATTGCAGTTGTGTGTACATGTTAAAATAGGTTTTATTCTTTCTTTCTCTTGAGGCTTTTTGGGTTTACTTTTGTTCTTTTTATTTTATTCAATTCTTCTTGATTATTCATTTTTCTTCTTTTATTTCTTCGTCATAAACTATTATGTGTAAATACGATCGGTTTAGTTTTTTTTTATTTTCAAAATGTTTATCGTCTTCTTCTCTTATGTTTTTTTTTTTAAATCGGCGCCTGTCTTACTTATTTTCTGTCTCTAAAGCCTGTCTCAACAACTTAAATTAACTCAAAAGTATTGTAAAATAATATATTTATCTTCTCTTCATACCTAAGTATTTAAGCATATTATTATATTACCTATCAAAGTACTTCTTTACACTACTTTACTGCTAACAAGTAATAGATTAACCCTATAGTTTAAATAACCCAGAAAATTATAGCCTCGACCAATATTTGCTATTGCAATATATTTAAAAGGCGATGAGTGGAAATAAATGTTATTCTAAGCAGTCCAACTAATTTAAAATGAAGTCATCCAATTTTGAACACTAACTACTATCATTAATAATATTACCTCACCATAAATGCACAAAGGTAACATAGACTGACAACTAATCTAATTGAATTAATTACCTCTGTACATCACGAAATAAACTAAATGACCGATGTTGATCCAACCTATAAAATTACATGCCATCGTAAATGATTTGTATTCTTAGGTGCCAAATAGCGTTCGTACAAAAGTGGTAAAACCCTGCGAGAAATAATCGGCAACTAAAGACTGATTTTATAACTGTGTAACTGTTATAAAATTTGATTAAGTTTAATGTAATGTCTCAGCGTTGGATCAGCTCTCCACAAACAGTATTATTATAACTTACAAAGATTTATTTATTTTAATTTTTTATACATACATACATACATACACCAAAACAAGATAAAAACAATTATTAGTAAATTTAAAGTAAGTACAATAAGCGGTCTTATTGCACTAAACAATCTTTTGCAGAGGTAGATGTGAATGTTAAAGAAAGTTAATTGGACTGCTCAAATGTTACTAAGTCTGGGTTATTAAAGCTAAATACAGCTAAACATAAAAATTAACTAATGTGTTAACTTCCTTTTAGGGTGAGAGCAACGAGACGCGCATAGCGGTCGCCAACCAACGGGCGAACAAACTCCTGAAATCTTAAGAAGCTATGTAGTAACACCTTTTTGTCTGTAAAATGACGCTGCCATATGTTGACAACCTTTATTTCAGTAATAAGATAATTTTTTACTTCTACCTACAGTGTATAGGTTAATATGTATGCCAATTGACCATGCAAAACTCATATAGGAGGTCGCCTGGATTTTTCATTGATTCTTATGATTCACTACGAAGGAATCAAAAGTAATAATGTTCCATATTATACATATGAATTCAATTTCAAAATACTAATGTTAGTTAATTGATGAACTTATACGTAATGTAAAATATCTTCCACGTCAACACATATCTCCAAAGTTCCCAAGCATTATATTTTTGTAAGTGTATAGAGTACAAAGACAAATAAATCATGCAATAGGGACCTAAAACAATAAAACTTGCACAATCTCAATTAATATTTTAATAGTTCCTGTGATAAAAATGATATATTTTTTTATGGAATCCTCATTATTTTTAATAATTTATAATTTAACAAATATTTCCATAAAATTAATACTTACACTTCTTAATATATTTTTCTTAAGAGTACTTAAAAACATTGGCAAGCGTCATTTTAATCCCCGCTCTTGATCCCACAAAAATACGTATCTACATGGTAAGTACAGTTGTATTAGCGTAACACAAAATGCAATAATTAATTACAATGTTAAAGTAACTTATGCAATACATATTAGACAACTTAATTGTTCATTATACCTAGTAACATTGTTGAATAAAATTAACTGTACTTACCTATCTTTGACACATCCAATATGAGATTAATTACTCTAGCTTGAAATTACTTGTTCTTGTCTAATTTCTAAGTCATATATTTTTGGAAAGGCAGAGTTTGGAATAGAAAAAATCGTAGGCGCATAAGGGCTCTGTTTTAGAAAATACAGGGTATATCAAGACCGCGACCGAAAACGAAGCCAGGTGGTAGTTTTAGCGGCTACAGACACAATGCAACTAAAAATTTTGCAAAATAAGCGACGGATTTTTTTTACAATTTTTTAAAAATCATCGTTTTTGAGGGGTAAAAACCTAGTTTTTGCAAAAATAGTAATTTAAACCCTTACGTACCATTGCGTGTTTAAAAATTAAGCGATGTACGTCATTATTTTAGAAAAACTATGTTTAATCACTCAAATACGACGATATGTAAAACATCACAAAAAAAATTGACGATTTTTTTTTGTAAAATTTTTACTTGCATTGTGTTTGATATCACTAATACTACCTCCTGGCTTCGTTTTCGGTCGCGGTCTTGATATACCCTGTATACTATCATTATTGACACATAAGACGTTTTCGAAACCATTAGGATATTAAAACGTTTAAATTAATGTGTGTACTTTTTTTCTTATTTATTTGCATTTAATTTTAGCAATGTGCCAAATTTAAAATTTTTGTTTTATATCGGACACGGCAAAGCTATTAAACCTCACCCGTACATCGAAAGTAAATGAAGCATATAAGAAAGTCTAGTAAGCCTTTCAAAAATTGAGCTATCAATAATTCTGGAAACTAACATAGTATCTTAAAATAGAAAAAAATATTTTTATATTCTGAGATTTAGAGTTGACTAACAAAAGCATTTGTTTTTTGTTTCGTAATTTATTTTAGTTTTGAATCGGTGCTATATATTTAGTTTTCGTAGGTTCTTGTATTATTATATAATTAGCAAAAATTATAAGAAGGTCCAAAAAAACTTCATTAAAGTATGAAATGAGAACGAACAATTATTAAATGTGAAGTATGCGTAATTATTATGCGTTATTGTTTTGTTTACATTTCCTATTATTAAAAATAAACTTGAATAAAAATCCCCTATCCCCCACTACTATTTAACAAAACATCTGCTCGCTGTCTGTACGTAATGACAGTATTCGTGTCCTAAAGTAAACAACTGATAATTATCAAGTCTTCTTAAAATTAGTGATTCTTAATTTAAATATTAGAATGTTCTTACGTTCACATTAAGCTATCGTATGCTGTCTCGGTGAGAAGCACGTAGGTGGCACTTCCTATAGCTTTCTTCTTAAAATTAAGGTAACGGTGCCTGATTAAATAGTTGGTTTTGTTATTATTTTTATAAACACGTTGATGCATTTAATATTCAATAAGTTACAAGTACGGACGCTTCTGTTTTATGTTTTAAGTAGGCATGTTAGCAGAGTAAGTGCTTATAACACGCTGTTGCAGGCCACTGCGAAGCCTAATGTTAATATTATAAGAGGCTCAAGATTGTTACGTGTGGGATGTGTATCGAGGAAGCATTAATATTGTAATGTAATTACAAAATATAACGCAATAGTATATGAGAACTATATCGTAATAGTTGAATATTAAAATCTTTATAATTACTTAAAGTGTATTGTTGTAAGTACGACGAATAAAATGTACCGGCCTTAGGAGTAATGTGTAGGAATGTTAAAGGCAACGGCTTGAAAAAATATATTATACTCGTGTACCAGTTTAGTGTTAAGAGTTTTTCGAAAATTTCTCTATGTCTTTTTCTCTCAATCATATTAGTTACTAAGAGTGTTGAAGTATCTAATTAAATATTTTATTAAATGAATACATATTTTAAACAGTGTTAATATTAAGCCGTGGGCACATGGCTTCGTGTAAGAGCAACTAGCAATAAGGTGTTACAGGAACGCGAATATTTTCGTACAATGGAAATGTTGCAGTGCGCTCATGGCTCTGTAGTTTTGTTTTGTAACGGCTATTCAAATTATCCAATAGATGTGTAACTACCGCCTGCATAATCTGTATCTGTTTTATTCAGCCTAAAATATTACATAGGTATAAAGTAATATCTATTTTCTTTAAGTATAGATAAAGATAGTATAAAATGTTAATTTCTAATTACATTATTGATTTGTTAAATTAAAATGTGTTGTATAATTTCTTTACCACTTCCCTCTGGCACCTTATTCCTTATCGTCTAAGAAATAAAAAAAAAACACAAATATTTTCCCATTTATGTATATTTGTTACAAAAACAACGTTACAAAGGTAAAATCATTTAAATATCAAACAATTTTACTTTTTTTGATAAACAATTAATTTATTCTTATTCTATATAATCTTACATAATTTGATACTACAAAAATCATCGTCATAATACAAAAATACCCCTACAAATAATTTAAAAACAAATATATTATTTTTGTTCCTTGATTTGATAATTTTGCACTATCTGTGTCATTTTTTAAATTCAGGCGGAAGCAAATACAGCGACTAGTCGCGTCATTTATTTTTATACCGTATCGTACGTTCAAGAAAATAATGTTTATTTTTTATTGTGTAGGTCCGGCAAACGCGCAAAACCTGATTGTAATTGATCACTGACACCCATGAACATCACAACAGGATCATAGATGTTTTGCCCGCCCATGAATCAGGAGGGCTGCGGCAAGGAAAAAAGGATGTGAAGTGGGTATTGAGCATCCGACTAATGTAATTATTTAATGATAAACTGCTACAAAAACACAGTAATACTTTATAATACAATTCATTTTTTATTAATAAATTAACATATATATGCATAAAGGCTTCGTTTACAGCCAATCACTTTGTTTTCAAATGACTCGTAGGTACATAGCTAATACAATAAAGCGCGCCAAACAAAGGATTTTAATAATGACTCAACATGAATACTTTCTCTTCTCACACTTGCTTTCTTATAAAACAACGTTATGAAATAACCAGGAATGCTAACAATTTCAAACTATACATTACATTTGATACCACAGTCTTTTTTGTCTCAATTACAAAAATACTATATAAATACAAATCTCTAGCATTATCATTGGTAATATTGAGTGTTCTGCTGTTCACAAGCAATGCATTTGAATTCTATTATTTAATTTCATAGATTTCCATTTATTATTGAATAGCAACATACTATTACAAAGTCAACTCGAAATGAAATCTCGATAGTGTCGAATTATCCTTCCAAAGCACTTTTTATTAACATTTGTGTATCTCGTTTATTATTTACAAAATATCGTTTATAAGACAAAGGTATCTATCCTTCCCAGCTTGACCAAACGTGCTCTTCGGAGAATTTCATATCGCTGAAAAAAGAAACATTATTTGAAATATAAATAATTGCCAACAAACTTCGCTCGGAAAAATCCACGGTGATCTTTCTATTTACACTTAGAAGTACAATCTGGGGTCTAATTCCATAACATGTGAGTATTATTCTGCGCAAATAGTATCTATCTATTCAAGAAATAAGCATTGCAGGAAATTTCAATTACTGTAACAAATATGATACCACTAAAATCACCTAGGTAATAGTATGGAACTTGAGACGTGCAATTTATATTATTGCCTTAGTTCCTAGGAAACAGGCCACAATCTAGTTAAACATCTAGAATAAACACTCCAGACTTTAAAATTGTTGCAAACTACTTACTAAGTTCAACGACGAGCTCAAGTGACACCATTATGGCAAAGCCGAGGAGAGAGCAGACAAATTGGAGGAGACCGCTGCTACGTCGCCATACCTCGAAGAACACCACGTAAACAAGAGTTCCGCACGCTATGCCCTGAGAACAGAATTAAAAATAAAAATATAACGATGGTTGGTATTTTAACCAGTACTCACCTAAGTAGGTGATAAAATAATGTCTAAACTTCTAGATCGAAGGAGTTTTGTGGTCAGGGAATCTAGCTGGGCTGATATAATGAAAAGGAAAGCTGTATTTAAGTAAAATGTAATTTTCAAAAGTTGAATCGTAAGATCATCATAGATACGTACAATTTTTCAGGGGAATCATCGGCATTAGGCAGCTAAGAAGTCATTTTTCTTGAAAAATGTTGCAATCAATATTATGTTTCGACCTAACCGCGAAGCTTATTTGAAAACAAAACAAAACTGATCATCGAGAAAATATATTAGTAAATGCTGCAATAATGTGGATTCATATTTTTATTGAATTCTTGCTTAACTATATTACGTCTTTATTCTCACGCAATTAAACATCAATTTATGTCCACATCGTCAGTGCATATTCATAAAGCCGTAGTAAACTGCAGTCGCATTCTTGTGTATTGGTATAACGCGACAACTACATAGCCCACAGATTGCACTACATATAAATTGTCACGGTAGTTGTAATAACAAAACGAAGAAATCATTCCTCCTTTATTAACAGCTACAGGTACATTTTATTTTCCGACCGTCTTTATTACAAATCTTAAGCACATTACGACCGTCCGGAAGTTGAAAATTAATTTAAAAATTACACAAAATCTTTGTCTCGTATCGAGTCTGCTGCTTCTCGTTTCAAACGACTTCAAACTGCAGAATAAAGACTCATAGGCGACTGACCGGGCATATCAATGAATAAGTGAGTACTACAATTAGGTATATTAAATGTTATTAATGTCGAATAATCAACTTATCGCTTTATAATTACATAACAAAAACGGCATAGAATTTTATTCATAATTTCTGCATTTATTACTAGGAATTAACTCTCTTCAACGGAAGATAATCATCAACAGCTATAGTGGTATTAACTGCTTGTTTTATTTATCTGTCTTTGACTTATTTTTTCTATGCACGTGAATCACGTATGTATTTCGCAATAACAAAGTAGGTGACTGTCTCCCGGTTGTTAACCACATTTTATAATCGCTACTAATCCTTTTAGTGCTTTTAATAAACGCGTATCAGCTACTGTTCATTGATTTGTTTAATTACTCAAACACGTCACTATGAAATATAGGTGCCTAGGTACCTAATGTCTTGTTATCAATGATAACCATCAATCTGACAACATCGGGGCAATGCCCTTAATTGAAAATAAACCGATTTCTAATAAGATTATATTGATTTTTGGTATAGACTATACCTACCACTTAAAAGAACAATGCACGTTGTACGCAATTTATAAGCAGTACATCTATGATTACATAATAATAAATTCACCCAACAGCCGCATACATTAATTCGATCGATTCGATTCGATTGATTAAGCTTTGTGTCGGGCATCAGAAACTATGAGAGACTTTCCAGTCTCACAAACACCCAAACCCGAAACAAAGACCTGCTGGATACAAAAATATTTTTCTCGGTTTTAAACCCGCGGCACCGCGTTTCTCAATCGGCGATTAAGCAACTGTGCCACGGAAGAATTAGGTACCTATTGAGATGTGGTATGGAAACCCAATGGTAGGAATGTAAACTTCACCATATCAAAATAGACGTAATCTTGCATTTAACTTCATACAATACAAAGGAAATATTTCACACTTCTTTCTTACTTGTAAAATAACAGAGTAGAGGCCAGCCTCGGCGGCGCCTGATCCTCCCACCAATAATATTCCAATTCCTATGCCAAGAGCCGACATAAACGAATAAGTGAAAATGTACACGATTGACAGCCATTTCTTCGTCCCCGCCGCTATAAGTTCAACTCCAATGCAGAATGCTATTATGTATTTGTGCGCCGACACTGCGCCAAACATATACCTGCAAACAACATTATCAATTGTAATAAAATGCAAACAAAGGATAAATAAATTGATACATTACAATGTATTATATTATACGGATAAAATTATCAGTGATGTAGGCTAGAAGCCCATGAAACGAAGGTGGGTTTAATTGCAATTGCATTGCAGTAATATAGTCTGTAACATCAATTTCGTTCAAATCAGAGTTTTGTACGACTGATGAGAGAAAATCTGACATGCACTTAGAATGTACTCAGATTATTTTTTTCATTCAAATGTTTTATCTTGTAGATAGGTAATGTTGACAGAATGTTCTTATAACGCACATCAATGTTTGGATGTTTTAGAATGTCGCTAATATTAGGGATAACTACTGCATTTCCTTCCTGGGTGAGAATTAGGTAGGTACGTTTTACGCTCAGAATCGAAACATCCACATTCACAAAATGAACATTATACAGTTTATTTCTGTTATATTTTGCGTGACTCACGTAAGAAAATATTAGTACCAATGTTTTATATTTTGTCTTCTTTTCATTTGCGCACATAGTAAATCGATACAAATTGCAGCCATGAAGATTGCGCCCATTCTACTGGTAAGATCAAGAATTATCTCTTATTCCACCACATTAGTCTTGTATGTCGATAGGTAGATGAATTGAAATAAAACTATTTTTACGGATTTGGTTTAATTTACCTGCATACTAAATTACTACGTTGGGAAGTTAAAACATGTAAAAATTAAACCCAATCCGTGATAAATGCTGTAAAAATAGTTTTATTTCAATGTGTAACAGTCGTGTAAATCTAAGTCATCATTGGATAGATGAATTGTCAAATGAATGAAATGTCCTGGACAGAGACCTGAGTCTATTTTCTATAGGTCTGAACCGATTACGTCACACACGCCTCTACTAGTCTTTATCTAACCAAACGCTATGACTCGGTTGATCATACTTTAAAATGATGCATCTTTGTGTTTTCTAAAAATAAAACTGCGCCAAGTATAAACAATAACAATAAAAGCAAATATTTACCATTGTCCCCTATATTAGCTAATCTATATTTTATCTACACAATCTTTAATTATCTATCACGTTTTCCCAGACATACCGATATTTTTGGTAATCTTTATAATCTACTAAGCATAGTTTATAACATTCTAGCAATAAATGAAATGACCTGTTGAATGATTTAAATACTTTAATAACGTTTTATTATATGTTTACTTGAGTATTAAAAACTACCTATAGTAAATTTCAAACTTGTTACTTGTTAGTATAGCAAAAGGCGAGCCCATACTTATAGCATAACCGATGTATTTGCTGCAGTTACACATGAAGAATTGTTAAATCCAATTGATTGCCTATGTGGCGCAACTGGGTAGGAAGCCAGCTGTGTGACGAGAGTCCGCAGATTCGATCTCGACACCGAGACAATTTTTTGTTGTAACTTGTGACCCCAAATTAAAAGTTATTCGGTTTCTGGGTGTCGTGAGACCAAAATTTCTTTACAAGTTTGTAATACCCATGAAACAATACTTGTATCTTCCTTCAGGGTTACGACTATGTATCGGACTGTAGAGTCAGTGAGTGTAACCTTATTCATAAACAGATTTAAAACCTATTTTAGCTATCGAATGTTTTGTCCCTTTCAAACGACTTTAGTATCCAATTTGAGCGAAGAAGACAAAACATTCGATAACTAAAATAGGTTTTAAATCTATTGCCATAAGTATTTATGTAATACATACACAAACGCACACCTATGTCCCTTTGGGGTAGGCGGAAACTATAGGGCGCCAAGTACTACGGTTCAAACATCCCTTTTACGCTTCATCATCTGTTATTAATCTCTTTTTACACACTAGTTGGTTTCGAGGACTCTGTATTTTGCCTTTTTTACTAGGCTTCGATCAACAAAACCTCGATCGAAGTTAACAGCTCTTGTATTTGTTTTCTATGGGACCGCCTGGGACGTCCTCGACCGACTCCACGACACTTTTCCGCATCATAAATAAATACTTTCAATATGACCAAACCAAAAAAGATTCCGTTCTCAATCTTACTCATTATATTAGTGTTTATATAATTTTAATACGTATTATAAAAGTGTTACATGGGTTACTTTTATCATAGGCGACATATAGATAAAATAGTTTATCACGACTTTTCATAATCAAATATTTACGTGTATTGGGCAATTCGCTGACGATAAAAAAAAATATTTACTGTATATTTATTAGGGCCATTTCACATCAACTGTGAAGATTAAACGATTACTGTGATAACAAGCACTTCAATTTGTGGATTAGTATGTTTCATTTATTATTATTGGGGTATTAGTAACCACAATCCAATTTGAGGATTCTGTACTTAAATTATGTAAATAGCTATGCCATCACTATTAATAAGTTACATATCTCATTGACTCTCAATCGATTCTCTCGATTGTAGAGTAGGCCCGTGCCCAGCAGCGGGACGTTTATGGGCTGATACAACTATACAACTTCATATCTCATTCAAACTCAAGCACTACATTCTTAACAAATCTCTACAAATCTTTCATCTTGGTGAAAGGTAATAGCGGCAGCATTTGATGAAACTATTGTATGATACAAGTATAAGTATAAAGAACAGTGACCAAAATATTCAAATGTTGTTGATTTTATTGTATGTTGAATATTTAGGGTTTTTTTTTGTATTTTCGCTATCGAAGCTATTGGCCTTTTCTCGAAGCGAGAGAGCTCTACCTAATGCTCTCTTTTTTGTCCTTTTTGTATCTTGCCTCCTGATTCAGTATTGCTGTAATGCTTTACCATATTTATTATTCATGAAACTTTGCTCTAACCCTTGCTCTTATCCCTCACACAAATTAGATTACTGCACTTTAAAAAACAATAGAAACATACAACAAATAATTCTTTCCCATTTTCTAAAACTAATCGTGTAACTAATTGACAGCTTCGGTGGCGCAGTTGGTTTAACGCCGCCTGTGAAAAAAGAGGCCGCGGGTTCGATCCTCGCACCTGAACAGATATTTGTGTGAACCACAGGTATTTGTTTCGGGTCTGGGTGTTTGTGAGACCGAAAAGTCTCTCGTAGTTCCTAATACCCAACCCACGACACAAGACTCGATCTTAGTTTGGGGTCAGGACTATGTATGTGTATTTATTTATTTAACTAAAGTCTCTATCTGTATCAGCCCATATACATACGTCCCACTGCAAGACACGAGCCTCCTCTACAAATTACAATTTTGAGTACGATCCAGAGGGATAAGGTCATATTGTCCACCACGCTGGCCTAGTGCGGGTTAGCGGACTTTACAAACCTACCATAGATTATATTTAAAATCGCTATGTTATGCCGATTTCCTCACGATGTTTGCCTTTAACATTAAAGTGTGTGGTGAATGGTGATTGGCTATCAATTCATACATGTCTCCGAAAAGTCAGAGGTGTGTCCTGCGATTTAAACCTACGACCACCGTGATCATGTTGGTAGCCGCGACTGGTAAGGGACCGACAGGCCATCACGCACTTGTTGAAGTCTCTAAGAGTGATTTAATTAAACTAAACTGTTACATAATAATAGAGTCAATTCCCAACGTGAATGTAATTGTAAGGAACATAGTACACCACTTGTACTTCCCGTGCCTTAAATCTTATCAATGCCCAAGATAGTATGTTTTTAATTGTTTTAACATAACGTTAATTACACATTAATCATACACAATAATAATAAAATTAGTGTAGTAAAAATATTTTCATAACTTTGTTTTAATGCACTGCATTCCTCGCTGATAAACTCGGTAGTAAAAATATTTAGTACTTTACTTACCAAACATTTACGACGGATGATTCCAACCCCACCGCGAGGCCTTCAAACAACTCGTGTATCGACAAAGCAAGTACGATTAACAATCCTCGTAAGGCCGAAACAACGGAGTCTTCTGAAGAGAAGTCTACCACCAGATGGCTATGTCCTTTTTGATTGGAACTTTCAACTTCCTTCTCCTTCGGTTGGATGTCGGTCGGACCGGACTCAGAGTCTTTCTGTCTTATTTCAAAGGATTGAGAGAGGTTAGCTACGTTGTTCTTGTTCTCCCGACTATTTATATACAGATGAACTAGCTCCTCTACTAAGTACATCATGAAGAACCCTCCGCACATGATAAGCCCCGCCAGGAAAATTGGCATGTCAGTAATTCTTCCATCGGCTGAAACAAAAATAAATTATGTATTGATAATGTTATTTTTAAACTGATATGACGTTTTAATCGAAGAAAAAGGATAGGACGAAGAAACGGGTATTGGGCATCCGACAAACTCACTTACCAAACAGACGACATAGTGAAGCCAAGCCACAAGCCTGCCAATTTATGCTAAGCCATGACTGACAATAGCGAGGCTCTACCACTTACAAAAAGTGTAAGGGCATATTCATTTTTACCCTTAAAATAGTCCCTCTAGTCCATAATACCCTAGTCTGTATCTTAAATCCCTATATTATGTGGACGGTAGGTGAGCTTGAAAATTATAAAATTCTAAAAGTAAATATTTTTACAGCTTGTAAAAGCTACTTAAAGCTTTGAGGGGCTAGACCCCAATCGGATTTCGTAAGCCTATAAGTATATCAAACAATCTAGTGTATTTAATAGTTTATTATGTTTTTAATACTATAACTTATTTTATCACAATGCAAATACTTTTTACAACTCAACAAGCATAAAATTTAAATTCTAAGAACGAAAGGGGCGCACTTTCCTAAAGAAAATTGAACATGCTCAAAGTAAACCCTCAACCGCGTATTGTCAGCCTTGTGAAAATACCTTTGAAACTTATTTATACAGACGAAAAACGCTGCATTAATCTACGGTCCATCTAATTTTAAAAGTCCCGTTTGTCAGTTTTAACAGATTGTAAATTAAGGATCGTGTCAAATAAATCGGTTACTACAATACACTCCATTAAGAGATATCAATTATTTTAATTAATTACCATTTCTTTGTATTTATCAATCGATTACATTTTATATTTTCAATTTAATATTACATACATACATAAACTCACGCCTTTATCCCCGAAGCTAAGGGGGTAGGCAGAGGCGCCGCCAGGACACCCACATTTCGCCTTGCATGTTCTGTCCCATGATGTGATAGGGGGCGAGCCTACCGCCATATCGGGCACAAATTCCTGACTCCGGGCTGATAATGAATAGAAAAATCCAATGATTCCCCGACCCGGGACTCGAACCCGAGACCTCAGCTTTGTAACCGTACCGTAATACAACTACGCCACCGAGGCAGGCTCAATTTAATATTAGTTAGCTTTTTTCACAAACCCTTTGATTCAAATGAGGATTATCACACAATCATGTGTCACAACCCACACAGTAATTTGTTACCGCGTCATAACCAATTATCTATTGATTATCTTTCAAAAACAATTTAATTCGTCATAATCTAGGCAAAACGGTACGTGATTTAGTACATATAATTAAGACTATAATCGATATTATGTTTGTGACCACAAAAGATGTTACGTTAACACAATGTGGGAGGCCGCTTGGTAGGTACCACCGCAATGTCTTTTTCTCCCGCAAAACAGTTCCTTCCGGTTTGAAGGACATTGTAGCCAGAGTAAATACTGGACTTAACATCTTATGTCTCAGGATGGCGATCGCAGTGGAATGCCAATCATTGCTTTGTAATTCATGGTGCTGTTTGGTTTTGCTTTTGTCCAGGAGCGGTCTTACCGCTTACCATCAGGCGAATGGGATGGTCGTCTCGTCATTCGTCGCAATAAAAAAAAAGAGCACAAAAACTAAAAATTGATTAATATTAACCAGATGTAGAATGTTACGCCTCCGTAAAGGAGATGTCTATAAGAAATGTTTGACAAAAGGTATTTTCATATATCTAAGTCAGGGGATCTAGATATGATTGCTTAACCATTATATAAAGTATTACATAATATTCCACGACAGAAGCTGACGTTTTATTTATTTACGCCGATATTTTTATACGAAGCATAATTACTGTTTCTATTCTACTGTTAAGTAACCAGAGGGCAAGGCCTTCATATATACCGACCTCCCAATGATATTATCACTGGGAGCCGGAACGGAAACACTCACCATACTTAAAGGTCACTTAGCGTGCTTGAAAAGTACACTATGACCTTAAAACTAAATAGGAATTATAATATGCAACTAGACATTGTTTTTACAAAGCAAATAATTTATTACCAAGACAAACTTACCACATAAATCCCAATAAAATGAGAAGATTAATAGGACATTGATCACGCTAGCCACATCACTTTTATTAGATAATCTTACGTATCATGTATCTTATTTATAGAAAAGACTATTTTTGTACTGAGTTCAGTGTGGGATGGTCGTGTGTATTTTAACTTCAATTGCCTCCCCATAAGTTGTTACCTGACATATACTTTTACACATGGTGACAACGAACCTTGATTTCAATGCATGTTACAGATTGGGTTATGATTTTGCTATTGTACCTACATAAAATTCATGTCTACGTAATAATCCTCATCAACAGGGACACTACATACCGCTGAATATACGAATTCAATAATTATTTTTCAATCTATCTAATATGTCCTCTACTCCGCACCGTCTTCCTTTCACGTTTGAGAGGGGCTTACTCCACCAACCAATTTTAGTTGAGATGATTTAAAATTTTTGTCTAAATCTTGCAGTTTAGCTACGCTATTAAATTGAGTGATATTTGACTACGAACACGTCCATTCGTAAAATCAGAGGGCTGTGCCTTAGGCTCGCTCCTCCGACCTCTAATATGACTGTCTAGTCCGCTGCTAACCCTACTATTACGCACTTTTACATACGTAATACATCTGCTGAACATAGGCCTAATCAAAGATGTATACTTATATAATGAAATGTGGTAAGGCTTAAATTATTATGATGACATACTTCATGTAATTCCACAGTAAACATGAATTATTTGATATGAATTCGATACAGCAGTGAAAGCGAAACTTGCACGAACAATCAGCCATAAAACTAGTGATAAATAATTATCATCATACATTCAATTGAGCACTTCTGCGTAAAATACTTTATTACGTTATAAATAACAAAAAAAAATCCTCTACACGTAAGTCCATATAACATTTTGTCGCTAAAGAGATAAGAAAGGTAACATATAGAAAACCTAGAGAAGCAACCCCCTATCACATCGTGGGACGAAAATACGAGGCGAAACGTTGGTGTCCTGGTTGCACCTCTGCCTACCCCTTCTGAGAAGGCGAGAGTTTTATATAGGTTAGAGAAGTAACTACTAGGTATCTAGATTTTTAGCGGCAATTGACAGACAACCAAATTGCTCTAAATTCTCAAATCGTGTACAAAATGAGTGGGTGCATTCGTGACTCCAACCGCCTAGATACCGAATGCATTTCCCACAGTTGTTTGTTAATGTCAAACTGAAGTGATATAAGTATCTTATACTATCCATATTACAATGTTAACGCATACATTATTATCAATTGTTTAAATGCGTAGCAGTCATGTTGGTCTTAAAATATGACCTATGTATTTCATCGCGACCGCCTTTTCGAATATAAAAGATTTCGTAGACCGTAGAGTATTACCTTCAGGTCATAATATTTATGAAATTCTTCCATTTTGATGTTAAATTATTGCAATAGTGTAGTTCACAAAATATAACACATATGGAGTAAATGGCAGAAACATGAACGCGTCAACATTAGCATTTCGTTGCAATGTAACCTTTAAGGCACAGCGCTGACAACGCTAACGGAAGGAACTCATACCTTTATCGCCATATTGCACAAACCGGTAACTACAAGTCAAACTTGTTTTTAACTGCAAATTAAACATTATTGATTCCACCTATTAAATTAATATTTTATTCTTGCAAAATATTCTTGCATTTCAAAGTATTTTAGGATTCGACCTATATTTAAGAAGCTTTTACACCGAGAAATTTGCTTTTTCATCGTTTCATATCATATCCACACCAATAACTTAGATATATTACTGTTGCTATTTAATTATAAGACTGGTTAAATCCTAAATGGTTCTAGGAATAGATCTATACCCCATTTTGCTTTAAAAAGTCTAATTGTACCAAAGCATGTGACAATTTACGAAGAGCTATTAAAAAATCCCATCACTATTCATCTGTTTTGATGGTACCAGATAGAATGCAAAGTTTTTGATTTAATAAATTATCTTGTGAAGACATTGTCACTTCAAATTTCTTACTTAAAATGATTAAGTACACCTAGTCGCTCTAAATAATTACTTAATCGTTCATTATCGACTTTCCACATACGTAATCGAAGTTAATTTTAGTAATTAACTTGTAGATTTTAGAGATATGTCGTCGATAACCGAGACATTTGCAAACTGTTGTATTGGCACGTAAGTACGCATGATTGATGAGGATTAAAACAAAGAATGCTATTAAATAGATAATTGTTCTTTCCAAATTGGCTTAATTGATTTAATTATTTTTAGCAATCAATTAAAATGACGCATGGCTTCGATTTATGAGGATTAAGGCTTGGAAAGCTATCAACTAATTGTTTTTTACATAGGAAGCTATCAACTAGTTACCTAATTGCGCTTTCCTCATTTTCTTTATCGTGGTTTTGGTTCCTCGGTGGTGCAGTTGTACTACGGTATGATTGCAAAACTGAGGTCTCGGGTTCGAGTCCCGGGTCGGGCAAAGTGATATTGGATTTTTCTATTCATTATGAGCCCGGAGTCGGAAGGAAAATACAAGGCAAACGTGGGTGTCCTGGTTGCACCTCTGCCTACCTCTTCTGGGAAAAAGGAGTGAGTTTATGTATGTAAAGTTTCTTATTTGCTCTATCGAAATGAAATGTTCTAATTTGGACCAGTAGTTCCTATCATAATTAGCGCGTTTACACAAAATACTTCCATTATAATTTGTGAATTTACAATGGAGAGAAGTGGCGGGCACATACTATTTTCTTAATTCATATTACTAAAAGTGTTATCATTTATTTATAAACTAAAATCACAAAACTGAGTACCTAGCTGTAGTTATATTTTCAATCTATAGTTAACCCAAATTGTTCTGTTTTGTAATTTGTAGTACATCGGTTATCTTTAAAACATTTTAGTTATTCTTTAATTACGTAGGTATATTAAATACCTGCCACCCTCATTATTTAATTGCTGCCTACATGTGATGTACGAAACGATAAGTGATGTTACTGATAAAATCAATTAGGGAAACGAATTAAATTCGAAATAGGGCAACAAAGACAAGAAAATTATCTAACTGTTTTCTAATGTAAAAGGGAAAATATATGCAAAATTGTTAGTATAAGGTAATTTTTTTATTATTTTACATACTAGCTTTTAGAAGAAAGAAGACTAGAATGTAAAACATAACAGTAATTGACGTAACACGATCAAATGTATGTAAGTAAATTTGACAGCCTTCGTAGCGCAGTTGGTTAGACGCCGGTTGTGAAACGAGAGGCCGCGGGTTTGATCCCCGCACCGAGACAAATGTTTGTGAGGTCCACAAATATTTGTCTCGGGTCTGGGTGTTTGTGAGACCGAAAAGTCTCTCGTAGTTTCTGATACCTGCGACACAAGACTTAATTGATCTTAATGTGGGGTCGGGACTATGTATGTGACTGTTGGGTGTATTTATTTATTTATTAAATTCTTTCTTCAAACTTTTTCTATATTTTACGTATCCAATATCATTTCCTAATTGTCGCAAATTAATCACCAGGCACTTTAATGGTGAAGGAAAACATCGTGAGGAAACCTGCATACCGTAGCGATTTTAAAGAATTTCTACGGTATGTAAGTTCGCCAACCCGCACTAGGCCAGCGTGGTGGACTATATGGCCTAACCACTCTCAATCGATTCTCTCGATTGTAGAGTAGGCCCGTGCCCTGCAGTGGGACGAATATGGGCTGATATAGATAGATAGATAGATTTCCACCCGCCCAGATTGGGATTATTGTAGGTATACGCCGTGGTGGAATACCCGTCATAGTGAAACACCAACTGGTAAAGAACACCTTTTGATAGTTGCCTTAACAACATAATATATGAAATTTTTATATTATAAAGCTGGCAAAATTATACATTACGATATCTTCAAACTTTAATATAATGGAGTATAGTACTTAATAAGCTTAGTGAACTTCATAATAGCTGATTGTGTGATGCCTATGCCAGAGGCATGCGCTCATGGCAGACAAACTTTCAGCTTTTATAACTACAATTACGTGCTCTGATCTGTAGATACCATTGGCAAATATAATGTACGAAATACAGCAACCATCTTTAATGTAGACATTATTACGTAGGGACATACATCTAGCACATCGTAGCTACTTTAGAGCAAAGAGTAACTAACAAGTAGCTCAAAAGCGGAGGTTGACGTATATTACCAACCGGATCCAACATATTAAATCACGGTACCCACGAACTGTGATTAGTGAACGTGACATTGTATGCACAATACATTATGAACAGATCGCGTAGGCCTGTGCCGTTTGTTTTATTCGAATTGTATCAACGAGATACCATAGTGACCACTTTACGTGTCAAACAAATTAGCCACATAAAATAAACATTCATACAGAGTATTTTACACTTTGGATAAATATTTTTCGCGTTTCTTGGAAATGTTTTTACACTTCTTTTGGCTATTGTTGACAACGTGCATTAAAGCAAATCTTAATTTTTAGTATTAATAAAAACCTCTACAATAGATAAACCTACAGTGGTATTGTAAATATATTGGGAATATTTTATATGTTCGTACCTATGTATTTTGACGCTATATCTTTTGAACTGATCGAAATAAAATTACGGTTATTAAGAACTTGGAATGAACATAAACATTTCAGATAAAATATTTAGTAAAACTCTGTTAAAAAAAGAGAGTAGAGAAAGGCTTATTTTAATAAATACTAAAACAAGTGCTTTAAGTGGGAAACTTAATATTGTTGGATACGTTACGAAATAATACGTTAGTTTAGACTAAAATTAGACTCTAGAATCTCTGGTTGGTCATATCTAATTAAGTGCCTGTCTAAGTACTTAAAAGTACGAATAAGTTATATCAATATCTCTTCAGCCACGACGCACGTACTGCACAGGCAGCTGAGTAAAAATTTCCCAATAGTTACCTACGCTTTAACACCTGACCAGCTGTTTTAGACGGCCAAGTGCATTTTTATGTAAAACCAAGTCATACATGCCACGCATTTTGTTATTCAATATTAAAAAAATAATAACTTCATGATTGATGTGGAAGCAAATAACTTCTAATTTTAACGAAACATTTTTAATTTGTATTCGTTAATTTGCGGAATTTAATTTGTAAGTATTTGCCATATTTAGTTTTTCTATCTTAACTTCCTGCCATAATAATACCTGAGTTCATTTCTTCTTTCTTTCGAATTAGGCCGACGGATCGTTAAAATTTGCTGGACCTACATCATATGCTTTCCTCGGAAGCATTAGTACGATTATAATGTAAAACGCAAAGTGTGCAACCAGCGGGTGGCCGATCTAAGTACATCAAAGTCCTAAATGACGAAGTTCAGAGGTAACAAAAATAATACATACAACGAATTTGAAAATCCCTTATAATTTTAAGGCTGGTTATAACTGAAGGAAACACCCGACTCTTTAAACCATCGACCATCATAACCACATGAATAAGCATGACTTTGAATTTTCATAGATCTCATCCTAGATATCAACAAACACTGTAAATATTTTATTAAAAAATTTAACCCTGCAATGCGATGCGGTCATACCATAAAAGTCGTCGTCAGATAGCTAATAAGGAATTTTCTAAATGAAAAACATACATGTGTCTCTGGTTAACACTTATCTGTAAAAATTACTTCGAACGGATCTCTTAAATCAATATCGCTTTCCGCGTCCTCTTAGACAGGCAACATGCCTAGTACACAATGCGAAGAATACAATAAGAAGAAACAATCTAGAGGAAAAATAAAATTAATAGGTAAGATTATTGCAATTTGCAACGTCGATATACCAATTTTGGTAATCAAGATTTAGGTATTATTCTTTTCGTGGTTATTAGTTGAGCATTTTAGACACACGAACAGTGCATTTATAAAAAGATAATGGGATTTATCTAATTTAGATTTTCCTTTTATTTTTCATTATTTTGTGGCATAAAATAGACAAACAATAAGTCAACATTGTATTGATATTCGCCACAAGTTCTAAACTATAAAATTGAAATTGTTAAGCTATTTTAATATTTGTGTCGATTTTCTTTTATGCAGTTTAGATAGGTAATTTAAATGACGAAGCTGCGAAAATCATAATCATGTTATACATCATATAATTACATGCAATCAATTTTAAAGACCACGACCAGCGATTATACTTCATACAAATTTTATAAAATTTTAAATAATTTAATAAATAATAAACTCACCTTGTAATTGCTCGATATTGTCGTCAACCTCTGGTAGTAGATGCATAAAAGTTGTGGCAAAAAGAACACCGCCTCCAAACGCTAATAGTCCCATAACCAATTGGTTAGAAGACCTCAAGTTGCCATCATTGGATTTTGTGAACCAGTTGAATTTCAATGACAACAGCAGAGGCAAACAGCCTATCGCCATGGATATGGCGAAGAGGCAGACCATGGTCACCACCTTGGCTGTTAAAACGCTTGCGCTCACGTCCATTGTTAATATATTGTTGATTTGTTTTTAAAAATAATTGTAGGTTCGCGTAGGGTGCCGCAGAGTTCGTGCGCACGCGACGCGCTGTCTCCTCAATCAGTGATTACTCGACTGAGCTTCCTGCGCTCCTACTACCGTAGGCGGGTCTTGATAACAGCTCATTATTAACGATAAAAATGACAAGTAGTTTATTCGCGACCGCATCACAACTCTTTGTTAGTACACCTGGTTACGGTATTGTATCATATGTAAATAAAGCGCATCGTATATTAATAAGGTATAGAGCTAGTTGTAGACGTCATAATTTCCTTGGATTTTATTTAATCATAAACTATTTACGACTTATTTACAATATACATTGGAGTATTATAATAGAAACCACAAACAAATCCGTGTGCGGCATACGCGGGCGGGCGCGAGGGGATACCAGTAGACGAGAAGCATTGTCAAAACTTCTCCCTTAAATATTTAGGAACACATCGTGTTTTTCTTAAGCACTCACTTCAAACGTCACGCTATGAAACATGCTGGAACGTTTACTGCTTGTGTATAATATTCAACTAGCATTCAAACAGTCAGGGGCAACTGATTGAACTGCGCTGCGGTACACAGTTTCTGCTACAAACATCTTGCACGCATTATCCGCTCCGATTTATCTCAATGGCACACGCAACGAACATAGTCCGGAACAGAGTCAGTGAAACCCATTAACTAGATCTAGAAGGAAGGAAAGGGGGGCTGAAAATAGTTTCATAGTAATTATGTGAATCATAGTTATACTACGTCAAGATCGGGATAACCAGGATGACAGCAGGACGATGTTGATTAGTGATGGCGTTAGTGCAAGTTATTAGTGAGATACCTACCTACTCGGGTGATACCTATAAATGGTTAAATGCTATATTTCAGATGGACTTTCTTGCTTGCAATGAAACCTCTAAGTAGATGTTATAGTAGGTACAAGTTTTGTGAACATAATTATTTTGCTATGTTTAATTTGCCTCATATTTTTATTCAGAAAGATCCAATCTACCCGTCCACAATTGAGGACACTAGACTTACAGAAAGAACTAACTTTAACATAGGTACCTATTCCCACAGAAAATTTCTGTTAAATAAAACAGGTTGACTGCCTCGGTAGTGCCGTTGTACTATAGTGATGTCAACGCTGAGGTCTCGGTTTCGAATCCCGGGTCGGTGATATTGGATTTTTCTATTCATTACCAGCCCGGAGTCAGAAAGTGCCCGAAGGCCATAGATTCGGCCCCTGTGATAGGGGGCGAATCTATATATAACGTGGGATGGAACACACAAGGCGAAATGTGGGTGTCATGTCCCAGGGGACATGGTAGCACCTCTGCCTACTCCTTCTGGGAAAAAAAGCGTGAGTTTATATATCTATGTAGCTACTTTGAATATCAATGTATGTGTTAACGGAAATGTATGTAATCCGTCATTGTATACAGTTTTATTGAGAGGAAATGTATGTGACTGTTGGGTGTATTTATTTATTTACTAAAAATAAAATAAAATGCATAGCTTAAGAAATCTTATATTTTCTCTAGAAAGAAACGAAAACCTAAACATTAATAGGGATTTTTTTTTGAAAACCATCAGCAGTGAAAATTCTACCATTTTAGTAGATCTTTCAATTCTACCATAAACAAACAAATAGTTTTTTACTATTGAATTGAATAATTGAATTCCATGACGTAAACATATGACTATAGTAAACAAAATGCTGTGCGTTTACGAAAATGTTAAGTTTGTACGTAATGAAGAAAAAGTTTGTGCTAATTGCAATTTTTGCTCTGAGTCTTATCAGTTGGTTATATTGGAGCTCATACACGGAATACAATGATACTATCCTAATTATTTCTACGGAAAATTATTTATATCATAATTTCGTCATTGAACCTCACAATACGACTTGTAAAAGTAAGGTTAATTTAATTTACTTATTATAACACTATTTGAGTATAATTCATTTATTAATTGGATCCTCAACTTAAATACTATGTATGACATGCTCAATTTATTTCATATTTTTATTGTTGTATTGGTTCTAGGTAAACCATTCATTATAATTATTGTGACTTCTTACGTGGGACATGTAGAATTAAGAAGCGCGCATAGAAGGGCAATGCCACCAGATCTTTTAAGATCGTTAAATATAACAAGAGTATTTTTACTAGCAAAAATCCCAGAAAAAGAAAAGTAAGTTTACACAATTTTCTGTGTACATATTTATACTTCCCATATGGATTGAAAATATATTTATATAACTTTTCCATTTCAGATTTATAACACAAGAGGCAATCAAAGATGAAAGTGATACATTTGGTGACATTCTTCAAGGTTCTTTTGTAGAAAATTACAAAAATTTAACTTACAAACATTTAATGGGCTTACAATGGGCCTCTACAAATTGCTACAAGGCCAAATTTATATTAAAAGTTGATGATGACACGGTTTTTAACTTGCAAAAAACATATGACTATTTAAAAACAATTAATAATACAGAAAACTTGGTAATGGGTTATGTTTTAGAAAATACAAAGCCAAGAAGAAACAAACAAAATAAATGGTATGTGACATTAGATGAATATTCCCGAAATGTTTATCCTCCATACCTGTCAGGTTGGTACTATATTACAACTCCTCAAGTTGCCACATTGATGTGCGATGAGGCAACATACCACCCAAAATTTTGGATTGATGATATACTTATCACCGGCATACTCACTGAATCTCTAGGCTTTAAACTCCAGCACCTGCCAAAAGACTATTGGCTAGAATATTATGAGTTGCTTGAATGTTGTTTGAGAGATATGATAGATAAATCTATAATATGCAATCATGTGGTAGGACCAAATGGTGGTAGAGATAATTTAATATTTGAGTTCAATGAAGCAGCCAGGCATTGTGCAAAAAGGAAAAATTGTACTGAAAGACCTGTTGATAAGCCTTTGAAAAAAGTTTGTGTTGTAAACAGTGAAAGAACCATATTTGGTAATGGTCAAGGTGAAGCAGAATTGATGAAATTGTAATAGTTATAATTTCTTGGATATTAATTTTGCAAAATTATCTCTAGAACCATTTTACAATAGTAAGGGACTAGATGGTTATGTTATCTATACTTATAAAATATATGTAACATAATTATCTAGTCCTTTACTATTGTTTATCCTAAAAAAAGTAAACCTATTTGTATGTAGGTCAGATTGCACAGAAATATATTGATTATAAAGGCCAAGTAATACATTTGCCCTCTCTATCATGATATATTTCCATGGCATATTAGAATTTGAAAAATACAGTATTTATTGCCAATTTTGTGTAAATAATGGGTTGTATTATAAGTATTCTATTTAAAAAACAATTTATGAATATCTGTTTATAGACAGTTACAATATTGCCAACGGCTGAATTGTTGGTTGTGAATTATAGTATTCGTTTATTTTACATTATTCAGAACAAAAGTCAGCTACACAGCAGTGTTTCAACAAAAGTTGTAATCTTCTTTTCCTTTTCTTATATCCATCCTAAGGTTGTCTGTAAGAAATCACCTAGAATGATAAGACCACTATCTGTACTATTTTGTTAATCTGTAATATTTTAGTTTTTTTCCTTTTCTGTATGCAGTTAATAAATAAATAATCTCAGGGACATATAATGCCAAATTTTAAATTATGATAAAGTAGTTGTAAAGAAATTGATGGACCAAGCAATGTTAATATGTTGCATAAAATAAGGTGACAATGTTATATTTAGATTAATATTTTTTTGCAAAATTTTAAAATTGCTAGCTTATTTATTTTGGATCAATGAAATAAAATTTATGTTCAAATATCGAATGATTTATTGAACTAAATAATATTTAACATATTGTATAAATGTGTCAAAACTATCAATGTCCTATCAATGGCACAAAAATTGCCTTACAAAATGACAATAATATTGTTACAAAAAATATTAAAATTATAACAATTGTCCTATTAAAGTCTACATTTAATTATCTAATCACAAAACAATTGATTGAAGTCAAATACAACTTATAACTACAAATACATTCAACATTCACATATAATAACAGATTATAATTATGTTTTTGTCAAGTATGGATTGTATTTAATGCTTGTATTGCAAATCAAAACCAGTGAACCTTTAAACAGGTATCCAAAAAGCTCCCATTATATTGTAAATATATAACACCATTGAAACAATGTACATGCAGTAATAAAATGTGAAGAACAAACTCACGAGTTTTACTAAACTTGGTTTGATTGATATCTTCTATTTCCTAATAAATATCTTAGAGGATATTGATAAACAATTTGAATATTTTTGACCAGGCTTACTAATCTGCAATAACTTTTTACATGACCTGCATAAAATAACTAATATTGCCATAAAATATCAACTAAAATACCAAGGGCTATAAGAATCCTTCAAATTATGTTGTGACAAAATGTTTTCCAATGATATTAGTGAAAAAAATACCTTAAATATATTAATTTGAGCATGTAATGTAAAACTTTTGTTAAAAATTAAACTAAAACATTGCATTTCTAGTTTCATTAAACAAAAGGAACAAAATTTTTCAAAGGCAAGTGTTTGTAGTTTCCTAGTAAGCTTATCTAGCTAGTAAAATATTGTTGATTAAACATATATTAGGAATATATAATTCAAAATATTATATCCTACCTTTTATATCCTTGTATTAAAAACATTATCAGCTATAATATAATGTCTAAATTACACAATTGAGCTACAAATTGGTAATCTGTCAAGATGTAAGCCATAGGTTAGTGACAGAACTACCATTTATTAAACAGTCTTTAAATCCCTTCATCACATAGGATGATTGAAACCACTTCATATTGTCAGTGGACTCAATTTCATTATAGTCATTAATATTCAGATCTGAAGCATCACATTTTTTACTATTATTGTCTCCAAATACACAAAAGTCATTACAGCATGACATGCCCATTGGGTTCTCAGATCTGAAATCTATAACTACAATTTTAGAGCTTCTCGGTATTCTACAACCATCAGTGAACAAGAAATTACTAGTGCTTAGTATTGCTTCTTGATTATCTGTTGTTTTCTTTCTTAAAAACACATACATGTTTGTAGGTGGCAGTGTGTTGAAAAACACTTGGCTTAATTTGTCCGATGTCACCAAGCTCCTGTAAATAAAGTTATTTGTTAAAACAAAATTTATGATAATTTTTATACATGTCAAATCATTGGACATAATTATGTACTAATAAATAAAGCTATTTGTGCAAAACATTCTCTACATATTACAGTGCCCCCTATATACAATTCAAATCCACAGGCATTATTCAACTGCGTGTTACCCTTATAGGACTGCAATGTATACAAACCTGAAAATATTTTGTTGTATTTTCTGATCAGAAGCGATTAGGTTGGAGTGGCATTGCGGCTTATGACAAATTGTTGGCAATATAAGCCTGTACACTTCCCTACATGTTACTGGTGTAGCACCAAGTGCTATGCACACTTCCACGGGAATTGAAGACCCACTGATCTCAGCCAGAAGACTCTAAATTGAAAAAAAAAATACATATATTTTATTTTTATAAACCAACAAAACCAAGAGGAATAGACTGAACATAAGCAACCCAGGTCAATCAAAATCAATTTTGAATTTATTTACAATAAAATGATTTGCAGTGCCAGTTGGTAACATACTAGATGCACCTGCCAATATATTCATGGTACTTGCGGTTTCAAATTCCAGGGCACACCTCCCACTTTTCAAAGTAATGTGTTTATTGATAGTCAAATACCACGCACTATAACGGTGATAGAAAACATCGCGAGGAAACCTGCATACATAGCGATTTGAAAGAATGTTTAAGGTATGTAAATTCCGCCAACCCGCACTAGGCCTGCGTGGTGGAATTTATCGCCTAACCCTGCTCAGTCGTATTCTCGATTGTTGAGGAGGCCCATTCCGTGCAGTGGGACGTATATGGACTGACACAGTACAATAATTTTGCCCAGGACTGGAATTGATGCCTAGGTGACTGGACTTGTGATAGACAACAGTCAAATCATGGGAACACCTCTGTCTACCCTTTTGGAAGTCACAGGTGCGAAATTTGGTTTTAAAATACAGGGGATTTTTTATAAATAAGTAATCTTGACGGGTATTTGTCATTGACTATTTTAATTAACTATAAATGGTCAGATAGTCCAGTAACAGCTAACCTTTAGAGTCAAATCCAAGTTGTCGAGTGCGGTGGATGCGACATAAAAATGTCTCTCTGACTGAAAGCTCTCCTTTAGATCCTTAATATCACACTCCTTCTTTTTACTTATCACCTGCTTTAACCACTGATAGCTGTAAGGAATTTGCAGTCTCTGATATGCTATGAACTTAATTAGTTCTACGACAATGTGCCCACAGGATATTGATGTTAATTGATCCCCGATGTTCAAATTCAACACTACAGGCTTATTTAAATTGGAAGAATTCATATTTTCTGTAAATTTAAATTTAACTTTTATTATAAACTCCTAATACTATGAGATCACAAATTATAAATCACAGTTTTAAATTCAACGGTCGTTAGACTCACAGATTACTTAGTACTACTACTAGTTAGAGTTTAGACTTGACTGTGGACTTGACTCCTTTGGCTTAACAACTGACAAGTTTAGTGGTGGTGACATATAATTTTGTCCTGCATGTTGATTGTTGTCCTGCATGCATAATCACTAGGGTAACTTTGCTCTTCCTTGGAACATTGGCCCATTTTTACAAGTTATCACTTTTAGTCAAAATAATGTGTTGACATAAGCCTCTCTAGAATAACATTGTTATTTTACTAATTAGTCAATGTTTGATAAACCTAACCTGATAAAAGTAATTTTACCGTTCAATTCAAAGGTGTCATGACCAGCGAATAGTATAACCTACTTTGTATGTGCATTGCCCAAGTTAGGCTTATTTAATTTTAATCATTACAAACTAAAAAGGTTTTAAAGAGGGATAATTTCAAAAAATATTACGAATTTCAAACGAAATTCATTTTCGCGGAATATTTCAGTCATTTTCGTCACTTGTTAATTTATGACAATTTAGGTGAACTTTAAATATATTGTAAAGCTTTTACAATTGTGAATTAAAAAATGTATCGCTCTCAAACTATTTTACGAAATAGCGCCGTATGTGCCAAAATACATAATATGGGATCACTTCGTTATTATGCTAAAGAAGTAAGGTTTGGCCCAGATGTACGATCTCTTATGTTGCAAGGAGTTGATATCCTAGCTGATGCAGTGGCTGTTACAATGGGTCCTAAAGGACGCAATGTAATATTGGAGCAATCGTTTGGTTCGCCAAAAGTAACTAAGGATGGCGTAACAGTTGCTAAAGGCATAGAATTAAAAGATAAATTCCAAAATATTGGTGCCAAATTAGTTCAGAATGTTGCTAATAAAACTAACGAAGAAGCCGGTGATGGAACAACTACGGCTACTATTTTGGCACGAGCTATTGCAAGGGAAGGGTTTGAGAAAATTTCTAAGGGAGCTAATCCTATTGAAATTAGAAGAGGTGTAATGCTTGCAGTGGAAACTGTTAAAGAAAATTTAAAAGCCATGTCGAGACCTGTAAACACTTCAGAAGAAATAGAACAGGTTGCTACAATATCTGCTAATGGTGATAGAGCAATAGGAAGACTAATTGCAGAAGCAATGAATAAAGTTGGCAAAGATGGGGTTATAACAGTAAAGGATGGCAAAACATTAGAAGATGAGTTGGAAATTATAGAAGGAATGAAATTTGATCGTGGTTACATTTCTCCATATTTTATTAATTCCACAAAAGGCCCTAGAATTGAATTTAATAATGCTTTAATACTATACAGTTGTAGGAAAATTTTGAACGCTCAGCAAATAGTTCCCGCTTTGGAAGTAGCTAACTCTCAAAAAAAGCCTCTGTTGATAATTGCTGAAGATGTAGAAGGGGAACCACTATCGGTTTTAGTTGTAAATAAATTGAAAATTGGTCTACAAGTTGCAGCTGTTAAAGCTCCTGGTTTTGGAGACTATAGAAATAACTCCTTAGCTGACATGGCGACTGCCACTGGCGGAGTATTATTTGAAGACAACAGTAACTTAATCAAACTAGAAGATTGCCAGCTTGGAAGTCTCGGACAGGTTGATGAAGTCGTAATAACTAAGGATTCTACGCTTTTATTAAAAGGCAAAGGCCATAAAGACGAAATTCAACAACGTATTGAACAAATCAAAGAAGAGTTGGATAACACTACTAATGAATATGACAGAGAAAGACTGTTCGAAAGGCTCGGAAGGCTGCAGTCTGGTGTAGCTGTTTTACTTATAGGTGGTTGTAGCGAAGTAGAAGTTAATGAGAAGAAAGATCGAGTTAACGACGCCCTCAATGCTACAAGAGCTGCGGTCGCTGAAGGTATTGTGCCCGGTGGGGGTTCAGCGTTATTAAGATGCATACCTGCACTTGAGAAGTTGCAGCCCATCAATTCTGATCAAGCTATTGGTATCGATATCGTTAAAAAGGCTTTGCGCACTCCTTGTTTAACTATTGCAAGCAATGCTGGATATGATGGGTCGGTTGTTGTGTCCAAAGTCGAAAGTTTAGGCCAAGACTTTGGCTATGATGCTTTAAATAACGAGTATGTCAATATGATTGAAAGAGGTATAATTGACCCCACCAAAGTGGTCAAAAGGGCATTAACAGACGCAAGTGGTGTAGCATCTCTTCTCACAACAGCTGAAGCAGTCATTTGTGAGCTTCCTAAGTCAAAAGACACGCCTGCAACACCAGATTTACCTTCGTTAGAATCTTATTAGTTCTTTTTAATTATTATATTGGAGTGAAGTTTATTATTTCATAATGTGTTTTTATGATAATTGGTATACAGTTTAATAATTATATAAAGCAAACAATAACAAACTCTTTCACTTATGCACCCATCTATAGACAGCAATATTATTTAAAGTAGCACTGTGTAAAAAATCTTGTGATGTGTGTTTCAATTTACGTATAAACTTTATTCTGAAGACGTACTGTAAAATATATTTAAAAAAAACTTTGCTCTGAAATATAAAAAAAATATAAAGTAAATAAGCGAGATTAGTTGCTCGCTTATTTTTACACTAGGCTACTGCAGGTTACTTGTCTATCGGTGTTTTGTCTTGTTGTGCATCTCTCTTTAATGTATGAGTTAAATTATTATATCTCATTCACATTGCCGATGCTACTTAGACCATGGAAATAACAGCTCTCAGCTGTCAAACCAGCTCTGAGCTCATGTCATAAACCAATTTTCGCGCCAAACGGAGCTTAGAATCTTTATTTTTTTTCGTAACAATAAATTATTTTTGTGCTTTATTAATGAGCTACTGTGATTTAAAATGCCAATGTGTTGGCTTTTTATTTTAACGGACGTGATTTCACAATGAAATTGATTTCTATATCAATCATTAGCTGTTTCTCCACGTAGGTCTTGTTACTTAGACCAATACCTTCGGAAATAGAATGATGGAACTTGATATCGACATGGAAGATTCAGAAATGACAAAGAAAATCTCAGAACCCAAGGTATTTGATGACGATTCTAATGATATACCCAAAAACAAAAAGAAGAGTAATTTTAAATTTGTCTCTAACTTGGAGTCCAGTGACGAGGAGAGCAATCCTGTATTGAATGCTAAGAAGCGTTTGCAACGTTTTACGGACAGCGATAGTGATACAGATAAAGAAAATGACCAACAAAGCAAAAATATTTTGTCAGGTAACATTACTTGATTCCTATAATTTATTAGTTGATGTCTACTCTGTTATTTAAACTAACTTTGATGACATTTCAAAGATTTTTATCAACGGTCAATGATTCCTAAGGAATTGCTTACAATTAGATTTTTCATTTTCAATATTATCAACATATCCCTTTAGGTTGTTTATAAATCTGATGTATGAGAAACAGAATATTATTTTATTCCCCATCTTTATTAAGTCAATAAAATGTGTTGTACGATATTACATCATCGCTTTGTACTTTGTCACAAATATTAATATCACACATGCCTCTTAATGATTTCTTCTCCACTGCAAAAAATATTGAATTGTCGTACAGTTGAATATAATAATTTTATACACTGACTGCGACTTGGGCTGATTATGTATGGAAAAAACACAACAGTTGCATAAAAGCTGCAGACATCATGTTAATGATATTTTGCTGTGTAACTGCTGACACAGTACCTTATATGACTTCATTTTCCGTCATGATTTTTCAACGATTGTAATTATATTGATTTAAAAAATTATGTACTTCTTTAGTAAACCTCTTTGTTTATCAAGCTATTTTAATTGATTTATCAGTCATGAACTTGATAACTTTAGAGAAGTTATTATTTTTTATAATTTTGTTTGTATTTAAAGAAAAAAATATCTAAAACTCCAGTTTGAATATTAATGTACTGATGCTAAATGTCCTTAATCTTTACAAATCTAAGTACTGATCTTGTGTTTTATAAACATTGCAATGACACCCAGAATATATGGCTTATGATCTGTTTTTGGTGAGCATTATATTTAAATACTATCCCTGTGTTCTCTTTGAATTAGGTCAATTGAATTTAAGTCACTTTCATGAGCAGGTAGAACTTAGGGAGGAGAAGTATAAGCTACTGTTCTCACAATTATTGTTTGTGATTTGGGTTATAATTTCTCACTGGTTACTTCTCTATATTAATGTGGTGCTTAGGAAGATTTTTACAACAATCCATCTTTAAGGTGATATAATAGTAATTTCATAGTTTTAAACTTTGATAACAAATATCATGTTGCAGATGATGATGAAGAAATTAAAAACACAAGTCCATCAAACAGTAAGAGAAGGATAATTTTGCAAGATGACTCTGACTCGGGAAGAGAGCCTGGTGATAAACAAATGGTAAAAAATGAAGAACAGCAACTGAGGATGAAAAATAAAAGAAATAAACTGAGAGAAAAGTTTAAAAGCTTGGTCACTTCCAGAACTAAAGAGGGACCCACTAAAGAGTCAGATTCTGAGAGTGAGCAAGGTAAAAATGATGGCAGCTCTAATGATTCCAATGATGAGGAATTGTCCATTAATAATATCAAACAGGTATTTAGTTAATTTATAGATTTTTTACAGTTTTGTTGAATGTAAGTTTAATGTTCACAATTATGATGCCACATTTTCAAATTCAACAGGAGCACTTTTATATATTTCTATGGAACAATATTTTACTGCAAAGTCATCTGTGTGATTTATAAAAACAGTGTAAATTTTAATTTACTGAGTAATGGTAGAAATGATGTAATTTTATGTTTCTAATATTATAAATCATTCTTATCACATTTGTGTACAACTATTGTATTTATGTATTTTATTGATTTTTATTGATATATGTATTTTAATGTTTCTTACAGGATGTGAAGAAAAGTATGTCGTTCAAACCATCCATTTGTGACCCTGATACTTCAGATGAAGAGGAGAATGAAGATAGGAGAGAAAGACCAGTGGCAAAATCTCAGAGTCAAAGGAAATCAGCAAAGTCTACTTCACCTAAGCCATTAAGGGTCTGTAAAACATATAAATTATTTGTAATCCCTATGATTTGAGTCCAAATTCTATCAGTTGCTTTTAGCCTCATATCAATATATGGCAAATTGTGACCTATGATTTTTTTGTGGCTTTTCTTGTCTTATTGTACTGACTTCATTGTTTTCAGATGTCTGCAAAACAAGCAATGGAAAATATGAAAAAGATCAAAAGTGAATCTAATCGCTTACTAAGAGAGAAAGAGATAACACTGCCATATCATAGGCCCAAAGCAATTTCCCTAAAAGACATTATGAGTAGGAGAAAAGCTGCGGTAACTGCAGATGGTAAAGCTCTACCAATAAAAATGAATGAAGAACAATTAAAGCAATATGTGTAAGTATAATCAAGTCATTCTTATTGACATTAATTTATTGTGGCACCATAAAAACTAAATGATATATAGTGCATACTAAGAGTGCATACATCACAATGGAAACTTATTTTATGGGAAATCATTTCATAGGATATGTTTCTCAAATGACAGCATTTAACAGAACAAAGTATATGTTAAAAATTCATCATTACAGGCAAATGCTAGAACAAAGACAAAAAGAAATAATAGAGTTGTGTAAAAGTGATTCTGACGAAGAACAAGATAGTACTAATGCATTAGAAAATAAGGATCATAAATGTGATTCCCAAAATAAAGAAAATCTTGTGACTGAACCATTAGATGATGATGAAAGTCAGCTAACAAAAGCGTCTATTGATGCGTCAAATGATGTCCCGACAAAAGAAGATGAAGAAAAATCTATTGAAGTACCTAAGTCAGCAGATAATGATATAAATAATGAAGACAATATTAAATTACAAAAAGAATCTTCCACAGACGATAATAACAAACCAAATACTACAAATGCAAACACAGAAAATGTATCAACTAATTCAATTAATACGCTTGATAATGATGTTTCGGAAGAAATCGTCCGACAAAATATGGTACTTTTAGAACAAATTTCAAAAACCTGTACTGAACCAGATAGTCAAAATTTAAAATTGCATTATGATTCCGAAAGTTACACTATCACTGATGATAATACAAAAGTTGTAACCTCTGATGCACCTGAAGAAAACAATGATAAACCACATGATAATGATTTTTCTGATGATGATATAAATATGGAAGATATTGACAAGCTTATTGAAAATGCTGAAATTATGAATGGTAAGAATCTTTTAATGTTGTTAAAAATATTTTTTGTTATGTTTTTATACAGGCTATATCAAGACTGCGACGGAAAACAAAACCACGTGGTATTACTAGTGACTTCAGACACAATGTAACTAAAAAATTTCTTAGTTTTTAGTTGCATTGTGTCTATAATCACTAAAACTACCACCTGGCTTCGTTTTCGGTCGCATTCTTGATATACCCGGTATTTTTTGTTTTCAGATGAAACCTACAATGGTAACTCAAAGTCATTGATACTTAATGTGACTACTGCTCCTTTGAATGCTAAGCCCAAATTAACCGGAGCCCCTGGTGCTATTATTGACTTAGATGATTATGAATCTGATACATCTAAAAAACTTTCGGGTGTTGAATTGCTAAAAGAAAGATTTACTTATTTTGCGAAACTCAAAACTCCGGAGGAACTGGAAAGAGAAAAAGAGAAAAGGTTAGTGTTCATTAGTGTAGTTGACAAGACATAGTTTTGTCATAATGTTTATATTTTTTCCAATTTTACCTTTAAATGCATATTTTTAGGTTAAAGCCAGGTACACAACACATAAAGTTAAAACAAGAACTTGAAGAAGTCATCGCTGAGCAGAGGTCAATAGAATGGGCCAAACGATTAAATGAAGAAAAGCAAGAACAAATGGAATTAAAAGCTCTCAGAGGCGAGGAATCTGATGCAGAAGATGATATAGAAAAAATTGAGGCTCAAATACAAGAAAAAGATGTTGAGAGTGAAGAAAGTTCTGAGGAAGGCGAGAGTGAACCAGAAGAAGAAATTGATGAACTTACGGAATCCAAGGAAAAGCCGAGAATTAAAAATCCAATGATAGACGATGAAGCAGATGAATCTGACTGTGATGAAGATATTGATGATAAACAGTCTGATACTAATGCAGAAGAAAACGAAACGAATGACGGCGAAAATGAAAATTCTGATGATGAACAAAGCAGCGAAGATTCTAGTGAAGACGAGTCGGAAGTTGAAGAACAAACAAATAAAACTAGAAAAGGGAGGATATTGAAAGCATTTGAAGATTCAGATGATGAAAATATCGATGAAAACGTGGTAAAGACTGATAGCATAGAAGTATCAATAGATAAATTAAGCGACAAAAAAGAACAAAATTGTGTGACAGACAAAGAACCTAATAAAGAGGATACTGTAGCAAAAAATACTTCTTGTAATGATATGGATATAGATACTGACAATGGAAGTCAAATATTTAAAGATTCTCAAGGTAATCTTATTACATTGGTTTAAATGATATGTCATATTTAATATCTAAAAATATTTTGTAATTATCTTATATTGTATTTTTTAGATGATGAAATACAATTAGCTCAAAGAATGGTTTCCACATCAGACGACATGTTTACAAGTCAAGAAAGTGCTTCAGTGGCAGCTAAAGATAAATCTCAACATGACAATGATGACAATTTTGTGGGAACTCAGACATTCTCCATATTAAACTCCAACAACAGTGTGAAAGATACAATACCTAATAAGCAAAGTATGGACAAGTTGAGTCTTATTAGTGATACACAAACATTCGATGTGAGTATGATATGCTGTTTAATTTTTATATTGTTTACCTTGTAACATTAATTGGTTACAACAACAAAAACAACATTCGATAAGTAGATGTATACAATCTCAAAAAATATATAATATACCTGTTACATACCCCTTAATATTTTTTAATATAAATTTAAATCAATTGTGAATTAAGTCAGCGTGCGATCCACGATAGATCGAGAGGCCCTTATATAGCCGTAAATTGTTAAATATAATGAAAAAATAAAAATCTTCCGCGCTCTACTGCACCTACAAAAATTTCACTTCGAAAGAAAGTGCTTAGGGGTGGGTGTGTGTGCGCGAAGCTCGTACTTACTTGCAGATATTACTTTGAATAAATATATACTTTTTTTTTTCTTTTAGAGCAATTTAGGAGTTGATGTAGCACTTCCTTCTGGGACATTCTCACAAAACTTCATTCCTTCTCAATTATCATCAAGTCAACAACCTCTAGGCCAGTCTCAAGTTATTGGTGAAGACGTATTAGCACTCTGCACTGGAAACTTTTATGACAATGATTTTGTATCACAGTCAGTAGAGGGGAAAACAGATAATGGAATAATACCAGAGGCTATTAATGACAGCTTTGATGATAGCTGGACGAAAGGTGATTCTCAGGCAAAAGATACTGATGCACTAGCAGAAAACAATGGTGTCGTTAAAGACAGTGATGAACCAAAAGAAAATAGTGGTGCAAATCCAAATGACATACTAAAAAGCAATGACGAAGTTAAAAGTAAACCGGATGAGAATAATAAACGAAAACCAGAACATCAGAATTTACTTCAGTCTATTATTGATGAACTGCATGAAGAGGAAATTGAGTCTTCAAAGCCCAATAAATATTTCCCTAGTAACAACACAAGTATGAATCAAGTGAAAAAGAAATTGGTTATCGAATCTGATGATGAATTAAATGAAGACACAAATGGACCAACCAAAAAGAAGAAACTAAAAAAAAGAAAGCTTGAGCAGCGCGCATTGCAGATATCAGGTCAGCTAACAAATATCATAGGTCTTATTAATATTTCAATTGATTTGATGCCATATAAATATAATTACTTATTGTTTTAATCGCCTGATCGGTCTTGGCGGACATAGATTGAAAAAATGGGATTTTTTTGCTTAGCGTGAAGATAATGTCGCCTCGCGACAAAAGTATGTTCGGCGTACTGTAGGTGGCACTAATATCACCTTTGTATATTGCATATTTTAGGGATATAAAGTTCTTATTTGAGTTTTGGCAAATGTTGAAGCCTGAATCTTAATTTATGTTTAACGTGGGTGTCCTGGTTGTACCTCTACCTAACACTTCTGGGAAAAAGTCGTTTATGTATATATGTTTAAGGCTGAGTTTATTACATTCACTTACACTGGGATTTATAATATCATTATAGATGATGAAGAGGATGAACATTCTGATGATGCTGAAGAGTACATGTCGGATGTCGATGATGGTGCTGAAGGCGCTGAACGTATCGTAGATTACGATTCGGAAGAAAATGAGGTACTTCATTAGCTTTTTCGTATCTACATAAATAGTGGTTCATGAACTTCTGTTGTATTAATTTGTACTTTTTATTCTCGAGATGTAGACCCTCAGTCAGCAAGTATCGGAAATATCTATGCTTTGTTGAATTCTAAATTTTTATACTTTAGTCCAATATAGTTTTAAAAAGTTTTGTGTGCTTTATGTGTGGTTCGTAATAGTCTCAACCTGTCGGAGATATTAGCCACAATCTCCATACTGTGCTTATTACTAATATTCCATTGGATTTAATTTTAGATTGAAGTCAAGCAACAGAATCCAAAGAAGAAACAGAAAGCGACTGATTTTTTTGAGAATGAGGCTGAATTGACGTCGGAAGATGAGTGGGTGGGTTCCGGCGACGAGGATGAAGCTGACCTGGACCGCATGGAACGGGAAGAAGGAGATGATGATACCTTCCATGAAGGGAAACTACAGAGGAAGTTGGGACAAATTCATATGTGAGTATTTCATTGTCGCCGTAAAAATTAAAGGCTACCGATTTTTTTCTCGCCTTATATGAAATTTCAAGTCTTAATGCACTAGTTTTTTCTCACCGAATATAAAAGTCTGAGGTGAACTATTTTGTGCCGTGCGTAACGTGATTTTAGCCATGCTTGGGGATAAATTTGCCTTTGAGTTCACTTTTTAAAATTCATATCTTAAATAATATGCTTGTTAATTCGCGGGATTTTTCTTCACTACTATATCAAGCGAGAATATATTGAAATAACAGTACCTATATACGTCCAAAAGTCAAAAGAGTATGCCTCGGCATTTGAACTCTCGACCTCCAGCTTGGCAGTCTGGTCCTCACCCAACTAACCACCTGCTCGTTATCAGCTACTGTTAAAAGTATATTAAATTCCTATTTCTCTGCTATCCAGGCGTGACGTTTTAGACCAGGACAAGAGAGAAGTGAGACTTATTCAGGAGTTGCTGTTTGAAGATGGTGACTTAGGTGGTGGCCATCGGCAGCGCAAATTCCGGTGGAAGAATGCAGGTACATATCATTTAATTATTGTTCCAATTGCAAATATTATTTTCTCTTGATAATTCACATCCTAAAGGGTAATTACTTCTAGAATATTATCAATACCAAATTCTTCAATTGGATATTAAGAATCATTATTTTTAAATTAAAAGAAACAATATTCAATACATGACAATATCTCTTTACAACTTCTTTCTAAATATACTTTGTACTCACATTTCCTTAAAGATGAAGTGTTGTAATTTAGATGGCAATTTATTTGAAGTAACTATTATTACAGATGATGTAGATGACACAGAACTGGTAACTGATGAATTTGGAACAACTCAAGAAGAAGAATTTGAATCTGAGGAGCAATGGAGAAAGCAAAGACACGAGAGAGAAGTCTTTTTAAGGCAAATGGTATGTAATTTTTTTATTGTTCAACATAAATCAAATTGCTATGTTAAAAATCAAATGCAATTATATTTATGGATTTTTTATATCCAATTTATTATCTATGTTTATGATATATTTAGATAAGAAACTCCAGACGTGTACTATGCGTTTTAAATAAAGGGATAATAGAAAAATCATAAGAAATCAATTTTATATTAATTTTGATATTTCTTATATTTCAGCAAGAGCAAGATAAAAAAGAAGATACTCCCAATATCAGTCTGAATAGATCAACAATAATAAAAGCTAATTTGTCTTCAAGGACCATGTCAAGCTTGCTATTGCAAGCAAATAAACCTGTAATCAAGAAACTTGAAAATATTGAAGGCACTACTGAAAAAACTATAAAAGATATACCCAGCCCTAAAAAGGGCTTTACACTTTTACAGGTACTTCATTAGGTTGAATATATTTTCTAATATGTTAAGGTCTCGGCTGTAGAGTTTATTCTAGACTCTGTTACATTGGTGAGACTGCATTGTTCCCGCAAAGTGCTCAACGACCCCGATAACCCGAAAGCGAAATTGTTTACCAAAATAATATAGTTTTGCTTATTATATATTATTAAATTGGGATAAGATTATGTGTATTAAGCTTTTGTCTGCAAAGACATCTCTAGGGGGCAACTCTATGATCTGAAACGAAGTTCGAATGTTCGAACTTCGTACGTAAAATTGTACGAATGTGCCTAGGTACTAATTCATTATATAAATAATAATAATTTCATTATTTTTTTATTTATAGCAAAACTACCACAGTTCTCTTTTGACACGCGGTCGCGGGGCGCTCGCTCGTCTGGCCGCGCTCGCTACTCCGCTTGCAGTCGATGAAGATTCTACTAAAGTCGCCGCTGTGGCGCCTAAAAACCAGAGGAACTTTGTCTTTGCAGCTGTCACGAAAGAAGATAGTGAACCTAAGGTCAGATCCATTATGAAATGCAAAGCTAATTTATAATCAATTATAAGACTCTCAAAACATGTAATTTTGAATCTAAATATTTTTGTTCACTATCTAACATTGGCTACATGTTTCTAAAATTATAAATTATAAAATTTCATGATATAAATATAACTAAATATTTTGTGTATACAAGCTCACGTAGGGTGCATTTCCGCTCGAGAATAATATCAGATTACGATAATTACATTTTTCTTATCACAATTATGAAAATAATCTAGAATAAATTTAGTCAAGAAAACCCGAAATTGTTTTGTTTCTTTTTGTGATAAAGAAAATTATATTAAAATATTGTCTTTTTGGAATTTTGAAACGATGTGGTCGCTAAGATTTGCGAGAAAAAGCCGCGGCTTCGATCCCCGCACAGAAATCAAAGTTATTATCATAATTACATACTACATTATATATTGCAGTATGACTATAACTGTTCAACACGGCTGCATCGATGGCGTAGTTGTACTACGGTACGACTATTAAGCTGAGGTCTCGGGTTCGAATCCCGGTTTTTTCTATTCATTATCAGCTCGGCGTTAGGAATTTGTGCCCGATATGGCGATAGGCTCGCCCCCTATCACATCATGGGACGAAACATATAATGCGAAATGTGGGTGTCCCGGTGGCGCCTCTGTCAACCTCTTCTGGGATAAATGTATCTTCTTATGTATGTATGTATAACTGCTCAAAATATGCCTTCCCCAAAGTTTTTATGATAAACAAATATTTGTTCAAATCTAATTGTTAGACAAAAATATCTATCATATAGTTTCACGTTTTTTGTCGCGATCTCTGAAGCACATTAATTTATTTAATAAAAATACATTTAAGACCAATCATTGCAATAAAAACTATAAGAGATAAAATATATAATTACAGGTAAGCAAAAGGAAAGCTGACAGCAAGTTGGACACTCCAAGACTTGTGAAGAAACTAAAGACTAAAGAGAAGCAGACACTTGCTAGAAATAGTTTATTGGACCATTTAAGAGTCTGATCTCTATTCGTGGATATGTTTAATTGAATTGTTCTAACATCTATAAATAAATGAAATCTAAATGACTCCAATAATGTATTATATCAAGTGTCACTGTTTCTATAAGTAGTATTGTAAAAAAGCCTTTTATTTTTATTAGATACCTTATTGACATGTTGTGTAAATTTTAACTGTAAGACAATAATAAAAAATATATACTTTTTTAAACTTAGTTTTTGTCTGGGTACCTTTAGTATCATAAAGATGATGGATCTTAAGCAATGGGGTGACCAATACTGATTGTATTAAAGAGGCTTCCCTCAACGATTTTTCTAACGATCTATTGAAAACAGCCTTCATCAGATGATCTGATTCCTAAATATCCATTTATATTAATTGCTGAAAGAAGACTGAAGAGGAAATAATATAGTGTACTTATAAACAAATAATTTTCAGTACAGTTCTTAGTAAACTACACAACAGACCTCCACTTGAACCCCACAACCTATGAGTGATGAATTTACAATCGAATTTGTAAGGTTCATTTCGAATTGAGAGTACATAATTATTCATTGTATAGTGCCGAAATATTATGTTGAATTTATATACATTCCTTATTTTAAAACATCTCAATTTCAATTTAAACAATAGGTTCCTAGTTTTATTCATATTGTCAATAAAATGCGTGAATAAGATTTCCAAACATTCCGCGCATAGTATTATTCTTATTAATCATGACATCAAAGGATATTAGTAAGCTATAGCCCTCCATATAGAAGATTAGATGTTCACCATATAGCACACAATTTTATGACTCTCCAGGCTCCCCATTATTGAACAAATTGCCAACCAGATTGCATCGTGTATAATAGTATCTAGGACCGTAGGCTTACCAATGCATCAATACGAAAGATTTAGACTGAATCTTTTGGTTAATATTTTATCAATTGAAACTACTCGAAATATAAAAAATATATTGTTTCTTTTTTTATTAAATTAAAATGGTATATTTTCAAACATGAATGTGGTAACATTATTATACATTGGATAAGGTTGGGTGCATTGGTGACAGATGTATCCTTCCGTTTTCTCGTGTAGTTGTCTCCTCCCGCTTTTGTTTAATGTATCCATCTCTTTCACTCTTTAACCGGTGTTGAACACGGCTGCGCAGCCATCTCTATCAACCCAGTCGGTTTCACCCCGTGCGTGTGGTGTCCCGTGCGTTCAATCAATGCTTTTTTTCTGTGGCGGTGTGGGGTAGTAGCGTAGCGTGGAAGAGTTTCTAGTCAAGGAAAAATCATAAAAATCTCGTTAAAGTACTCCTGATAAAGGTAGTACTATTTTCTCGAAATGGCGAAAGAAAATAACGAGATCAGCGATATCGTTAAGAAGTGCAAAATTCTTCTGTTAGATATAGAAGGCACAACAACATCCATCAGCTTTGTTAAGGTAGGTCTAACAATTAGCCGGCCGGTGTTTTTTCTCATTGTGTGATTGTGATTTATTTGATAACCAATTCATAATTAATGCGCCGATGGCGTTTAATATTGAGTTTTTCGTGTTATTTTATCATGCAAAATTGTCATGTTTCGGATTCGCAACATGGAGGACGAAACCAAAATGGTACCCCATTTCACAGTCTTTATTGTCTAGCTTATCCACGTGCAATAAAATCGGGAACATGTTTCAACGTTTTGTTTTAAGACTGTACAGTTATTAGGAAAAACATCGTATTTCTTAAAGCCTTTTTTTGTAATTCCGCCATTCTGTGAACCGGCCGGTAGTATTCGTTTATCAATTTGTTTATTTCTTTAATTAATTTTTATGTTTTTGTATAGTATTTAATCGAGAAATCGTAACGTGTTGTCAGTTTTCCGTCGATAGTTTGCTTGATAAGCATTCATGTAGCGCAGTGTGCTAGTACACCGGCGTGAACAGCTGTTCGAAGCAGCTGGCTTGTAAAAAATATGGAACAGTTAACTGTCCTCTTTCAATAAGCATCAAGTAAGCATGCCCGCGCCTTGTCGCACTCGCGACACGTACGTCAAATTATGACAGGGATAAAAAATGTAGTTGAATGTGCTGAGATAGCGTTGGCGCGTACTTAGGATTTTTTTTCATCAATTTACGTACCTATTGTGTGAACGATTGTTGATAACGACTATTCATGTTTATTTGTAGAGTTCGCACGATAGCTTGGAGCATTTTTATTTATTGCCATCTATTTTGCCTTTCCATAATAATTATACTTATTTATTCTGATTTATTATAGTAAAGAATACTTCGCATAGCTTTTGATGTATAAAAGCTGTGCTAAGCTTATATATTATTTTTGTACTTCGATACTTTATCTTCAGTATTGTTTATATCATAATTTTTTCGAAGGGAGTCTCAAATGAAAAAATAGTTTCGTTCGTGTCGCCGTGAATCTCAAATCTGAGCTTAAGTCTCTCAGACTCCTATCTATGTACATGTTTTCTGGGCGTGGATATATGGACATATTAAGCCAAAAACTTAAAATAATTATTTGTTTGGAAACCATAATATGTTGTTATGGAATGGTGAATAATAAACTTTTTATTCAGCCTCGAAATAACTCGTTACTGAAGTCAACGGTTTTAAAAATAACATCTTAAATGTAAATCGCATATTATTATGTATTTGGTAAATTCATATTTAAATTTAAATCGCGTTGGGAAAATGCTCAAGGACGAGCCACCACTTAGCCTCCCCACGTTTTCGATTCTGCACCCTCCCCAAATCCATTATAATCTTAATACTAGCCTGACCGGATTTACTACCCTCGTGCGGCTAAGAGGCTGCAGTATTGTATTATCTACATACATTCAAGAATTTACAAGATTGTTACTTTACATATTTTCATGTTTAACACATGTTTCTAAGTTGTTTAGGTACTTTCGTTGACAATCGCTTCAACTTAGTATTTACTTACGTTTCTCCGTCTTATTCTCCTTGTTTCTATAGAAAAACAACCTAAGAGATTACTTATAAAGCGATTACTACAGCATCATCATTAAATCCCTTGGAATTTACGCTTAATTTCATTATCCATTGAAGAATAATCGTTTAACTTTCCAAATTGTTTATCAATAGCATTGTCCCACAGTCTAAATCGTGAAATCAGAGGGCAGTAATCGAACCGGCTATAAATCTAAAATTAGAGCACATTTTTTTCGAAGTAGGTACAATGCGGCTGTAAGAACGTTACGTCTCGTCGGGTTGGGTCGGCTAGTTGGGCTCGCTATCCGGTTTGGACACTGGCGGCAAGGCACACAGTTCGTTCACCCATCCGCTTGCCGCATCGTAGACTATGCAGTTTCACTAGGGTATCACGTTATGCTAAATTAAAGGTTCCCTTGAATGTCACTTGTAATGCGAGAAAAGTTGCTAAATTCGCTTCCAGTGCTTTCAAGCTGTCTTTGTAAGTATAGTTGTATGTTTTGTCTTTACTCGTCCACAAATTAATACTCTTTTTTATTTTGCAGTTTTTTTTTTGCATGTCGGACGGGATCGCAGTCTATTGATACCAAATTGATATTAATTTCCTTTTTAATAACAAATTGTCCTGGATTTGTTTATTTGGTCAAGATAGAAGAGATCGAAAAACTGAATTAAAAGTAATAATTAAATTTAAAATTTTTTAATTTCATTTTTTGTATCCCACGAAAGGTGCTAGAATTTATGCCCTATTGTAGGATTTATTTTATTAATTTGACTGCATCTCTTATTTATATAGTTCATAAAATTATGATGATTATACGTATTAATACGAATTATTTAAAGTTACTCTCTATTTCTAATTAAAACGCTTATCAGGGTGTCTTGTTTATTTACGTAAGAAACGATTTCATGAATGCAATACAATCTTATTAAGATGAAGTCATCAGTTTTTTAGGCGCCACTCATCTCCGAATGAGCGCCGTCTGCCACCAATCGACTAGATTACATTTTTCTCTCAAAAAAATAAATAATAACGTATAATTAAACGATAAAATGATCTGTATTAATACATATTATAGTTTGAAAATTATCTTTTTCTACAGTATTGAAATTATTTGATTCTTAGCTCAACATTTTTGTACCCCTAAAGGGGCTATCTCTGGTTCAACGTGGTTTTCATATTATCAATCGAAGTGAACCTGCTCTTATCTTGTATCTTTGGGTCCGAAGTTTATTTTTCGATATCATCCCTTACAAAAAATGCGGTTGTTAAAAAATCCTTATTGTACGACATCCTCTATTTAGTTTGTGTTATCAGGGGAAGATTAGACCATATTCCACTGCGCTGACCCAATGTTGCTACGTGGGCAGCCTTATTATATTATTCATTAAAAAAGTTCTACTCTATTAGGGTTTCTGACGTAGCTCTAGGATGAGATGAAGTTGAGATTCTTTCTCTTTCCAAATGGCAGCGCAGACCGAAGTCTGAACAAACATTTCGTGCCTTATAGGCTCACAATTTTATTTGCATCTATCATCGTCCAGCCGAGATCTCTTCAGTCTTTGAGTACCGCGAATATTACCTACAGTTTATTAAAAACACGTTTTTAGAGTCTATGAGTATATATCCTGGATGTGTTTACTGAGTTTTGCAAACACAAACGCCAAAATCCAGATAAATGTTTATTTCTGGGGTTATCGAACCTGTAACCTCCAATTCAACTCTTCAACTAAATTGGCTCAATATTCGACCATTCGACAATTCAACCAACGAACCCCATATAAATTATATTTTATTCCCGTACCATAACGTTGTGTCGGCCGCTCCGCTCGTACCGTGAAGTTTATCGATTACAATTAGGGACGTGCATGTTGCGGGATGAAAACTGCCTTGTATCCTCTTTGAAAGTTGTGATTACATTTGCTCTTATTCCGGCAAGCACAGTGTAGTCACGATAAAGAAATATGAATCCCTTGAATAAACATAAGTTTATGAGCATTTTAGAACTAAATTTATCATTGTTTTTATTATTTTCTTTAAGACAAGAAGTACGTAAATGTGCATTTTACGCTTTATTTCGTTTGGGCGTGTAATAACTTATTAGATTTTTTAAAACGATTGTAATGTAGTCATGGTACACCTGTAATGAATAATATCTGTAATTTGGTACATCAGTCTAACAAAACAAGAAGTCCAGTGTAGATTAACAAGCCTTTCAATTTTCTAAAGCTAAACTATTTATTATTACTCATTTCAACTGAAAAGACTCTACTTTTATCTTGTTTTTGACCCTGCCCATACAGAGATCTACCTTCACATTTTATCTCCTACACAACCGACATATTGCTTCCTCACTTGCCTGTGCGGCCATTGACTTTCCTACCCTATCTAAAGCAATCTATTGCTATTTAGATCCAATTTGGGCGTTGGTTTGATATGTTGAAACCGTACCATGTACTATCAACGTGTTACCTCTTATTTGAATTACTTTTTCTCGCACCATAAAATATTATGGTATTAGTAATGCCCGGATGTAATTTTATATGATGTACAACGAAATTCGCAATGTCCTTTTTTCCTTAACCTAACTGCAAAAAACCCATTTGCATTTCTTTTTAAGATCCTTCCTTTCTATCTTCTTAACTTTTTGCTCAAAAACTACGACCATAATTTATATAGGAATGTTATCATACATTTGTATAAACACAACGTTTGCAAAGTTTGTGTCAGAAACGGGTCTTGAACGAGACAAGCAGTCATGTCTTGTAGTCATGTAGACGGCGACATCAGCGGAGCTACCTTGAACCGTATGACCGATTTTATAGGCCACAACATAATGCAGTTCCCGTACTTTGCATTCATAACTGTCTACAATCTCGGGGCACAGAGCTTTTCATAGACTTGTGAAGTCTCTCTGAAGGAAATTAGGCCGAGGATTGGATTCCAGTCATCCTTGAACCGTTTGCTTGTGTATAGTGCAGTCTAGTTCGTTTTTATGTAAGCATTTTGTAATCACGACCCCTTTTACAATCGTGTATTTCCATGGGATTTTAATCAAGTTGTATTTGTATGTAGACTATTGTAAAAATATTAATGTGAAATACTTTTCGTTTGTCAGGTAATACTTTTTAAAATAAACTTTCCCAAAAATAAGCTACAGTGATTTGTATTTCGCTTCATTCTACCCATTTACTATTGTTAATGTATTGACATTGACTTTCCGGTACCATTTTATTTGGTCAATGAACCATCTCGGCTTGTGCTATTCTGGACATGTATTTTTATTTCGCTTGTGACCTTTGGACTATTTTCTGTGTGTATTCTATTTGAAGACTATATTTCATCTATTGGTGGTTTTTCTGCTTTTATGTTTTTGACATACCTTAAAATAATTTAGTCACGTGACAGAAAGTGAGATAATAATGGATTTCATAGCATATTTTACGGTCATTCCAATTATAATGGAATTCTTAGACAGGGTAATAAAATATACGCATACCTGTGTTTCAAAGAACATAAACTTTCACCTAAGCATTTAAGTTATACAAAAGTGCCGATCTCTTCTTTTCCTTTGTTTCAAAGCATAACGGCGTTTTTTGTGCTTTCTATTCAAGCAAATATAACAATTAACAATAAACATACTATCTTGCTCTTACGGCCAAAACATTTTTTCAATGGAAATTAAGCAATTTAGTATCCATGTTTAGTTTAAATACTTCTTTGGTTCTCTTCCTATCTCTGTTTCATGCATTATTTTGTGGGGTTAAGATTCATAAGGAAATACCTGTAAACTTATTTGTTAATGACTGGTGCTTTCCATATACTATAAAATGGCAATAGGCTTTGGCTTCAAATAAAATTAGTTTCTTGGCTTAATATAGAACAACACATACCAGAGTTTTACTTTTTTTTGGCGAATCTAAGCATCTTGCAAGTTTAATACTAAATTAGCATTGATTCATTAAATATAATATATCAGTGATGTTCTGTGCCGCATAATTTTAAGTAACATCTAAATTTCTGAATCACTCAGATTTTATCCTAACTACAATACGGCATGTGCATTTTGAGGGTTTGTGTCGCAAAATGATCTTGGAATACTAAATCTGAAATAAATATATCTGTTGTTTTAGGACAAGTTGTTCCCTTACGCCGAGGAGCATGTGAAGGAGTTCCTTGAGACTAAATGGGAGGACGAGGATGTGAAGGAGGCAGTGACGGCGTTGAGAAAGTTGGCTGTGGAAGACAAAGAGAAGAGCGTTGAAGGTGCTGTCGCTATCCCTGGTGAGGTAAGTACTTCCATACCTGTTCGTGATAAATGGAGACTACTCTTGTGACGTTATAGCCGCATACAAGGTGGCCATGTTGTAAATAAATAATATCTCAATATACGACATGCTCATTCGCCGATTTTTACAAATGTTTGAAGAACTCACGTTCTTGTACAAAATGATTTCAATCAGGATGAATCTTCGTGAGTAGGTTCTATTTGACGAGACAACCAATTTTATTTTATCAACATTTACGTTTTATCAATAGCTAAAATAGGTTTATAAACGGCAATAGTCGAATTTATTAAATATTTGAACAAGCAAAGAAATTTAAATAAAGAATCACAATAAATTAACATAATTCCATACAAATATTACACATTAAAACAAACAGTACATATTACATAGAAATATAAACACAAATCAAAAAAGAAATTAATAAATTAAAGAAAATATTTATATTCAAATTAATCAAAAAAACCGCCCCGAACCATACCCGGTGAGAATGTTCCCATTATGCTTGCAACATTGCCACGTTGAATGGCAAGAGATATGTGCTGCACCAAGAATGATTCGGCGCGGTGATCCTGCCCATTGCGCCTCAGACGTCGCCCCAGTTCACGGACAAAATCCTTAGCCTCTGCGCACCACACCCCACTGACCTCAACCGCGAACGGGACGAAAAAATAAGCACGTTCAAGTGTGGCATACTTATGATGCTTCTGAATTGCCGCCCATTCAGCAGCTGATCCGGCTCTTCGCGAGGTGCGAGTCAAGTGAGAGTCCGCATAAGTGCTGACACACGTCGCATCCCACAACAGACAGCGACCCTTCTCCCACGGCACAAGTGTGAGCCCGTCAGGACGCTTACCATCAGAGCGACTCAAACCGGGCGGTTCTAAGGTGGAGGGCAAACCGGCGGACACCAAAGCACGACGAATGACCTCGTTCAGCATGTGGTGGCGTGGAAAACGTCCCGCCGATCTGCCGCAACTTAGACCGTGGTGACCCGTGGCGTCAACCTGTACTCCGCACATGCAAACATGTGACTCAACGATTTTGCTGCCGACTCTGAGCGCCACGGCTACTCTCAGTGAGCCGTCGTCGAGGAGGGTACCCAAGTGAGGAGATGGAATCGCGTGAAGCCAAGCCCCCGACTCTAGGGTGGATACAGATTTAAGCCGAGCCAAATCGACTCCTCGTGCCGAATGGAGAAGCTCGGCAAAACTTGCTGCACACACCCGCTCGTCCCACTGACGCTGCACACTTGGGTTCTCAGGCTGATCAGCGGCCGGACACAACAACGACCAAGCCCTTAAAGCCTCCGCTGCGTAAGGAATTGCAGAACTGTCCCCTTGTAATTGGAGTATATTAGTGACCAGTTCTGCAACCCCATGCGCAGACGCCAAAAAGGCCGATACGCTGACATCCCTCACACGCCTAACTCCCAATCCACCGTGCCGAATGGGTAGAGACGCTTGTACCCACTGGTTATCGTCGAGGTGTATATTTAGGATAGTCTCCAACGCGTCCTTAATGTCGCTATCCAATGCATCAACTTCATCTGGGACAAGCCATGTTGGACATGTTCTCAGAACGTACATTAATTTGGGGACAGAGAGGCAGCTACGGTAGAGTGTAAGAGCTACGTGGCCAGATAAATGCGGGAGATGTTGTCGGGCAGAAGCAAGTGCACGTCTCCGAGTACGGAGGCAATTAGCCAAGCCGTTTTCAAAGACTGGAGCGCCCAAAAGCTCAAACGTCTGTTGATCCACGATCTTAATGTCGGGTAGTATGTTTCGTATCCTCTCGATGTTTTGTTCAATAACGGTTCCACAGCGATACAGCTCACATTTAGCGCTATTTATAGTGAGCCCTATATCCCTCAGCCTGAGAATCAACAACTCCAAATCTTTAGTAACAATGTCAGGGTCTCCCCCAATTGTACCGTCATCAAGGTACCATACATTAAGGGGAGCCCCAAGAGTGGCTATTATTTGGTTAATTGTCAGACTGAAGAGTAGAGGGCCAAGTGGATCACCTTGTTGCGCACCCATTTGTGATGTAATTTTGTGACCATTAAAATATAAGTTGCTGGGACAAACGTAACACTGGTCGAGGAACGGGCTTAAGAGAGGAATTTTGTCACGGGCCTCAACCAGCATTGCGCCTCTCTCTAAGCTATTAAAAGCGTTTTTGAGGTCAATCTTTACAATGATGTTGCCGCCCCGCTGTGGATCCATCGCGAAAATACGAGTAGCGTGTATGGCTGCCTCGCAACCCCGCGGTGTACCAAACCCCAACTGATACGGCTGCAGTAACTCTGCCGCTTTGTCGCGTACGGCACGACAACCCAATTTTGCCACAAGGCGGCGTATCACACTACCTACTGCAATGGGCCGTATTCCACCATCTTTTTTTCTAAGTGCACAAAGTGACGCACCATATAAAAAAGGGCACACGTCACCACACAATTTACCCTCAAGTAAAAAATTGCACAGGTCCGTTAAAGATTTAAGAAGTCTTGGTCCATTGTCTCCAGCAGAAATTGAAACCAACTCTTTCAAATGCTGCGGTCGCAAACCGTCTAAACCTGCTGCTGAACTGCAATGAAAGGACGCAATTGCTTCCATCACATCTTTGGAGGTTACCTTTAATACTTGGAGACAATCCACTGAGGCTCGCGAGTAAGACATGGGGCGAACAGGAGACGGATGCTTTTCCCGTAAACTACCAAGCGTTGCGGGGTCCGAGGCAGCCAAGGTACACTCCGAAGTGAGAAGCCTAACTGCTCCCCTAAAGTCTCCGTCGAAAACTTTCGTTTCTATTAATTTGTATATAGACGGAGTTCTTCGTGGCTTCTGGCTGGGTAAGAAATCGAAGGTGTCCCCAATATTTTTCCTAACTTTACTGGTCAGTGACTTCGAGCTGTCTCCATCCTCTGGGACCCTGAGAGCAGAATATGCAAAAGAGAGCAGTGCATACCAATCATTGGGAGCGTTAGTCTGCAGGCACTTTACAATAATAGAATTTAATCTACCTGCAGCCAGATTCCTCGCACCTTTCGGAATGTGCTTTAAAATATGCACATTGGCCCTAATATTTCCCAATCCCTCTAAAAGTGATAAATCTGGTGACACAATTACAGGGTCAATTTCGTCAGCTCTCGGGTTTTGCGTGGGACTTGTTAACCCAACCGTAGCCGTCGGTCTATGTTTACGGGTGATGTGTATTGACAACCCGCGTTTTGTAAAACGACGCAAGCTGTCCGAGGGGCAATGTGGACATAAAAGGTTAATGTGTGGATTAACATCCATTATATTAATTGATGAATAGGTAAAAAAAACGTCAAGTTAAAAACAATTTCGAAGAAAAGGGGAAGGTAAAGATAACATCCCAATTTAAATACTAATTAACACAAAATTAAAATAATCGCAAAATAAATAACAAATCAATTCAATAATCGACACAAAAAAACATAAATATAGAAATTATGTACATAACAAGTGAATATAAAACAATCCGCTCAATAAATATAGTCAAATTAGTCCCTTCAATCAAACAATTTTTTGCATGTCAAAAATAATAATAAATAAGGAATTAGAATTAAAATTAAAAAATAATATATCAAAAAAGCAGTTAAAAAAATTAAATAAATTTAACGTTTTTGCATCGTAATAGTTTTAAATATATAAAGACGAAGTTTGTCCATTTTGCATCTTCGAACGGAGTGTTACATCTCATCGTCCCTGCGTGCACCACACCGTGTGTTGTGTCTCCTGTTCATCATTGTAGTGTTAAAAAAGAAATCATTCGAACATCCATTCCATCCAGTTTGTTTACGTCGTCGCGCGTACAATTGTGACGATAATCCAATTTACAATTAACAAAAAGCCGACTTCACTCTGGTAGGTTTCGATCACACAGTTCATAACCACCGTATTTAGAGGTACCAAAGCTTACACCACACCACTAGACCAAGCACGCCCACGCTATTCTTGGCGAAATTAGTGATCCCTTCTTATCAATGTCTCAATATATGCAGTACATTGAATGACCCTTCATTTTAATTTTATTAATGCTTGATGACCGTCACTGTACTTGTCCGTATCACAAATTATTAGTCTTTTTTTTGGTCACTGTTTTCGATTAATTAATTCACCCATATTATGTATGCACACTGTTCATACTGTAGTGATATTACGTTTATTATTATAATACGATTATTTTTAAAACTTGTCTTCACTGAATGTTTGGTCACTGTCTATTGACTCATATAAAGTTTTAGTTTTTGGGCACTTTTCGCAACACTATTTCGGAGATAACACTCGCGCTTACGTATTGTACTGTATCGAAACACTTTCGCTATTTTAATCCGACTTTACTGACAGTTTATTAATTTAAAAGATTTAATTATACAGAGCCAGTGCTTACTGTGGCACTGGCGCCATCTATCTCTCTATTCGCCATTCTCTCGCCATTTATAAACTGATTATAAACCTATTTAAGTTATCATATGTTTTGTCATCTTCGCTCAAACTGTATTCAAAAGTCGTTCGAACGGGACAAAACATTCTATAATTAAAATAGGTTTTAAAACTGTCTATGAATAAGGCCGTTTGTATATTGCTATTAAAAACGTAAGGTGTAAGGAATGGGTGCTAAAACGTTATTACTAACAGGTATTTTTTGCTTTAATCTTCGCCTCTTCGGGTAATTTTATAAAGCACTAAAAAAAATTGTCTTACAAAATGAATGGTCTTACGAAAGCGACCCTTTACTTACATTAATAACGGTAAATCATCATTCAATGTGGAGGACAACGTGACCAAAAAAAAAACAAAAGTGAAACAATCAGCTGAGATTTTTTTTTAAGAGATTTTGAATTCGTTATTGATTCATGTTGACAGTGGGGAACCTTTATTGTCAAACTATTAATTGTAGGATAAAAGGTTTTTTGTAGTATTTTATACCTGAAGATTGAGGTACAAAATACTCGTTAGTAATATATTTTTGGCACTCGACCATTTGACATGTTTTACACTTTACTACTAAATTAGCTACCACTTCCGAATTTTCATTGATAGAAAGTCATGGGCAACTCATCAATATGAAATTGGTCACGAAGATCCAGCCTGATAGTAATCATTTTGTCAAAATGTGGGAGGGATCTGAAACTACAAGCTTTTTATTCTATTTAAATAGAACATGTACAAAAAAATTTCATTAGCATCAGTGGGAAAGCTGGTCGCAGGAAGTCCCTGGATCCAAGCCGCTTCCAACAGGTGTATGTTGAGATCGGGATTCGCATTTCTCAACTTATCGAGTACAGGTAGTGAAGGCCGTATTGTGATGATATAGAATCGATGCTTCCTATGCCTTTGAATTCAATAAAAATGGGCATTATGCAAACGTTTTTCGGTCTATAATCGTCATTAAAAGCAACCTTAAGATTATTTTACTGTTATGCAATTGGCAGTATAAAAAATGGCCATTTAAATTCCAGTGAACTTGCACATTCTATTTAATATTAATAAGTTCATTTTATTATCTTTTCGACTCACACTAAAATGCAGGTTTTTCTGTTTATTTTTTGCCCGATAGCACCCTTGTTTAAATATTTTGATAGTTTCAAACTTTTATAAATATTGCGTCATCCCCTGTGAATAAAGTTTACCATTTTTTTATTAGAATTTTTGCCACTTTGTTACTATTTTAAACCAATTTTTATCTCCAGTTTCGCCTTAAATATATGTATTTTTACCGGTCCTAAGTATGACGCACTCTTAATTAAAGTATGAAAATTACATAAAACCTTATATTTTTCAAATGTACTAGGCAAGACTCTTCCCTATTGAAAACGAATCCATTCACACATTATACAGGTGAATTTTTCAAGTTTTTCCAGAATTTGATCTTTATTAGCAACGTTATCGAAAAGTGTAATAATACAGCAAGTGGTATTTTTTCAAAATCGTTTTGTTCAATTCCTCGCCAGGAATATGGATATTTCAAAAAATCGGGCTCGAGACTCCTTTCAGCATTTTTTGCCAATCTTCATAGTTTCGGATTTGGCCGTCCACGCCCATTTGAAAAATTCACCCTGTATAAATATACTAATCGTCTATGTTGAAGTTAGTATTAATATCGTAAACTAAAATTTCGTCACAAAAAGCTCACCCTCCTTGCATTTTTACGCCTTCTATCACTAATATCAGTGTGAGGAATTAATTAATTAATTTAGTGTGTCTTGAAATGTGTACCAGTTTTTCTTTTAAAGCCATCCATAGGTACCCGGAAAGACGACACACATTCTTTTGAAGCTATTCCAATAAAAGTTCAATCGGGTTTATGTTTATCACCATGTTTTGTCACCCTTTCCGTTTCTTTTTGCTTTAAATACCCCCTACCTCTTTAGAACTATGCTTTAAACCTTTTTGGTCGAAAGCGAATCGCATTCTATTTATCTGGGAATGGCATATTGCTCTAGAAACTGTTTATACTGCTAAAATTGTATAATTTCTTTGATTTGTATCAAATATCTAATTGCATAGATCGAAAGACATCCTATATAAATAAAGCTTCTAACCATAATAGGCAGTATGCACCTCGGTTTGGCTTCATTTTTATCTTCAGCCCTATGGCGAGCTCAAGATCTTTTCCAGTCAACTATTTAAATATTATTTCATCAGTCCAAATAAAAATATTTTTCAGTCCAATATCCATGGGTCTCTAACAAGGGTTATCGAACGGCAACCTGACCATCTAACATAGCAACTCCTAATCGGTTTCGGTTCAACGGCTCATATCGCGATTTGTTCATTTCAATGTGAACTTCTGGTGTTGTTACGCCTTTAATTTGTTTATTAGTAACGATATAGGGTTCGCAGCTTGGTCCAGTGCAGCCTGTTTATGTTGTAAACCAGAGGGTTCCTTAATTCAATCCTCAGGTCACTTGGTGAGAGTTTTTCAGTTGATGTAATTAATTTGTGCTCGGCAAAGAGATAGGTAAACTTGGGGAAATGTGGCTGGGGAAGGCCTATGTTAAGCAGGTGAACTGTGGCTGAAGAGAGAAAAGTGGCTGCCACTGCTGGTGCCTCCGCCTAATCCCTCCGCGATACAGGCTTATGTGTGTCTGTATTCTAGAAACGACGCTGAGTTAAGTTCCCTAGAATTGGTAGGTTTTGGTATACTCAAGCATACTCAATCATCATGATTACAGCCTCTTTGTTACCTCCTTACTGCGTTGAACACACAAGAATCCCACATACAGATTTACCTCTGTTGGAACTATAATGGTAGAACGAATTTCACTGTTACTTCCGCGCTCTTAATTTAAGATGTTTTTGATTTCCATTTATCATTTGTACTTTCACAATGATACAGTTTTTAACAAGTGGTTCTAAAGTGTTGGCTGGTACTGTATCTCTTTAACCAACTTCATTTTATATGTATTGATAAAACATATTAAAAGAATATGAACATATTACAGAATTCAGTGATGTCCTGTTACATTATCATTTCATCAACTAAAGTGACTAAATTATAATATTTATTTTGCTTTAAAATTAAATTAAAAGATATTGAAGTATATAGTCAATGCACTTAAAAGTATTGTAGTTTTGTATAGGTGGAAGATTTTTTAAAACCTGACTGTATAAATTGGTAACCCTCTGCAACTCTCTCTTGTTTAAAATAATGTATACTCTAATGCCAAAACATTCATGACTATGCCACATACTGACAATTACAACATTGAGAGTGCACACATAAGGTGTGCAGACAACTTAATAAAGGTTGTAGGCAGTGGTTGGGGTTGTAGACAACACTGTAACAGTATCTAAGGCAGTTATCATCTGATTACATCATTAAACTTTGTATTTCAGGATGCTTCCAAAGAGGAGCAGATCGAAGGTCTCGTGAACAACGTGAAGTGGCAGATGTCATCTGACCGCAAGACTGGACCATTGAAGCAGCTCCAGGGACTTATTTGGAAGCAAGGATATGACAAGGGTGACATCAAGGGCCAGTGAGTGTTTTTTATATTACCAGATAAATTGTTACTGACTGCTTTAAATATTGAGAGAAAGTATTTGTAATGTATGCACCAGATTTTATATAGATTACCATAACTACAAATTGTTATTATTATGATGCAAACACTAAAAATTTTATTAAATGATTTAATGTGATTCTTGCAAATTATTGACTGCATTATAAATAAATTAACAACAATCAACACACGTTAAATTGTTGCTAGTTGATATGCTATTGGCTATTGGATTTTATGTCAAATGTTAATTTTAACATCTGATTGACTAAATTAAAACTTAAGAGGCATTTAAGATTGTATTTCAATTAGCATAATCGGCATCTCTCTTCTTTCCTATTTCAATCATTAACAGGATTTTTTAATTTTAACAGGACACCTTGTTGTATTTGCCAAAAATAATTACAGTGTCTATGATGACGTCCTGCCGGCCCTTGAGCAATGGCGGGCCGCAGAAGGCCAGAAGATTTACATATACTCGTCTGGGTCAGTCCAAGCTCAGAAACTCCTGTTTAGCATGTCTTCCTCCGGTGACATGCTTCCCCAAATCGACGGACACTTTGACACTGCCGTCGGTGCGAAGCAAGAGGAGGCTAGCTACAAAGCTATAGCTGAAAAAATTGGCTCGAAGGTGGAAGAAATTCTGTTCTTGACCGATATTGTGAAAGGTTAGTCAAATTTTATTTATTTAGCTTGTAAGTTTGTATGAGACTGACATGTTTTGTGTAGGCATAATTATTGTATGATATTTGATTTCATTGTTACGAATGGGATGTGGGTGGATTGAATATTGTGTTAAACTGATTGCAGAAAATTGCATGGTCTATCATCCATATTAAAATGGAAATATTCTCCTTATTAAAGCTTTCCTGCTCTATAGCGAATTAGATCAGCAATACCTTTAGGCTACTTGATGATATATTAACCAATATTAACATAATATGTAGAGACACGTACTTTATTTTGCAATTTTTGAATACTATTAGTTACTTAAGTAACTGAGTGATTAACGCATAAGGCTGTATATTATGTTAAGTTTACACACTTTCACACTCATTGTTTGTTATATTTGTGCGACAGAGGCGGAGGCGGCGCGCGCTGCCGGCTTGTGCGCGGCGCTGGTGAGCCGCTCGGGCAACGCGCCGCTGCCCGCCGCCGCCACGGCCGCCTTCCCCGTGCTGCACAGCTTCGCGCAGCTCACCGCCACCAACAAGCGCAAGCCTGACGCCCAGGTGCTATGAACACTATACGCACCTTCGTAGCGCTTCTTGCATGCACATGTAGTTTATAGTAACCCGGTGTAGTGCGCAGGTGAGTGCAGTTTGCGGGTATGGGCTTTGTGTGTTGTCTATTATATCCTAACGGCCTTATTCAGACAGTTTGTAAACCTATTTTAGCTACCGAATGTTTTGTTTTCTTAGTTCAAATTGAATTCAAAAGTCGTTCGAAAGAGACAAAACATTCGATAACTAAAATTGGTTTATAAACTGTCTATGAATAAGGCCGTAAATGTATATATTGCAGTGCCAAATCTTAGTTACCTCCTTAGACATTATGCTTCTACACATTCATAAAAGTTCTTTTATATACTAGAAATAGGTAGTCTTTTTACAAAGATGGCAGCTAATGTATGATCCATATGTCCAATATGCCAATGCTTACTAAGTTAGCTTTTTGTATCTTTATTTTTTCTAAAATGGCATATTTACATACTTTATTGTACACCACAATAAAAGAGAGTAACACAATAACAGTAAAATCACTTAAAACTAAAGACATGGCTACAATTGGCGGCCTTTTCGCTACCCGCGATCTCTTCCAGGCAACCTTTGGATGGATTAAATCATTTTGATAGAATTATGGGGTAGTACAAAAGGTACAGCAGGTATAGTCATCTCTATTCTACAGGGTATATCAAGACCGCGACCGAAAACGAAGCCAGGTGGTAGTGTATTAGTGACTTCAGACACAATGCAAGTAAAAATTTTTGTAATTTTTTACTAATCGTCGTATTTGGGTGATATATACATAGTTTTCCTAAAATAATGATGTACACCTCTTTATTTTTAAACAAGCAATGGTACCTAAGGGTTTAAAATAGTATTTTCGCAAAAACTAGGTATTTACCACCCAAACACGATGATTTTTAAATAATTCTATAAAAAATATCGGTGACCGTTTTGGCGAAATTTTTATTTGCATCGTGTTTGGGACCACTAAAACTACCACCTGGCTTCGTTTTCGGTCGCAGTCTTGAGATACCCTGTATATAGAGGTAAATATTATTTATTTTTTATAATTCATAATACTTACATTGTTACAGATACATGTTTTCTTAAGAGATAATAAAGTAAAAGACACAGATAGTCACATACATTAGGTTATTCTTTTCGTGGTGAAAATCCTTTTGGAAACCTAGTTAGCTTGGTAATGGTGGACAGGGTATGTCAGATTTCTTCTGGCCAGTAACTCCAGAGTGATCATTTACAGACATCTAAGAGAATAAGAACACAAATGATAATAAACGTTTATCATAATATTCAACTACACCTAAAATATTTTATAATATACCGAGTAAATCCAGATTGCGCTCGAAAACGAAGCCAGGTAGGGTTTTGTGACTACAGACACAATGCAACTAAAAATTTAAAACAATGACAATTTTTTTGTTAATTTTGAAGTAAAAAAATAATATAAGTGCAATAATAATTATAATTTAAATTTACGAAAAACTAATTATTTGTCACCCAAACACGATGATAGGTAAAATAGAAACAGTCGCTTTTTCTTCGAAATTTTTATTTACATTGTGTCTTGCAAGTTGCAGTTACTAAAACCACCACGCCTGACTTCGTTTTCTGTCGCAGTCTTGATATACACGGTATTATAAACATAAAACATTACACTTTATTACAGTACATAGTCTTTCAAGTACAGCATTCTCAAATGTTTGTTCTTAATATCCTTCCTATAAAGATTCTGCATATAATACATTTGTTCTTTATGTCCTTTATATTTGTGGTCGCAATGCGAACAGATAATTAAGTGGTGTCTAGAGCTTCAGTTTTATAAATGTGCAATATAGACTTTAAGCAAATAGCAAATATTGTAATTATTTTTATTCAATTTTTATGTATTTGTGCCATAGGAAAGTAATTGTTTATGTATGCAAATAGATTGCAATTGTCAAGTATGTAAGACTTCCTCGTGAGAAAGACATTATTGATATTATGTAATTTCATTTTAAATGAAGGCTGTTAATTATAGTATACATTGTGGATTACTACTAATTTTAGATGCACATTCAAGTTATTTTATAATTTATTTCTTCTAACTCATAAAAAATCTTTACATAGGTTCACAGACAATTTAAAATATGTCGAAATATCGCTCATTTATTAAACTATGAAATAAATATGAATCTTTTATTTTAACTACACCAAAACAGATGTACTTAATTATATCTAATATTTAAGTCTACATACATATGCTAAAATATTTTTATACCAAAGTTTTGTTTATATTTGTTGTATATTTTTGAAATAAAATATTAGTCATAAAGATTGTAATTTATTTTCTAATAGCTTAAGACCTAAAGAAAGACATTTTATATGTTGATACTCAATAAAAAATGCGAATTTGATTTAAGAATTGAGTAACAGCCTATAATTATGGTAACATGTTATTTCTGAATAAACAATAGAAATAAATATGTATTGGCAGTATTTTTTTGGGTGCTGGAACCACACATATGTGCTTAGCTAAGATGATTGTAAATGATGGTGTTGGAGTGTTGGTGTAGAGCCTGTATGAGTGTAATTTGCCATAGTGCTGAGCGGTGGTTTTTTACGCATTTTGTCGTAGAGGTTGGGATGGAATGAACAATGGTGGTGATCAGTAGGAACTCAGAATTAATCAAATTTGGGTGAGGTTTTAATTCCTGCTATTATTGTTTCTTTTTCTGAAATACTATACAAGCTTATTATAAATAGTGTTAATGAAAATCGTTAAGAATTGAAGTTAATGTAATTTTTATGAAATGAAATTGTTATGCAGGCATCTCATCACAGGCATTTAGACTTTCAACTAAAACATGTATTTAATGCCATTCCAGGACGAGCAGCCGGCTAAGGTTCCTAAGACTGAAGCAGAAGGCGACGTAAAGAAAGCTATTGAAGAAACAACGGCTAAAGCTCCAGAGAATACAGAAAAAACAACTGAGCCCGAACCGGAAAAAATGGAAGTGGAGGAAAAGCCAGCTGAAGTCGAGGAATGCAAGAAAGAAGCAGAGCTGGTGGCTCCTGAAGCTCCTGCTAAAATTGAAACCGTGATTGAAGAAGTCACTGATACAGCTAGCATTGCTGGCACACCCGCAGTGGAAAGTAGTCCGGTTGTAGAGGAAGTTGAAGATAAGTCTATTGAAAACGAAATTGAAAAGATGGAAACAGAGCCAATTGAAAAAAAAGAGTTGGTTCCGGAAAAGGTTGTGGAAACTAACGACAAAGTTGGAGATAAGAAAACGAATGAAGCCGCTCCTGTAGCCGAAGAAACTCCACCCACAGTTATTACAGAAATAGAAGAATTACCTGACGACAAACAACCCCTCAGTGAAGTTGCAGAAATTATCGAAGACTTAGAACCAGTGGTAGAAGAACCTGCGGCTTCTGAAGATATTGAGGATCTTAAAAATGTGGGAGAAGTCCTTGAAAAAGAGTGCGACGAAATTTTATCGAAGGTCCAAGATGTTACCAATTTGGATAACATACCCTTAAAACCTTTACTTAACCCCATAGCAGAGGAAACAATGGAGACTGAAAATACTGACTCAAATGATATTGTTGACAAAATATTAGACACAGAAATGGAGTTAGCTATGAAGCCATGTGAAGACATACCAGTCAACACAGTGGCAGAAGTTGCTGAAAAAAACAAAGATATAATTGATGACAAAACTAAGAAAACGGAACCAGATGTTGAGGCTGCTAAGGATGACAAACCCACAGAGACAGTAAAAGAATTAAATAAAGAGGAGACAAAAGAGGAAAAAACAGTTTGCTCAATGGATACGGCTATCGATGAAATTAAAGAAAAAGTGGAGGAGAAATCAGAACCTGTAGCAGAAAGTCAAACTACTTCAGAGGAAAAGAAACCGGAACCAGAATCTAGCAACGCGACCACAGAGGACACCACAATGAAAACAGAAATCAATGAACCAGTAAGTAAAGAAAACGCAGAAGAAAGCAAAACAATTGAAAAAAGTGAAGTGGTTGAAAGTTCAGAAACAAAAACGACAGACGCAGAGGCCACCGAAACAGTAAGTAAGGAACAGTCCGTTGAGAGCTCGACCGAAAAAGACGAGAAAGAAACGAAGGAAGTCAGTACCGAAGAAGTCAAAAAGGACAGCGAGGTGACGGACGCACAAGTCAACGGGAAGAGCAACGGCAATTCTGAAACGGTGAATCTAAACGGAGATGCGAGTAAGGAAGAGGAATTAAGCTCTCGGCTATCAGTTGAAAACGGCAAGGAAGCAGTGAACGGTTCAAACGGCGACTCGGTTGAGGAACAAGGACAAGGTGACAATAAAGTTGAAATAGGAGTGTCAGACATTAAAGTGAAGACCGTCGCGACGGAAGAAGCGCGCAGCGATCCAATAGAGCAACCTACGGAAGCATAAAATATTTTTTGTGAGTATTGTTATTTACTTACTTAATTTTGTAGGAAATATTTCGACCAGGTTGAAGTACATAAATATGAATGTATTTAATTTTACCAGGAACATATGTTCCTGATCTTACTTTATGGATATCCATAAAGTAATTAGTCTTTAATATTTCATGTACCAAGTGGTGGAGACACGACGGATTTAACTATCCCAAAGAGTCAACTAAAATTACTTTAAAATAATAAATTTAGGCGTCAATATTCAACAATAAATCTTTAAAATAAATCAATGGGGCCCTAAATATATCGCTGAAGTATTATCCTTTGAATGGTCTCAAATAATTAAGTCTTATCTCTACCACTCAGTACAAAATATATTTTTCAACTTCTAGTTAGTAAATAAACTATTCATAATGATGGGGATTATTCAGAGGAATCTAAATATTGATTACGAGTGATTTATCTTCCTCTGAAGATTCTACCATCGGTTTGTCCCCTGAAAATGAGAATAAACTTGTTTTTCGGGGATATTATTTTTGGGGTAAAAATCAGTACAACATATACAAAATAGGTCCATTAGCATCGCTAGTTTCTGAGCAATCAATCTCAAAGTTAAACCGAAACGCTTTGTGATTGTAATCAGCAGTATGTTGGTATATTTTCGTAGAGCATTAGTCGGCGGCGATAATTTCTTCAAAAGGCGCCGCGCGACCCGAAGGTCGTCGTGTGTCTGATGAACCGCGCGACTGTGAATGCCGCTACTTTCTCATCGGCCGGAAATACTTTTGTTGATTCTAAACGGGGTCTATTATGGCAAGTTGTTATGCTTGATTCCATTTAAATGTTTAGTCTTATTATAAATGTTTTTTTACTTCTATAGTTCATATATTTTCGCCCAGCTTTTCCATGGGGGAAAGTGGGTAAAAAATTCCCAACTTCCATTCATTACACCGTTATGGAAACTGGTGTAGAAATATTGTTTCTTCGGGTGTTTGATTCTTAGATGATACTAAAAAATATAATGTAACCCAAAGAAATACATTCATTCCAAAAGTTTACATTTAATATTTTAAACTGTGGAGTAATTGCATAAAACATAATATCTTTGTCTCGTCTTATGATTGCTTTTGACTATTCATTGGTTTTATCTACGACATTCTGTTAGATGTTTTTAGTGCTAGATTGATTGTAGAGTCTTATCTTATTGAGTCTTCAAACATAAGCGACATTTACAGTCACGGACCCACTTTTTCCATTATGAAATAAATCCAATTAATATAGTCGTCTTCTTTACTAAAATAATGAAATCAATCATATTCTGTCAATTGTTTGGACTTTCAGAGTATCATGTTGAAAAGAAAACCAATTCTGTCCAATTGTCTCCATTTTCCGCTAGACTGCTATGCTTTTCATGGTCAATAAAATGTTATTTATATTAGTGCTAATCGTGTATAGGTTGTTTTTGATGAAGCTCATATAATTTGTGCTGCCCAAGAAGAATGATAATAAGGTTTTTATTACGCTCTCATTTTTTTTTGCCAGAGAACCATTTTTTTTCCAATGGGACCTAAGAAGTGACCAATTATTTATTGTGTTTAGCTGAAGCATTGCATACTCAGTAAAGACCAAATAATCATTTTACAAGAGTTGAAAACTTTTTTAATAAGTTGACTGGCACACATGGCGTGTTTACTTGTGCGGCTATCACACGCCTAGCGTGTTAGTTACCATCGATAACACCACAGCTGCAAGGATGGATAGTTTATTGTTGTGGCCCCCATAGTCAACGTTTTAAATGCCAGCCTTAGATTTTTAAATGAATTGCTTTCTGGGCCATCTCAAATTCTAAATGAGCGGTGTTCATTGCATCATCCATGTACACAAGGTGTAAAGGGAACGTTTTTGAAGGCGTAGCTAAAATATGATTTTTAAAATAACAGAAAAACAATCCTTTCTATCTACCTTCGTTTGTGGACGAGCTTGTAATGTGTACGTGTGTGGCTTCGAACGCTAGCACCAGCTGTTGTTTATTAGCATTATTATAAATTAATATATATGATTATTTTAATACGTAATCATTGTATTTAAAAAAATGGGCTAATAAATATTTGTTGCGGATTTTTTAGTGGTACGAAGTCTGTCGTCGCCAAGACTACCACCTGTTAATGTTTTCGATAGCGGTCCCTTACACCTGTATACTGGTTTTAGGGCCGTGAAAAAGTACTTCTTAAAACGAATAATGATGTGAATGTTGCTTTCAAAGCTTTTTTATAAAAGTTTTCTTGTAATCATCAATAGGGATTTTTTTACATTGACTTGGCAAGGCGATTGCCCAGCACTTAATGGGGTTCATTTAATGCCATCTAGATTGAGAATCGTTTGACAACAGATTGTTATCTCTTGCCGAATGATAGAATTATTAAGAACACTGGAATTTTTAGGAGAGGGGACCACGTGAGCCGGCAGATTGGTCCACATCTTAATGTTACAGCCTAAGTATAACCGTTTATTTCGGGCTTATATGGATTTATATACCGCTGAGCTGTGATTCCATAAGCCGACTCGCGTGGATCTAAGATTAAATATAATAATGACAGCCTCCGTGGCGCAGTTGGTTAGACGCCGGCTGTGAAACGAGAGGCCGCGGGCTCGATACCCGGACCGAGACAAATATTTTTGTGAACCACAGGTATTTGTCTCGGGTCTGGGTGTTTGTAGGACCGAAAAGTCTCTCTCGTAGCTTCTGATACCCGCGGCACAAGACTCAATTGATCTTAATGTGGGATCAGGACTATGTATGTGGCTGTTGGGTGTATTTATTTATTTTATAATGTGTGTAATATTAGTTAACCCCTGAGCGATTGATCGGACGCTGCGTCCTGGACGGTTGTTGCAGTGTCGACGATCGGAACAGCAGGGCGTCGCAGCGTTGTTGGTTCACATCAGAAGAATGACAAGACTGAGGTTGCTTCCACGCTAATTGACATCACTTCCTAGTTTATACGTGTATTGAAATTTCACTGTGTACTGTGCGGTGACGGTTTGTGTACACTGGACAACGCCGAACCATTTGTAAATGCACAAAATTAACGTTTCCTGCTGTATGCATATCATATTATTTGTCTACCGGGTCTTTCAGTTTGTCGAGTTATTTATTATCAGTGTCGTAAAATTTCCTCCTAAATAAAAATGATAAGTCGTTAATTGTAGGTTAAAAGAGATCTTAATGTGCTGTAGATGGGTAAGGCAAATAATATTTTGTGTTTTAATATAAGTGAAGAATTGCTATGTGTGATTGATGTCAAATATTATGAACATTTTACAGTATTATTCAAGATTTATTGGGTGCGAACAAATAGCGATAATGTTGAATGGTCGGAGTAAACTGATCTTCCAGAGTCGCATTTATCATGTCGCCAATTCCAATCAGATAGATATTAAGTCTCATCAGTAACAACACATTCCTAATGCAATAATTTTACTCTGATGTATTTGACCTTAGAGCTATTAACAAAGACTTACACTTTTGTATCATCTATTTTTGGTGCTTTTAAATTTGCTGACTTACGTGCCAATACATAAGCGAAATTTTGTGAGTGCTTGTTAGGGGTATGCTGTAAGAGTATTAGGATTTAGCAGGCTAATTGACAAAATTGACATAGAAGATATTTGAAATATATCATACTAAATGTTCTGTTAGTAATTAGTGTAAATCCGTGGTGTCGGTTACAAACCTCGAAGTCCCGCCGCGTGGCTAACAGTGTGTGTTCTCCGTCACCGACTTTCGTATTTGACTTAGGTAAGTTCTATTCGTAAGTATTAACTGTATTGTGATGATTCTTAATTATCTTATATGTATTACTCGATTTTCTTAAATCCACTGCCAAACACTCGTATTTTCATTCGCAGTCGATCTACACAATGGTTTTAACGGTTCCAGTCGGAAATTAAGCGTTTCCAATCAAAAATTGCACTAATGATGTGCATCGAGAACCTGGGACCCGCGGTACTGTGATAATCGAGATGATAAAGACTGCTTATTTTTCGTTCATTTTTTGGTAATTATTTTCTGGCTGTGTTAGGTTTATATTGGTTGACATGCGTCAAAGTATTCTGTGGTACAAGACTTAAGACCTAACTTGTGTATGAAACTATTGTGGAGAAAGGACAAAGTAAGAAAATACGAATTTACGTTTGTAATGAAGTTGATTATAAATTATTTATTTAACTGCAACTGACATGTATTCTGTGATTGAAATTCGTTTGTCTTTCGCTAAGCATAAGTTATACCTTATAATTTTGTTTAAAGCGAACGTCTTATGTTCTCAAAATGATTGAATTTATATCTAAGTCATATTTCTCTTTAATTAGAAGTATTTTGAAAGGTAATTCATTACTTTTCTATTAATTTTTGACTGCGATTATTTATTTATTGATATTCTTTTCTACGCGACATTGGTAGACTGTATATTATTTGTAAGCTGTAAACGTTCCTGTGTTAGCTATAAGACCAAAACTGCTGTGTTCAGTGACTTTGAATTTGAATAGAACGACTTCGGATGAAAGTACGAGCTTCTTCGTTTAGACTGATTTTTTACTGTTCATACTTAAACTCGGTTCAGTCATTATTCCGGTACTGAGAGATCAACGAACAAACTGCGTGGGGTGTCAGCCGGGGATAATGAATGGACACGAGTGGTGCCCTAACATCTAAGTGAATCATACATACTTTAAGTTGGTACATTTTTTTGTAAAAATGGACAAGAAATCTCGAAAGCAATTGAAATGTATTAGTTTTAACTGTCACCACTAATGACGTTAAAATATAATGGATGTAGAATTTTTTTATCGCTTTTTTATTTTTTCCTATTAGAACCTCATTACCTGAATTAATTTTTCGCAGAGCGTAAACCTTTCGTTCTAAAAAATGTTGACAATGATATCTAAATTGTACACCTCAAACATATGCAAGCAATTTTAAATACCTTATTTCTTTTTTTCTTCCTCATTAAATACTACGCTTTTTTAATCCATACTGAATATAATTAATGTGAATCAACAGTCGAAATTCATAATTGAAGCACATGGGATTTCCAAACCAGATTCCATACAAACAGTACATGTAATTATAAGCAAGTTAACAATTTAGGGAAATAAAATCACTTCTAACTAACATACAGGTCAACTTGGTTTTATTACCTAGTAAATATTTTGTTTTCTTTATAATGCAATTTCTGATTGAGAGTCTGGAAGTTATAATACACATGGTCTTCATGATACATTTTCGAAGCGATTTTATTTAAAGTGGTGTCCACCTTGGTAGAGGACGATGAGCTAATAAAGTACAACTTGAGGAAATTCTCCAATTCACACTTAAAAAAGCCGCCTTACATACATACTTAATCTCGCCTTTATCCCAGAAGGGGTAGAAAGTGGCGTCAGCAGTACACCCACATTTCGCCTTGTATGTTCCGTCCCATGATGTGATACCCCTATCACATGATAGGGGGCAAGCCTATCGCCATCTCGGGCACAAATTCCTGTCTCCGAGCTGATAATGAATAGAAAAACCCAAAGTCACTGCCCAATATCAATCAATATCAATAGGTTATTTACCCTAGAAATTTGAAATAAACATCCAGCCACCAGCCTTTAACAGTCTTCTGTACCATGGGGCCGTGATACACCATTGAGCGTTAATCAAGGAAGATTGCTCATACACGTTTTGCAGGCGGGTTGGTGAACGCAATACTCGAACTCTCACTATTGGCGCTGCTGTCCACCAGTAGTACATATTTATTGGCGGATATCCTGGATAGAAATACCGCAATCGGTTCGATCCCAAGCTTAGAGTTCTGTATGGCTGCTTTTTTAAAATGTCCTGCATTCGGATTACTCATGTCACTTTACTGTGATTTTCGAACTCAAATTGCACATGTACAAACACCCAGTCAAACGAAAAATCTGTAAGTTATTCAAACATTAATTTATGCGGAAATTGAACTCCTTACCCACAGCGCAGAAAGCTAACTTCCAAACCACTGTGCTTTATCGGTCTACGTTGCCAATAATAAGTATCCTTTAATCAGCCTAAATTAAGTCTAATTTCGATTTTCTGCTACCTAAAAATAAGTATGCAAAAATTAAGCAAATTCATAAATACCAAAATTATTACAAAGTTTTGGGGGTAGATTTATTTACCACTAGTTAATTAATTTATAATAGGAAAGGTGTTCGTTGATTTCTCTTTTAAACAGTTACGAATCAATAAGGTTTTGTCCTTGATCACAGTCTATATGGTGGAAAGTGAAATGGTTTATCCCGGAAAATCGAACTGTTCCTGAACTTAAGAGCCATAGGAACAAAACAAGGTAAGCGCTATATTTTTTGTTTACTACATATTTTTGATTCGATAAAGAGTAGGTATTACTCGACTGGTAAGGTCAGCAGTGAAGCGAATTCGGCACAAGCGGGTAGTTGAATCGAGCGAGGTGATGCGGAGGTTATGAATACAAAAGGTATAGAATGCGCAGCATTGCGGTCGGGGAACGGAACGTCGCGGACATGAACCGGCGCGCGCTGCTCCACGAACACTATTCTGTCTGCTATACTCGATATATTGCATCGCCCGACATATTTGAGGGCATATCACTATTATAATTTAGTTTTTTTGTAATTGAGCAATAGTGTAGATTTCGGATAAATGTCACTATGCAATTAAGTTAACGTAAATTAAAATAAGGTACATTAAATTGATACGGCAAAATTTTTATTTTTTATTTTTATTTTATTTATTAGATCAGCCAACAATTGTTTACACCAATACAATTTTATAATAATATAAAGTTTTACATGAGATATAAGTGCAACAATTTCTTACAGGCTAATACCACATGCACAATATGATTAGGCTAAGATTTATATAAAATAACAGAAATAACCTTAAAATACAATTAATATGGATTTACATTTACATTAAATACCTAATTGTGTTCTATAATACGACTTTATACAATAATAATAATAATAACTTATAATTTAAATTTTAAAAATCATAAAAAATATACTATTCCAGACACTGATTTTACAATGGAGACAAAAAAAAAAAAAACTTAATGAGCAGTGAAAACAAATTGTACGATAGTATAAACACATATAGCATGGCAATAAGACCACAATGCATCCGTTATTAGGAATCAGAACAGTTTTCAATAATTTTATTATAAAATTTATTTATATTGTCATAGTGCACGTCTACCTCATCACTAACGCTGTTTAGGATTTTACACAGTCTTGGAATTGGTGAGGTTGCACCTAGAACTGTCCTTCGCAGAGGAGGACAGAGTGGAGTAATGCTATATCGAGGATATCTCGATGGGACACGAAATCTTATTTGATTTAGTAATTTAGGGCAATTTATTTTATTTCTTAAAAGATTATATAGGAAAAGAGCATCAACAATATTATATCTACAGGATAGTTTTTGAATTCGAAAGAACTTGAGGCGGCTATGGTAAGAGGAGTAGTGCTTCGATTTACCAATAGAGTATGCTAAGTGCCACAGAAACCGCTTCTGGACTCTTTCCAGACGTAGTAAATGTGACGCGAAATGTGGCCTCCAAACAACACAATATTCCAGAATACTCCGTACTAGGCTTTTGTATAGAATAATTTTTGTGCTACTGTGCTTGAAACCCCTGGTATTTCTTATAACAAATCCCAGCATTTTGTTTGCTTTTTTTATCATGTATTCTATGTGCGGAACAAAGGTAACTTTCTTGTCAAATATTACCCCTAGGTCTTTAAACGTTTCTACTTCTTGTATTTATTTAATTATAATTTAGTAAATTTAGTATTTAATTATGTAGGTAGGATATTTAATGTTATTTATGTGTCCGAATATTTTAATACCTATTTGAAGATTGTTGAGGGTAATCGCAGTGAAGTATTGAAATGCGGCAGCGGTATGTGAGGGCGGCAAGTCGGTCGATGTCGATGATATTCGCCGGACGTATGCTGACGTCAAGGATTGTTGTGTACGCGCACGGCACAGTCCAGCGGCTGTGAATCACACGATGTGTCACCAGCGCCGCCGACGCCGACGCCCGACGCTCGCGACGCCGCTTTACGATCTACTGTCGACGAGATAATAACAGCTTCTTGGAATCCGACGCTTGCTAGCAATCAGGACAACGTTTAAGTAAATGAAATGCTGCTAGGTACGTCGATTAGGGATTATGCCGCATTGCCGCTCGACAGAAGTAGGTATATATCATGTTTTCATAAATATTTGCACCAATGCGACTATACTTCGTGTGATAAAAAACAAACTTCCTTTTGCTTCAACCTAGTCGGATAATTAAAGAAAAAACCTTATGTTTTGTTTATCTTAACTTCTATGTTTTGTCTTTAAAAAATCCGAAAATCAAGTTTAAGCTAAAAAGTTAACTGGTGTAGACAATCAGCGCTTATTAATTGTACAATATTAATACGCGTAAAACAACTACAATCATTACCCATCACTAGTAAAAACCCAGCCAGTTTTATTTCAACTAAGGATTTTCGAATAACAAAACTCAAATGATTACGTACGCGGGGAATAAAAATGAGCGACCGACAGCGAGTAGCGGGTATGCTGTGTACTGTGTAGCAACCGGTACGCCGTCGTGGTCGGCCGACTGGCTGACTTGTATTTTTATGTAACTTGTTGTTAGGTACTCCGCTGGCCGAGAGTTGCGCCACGCTCATGCCGTTTGGATTGAATCTACCAAGAACTTCGCTGTCCGATGTTTGAGGAAAACTCTGCTTCGGAGGCGCGCGTTGATTCAAACCTTTTGAGCTTTTGAATACGTGGTCCGCACGCTTAGTTATTGCACTGTAAACAGAATTAATGATTAAGTATTACTTGAATAGATTGGTACGAGAATCTATTAATGTGCATCTCTTAAATTACTTTCAACCTTATGTTACCTAAATAAAGGAATAATTAAAAAAGCATCTCATTAAGGAATTCATCTATGAAAAGGTTTTCGAAGCAATAATCCTTTAACTTTATTTTATAGAAGTTTGTATTACTTGGTCCCGGTTTTCCTTGACGTCACAGCCCAGACTGTTGCATACAAGGGTTTCCCTTGCGACATTGCGGATTTATTTACATCTTGCTTATTCATGAACAAGTACCTAACTTATATCAAATAAACTGATGTCCCGTAATATCTCTGTAGTAGGTATGATGTTTATACAAGTCGACAATATATTTTTGCCCTATTATTCAGATAATTTGTCACAGATATAGATATTATGGTATTTGCTGTCACTTTACATTTTAAAGGACCTATAACGGAACTAGGTTGGTAGGGTTTAAAGTTCTGCTCAATAAGTGTGTACTCAGAAGTCGCAGGTTTGCCGCCTGGCTTCTCGTTGTAATATTACAGTCGTCTAGTGATGTGTACGAGCCAAGAACCATAGGGGTCTTGGATTAGTTTCCTAGGTCCAGTGATTTTTGTAAGTTTTTCGGTTTGTCCAGGCTCTAATGAGTTCCGGGATAGGAATTTATGCCCGATGCGGTAGGCGCGCCCTCTGCAACATATACAGACGCAAATAGGTTTGGTGAACTTTGGCACATTTCTCTGCTCCCTCGGGGATGCAGGGGTGCCATAATATGTAGGTATATATGTTGTAACGTACAGCGTCAAGACAGGGGGAGCGACAAGCGTCGCAGAGTACTGGCTGGAGATTTTAGATGTTGAACTTAGAGTTTGTGCTTAGTGTCGGAGACTCTTGTACAGTCCCACTTTTAAAACCTAGAATGTTATCTATCTATCTATATCAGCCCATATACGTCCCACTGCAGGGCACGGGCCTACTCTACAATCGAGAGAATCGATTGAGAGTGGTTAGGCCATATAGTCCACCACGCTGGCCTAGTGCGGGTTGGCGGACTTGCATACCGTAGAAATTCTTTAAAATCGCTACGGTATGCAGGTTTCCTCACGATGTTTTCCTTCACCGTTAAAGTGCGTGGTGATTGAATATCAATACACACATAACTCCGAAAAGTCAGAGGTGTGCCCTGGGATTTGAACCCGCGACCACCGTGAACATGTAGGCAGCCGCGTCTGGTCCGTTACCAACAGGCCACCACGCACTTGAATGTTATACTATACCTAAAATATTTTCAGCCTTTAAATCCATTTGGAACTCGTAGAGCCACGATTTTGTCAGGCGAGCTATGGCTGACAAAAGCGTGGCATGAGTGGGTGGGCACGTCCAGGGCGGCACCACTGTCTCATAGGAAATCGACGTGAAGCGACAGCTTTGCTATAGCGTCTCGTTCAGTGAGTGAGATTGCTGAAAGTCCAATACACCTTTCCTCTTCTCATCACCTCTCCTATCTGTTTTCCTCCCAATTTGATGGGCCGGCAACACATTCATGTTCCGTTGTAGATGTCCATGGGCGTTAGTGGTTACCATCAGGTGACCTGGTTGCTTGTTTGCTGAACCTACGTAATAATATATGTATAAATAGCTCTACATTACGATATTTGGTGTTAATGTTCAATTATTGTTTGTGTTAGGACATTAATTTTTGGAATTGTGAACACTGGGCACAATCTTATAAGACTGGTCATAGTACCCCACACAAGTGTCTAGCGGGTCAAGAATGTGTATGTCCGGATTTAAGCAGGCTAGTAGGTATATTGGGTCCAGTATGGACTATGCGAAAATAGCATATTCAGTTTTAAAATCTATTTGAGTTATCGAATGTTTTGTCCCTTTCGAACGAGTTTTGAGTTCAGTTTGAGCGCAGAAGGCAAAACATTCGGCAGCTAAAATAGGTTTTAAAACTGTCTGTTTTAGGTCATTTATATTCTACTGCACTGTGTAGAACTATTACTATCAGGTGTATTTTAATATTTGGTCGTGCTAGTATAGTAGGTAAGTACCTAATATAGGTAAATGTTTCACAAAACGATAATTTTAAAACTACTCCCTAAGTCCAAAATATCAGTCGCAGGATTTTTGGCTGCCTGTTTATTGCATTTTAACATAAATTCGACTCTATACACATACATACACTATAGGTATATGTAATATGTATATTCTTACCTACTTGTTCATATCAATAATTTGAATTTTTATAATTTTGTTACAATTTCACGACTATTCACTTTCCACCCAAAAATGGACATACTTCATCAAAATATAACATCAGAAAGCCGAGTTATAAAACAAAATGTGTCACTTGGGCTGCGTGCGGAGTGAGAGCGGCGCATAGGCGCATGGCGCGAACTCAAATACCACATATTCTACGGTCTACGTGAGGTTTAATACGTTAGTTTAGAAATAGGGATACATTTGTATTACTGTGATATCTTAAAAAATCGATTTAGTTCACGCTGGGGATATCTTTTACGAGGTAGGACTAGTGCAATACATTTTTGTAGTTATTTACGCCCCAAGTTGTTATAGGACCGAGCTTATAAGTTGGACATAGATTCCAGTCCCAGGTAACATTTTGGGCATTTTGGGCTTTAGACGCACCAGAACCGCTATGTAGTATGTTATCTGCCAACATTAATATTAATCGGTAAAATATAAGCATTGCATTGATGGTGTTGTTTGGCTTCCTCACTGTCCATGAGCGGGCGTATCGCTTACCATCAGGCGAATGGGATGCTCGTCTCGCCAATCATTGCAATGAAAATAGCTAAGCGATAATTTTGCACATAACTAAAGATAATAAAAACCTTGTGTATCTAAAACTAAACTAAGTGAAACTAACTATTGTAGGTGGTAGAGCCCCACTAAATTTATCATACTACAATAAGTATAGAAATGGATTCTATTCCTTTCCGTTTTGAGAGGTCAGCAATGCACATAAATAAATAAATAATAAATACACCCAAGAGTCGCATACATAGTCTTGAGCCCACATTAAGTCTTGCTTCGTGGGTATCAGAAACAACGAGATTTATCGGTCTCACAAACACCCGGACCCGAGACAAATACTTGTGGCCCCCACAAACATTATCTCTGTGCGGGATAGAACCCGCGGCCTCTTATTTCACAGCCGGTGTCTAACCAACTGCGCCAGAGTTGAGAGTGGTTGGGCCATATAGTCCACCACGCTGGCCTAGTGCGGGTTGGCGGACTTTACATATGATAGAAATCTTAGAAATCTCTATGGTATGCAGGTTTTCTCACGATGTTTTCCTTCATCGTTATAGTTCGTGCTTATTGACTATCAATACACACAAGACTCCGAAAAAGAGGTGTACCCTGGGCTTTGAACCCGCGACTACCGCGAACATTTAGGCAGGCGCGTCTGGTTCGCTACCAACAGGCCACCACGCACTTTAGTTAGTTAGTTAGCACTAAATAAGAATAATTATACCCATCAGTCATATTCATAGTCTTAATCCCAATAGCAGGTCTTTTTTTGTGGGTTTCAAAATTAAGAGATTTTTCGGTTGCCCAATACCCACACTCGAAATAAATATTTGTAGATCACAACCTCTCGTCTCGAAGCGGGGATCGAACCTGGATCCACTCATTTAATAGCCGGCTTATTAATCAACTGCGCCACGGAGGCTGTTAAATGAAGAGGGGATGAGTATACGTTTAAATTTCATATTTTGCGAGTTTTTCTACGTTTGCGATTGACTTATGGATAACAATTGAGTTCTCACGCGACTTGTAAACATGTTTATTTGCGCTATAGTATGAGTATTATTCGTTAAACTTCTTATTATTTTATACGGTACTAATAAAGAGACAGTGCACCACCAGGTGTAATTTTATCAGATAGAGTATTCATCTGCGAAACATATTTGAATATTGTCTTTTTTAAAGCTGTTTATATCAAAAATGAAGTGATACCTGATACCTCGTAAAAGTAGACAGATTATTTAAGCCGCTCTCAGTTGTATATAACGAATTAATAGATGAATGGCAGAATAGATGGGAGGTATCTTTGAAGGGTCGGCATCTATACCAATATTTTCCATGCGTGCGTGATCGTTTGACAAAGACTTGGCTAGATTTCGATTATTACGTATCACAGTTTCTTACGGGCCATGGTAACTTTAAGTCTAAACTGTACTCATTTAAGCTCGTTGATTCGCCTGCGTGCTCATGTTCAACACCTTATTGCGAATATGAGCAGTCCGCGCATCATGTACTTTGGGAGTGTAGTCTTTGGCAGAATGAGCGTAAAACCATGCTAGATAGTATGCAAATAACATCTGGTGTTGTATACTACATGGACCTTGTGGAGACTAGGAAGAATTTCCGTGCTTTCCGGCGATTTTGCCATACCTATTATTGGAATCAAGTATAACAGCTTACATATTAGGTCCCATTTAAATGTAATAATCACTATTCCGTGGTGCTTTACAGCTGGCTTCTCTGGCTGTAAATGTCTTTATGCGAGGTTGTTTGCCTCTTTAGTTCATTGTTTTGTCACCCGCTTTATTAGGGAGGGAAGTGGACAATAATTTATTTCCAACTCCTCCTATTAATTTAACTTTTTGATTGATTTCGTTGCGGGTTAAAGACAAGTTAGACATTCCCGGAGACGCGCTGAGCTTCAATGCTCAGTGTCATTAATATGCGTGCCACTGTTGATCCTGGCTTACAGGAGTTGCAGTGGCGGGTGTGAGGGCGGGACAGTCTCCTAAATACCTGATACCTCATTAGCTTGCTGCGTAAAAATCTTTAGCATGTGTAGTGAAGTATACTTATTTAAAATTGCGACGCCAACATTAATACCACTTCAAGTTATCCTTAAACAAACAATCCAGTTATTTACCAATCACAATTTTACTGCTTTGGGATTTGAACCTGTCATCCCACATAATGTCTCACTGCATAATTTTGGTCTATGAGTAGGACATATAGGCGTAACTGCTCTTCTTGATATTTCACTAGTTTTAAGAACCTTCTTAATTGTGATATCAAAAAAAATCAGCTTAATTAGTTAGTTTTACAATTAAAACCAAATCTATAATATAGCAACAAAAACAGTGTCTTGCTGTATTGCAAATTAACTCTGGTGTTGATTAATTACTGGTGGTAGGTCTCTCATATGTGAGAGGCTGCCTGGGTAGGTACCACCGCAATGTCTATTTCTCCCGCCAAACAGCAGTGTAAATGCGCTGTTGTGTTCCGGTTTGAAGGACATTGTAGCCAGAGTAACTACTGGACATATTGAGACTTAACATCTTATGTCTCAGGATGGCGAGCGCAGTGGAATGCCAAGCATTGCCTTGTAATTCAAGTGTTGTTTGGTTCTGCTACTGTCCATGAGCGATCGTATCGCTTACCATCAGGCGAATGGTATGCTCGTCTCGCCATACATAGCAATAAAAAAAAAAAAAAAAAAAAAAAAAAAATATTCGTAATATTTTCCACGCGAACTTTTTGCAGAACTAACTAATATAAAGTTTTTATTTAGGAAAATAAAATGCCCTCCGGCGATTCGATAAAGCAAATAATTTCATACGCTAAAGTTGTGTCTGGTTCATGAGTATAAGTTGTTGGTTATTTTTTTATATTGCCATGACAAAATGGCTGTAATATTCATGGTGGTCAGTGTTGGGCAATCCAGAGTTTCTACGGGAAATAACCGCCGGTCGATATTATGCCAGCTAGTTCAAAGCCTGACACATGGATTTTGATCCCAAAACGCTACCCACCTGCGTTACTGTGGGAGGTCTCCCACCATCATGTTGAATGAATATCCTATCACCGAGCGTTGGAGCTCCGAACACCTTGAACGTTGTCCCATCGAACGAAACAAAACAGGATAAAATTGACTTCACGTCGGATTCCCTTGAAGTCTACGGGAAAACCCACCCACCGATATCTACTGCAGCTTTGAGCTTCAGTAAGGCTCTACCACTTTAAATATTTTAACACTGTTTATTTAATTAAAAACATGCCAGTGTCAATTTCAAAACACCGCAGAACATCTAGCTGCAGGTGGAAAGATGGCCTAGACTGCTTGTCTAACTAACCAAAAATAGCCATGGCCGGGTAGAAAAGATAAAAGAATTTTAAATAACCCTTAGTATTTTATAGTACTTTTAATTATAACAGCTCTAGGTATTTATCATGGAACTGCAAAGAAATCTTAAATTGTATGTCACATATATTTTATTAGTATATTTGTGCTTCATACAGAGTTTAACTTTACCGCCTTCAACTGTTGAATAACAAATATTTTTTCAAAATGCACCATTAACTGAGAAATCTCCCACAAACAAAATAACCATAAGAATGGTGATGTTGAATGAATTGTCTCTTGCTTATATGCCCAAACATAATTTTTATTTTAAAAATAACAATTCTACTAAATGTAATAATATTTTATTAATTATTGATGTCCTGAATCGCATACATACGTGAATCTAGACGCACAAGCAAGTCACACCAACGGAACAAATACATGCGTCAAAGTTTGTGAAAATAAAACTGAAACTAAACCGTAAACATTCACAAAAGTCTTGTAAATTAGACAGACATTCTGACACAACTTAAGCTAGGAGTAACAAAGAGTTGTAAAACAAGGGTAGCATAATAAGTAGTATGAATGCAGCAGCTCTTTACGGCTTAGGGTCCGATGCGCCGCGCGTCCCTGGTACCCTTGGCCGTCAGTGCCCCGACGCCCTCCGCGCGCCGACCCTAGCGCCCTCTCGTGCCCTTGTGTCCTTGCACACCCTCTGCGCTTCTACACGCGTACCTACCGCTATCACTTGTAACAATTACTGAAAATGCCTAACGTAGGCGCACTTAGCTGTAGCACTACCAAAATCAATCTATAAATAGTGGATGAGAATTTCACGCAGCCCATATACCTCAGTGAATCACACATCCGATATGAAGGGGCGTATTTTCCTTGATTTTATATGAAAACTGATGTGATAGACAAAATGAGGGGCCGATAGGAACCAGGTAGGGGAGTAGATTACATTCTTAATCGAAGGCCTTCGAGGCTCTTTTCGTTCAAGCAGGTATATAAAAAGGATATGAAACAAAAATGAGTAAGTTGCGTTAATAAATAAATTCATTAATAAATATCGAAGTTTTGAACTTTGAACCGCTTGTTTTGTCAATACGCCGAGCGTTCGGTCTAAAAAAGAAAGATTGGAGGTAATGACCCGACATAAGTAAGTCAAGTGCAGGCTGGGTGTCACGAAAATATGCACTACACTGCTATGTATTACAGTCGTAGACGTAATAAATTGTGATTTATATTGAAAAACTATAACCTCTGGATAAAGTTGCATAAGATTAAGATTTTCGCTGAAAACGTTGCACTAATTTAATACAACACTAACATCAATTTTTATATTTTTGTTTGTACTGTCTGAATGTTATTTTACAAGAATATACTCGAGCAGCGAGCTTCAGTCCACCTTTCTCCTCTTCTAATAAATTCGTACCACAACGGGTTCCGCTTATTCCCACGCAGCTTTCTAATTTTTTCGTTCATTTGACCCGATTTTTACTTCTATGTGTCGTTTTCCTACGTTATTCTTAAACATTGAAGCTTTAAACGTCCATCATGTTAATAAATCGAGGTATGAAGCTTATAAAATTATACACTTATTGAAATTCTTTATCTAATTTTATATTTAAAAAAATGCAAGTATATGTATTTAAAATTCGAGAGTAAAATAATGACTTCTGTCGATACGGTATTCAATTAATTTGTGATTAAAAATGCTTGTATGTACTAGATTCATGTTTGTGACTAGATCACACATATTTAGAGATGACTAAGGCTCACACAAATTAAGATAATAAAAATATATCAATATTTAGAGTTTTCAAAAATGCCCACGACGAACATGGTTTGTTTTTATTAAATTAACATTCAATAATGTCATAATTGATTGGTAGCGAAGCGAGTAATTATATTCATTAACACTGTTAGTTATCTTACATAGTTTCCTTTAATTAATTAACTATTCAATATATGGCTGAATAAAGCTAGAACAATTTCATAGATAGTACTATATTATGTAGGTACATAAGAACGCGCAGTAAGCAATGTTTTAAAATTTCGCAGCGTTATATAAAATTTTTGACGCCGAATTTGTGGCGCTCTCCACGAGCGCGCATATCGGCCAGCCCGTACCACGAGCGCACATTGTAACACTTTCGACTCGTTTCCCGTTTTATGTTACTATCGCTGGCCACATTGCGCGTCGTGGTAGAGGGGTAGCTGTTTTTCTGATGCGATCACAAACCGGTTGACCATCGGCGTAATGACGAGCGCGCGGCCGTGGTCGCACAGAATCGGTATAGGTAAATGTCGAATGACTACCTACTTTGCATTAGTAGAAATAGTTATCACTGTAATAATGAGACGGGCGAAAGATATTTATGCTTACAAGGAATTTAATCCCGGATATAATTAGTGGAGTTTAAAATGCAAAAATAATTTTCCCAGTTATTTTGTGTTTGCGCCTTTGGTTCAGTTCGTGTGGTTTTATGTTTGTAATAAAAACTTCAATACTTTGCTGTCCATTCACGGGGACAAGGGCATAATAATCTTGTGACCCATTTATAAAATTAACAGCTTAAGTGATGAAAGTTAAAATATCGTGAGCCGTGAGTTATGGCTTTTTATCCTCGTCTGGATCCTAATCCGGCTAGGTTAAGTTTTGTCTGGCTTCTGCTGGTGGAGTTATGTCAACAGTAAACTTGCCATAAAAATTAGGACACTTTTCTGTTTGTATCTTTTGTGTGAAGATATCTAAACAGGCCATGGAAATGAAGAGAAAATAAAGGGGAAAGCGAGCAACGCACATTTCGTAGCTGTTAGTCATTAAACCTAACAATGGTGACGTTGGGGCTTCGGCTTTTGGTATTATTTCTGGTCAGCAATATTCTAACGGAAGTCAATTATTTTGAGAATCCGTCTTTGGTACATTTGCTTACCTTTGTATCCTGCGATATTCGGGTAGAATTACTTTTGCTGTATCTCATTTCTCATCGTCATTTTGTGTCTGACGTCACTAAAATCATGGATGATGTGGTCACCCTTAGTGACAGTTATGAGCTGGTTTGAACAGTCTGGTGAAAAAAATGCGGTTGGCCATCGTTTGACCACAGGGGGCGCCTGCCGCCGTGTCCTCTATCGACCGTTTTGTGGCGGCTACGTAGTACCCGAGGAGGGTTTGTACCAGACTGCCGAGTGGTTGGGAAATCGATAACCCAAAATTACAATACTGAAAAGTATAATGTACCAAAGCGTGTTAAACTCACATTATTTGATTCATGGGCCACAAGCAGATCTAATACTTTAAAGAACAAGAAGAAATAGGTAGGTAGGATGGAATCCTGGAGGTTGAAATTCATTCGATCAGATGGCAAAAAGAATTCAACTTAATTTCGCGCTAGGATGGATCTTTCGGACAGAGTACTGCTAAACAGATAAAGTATTGACTCGACCTTAACTGTAGGTACTGCATTTACCAGCAGGTATCGTAATTTTGCTGTGCAATTAAAGAAAGGTAAGGTTTATTGAAACACCGAATTGATCAAATGTAGAAACAATATTCTAACTACGACAACTGACAGCAAACCGAAGAAGCATAATACAGCAGTATATCATGGAAATCAGTAAAATTTATTCCAAAGAACGGTAGAGCCTGAAGTAATATTCGAGGGAATAAGATTGTTAAGAGCGTCAAACTAGTTATTGCCCCTGGAAGAAAATGTTTAGCTCTGCCCATAGATAGAGAATAGGAGGGCAAAAAGTAGAAACTATTTTACCTTCTCCAACAATCCATCTGACTCAGATCCTAACTTTCATTTGTTATTTCAAAGATATTAGCAAACATCGCTGTTTTGCAGTTTCTTATTATTTTATAACCACGGTCATAAACTCATAAAGAGATGCAGAAGCTGTGGTAATTTCTATTATGAATTTGTCACATACTTGCAAGTTTAGTGTTACTGGCAACCCGATAGTCGAGTAGACTTATTAATCGTTCCACTGTTTGCCATTTGAGTATTGACTTCCTTCGTCAACTTTCAATCATATACGTATATTAAACAAATGCTGAGATGATAAGGCACACAATACAGAAAAAAAAGTCGTTGGTTCGATTCTCGATCAAGGTAAACAGTTATTAACGTATGCGTAATCAGGAGTCTGAGTTGCAATATTGGGCTAACTTTCATATGAGTTTTTTTTTTTCTGAGAGACGTAGCAAGACAAGTGTTAATATTTATGTCACAGAATTTTTTGTAATACTTAGCTGTGCTGTATTGTATTAGCCTATATACATACGTCCCACTGCAGGGTACGAGCCTCCTGTAGCCGAGTTTACAATTGATACTTAGCTGATGATAATGAAATGTTCTCTGTTTTTGCTCGTGTCAATGGTAATCGAATTGTGCGTTGAGAATAAAGAAAAAGTTAGAAGAAGGAATATTAGATGAAACGCTATTGGAAATCTAAACAGATTTTACGCAGAAACCCCTGTATGGACTTTGAGTAAGTCTGCGACAGTTCTTTGAAGCCTGTCTATTATAACTGGCTATATTTGTAGCTCTACCATGTTAAATAATTTTGCGTTACTATTTTAATATGTTTACCTTACTTTTTATGATTGGTCACTGAGTCTTTTTTTAATAAATTAACTAAGAAATTTAAAAAAACTTATTTATAATTTGATCGATTTTTTTGTAAAATTGTTCAGAATGAAATTATATTATCTTCCTAACAGTTATTGACATTGCAATATTATAAATTATAGCTTATTAAATAATTAGTAACATTATCACCATTGGCACAATTATTAGACATTTCAAGAACTTGTAATAGTTTGTAGAATCTGATTTTGTGTAGGTCATCGTAATCATCAGCCTTTTATTGTCCACTGTTGGACATATGTCTCCTTCAAACTGCGCCATTTCACCTCTACTGCTTGTCGCATCCAGCATCTGCCGCTCGCAAATCGTAACTCCATCTAGCTGGAGGGCGTGTAACTGCGATATAAATATTCTGAAGGTATTATGGGGAAAGATTGTGCCCATAAGCATCTGATTTCGGTTGTAGTAGCTATGTAATAAACATGAGCTGGTGAAAGAGTATTCATACTTAGTTGACGAATCTAGCTACATATCAAGATCCTTTGCTGAAGCATTTTGTTCGATGAATGAGATCGTTACAGACTTTACCACTGGTATCGAAATGTTAAGGCTAACCTGTAACTGGTCAAACTAATACTTCTAATCGGATAAGGAATACTGCGATTGTCTCGCATAGTTTTGCTACTGCGTTTCGTTCAGTGAGTGGTTTACTGGAGACGGAAGACCCATATTAAAATAAGGGTAGAGCAGACGAGTACCAAATCCAAAGTGCAGTTGTTTAGGACCCTGGCTCCAACTTTTATATTTTCGTTTCAGTTATGTGGGACAAAAAGTTTCTTGTAGTTTCAAATACTGGCGACACAAGTCTTGCTGTCATACTGTGGAGTTAGTACTATGTGTGTTTCTAGTGTGTTCGTTAATAATTTTATTACCAAGCACATTTTGAATTAGCGCTAGGGAAATTGGGTTGCTACGAAAGAAATTATTTTAACTCCTCGCCAGTAACTGTTATGTATTTCAGCCGACAGGAAATGCCGTGGGCCGCGCAGACAACGATGTACAATTTATGAACAATTTATTGATTTCAACAAACCTGTACGTATCCGTTCTGGCAGAAGCGCGGTCAGGTGGGCGACCGCCCACGACCTCGCTGCCCAGGGGCCTCGTGTCGGTGTATCTTGCAGTGGTGTTTAACTCATGAAAAATACCCATTGTAGTCCATGCTTCAGGTTTTAACTTGGTATATGTACAGCATGCGGTGTGCGGGAACTGTCACATAGTGACAGAAACAAAATATATTTCGTGGTCCTCATCGACCACCGTAAATGGGACAATAAGCTGTGCAACACGTTGCCTATCAATGTTTCTTCCTTCTTCCGTAGCATAAAGAAGCGCGAAGCAGTTGAGTGGACCCGCATAACTGTAACAAGTGACGGCAAATATTTTGTTGTTTGCCAATTGATACTCTACTGACTGCCTCGGTGGCGTAGTTCTTTTTGGGTTCGAATCCCGGGTCGGGCAAAGTGATTTTGGATTTTTCTGTTCATTTCAGCCTGGAGTCAGGAATTTGTGTCCGATATGGCGGTAGGCTCGCTTCTTATCTCATCATCGGAAGGAACATACAAGGCAGATAGTGGGTTTCCTGGTGAAACCTCTACCACTTCTGGGAAAAAGGCGTGAGCTTATGTAGGTATATATTGTAGGTATTGGTACTCTATCCAGACGGCATTGCACTTACCACCTGGTAAAGAGTCATTCGAGCACTGTCATTGGTTGTTTGATTTGTCAAAGAAAGTAGTTCTCTACTATCATTAAATGGGACAATGATTAGAATTGTATAGTCTGGATTCGAAATCGAGACCTTGGTCACAATAGCTCGTACCTCTAACTAGGCTGTTGCTAAATAGAGTGAAGTCCAACATAAAAATATTTTTAATTTAAACAACGAATATAGCATACATACGGCTGCGCATACCTATTATAATATTTTATACGTGTCTTCACAAATTAATTTTGTATCGAGTTTTTAAATCAGCCAAAATAAGTGTTTCTTCCCCGTATTTCGCGCGAACTCTTGAAAATAACGGTACGATTTGTGTGATGAATGTAATTAAAATAATGTAATTTATATAAAATTTAGCATAATGTATATTTGCATAGTGCCTAAATACTTATTTCCTCATGTATGAATAAATTAGTCTATTTATATGAAATGAAATGAAATACATAAGTAGCTTAATTTGTTTCGAAGACACTTGACACTGCACCCAATGATAAGCGCAGTAAGGTCCAGATTGACTAGTACAATTTTTGTTTTTCTGTTTTGAATATCACGTTCTACCAGAGACTTTGACCCCACACTGCCCAATTCTTTAATAGCTTAAATATTTGTCGCGGCCGAGAATGAATCTGCCACATCTGGCTTCTCATTACCTTACAGTCCACTGGGCCTTGTGGGTCGTCAAAATATGTAAAAGTTGAAATAAAACTATTTTATACGGATTTTATCGCGATTTGGTTTATTTTTAGATTTTTTAACTTCCCGAAGTTTCGTCCCGTGACCACGAAAGCTGTAAAGTAATCGAAACGTCGGGAAGTTAAAAAATGTAAAAATTAAACCAAATCGCGATAAAATCCGTATAAAATAGTTTTATTTCAATGTGTAACATTCGCGTAAATCTAAGAAACCATTATGTGAAAGTTAATGTAATATTAACTTAAACGTATGGATAGGATACGTAGACGAATAACTTTAATTTTCGATATTTTATATTTTCTTGTTATTTTTTTATATATTTTTTTATTTTTAAATAGATTTAAGATTCATATTGATTAGTATCAGCCTAAACAATTTCTCTGCTCGACCTAGTTGTCTCCAACTGCACTTTATTGAATAAGTATAAATGTTTTAATTTTTTTTTTTTACTACATATTAGTAAATCCGATAAAACAAAGCATTCTCAAACGAATACACTTATTGGTCAAACACTTTTTTACTTTCCATAAACATTAATATACGTGCAAAATACGCGATAAAGTTTAAAATCTAAACAGCGTTGTGGGTAGTTACATGAGCATAATAAACACAGTGAAAAGAGCGGGAAAGTTCCCCACGCGGCGGCCATATTGAATTGGAATTGCGTTCCATTGTGCGTTGCGTTCGGCCACGTGCAGCGCACATCTGCCGGGCGGGTGACACTCGCGCACCCTTCGACTACAAATCTCACGGCGAATGCTCGGCGGACGGCGACGCACGGTCGACGCTCGGCGCTCGACGTGCTGCTTGCACACGCTTCGTAGAACGCTAAATAAACGCGTATATTTTCAATCGAGTTTATTTAAAAATATTTTTTTTGTTGATTGCCTCGGTGGCGCAGTTGTACTATGGTAAGTTTACAACACTAAGGTCTCGGATTTAAATCCCGGGTCGATAAAAGTGATATTGGATTTTTTTATTCATTATTAGCTCGGATTCAGGAATTTAAGCCCGATATGGTGATAGACTCGCCTCCATCGTGGAAACACAGGACGAAACGTGGGTGTCCTGTTAGCAACTCTGAATACATCTTATGGGAAAAGGCTTGAGTTTATGTATATATGTATTTTTTAGTCTGCATGCGTCCATTATTTTGTCTAAACTTTAAATAGGCAATAAGAGTTTCAATCGTAGTTTCTTCCTTATTTTAATGCTTTAAAAAATATATATTCGTATTAAAACCTATTCTTATTTTACTAACTACATCTAAGGACCTTCTGCCAAGGAAGTTTTGTTTTAATAAAATTATTCAGCTTAAAAACATACGTACATGGTTATGTACAATTTATGGCGTATTTACTTCTTTCAATATTATTTAACATGAATATTATACTTAAACGTATGCTTAACCTTACATTAGGCATTATATATTAATTAATAATCATTAACTCTGAGATATAAGCGAGAGCAAAATTAACAGCAGAAAAACAACAAAAACAGCAAAGCCGATATTAGTGTGTCGTTGATGCGCATGCGCGGGGTGAGTCGCCCTCCGGCCTCCCCTTCCTATTACGCACTCTATTTAGGGGCTGCTACAAAGAACAACTCCGGCCTATCTATTTTGGTCTCTGGGATATTGTCATAGACAAAGTTATTGGATTCTGAACGTTCCCGCCAGCCCGCGATGAAATACGACGATACCAGCGCGGGAAAGTAGAATTGGCGGGCAACTAATGTGCAGGGGAATAGATATTATGCTAAATGGCTTATGGAAAACAAATATAATTGGGATTTTTAATTAAATGGAAGTATCACCTTTCCTTTATGAAGTTGCAATAATTAGACGCGTTGAATGACTTGGCAGCAAATATTTTTATAAAAGTAATACAATTGATTTTACATTTCAATTACATACTTTAATAAATTAATTAATGTAGGTAATCTAATCTTTGCTAAGTTTATTTATTAATGTCGTCTTAAAAAACCCTTTTTTAAAAAGAAAGTTTGTATTGGTTTTACACGTCAAAAACCCGAGACTTGAAATTGTGTCCAGCATCTCGATATATTCGCTCCCCATCATATCTTGGACAGAAACAAGATCAGCGACATTTCTGCCTATCTCTTCTGAGATGCAGGTGGGAGCTCATGGGTTACGCATAGCAAATGGCTGGCATAATTGACAGCCTCCGTGTCGCAGTTGGTTAGACGCTGGCTGTGAAACGAGAGGCTGCGGGTTCGATCCCCTCTCCGAGACAAATATTTTTGAGGCCCACAAGTATCTATCTCGGGTCTGGGTATTTATGAGACCCAAAAGTATCTAGTAGTGTCTGAAACCCACAACACTAGACTTTATTGATCTGAGTGTGGGGTCAGGACTAAGAATGTGACTGTTTGATGTATTTATTTATTATTTATATTTATTATAATACATGCTCACAGCAATTATATTTAACTTTGAGTAATTCCTACCCTAATATATTTACAGGATATTAGTTAGACAACGGGTGGCTATGAGCAGACCACCCTGAGAGGCCACGCAAGAAACAGAAATGGGGCCATGGACAGGAAACATCGTTTGGAGAGAAATCTGCTGCTTGTGACGTTCTTAAAATACCTTTCTCAGTAAAATACCCTCTGTTTATCATACTATCCGCGAAAGTGTCTAACTATATTTACAAAAAAATAAATTTTTGAGGTCGTAATTTTTTAAAATTTGATTTTGAGATTTCGATATTGTCGGTGTCTTTCGAAGTTTTTGATATAAGATATTATGTCCGTTAGTGAGGGTAGGAAGTCGTAATCAAACTCGACGGTAGAGGAGTCCCTTGCCCAGTTGTGTACGATTATAGACATACGGGGCAACTATTCGTGTAACTTTGTGTATATTTTTTAATTATGCAGTGTTTGAAAGGATCTTTTAGAAATGGAGGTACAGTAAATTATAAAAAAATAATTTATTACGTTATGAGTATTTTAAGCTATTTAATTTTGCTTCTTTGAGTCTCTCTTCAGTCGTCAGCTCCTCGTATTCATTTGTCATTTAGCTATCAGGGACTGGTAAAATGTCTTAATATGTATTTTTTAACAATAGGTCCGGCAAACGAGCAAACAGTTCACCTGAACATCCACAGCGTTTGGATCTTAAATGTGTTACCATGAAATCGGGAGAGAGGCGGGAAGGAAAAAGTATGGGAAGAGGAAAGGAGTACAAAGCACCCGGCAATCTCACTCACAAATGTTTGAGAATTGAACTTGCAACATCTCCTTTTCCAGGTGACAACTCATACTCCGTGTATTCAACAGCGAACGCGCGTTGAAGGTAAGAATGTTTTGTGGGACTTAAATAACAGGATTTTGCGTAACTTGTCAGAAGATATTGATAGGGTCATAGTGCATCTAGGTCTCCTAGAAATAGGCCAGCTCGACCGAGATATCTTATAGAGAAACGATATGAAGCGGCGTGATTGGTTTGCTGAGTAAGATAGCCAACGGTCTAGTACTAGGTATCCTTCCGTCCCTTTTCGTGCTCTTTCTTCGGCTCGTGGCGCAGTTGGTTAGACGCCGGCTATGAAACGAGAGGCCGCGGGTTCGATCCTCGCACCGAAACAAATATTTCAACAAACAAATATTTAGTTTGTGAGACTGTAAAAGTCTCTCGTAGTTTTTAATACCCACGACACAAGACTCGATCTTAGTGTGGGGTCAGGACTATGTATGTGACAGTTGGGTGTATTTATTTATTCTGTTGCCTTGTCGATGTATCTGAGTATTGCAGATGTTCATGGGCGTCAGTATCCACTTACTATAATACGTATAGATTGTACGTTTGCTGAGTCTATGAAAAAAAAAAATAGTTTCACAACGAGTAATATCATTTATTTTCATACTGACTTGTACATTCGAATTATTCTTTGTGGTAATTCGTTGCATGCAGTGCTACATTGAATTTTAGCAGCTACATACTGAAGACAGCACATCCTAATGAGCCCATAAACAATTAACTACAACAGTTTTGCGTGTATGAAAATATGGTTCGATAACGAATTATTAAACATTCGCGATTTCTTTTGCTGCTATTTTGTCAACAAGTAATATATGACGCCGTGCTATCGTTAATTCAAACAATTAGCGCACGCAAATTAAAGAAAGTATGTAGAAATGCGTAGGAATATTGCGTCTAATATATTTTCGTTGCACCCTAACGTGCTTCCTTTATGGTCTAAATTAAAAATATACATACGTATGAATATGAAAATATAGGACATAAATTAAGTTGAATCGACTTTATCGTACGTTTGTCTAAATTTAATGTTATTCTTAGTGGTCACTACATTCAGCATTACAAATATGACAGCTTGAAACCCTTGCATAAATTGACGGCAGGACAGAGTATGTTTCTTGGACAAACTTTACTTGAAGGCTGATGTCATTATTTGTATTTCATTGAAGGAATACATGGCTTTCTCCAAGGTCAAAAAAAGTTCAAAACGACTTAAATTCATATATTTGAGTCTGTATGAAGTTTTTGAGTTTCTGCATAATTTTAAACTTATGCCAAGCTTTATACGCATGTAACGTGATTTATGCGAAGTATTTTTACTTATCCAAATGTTACAACACAGCAGAAATTGTTTGAATTCTAATAAACACCCTTCCTCAAGAACTCTCACTAAGGGAAAGGTTATAAAGTTCATTGGAATTTATTAATTTATCCGATTTTCCCGGTAGTGGGTATCGCGGAGGCTGGCCGATTCATATTATCCCGATTAAAACAAAAATCGACGTTTTGTTCATTTTAAACATGTGTTTTTCCGACAATGGGATTTTTACTGGTACAAAATAACTACAATGCACCATAAGGTACATAAATGCAGCGCAATGGAAATAGACTAAAATTATATGAATTTATTTTGCTGAATAACATAATTATGTCGGCGGCCGGTCTGCTCGAAACAGTAGGTATCTATCTATATCAGCCCATATACGTCCCACTGCAGGGCACGGGCCTACTCTACAATCGAGAGAATCGATTGAGAGTGGTTAGGCCATATAGTCCACCACGCTGGCCTAGTGCGGGTTGGCGGACTTACATACCGTAGAAATTCTTTAAAATCGCTACGGTATGCAGGTTTCCTCACGATGTTTTCCTTCACCGTTAAAGTGCGTGGTGATTGACTATCAATACACACATAACTCCGAACAGTCAGAGGTGTGCCCTGGGATTTGAACCCGCGACCACCGTGAACATGTAGGCAGCCGCGTCTGGTCCGTTACCAACAGGCCACCACGCACAACAGTAGGTATACTAGACTACAATGGAACAGTGTACCATAGAGTTCCAGGAACATTATACACTTGGATGGGTCAATATGACTGGTATTCAACTGCCTCGGTGGCGCATTTGAACTACGGTATTACAACGCTGAGGTCTCGGGTTCAAATCCCGGGTCGGGTAATATTTTTTTTAATAATAATAATAATAATCGGGTAAAATTATATTGAATTTTTCTTTTCATGATCAGCCTGGAGTCAGGAATTTGTGTGTGTGTTGGATAGGCTCGCCTCCTATCACATCGTGGGATGCAAAATACAAGGCGAAATATGGCAGTCCTGGTTGCACCTCTGCCTAGCCCTTCTGGGAAAAGGCGTGAGTTTAACAATAAACTTAAAAATATTTATCAGATTGAGTCAAGCTGTACCTAGAAGACTTTATCCGCCACATTTCCGGAGACTTAGCAATCCTTACTCTCCACCCTTTCTGACTATCCTTTAAAACAATAAAAACACCTACAGATTTTAAAGTGGGTGATTTTAAAATAGGCAGCAAGGTAAAGGTCAACCGCTGACTCGGTGCTACTAAATAGAGGTACAGACGTATGTATGTAGGTAGGGACTAGGGGCACATGTGGGCGACCGCCTACGAACGCTCGGACCAAGGGTCCTCCTCCCGCTTTGAATCATTTAAGACTGTTGAAAACCATGAGCTGGGATAAAGATTTTATTAACAAAGCAACGCGATGTGTGAGACTGTTGGGACGTATAACTTACGTTAATTGCTAGCCTCGCAAGTTGCATTAATATTCTTCCATATAAAATAATGTCAAAAATAGAGTTTAGGTTTATATTAAGACCGCATTAATTCACCCTTAATTTAAGTTAGTTTAAGTTTCTAAATAGCAAATTAAACATGAAGTAAATTGAATTTGATAAATATTCAATTAATAAAAAAGTTGAACATCTACAATGACTGAATTCTCGTATACATAAAGTAATTACCAAAATAATCAAAATTTCCGATACCATTAATATTATAGGCATCAAATAACATACAATAATAAAACATAAACTAAATATCTAAAATTCAAACATCCTAATACTTAGAAGCTTCACATTCCTACCTCTAGTATTTACCGTACTAATATGTGGGTGTCAAACCTAATGAAAACGGCACCGTATTCAAGTGTAATAACCTCTCAATTTCAGAGGCCACGTGATGATCACACCTATCACGTGATACATCTATACCGTGATACATAAGTGCCTGTTAATAGGCGCCTGCGCTCGGACTGCCCTGCGTGACTCACACGCTAGGAAAATACTGCATGTACTAACTGCAACTGAGTCACGAGGAACTCTCAACTATTTCATATATATAGTTTGTAGTTAACATAAAGTACTAAATGAATAGCGAGACGAGCCTGCCATTCGCCTGATGGTAAGCGATACCACCGCTCAAGGCCACCATGAATTACAAAACAATGCTTGGTATTCCACTACGCTCGCCATCCTGAGACATAAGATGTTAAATCTTAACATGTCCAGTAATTGCTATGGCTACAATGTCCTTTAAACCGGAACACAACAGTGCATTAACACCAATGCTTGACGGGAGAAATAGACATTGCAGTGAAACCTATCCAGGAGGCCTCTCACATTGAGACTTACCATCAGTAAACGTCAAAAATAGAAGCGTAAAAGACAATTATAAGACGTAGTCATCCGTTGTTCTTCGTTTATTCCTTTAGCTTGCATACATAAACTCCCACCGATGTTCACGAAGGGGTAGGCAAAGATGTCACTAGCGTCATTGACAAGTCACCGAGTTTATTTCCTTGCCGAGATGTTCTAGGAGTCGAGCCCATGGTAGTGTTGAGTGCTAATCCATTCCGAGGCATTCATTTGAGATATTTTAAACCGAAAATTTCATACAAAGTAGATTGCTCAATTAAAAAATCAAACCTATGACCTCACCGGCTCTTGAATTTGTATAAATACATAAACACAAATGCTAGCGCTTGTGACTAGATTCATCCAGCGGATTTTTAAAAGTGCAATTTTAAATACTGAGTCTTATTAAGATATTAAGCTGAATTATTTAGTTACTACTCGTACAATGAAATTAAATAAATGAAGAAAAAAAATTTTTTTTTCTTCTATCTTTAAAGGAGTTGCTGTGAATATTACTTGTGTACCTATATTATTCATTTTCATTTTAACTTTCTCATCATTTTTGTAACAATTTTTATTTGGTAATTCAGTGATATAAATATCAATAAATTAAAAATACGACCAACACCATTGCGACTGACATTAATTCACATTACTATTAAGACAAACATAAATCGAGGATTTAAAATTATTTTTTCTTTTCCCCTTTTCGCAGATCTTGAAGTTTTCTTCTTCGTAAGTCGTTAGGCTCAGATGGCGTGTATCTAGCCAAATTAAATGCCCGCCGAACTAGGTCAAGGGTATCTCTAGAATACATGAATTTTCGATGGGAAATAATCTCCGAGCATTCCTAAAAGAATACTGTGTAGTGTGAAAGTGAAAATCGGTAATATTGATCCGTGTAAATTCTGTTGCATCTATTGGTTTAAGTGCATGCGCGTTTGTGTATGTAGTTTATTTATGTTGTAGTTTTATATTTAGGTGTTATATTTATTGTTTTTAATTAGTTATGATTTATAATTTTTAATATTTCTCAATAATTTTATTTGTTATTCAGTTTTATTATATTGTGGGTTAAGATTAGCCGAGTTTCAGATTTCATTGCAGGCCACTGTTGCTCTTTTTTTAATTCAGAAGAATGCGCTATAAGCTCCCCTTCCCGTGCCTTGGGGGAAGTCGAAAGGGTACGTCGGGGTCTCCGGCCTTTCAATCCAGCGCGCGGGGACTGCTGTTCGCTTCGCGCAAATGTAACGGTGGGGCTGGGGCCCAAAGCAAAATCATTCGCCGGCATATCGAGTAAAATTTATTGTTGGCCCTCACGTGCATATTGGCAGGCGTAATGGGAGTGCGAGAAGAGCTCAGTATGCCTCGCCCTATCGCCCTCTTGAGATGAGCATCACTGATATGAGGCCATGCTTTCTGTCTCCATTAGGAGTAGATCCTAACGCTAGCGCTCCGCCGCCGCACCTCTAAAGTGTGCCCAGCGAATACGACAATCCCTTTGTGTCACCCCTTAAGCAAGGCGAGGGACATCGTGGTGGTATTTTTGTGTTCCTTACCACTAGGGGTCGTTGGCCCTTGCTGATCCCGGATAAAAAGAGTAGCATGAGTTTTCAAACCGCTTAATCAAATAAATTCATGAATTCTCCTGTGCAGTCAAAACTGTTTTGACTGTCATATGTATTTATTTATGTATTTAACATAGTTTAATTGGAAAGCGGTTTCAATAAAACTCTATTGAATAAACCGGGATTGCATTAAAATTTACTCTTCAGATTGGTCGTAAAATCTCATTTAAATGTTTGTTATATTAGAAGTTAATTGGGATTAACTATGGTAATTCGGTTTATAATCTCTCGCAGGCTAAAATGGGTTATGCAATTTGACAAGATATCCGGCTTTTATAAAAAAAAACCGGTAAAATATTTTGCTGCTAATGAACGTTGCAAATGTAGTACATATGTAAATGATGACGCCGTTATTCGCAATGTTCTGCATTGACGGTTTATGTGAGCTAGAATATTAGTATTTTATATTTCTTACATAATAGTATTGCAAAATACAGAGACAGCCTCCGTAGTATATTTGCTTAAAAAGCCAGCTGTAAAACGAAAGGCTGCGGGTTCGTTCCCGCACCGAGGAAAATTTTTGTGCGATCCACAAGTATTTGTTTCCGGTTTGGGTGCTTGTAAGACTACTGGTCTCTCTCTCGTCTCTCGTAGTGTTTGTTACCCACGCTACGGGACTTGTTTTTTAGTGAAGGGACTTCGTATGTATTTGTTGGTTGGAATTATTTATTATTTTACAATTTTGTTTTAAAAATTGTCAGACATTTATTTTGATTATTTCATGGTTCTTAATTCATAAAAATAGCATGGCCGTAGAAGTCTAGCTTATCATTTTGTCCATTACTTATTTGTAGTTCTAAACTTTTTTTAGGTGCTTCTTCCCGCCAGATACATTTAACATGAAAAAAACAGACCCAGTGAGTCACAGTCGTGGAGTTTCGGCATCACTGTTTATTCAGTTAGGCAGGCCGACATTACGATTGAGATTAATGAGTGTCTCATCGCGGGTTGTTATTTTTAAATTACTCTTGACTTTCCTTAAGGTTCGGTGTGGTGGAGCCAGGTCAATTTAAGGAACACGAATTGCACCGCAAATGATTTTAGTTTGTTAATTGTTATGCAAACATGTTTTGTAAAATGCTAGTGGCCTTATTCACAAACAGATTTAAAACTTATTTTAGGTATCGAATGTTTAGTCCCTTTCGAACGACTTTAGAATTCAGTTTGAGCGAAGAGAAACATTTGATAGCTAAAATAGCTTTTAAATCTGTCTTTGAATAAGGCCTTAGATGTTCTGTATTATATGATATGAATGGAATAATTGAAGACAGTTTTTTGTACAAATTAAAAAGAATATAATCCGCGGCAAGTTATTATTTGAAATATAGATACGCCTACAGAGATCCCAGTTAGGTTAACTATTTTATTTGTTCAGTGTTCTTTTAGATGCCACTTTTACCTCATGCTTTTATCACCGATAACTAGTACAAGGACCAACTGAATTTGTCTTAATTCGATGACATTGAAGCTTGGAAATACAGCGGCTTGTTACTACAATGATTCAGCGGTTTGACTGTTAGTGACAGTTGACTGCGCCCAATTCCTGGTTTCTGTTACATTCACCAAGCTGCGGAACAGTTTGCCGGTCCATCAGGTCTTTAAGTTTTAGGCCTCTCTGTGATAACCTCGGGATTTTAGTGAAGCGTGAAGATGTTGAGCAGATCAGCTTAGTAGTGTCGACTAGCATAATATTATGATGTTCTGTATCTATTGGTGTCATGTATTTATTATGCAGTGACATAATTGTTAGGCAAAAGATACTTTATAGAGTTGGTTAAGTGCTTGTCAGTTTCAGTCACATCTGTATATTATATTATGGTGAGGTCCCATTTTCTACATATTTGCTTACGTCTAGCGGTTTCAGAAGCTTCGCCAGGTCCTTGTTTATGCACCTTACAGGATTCTCTTAATATTCACTACAATAACATTTCAAATAATTAGTCGATACAATTTTTAAGCCTTTGCCATAAATCGTTTCATGGAAATTCCGTTCCAAATCGCAACGGCGAAAAATGTATTTTTTAGAACCATTATTTACCAAATTCGATCTGGAAAAATAAATGTAGAGAAAGAAAAGCGGGAAAGCCACGACGCGATGTTCTATCTCGGTAGAGTGACAGCGGCGGCGCCATCGACCGAACCTAGCCTGCTTGCGTACCTGCTTATTGCAGGGTTTAATGATACAAACATCAAGTTAGTAACAAAGTAGGGTACTTCTTTAACTTATTTTATTTGAATACTGATATGAATGGTGCTAGGCTTTTATAGCTTTATTCGAAAATCCTGAGACTATTGGTGAAAAATGATGTTTTTTTAATACGTCACGAAAACCACCGTTCAACAATTGTTTGGGGTTTAATACTAATGGGCCCTGAAACCCTGATTCGGGCTGATAAAGAGATGCCACTAATTAGAAAAATATGAGTATTAAATTTGAAGTTTCCAAAGATCGGGACATTACGGACATTGCGAAGACCACAACCGGAGTGACGCTAGGTAGAAAGAAATAAAAATAAATAGTGACATGTCAATGGTGATATATTAAGATCGATTCAGGAAATGAGCGTGAATTTTAAAATCGAAAATGTATTATGACTGGATAATCATGGTTGACGTCAGGTAGAGAAATGATAAGCCATTTTTTTTGTACACATACAACGTATTTGTTTCGCAGTCATGTGGCAATAAGTTTAATGTACTGGCGTAATGAAGTACTTCTATGCAGTGGAAATTGCAGTGCAATAGAAACATGGCATCCACCAGCGAGAGGTTACATCTCATTGGCAGAGTCAGTTATAACATCTGAAATTGAAGAAGCTGAAGCAGAAACGAGACACACTTGCTTCAATAGCTGATAGGTTTTTCACCATTTGGTGCTTTCTGCTTACTCCTCGGGCGGATACCGTACTTCTAGCTAAAAAAGATTATTAATTATTGATGTCTTAGATACCGTATTAATAGATTAGTCTTGAGCCACTACCTTGAGGAAAATTACAATTCTCTATTACTTAACATTGATAAGTATTACACACATTAATCTATTACCTAAACACGGATTTATGATAATTGCTTAATCATATTATTAATAAATAATTATCAATATCAAAGATTCATCTTTATTAGCAGTTCTCGAGTGATTTGATAGAAACCACGTTGAGCAGAATATTTCAAGATGTTCGTTGCCTACTAAAGCTTTTAGCGGCCATTTTGAAACTACAATTCATTTTGCGCCTTACTATATCTATGCCATCAGGTAGTGCCGCTTTTACCATTATCAGAATCTTAGATGAGACTGCTCGGATGCATGCGGTGAGGTTGTGGGGGGCTCTGGATGAGAGTGCTATAGCTGTTATTTACCTGCCATTGGAATTTATGCATGCTGAACCTTCGGGTTCAGACGCGACGACGACCAGTGAGCGATTTTCACTGTCGTGCATTGTGGTTTTGGCGGTCAAGCTTTAGAGTCACCAGAAAATTCATTCACCGAACTGAATACAGCAATAAAATTGTTACTTTACATTGCTTTGGGTAAGACAGTGATTCCACCCACAATTTTTCCTGTATCTTCAATAACTAAGGCCCTATTACTTATAAAGTCATGTGCATATTGTTTAAGTACTAAAACTAAGCTCAAATGAATCCGCGAGCAACAGCTAGTATTCAAAATGTTTGGTTTTATTGGGTGTTGGTTGGCTGGAGTCGCGCATGCGGCCCGTCTGTCCTTGCCTCCTTTCTGTTGCTTTAAGTCGACAAATAACAAAAGAACGAATAGCTCTTCCACTGTCTGCCGGGGTCTCAGAAGCAGTTAGATTAACGGGCATATTTTAGAAAATATATGGTAGTAATAAAGGCTTATTTTTTAACAGTGTAGGTATTGAAATTGTGCTCATGAGGAGTCATTACTTAAATCGACACAATGTATATATTATTATTGATATATTTTTTTAATTGTAATTATTTGATATATATATTGATTTATGTAAAGTTATACAGTATTACAATATTGAAGTTCATACATGAACTCACGCCTTTATCCCAGAAGGGGTAGGCAGAGGCGCCACCAGGACACCCACATTTCGCCTTGTATGTTCCGTCCCACGATGTGATAGGGGGCAACCCTATCTTCATATCGGGCACAGATTCCTGACTCCGGGCTGACAATGAATAGAAAAATCCAATATCACTGCCCGACCCGGGACTCGAACCCAAGACCTCAGCTTTGTTATCGTACCGTAGTACAACTACGCCACCGAGGCATATTGAAGTTCAGTTATTTTTATTTTACTTATTTTTATTAAAGGAAATGCATGTTATGCATAAATGTTGGAATTAACGATGGGGCCTTCCAAAATGTCACGAAGTATATCTATAAAGCTTATACGTATTTATAAGGATCAGCAATAATGTTATGGAAAAATAAAAAATCGTCCGTCATTAATTATTTTGGCTAAAATTCATGACATTTTCGTATTAAGTAGATAATGGAAATAAGTTTACAATAATATTTTCAAAAGATTTTCACTTTCAAAAATATATTTGATATTTGGACTTCATTTTTTGTCTGGTATAGCGATATGGTCATCGACTTTTATTTCAAGATTGGGTTATGCTTTGCGAAATGTAGTCGTCTATAATGGGACCGCTGTTGCTAAACTATCTCGGTGTGGCTCTCAGTAATACAGGCCTAAGCGTATGTATACATATGTAGTATGTATGTATGTTTTTAAGAAAATATTCACAGATTTTGTACGGATTATTCCATATACATATGTACATTGTTGAGAATAAATAAGCCGGGTGATTCTGTGATAAGTATTTAATTGTTTAAACCGGCTTACACCAGATTATGTAAATCAATTCACTCATTATACAACCAATATTTACAAAAAAAGTATTTAAATTCATAAGATACGTTCAATCACGCACTAATCTAATCTACGCTGCTATGCCTTGCGATAAGAAGGAAAATATAGTGTTCATTGCGTTAATTACAGAGCAGTAGTTAAATCTACAATCAACATAACACGCAATGGATAAAATAATTTACGATAAAATGGTATATCCGGACAACGTACGACACCGCGTTATCGCAGTGATAGCGTATGATAAACCAATTTTTTTCCCATTATCTTAATATTTCGGTGAATTTTTGGATATGATAACATTTATAAATATTAACGCGCAATTATAGACTGTGAATAAAGAAAATGTTTTGATTATATGCTGCCAGTCATTCGATTTTGATTTGGCTTTTGTTATTTTTTTGTTGCAACAAAGATATTAAAACTACTAAATTGTTTCACCTCCTAAATCCCATGTAATCCAGATGAAATGTTTGTTGGCAAGAGAAGATCATCTCACACAATGATGCTGGTCGAAGCCGGATAGAACAAAATGAAATCAAAAGGCGATACGTAGGTATCTTTAACGGGTATTCCATCATGGCGTATGATGCTATATTGCCGGATACGAATACCACCAGCAAACCACTTAAAATTGTTATGTTCAAATTTGTTAAAAGAGTAGAGCCATTAACAGTCAGCCTGAGGCAGGTTTTAGATCGTTGCCGGGCAGGTCCAAGCGCCCGAGGCGTTGCAGCGGTGGTCTAAAATCTAGATTTCCATCTAGATGGAAGCAGCGCTCCAGTCAAAAGGACGATTGATGACGTACGTGCATTCCTTGCAAGGTCGCTCTCTTATCTGACTTTGAATTGCACAATATTGTGCAATTAATTGACAATATCGGAAATGAACTTTGATACCTCATGTTTTTAAATCGCCTGATGGTCAGATGGATTTAGTGGGAGAATTCTAGGCTTGGACTTGTGAGGTACAGGTTTCGAAATGAAATTCGTTTATTGGTCCCGTAGGAAATTAAATAGCTCTTATGACACGTCAAGTCATTAAGTATTATTATAATATTTATTAGTATTTTATGGTAATATCTCTTTTTTCCCAAATTTTCGTTTTTTTAGGTTAAAAATTTCTATATGAGTTGCCCAGGACTGAAACAAGTGCTCGGTATGGTAATAAACTCGCTCTTTGTAACATTTTGGTATGGAGATAAACGCGGCAAACTGTGGAGTACCAGCGCTTGTCTAATTGAGCTTTGTCTAATTGAGCTGGAGCAAATTTTTTATCCAATAGGTCCAGCAAACAAGCACTCAGCTCACCTGATGGTAACTAATCACTGCCGCCCATGAACATCCACGACGCTCGGATCATAGATGTGTTGTCGAACCAACAGATCGGGGAAGGAAAAAGTATGGGAAGAAGACAGGAGTGTTGTCCATAATTGACTACTGTTTCAATATTAATTTATTTGTGTAATATTGTTACGTAATTCTTTATTGTCATAAATAGATGATTTCATAATTATATCTCCGATAATCAAAAAGTGATAACATAATTTAATATTACCTACCTACGTTAAATGATTTTGTACACATATTCATGCACAGTGTTCACAGCCAAAACAGTTCATGCTACAAACTTCCTTTCACAATTTTGAAACAAAGGAATATTCCGTGAAAAAAGATTTAACTATCATTCACTTGGCCGGTAGAAATTTTTAGTGATATTTTAAATGCAATTGCAATCCTTTAGCGAACTAAATACTCCTTCGGGACAGGTGGACGCTTCAGCAAATAAGGCAAAAAGTGGGCAAAAGCCGCCGCCTTATTCCGATCTCTCGTACTCAGCTACCACTATCGCCGATTATTGCTATCTTTATCATCTCCCAATTACTTTCCTACGCAACAGAGTGAGATAGAAATACTCTTATATAGCACCGTAATAAATTATTTCACTGCTATCAGAATTAGGGCCGAGTCCTTTTTAATAGCGAGGGAAAACGAGAGAGCTCGCGATGGCTTCGTGTTTAAAGGATTAGTTCATTGGAAAACTTTTATAAATAGTTGAATTATCAACGAATGAAAATGCTAAAAGATTAATATTGTTTGTATCTATGTATAGTAACAAACACTTTTCGCTGATTGTGTTGTCCGTTTCTGTGAAACCGACGTGAAATGAAAGCTTTGTTTTTGCGTATTTTCTAATGAGATTGTAAAGACCTAAAAACTGGATATGAGATAGTTTCTTCTCGTATTTTCTTATATAATGGTTTCCGCCGGGATGTTTACAATCGTTAACATAGTATAAAAACCCGACGGAATTGTGTCGTGTTGCGGGCTTAGTTTGTGCACACATTTCTGAGTAGGTCGGTATATTTGTGTCGACTGGTTAAAGATAATTATCGCTCGCCAGTAGATACTCTATATTGATTGCAGTTGCTTACCACAATTGTAGTCAGTTTATTGTACTAGTTTAAAATAAATAATAATAAACAATAGAATGGTTATTGATACCACTATAACGGTGTAGGAAAACATCGTGAAAAAACCTGCATACCATAGAGAGTTGTAAGACTTTTTATGGTACGTAAAGTCCGCCAACCCGCACTAGACCAGCGTGGTGGACTATATGGCCTAACCACCCTCAATCGTACTCTGCAATGGGATTTATATGGGCTGATACAATACAATAGGATGGATTCCTAAAAGAAAACTACAATTTTTTGGCTTGGGTATGGATCTGACGCTGGGATTTATAAACAGGAACTGTATTAATGTAATTATTTGTGTATTCTTATTGGCTCTGTGTATCTAGTCAAAACGAATGTTTTTCATAGTTAGTCGCAGAATATGGCTGTAGGTCATCCCCCTGTATCTTTGTTAGATTCATTATTGAATTCGTCCGGTTTTTTTTAGAATCAACCCCACTGGCACCTCTGTCTACTAGTCGTTAAACTATATGTATCATGGAATATTCAACATTTTCTTATATTTCCTGTTCATCCACCGATTTTCAAACACTATTGCCTCGTGACGTAGTGATAATCAGAATGAACAGCTTCCAAAACAAATGGAGGTACCACACTTGACTATCTAGGAGTAGTGGATTGCATCTCCGCACGGGGACAATAGAACCGTAACATTATGCATTTAATAAGAAAAAGACTCAAATAAAATTTTTATGTTTTGCGTTACGCCATCTGGCGAACGATGCGGTGTGACCTTAAGAATAAGTACATTATATTGTTAAGTTATATTTACTATCAACTCCTGTATACTCAATATTAGAATGACTCTTCCCGCTGAATAATTATGGATCAGTAATTTAGACAGACTAAAGATGTGTAGGTCGGTGCAGACCCCGTTGACTGAAAAATTATCAACTAAGTTTCTTATACCCACACATACGTGGACAATGTATTTTTTTTAAATGGACTACAAATAAAGGGATACATAACAATTGATATAAAAATATAATCTTACAAATACTTCACTTTTCCAACAAATATTTGCTTTGCCTTCGTGTTGCATCCCTTGCAAGTCGATTATATAGCAGCAGTGACGTCACTAGTCGTCGCATCGTTGCCCCGCCACCTGACCTTAGCCTCACTTTTTATATTCCCTACGTCACTCATTGCTTATGGGTACTTCTATTAAAGGATTATTTTAATCGACGGTGAGGTGTTTTTCGATTGCTTGGTCTTCATCAATAGCAGGAAAATGATCGTGAAGCATTTTTTTGTTTTTTAAATATCTCTTTTGAGTACGTAGCGTACCATGACCGTACTATGATAGCATCAGACTAAAAATATTCTGAAGTTTATACAAAGAATATTTTTGGCTTACACTGTCATAGCACTCTAGCTTTGCCTTATAAATAATACCATCTATACACTATTGGTCTTATTCATAGACAGATTTAAACCTATTTTAGTTATCGAATGTTTCGTCTTCTTCACTGAAACTGAATTCTAATGTCGTTCCAAAGGGACAAAACATTCGGTTTTAAATCTGTCTATGAATAAGGCTTTAAGACGTTTTGCATAATACTGTGAATATTTTTGGTGTTAAGACATTTGTTTCCGCCCAGGCATTTGTACACTATGGTGTGAAAGGAAAACTGATCATAGTGGTAGTAATTATGTTGATAAACGAAAAATAACCATCACTGGCTTATAGTCCCATTTTAATTGTCTTATTTACCATCACTTGGTAAGTAATCAATTTGTGATGTTAATATACAACAATATTCCCTTTAAATGATACGGGGTAAGCTTACACAGAAGTGACATAATATTAATAGGTAATACAGTCGACCTTTCTGATTCACACTTTAGTTATATTTCATAATATTACCTTATTTAGACTACACCGCAAAGCGAGGAAAATACGATGTGTAATGCAGTAGCAAGTATTGCCATATCGTTGTATTCAGGATTCAGGTTTAACACCTAACTTATTCCCTTTGAGGAGCTGACCACAAACAAACAACCACATTCATTATTTGTAAAACTGCCTCGGTGGCGTAGTTGTATTACGGTACGGTTACAAAGCTGAGGTCTCGGGTTCGAGTCCCGGGTCGGGCAAAGTGATATTGGATTTTTCTATTCATTATCAGTCCGGAGTCAGGAATTTGTGCCCGATATGGCGATAGGCTCGCCACCTATCACATCATGGGACGGAACATACCAAGGCGAAATGTGGGTGTCCTGGTGGCGCCTCTGCCTACCCCTTCGGGGATAAAGGCGTGAGTTTATGTATGTATGTATGTAAAACATTTTTTCCTCGAAAAATATTCCTATAATGTTATTAATTTATAATTAGCTCTGTTATTCAGTTTTACGGTGTGGTGGCCTGTTGGTATCGGACCAGACGTGTCTGCCGAGATTGCGGTCGCGGGTTTGATCCCAGGGCACTCCTCTGACTTTTGAATAAATAAATAAATACACCCAACAGTCACATACATAGTCCTCACTAAGATCGAGTCTTGGGTATGATCTTGTCACATCTTGTGTGTCGTGGGTATCAGGAACTACGAGAGACTTTTCAGTCTCATAAAGACCCAGACCCGAAACATATACTACGGTTTTCAAAAACATTTGTCTCTATGCGGGGATCGAACCCGCGGCCTCTCATTTCACAACCGGCGTCTAACCAACTGCGCCACGGAGGCTGTGTACTTTTTGGGGTCATAGGTGTAGTATAGCATTTCTAAAGCGTCAGAAAGTTAAAAAATGTAAAAATTTAACCAAATCCGCAAAAATAGTTTTATTTCAATAGAGGTCACACTAGAAATCTACAAATAGCGAATATAAACACGCACACAAACTAATCCATGCATTTCTTCAATGTTGACGTTAACTTAAATAATAAATAATTTATTTTACTTGTCGTTAATTATACGTAAAAATATTGAATTGTTTTTATAAAAGATTAGGTCATTTTTGTCACATGATATCTGTGTTTATTTCTCTATTTGTCCTTTCTTTGGTGCTTTTGCTTTTGTCTTTATTTTTTTTTACCTTGACGCTAATTAAATATTAAATTACGGGTGCTCTCGAGACTTGTTTTGTCTACTCCGGTCTGGAACGAGGGTTCAATATATTAAAAGACTAGTAAACAATGCACACGGTCAGAATTAAAATTGTGCAAGAAATAAATAAAAATCATGAACAGAATGAACCATAACCATCGAATTCCACCCCAGAAATATTTATTACAAACAGGGAACAATTGTCTTTTCACCACACTAATATGAATAAGATGCACATATTAAATTAACACTAAAAAATCGGCGATGTCCAAATAATTCGAACGGAACTCAAAGAGGAAATGGACCAATCATACCGGTCTTGCAACCGGCTTCTATTAGATTTCTTAAGGAGAACGCGCTTGTGATAGAGCTTCCTGCCGCCTCGGCGAGGTTGAAGACCGGAATACGGTGGGAATTAATACACCATACACTCACGCCGTTTTCCCAGAAGGGGTAGGCAAAGGTGCTACCACAACACCCATATTTCGCCTTGTATGTTCCGTCCCACGATGTGACCTATCACACGATAAACAACACGAATCCCACCCAAACCTATCCAACAGTAGTACAATAGTCTCTCTCTCTCTCTCTTCAGCCAAAGGAAGTCTACTGCTGAACATAGGCCTCCACCATGTATCGCCACATAGACCTGCGCGAAGCGGTAACCTAGTAGTAGCCAGTGGTAGTCTGTTGGAAGTACAGTAGTATTCAGTTCATACTAGCCCACTGCTAAGCAAGAGCCTCCTCTAAATTCGAGATTTCGAATGAGAGATTAGGCTAGTGCACCGTGCAAACTTAGTGCCAGTTAGCGGACCTTACACGCTTTTATACTCGTATTGTAGAGCAAAACCCTAAACGCTGGTTTCTTCAAAATGTTTCCTTTCAAAAATGTAGTGAGTGAAAAATAACCACGAATACACACCGATTACACGTTAATACGAAAAGCCATAGTTGTGTACCTCCGATTTGAAACTACGACTCCCAAATTGTCAGTCCAGTTCATACCGAACTAGACTTTGATTATTTGGAAAACATAATTCTGCTGTCAACAAAACGTAATTGCGGCATACATACATAATTATAGTTTTGTATGTGTATTGCAAATACCATCACTACAAATTTATTCATACCTTTACCAAAAGCGTAATTAAAAATGGATTTCGAGAATTTCAGTGCAAAACCATGTGCAGAGATTTTAATAGAATTCAGCATTAAGCTAGCTGTGTGATGGAAAATAGCTGTGTTTTTGCTCGCGGAATTATATTTCATATGTACATTACTGAAATGACCATCATTAAATTATTTTATTTATTGATTTTGATTTATGTGTGTTCTGTGATATTCGATTGCTTGTACTCTCTGTGGGATATGTATCAAAATACGTAAAAAGAAGATAAATACTTAGTAGTGCATTTGAATTTTATATTTATCAATGCACTAGCCCAACACTTGATCTTGTGTGACCTAGGTGGCAGTAATTGCTTAAGACAGTGGTTTTCAATATTTTCCTGTTGCGGGCGCATTTAACTAGATGTTTGCACCATGGACCATGAATTGTTACGGGGAAATATAAGTTTTATTATATTCATCATGTCTTGAAACACTTTCGTGGTTCCCTCGCTTTTAGAAGTCTATAAAATAGAGGTTCTGGGTTTCGTTCAGTCAGACAAATATCAGTCTGAATTATGAATTCGCGGACCACTCCGAGTGTGTTCAGGGACCACTAGGGGTCCACGGACCACTGTTCAAGATGTTGCCTATGACAATTTAGATCATTTGTTTATTCGTTCCTGTGTTGTTACAATGAATAATGGAAGTCATAATTTAGTATCTAGCGTTTTATTTGTTAGAATCAACGAATAACATTTTTACTGAATTGCAGCAGATCTCGCAGTCTCTGCAATGTTACGTATACCCCTGGCGCGATTTGTATTATGTCAACCTGAAAACATTTTACTTCCACAATTTACTTTTTTCTTTTCTATTATGTGAAGGCGTAGTTGTAAGCGAAACGGTTTGCAGTTCGGTTTGATTCTAGAGCACACACCTTCGACTCTAGAGGAAATCTGCAAACTTAAAGTTTTTTTATTGCATAAGTCTGACAAATGAGCAAACAGGTCACCTAATGGTATGTGATCTCTGCCGCCCTTGAACATCCTCAACGCTGGATTATTATTTCGAGAAGAAATGCCTCTTAGTTCATCTCTCATATTATATTGGTGTTGCACATCAAATCTCGCACCTTTAATAAACGCTACATAGGCTTCTCAAGAAGAAGCCAATACCGATCATGATAGCCTCAGTTAACCACCAAAAATCGAATGTGGAGTTTAAAGAAGTAAAACAATTTTAGGTTATTACATGCCCAGATGTAGGGCATGTATGTATGTACATACGATTCAATATGCGAGCAATTTGAAGGAAGACACCTGTATGACACCTTGTCGCATTGTTTTAAAGATTAGCACGTTCACTTGTGCACACGTCTACGTATTGTCGTCATCGCTTAAAACAGATTAGGTAGGATATTATCTAATTAGTATCACCCTCCATGGCACAGTCGGTTAAGATGCCGGCTGTAAAAACTAAAAATAAGGCCGCGTATTTAAAGAAATGGTTTCAGTAATTCCCAAGTATTTGTTTTGGGTTTAGCTTAAGATTGGAAATTTCTAGTTGTTTCTGATAAGCAAAAATACTTGTTGGAAATTTCTAGTTGCTTCTGATAAGCAAAAATAGTTGAGTTATGACTATGTGTGTCACTGTTGGGTGTATTTAGCATTACATATAACATTAATGTTTCAAAAAAATAATGAGCATAGAATGTCGTTTGAAAACTACGGGAAAATATTGACAATGTATGCTTGGGTCTTAACAAGGGTGGTCTATGATCCAGATACTGAGATATTAAGTGATGACACAGTATAGTTTACATGTAAATCAGACAGTCACGAAAATATACAAAACATGACAAGATAGGGACAAGTCATCATGACAATTGCTAACAGTGAACATGTGAATTTAGAACCAAGCTAGTTGTTTAGCCTTAGCTTATTACCTGTCTAGCCTGGTAATGTATAGGATTTATACTATTTTCACAATATGTCTAACTTAACTGTTAATCTATATCTATGTGGATAATTTTTACTCCAACGCTTGGCAGGAAGATGTCGATTATTAACAAGACCATAATATGGCAAATCTTTTACCCCCGTGAACAAATAATTTGTGGCATCATCCATGTGTGGGTGTGGATAAGAGCAGGTGATACAAGGATACAATTGAAAACTACTTTCCTAAATAATATGACACTTCATCTTTTCTAACACTGAAAGAAAAATAAGAAAATTCCAAATGGCTTAAGCAGCACTACTAATTGACAAAAATATCATAAAGCCCCACTACCGCATTCGTGTTATTAACTATTACTCGGCTGTTGATAAGGCTCGGTAAGGCCCGGGGCGCCATCGTTACGTAGTCGGATGCACAGCGCCTCGTGTTACACCAGCTGATTTGTAAGCACTGATTTCAATACTGCCTCTCCTATGTACCTGTTATTAGTTACTAGGTGTGCTTTACTATATAATAATTGGATTCGACCTAGATAAACAGATATAATATACGTATATACGTATATTTAAATAGTCAAAACAAGATCTTTAGATACGGTAGGCAGCGACTTTGTTGTGCTGGACTCCTGGCGCTACAAAGGGGTCAAGCCATGTAGTCCACCGCTGTCTGTGTCAATCTGACCTAGTGCGGGTTGGCAGACTTTAAATAACATAGAAATTCTAACAAGCCGCTGTGATATGGGGGTCCTCATTATATTTGATTTCAACATTTTATTGCATGGTGATTGACTGCCAATACACATATGATTCCGAAAAGTCAGAGGTGTGCCCTGGGATTTGAACCCAAGACCACTGCCAATATGTTGGCAGCTGCGTCTGTTCCTTTACCAACAGACCACCACACACTTATGAATCTTATTGGAAAAACAAAGAAGTTATTGGTAGATAATATAAAAAAAGTATTAAAATAGAACAATACGTTTATCAATTTTGAGTTATTTAAAATATTTTGACGATAAGATAGACCACGAAGGCTTTTAAGTATTTTTTCCGATTTGTGAATGAGAATAAAAAAAATTAAAATAAATACCAAACCATATTTCAAAATCCCAGAGGTGAGTATTTAGGATAGAACCTACGACATCCGTTCAGCATTCCATTCCGCTTACAACTAATTTACAGCGCACTTTATAAATGAAATATGTAGGTATGTGTGATATCAAATTGTAAATCCGGGTGTACAATTCAAACAATGGCCTACCATAAGCTCCAATAATAAACTCGATAAAATGTTGTACATTTTTGTGGAATGCGTTGAATTTAATGCAATATTTTGAGTTGTATGTGAACAGCTAAATGTCGAGTGGACACGATGAGTTGTTAGTTCAAATTATAATTTATGGTTTTGTTTGTGACGTCAATAAGCTAAAATTATTCATAGCTTTAGTTAATATGTGAGAGTGAAGAAGAATGGTGACTGCTGAGTGCCTCATGGACACCACAAAGATTAAATCGTGGTGGTTGACTTTCTCAATTGCTAAGGAAGTTTGCAGCCAGTTGTGTGCAGTTCATGGGGTGATTTGGCGGTGCTGGGATTTTTGTGACTGACATAAATGCGTCAACAAGCCATACTTCAAGTGGTGTGAATGTGTTGTAGGTCCGTGTTAACTTGTGGAGATGGGAACTTATATCGATGTGAAATTTTTGAAGGACTTTCGGATCTGCTAGTTTTCTCACGATATTCCGCATAATCGTTTTTTTTTGTTATATCATGTTATAAAAGTGACTTATAGGAGTTCGAAGAACTGATTTAAGACCGCGGTCGTTAAAAAAAAATTGTTAAATAAAATATTACAATTAGTAAAAGTATTTCTGTAAATTGATGTGCCGAAAGTGGAAAACTGGTGCATGAAAACAAGATCGGGCGGTTCTTTTCTTCAGCCGGTGCCCTTCTATTTTAGTTCGGAAAACAATTACGCCATACGCCATTGCTTGGCCTTCGTGTAAGCAATTCGCACGCCGACGAACATTACGCGCCTCGCTCCCGAATTTACTAATGTAAAACTGGATTTAAAGACGAACTCTGAAAGAATTTTCTTTGTAAACTTTAAGAGGCTTGATTTCGAAAAATACGTACTAATTTTATGAATGATCTTTTGGCAAGTTCTGTCATATGGGATGCAAAGTCTCTCGGTAGAGTTAGATTTTTAACTGCAGCATTTTTATTCATGTTGATATTCATTTTAAATAGTTGTTGTCTCACTCATCTTGATTTTCATGTGAAGCTACACAGACGAATTATATTAAATTATTGTGACATATTCAATGTTTTGGTTAAGGGCGTAAATTATCATTAAAATCATTGCATTTATTACTTGAAAGTATTATTCAAAATCTATGTCTCTTATTTGATCAGTATTTGTATTACTATAACTGCGAAAGATCATAAAAAATGTAATGACGCGTTCTCCTACTAGAATGACTTTCAAAAAAAATATACATTACAAGAACGCTACACGTAAAAATCTACGCATACTATAAACTATAACATGAACAATAAACCGCTTAAGAATCGTCATTAAGTGACGTAAGACGCAACTCCTATTTGAAATAAATAGCGCAATTAGTGGCTACGTACGCCCCGGGCTGGGACAAGCGTGCGATAGCTGCGACAAATGTCCACAATTTGACCTATTGTACCCTGATTTATTATTCTTTATGGATACGAGACAAATTAACTATTATATCTTGTCTATATTAATACGTGATCTCGCGTTGGGTGGTAATCGAATTGTCTCTGCTCCGAGTATAGTGCGTACATTTTTAATAATTGATTACTGAGGCTGTACTTTACTGTATCAGCCTATAACCGTTCACCGCTAAACCCGTTCTCTACAACCAAGACTTCGATTGAGAGGGCTTAGGCCATAGTCCACCGTGCTGCTGTCAGCTGCGGGTTTATCAGGCCATATAATATAGATATTCTTGTAATTAGTATGCAGGTTTCCTCACGATGTTTCGTTAACCTCGATATTTGCTATAACAATAAACAGCTGCATTATAATATCTGGACAGATGATTGTTGCAGTTAATAGGAAATAGCAATTATATGCGCTTAACAGGCAATTAGGATAGCTCTTGTGGCTCTTGCGGCTAACAAACTGCGCCATAGAGGCTGTCAGAAGAAAATACTCTACAGATGAATCAAGCATGATACGTGTTTCATTTACTCAGATTTGTTTGCAGAGTTTTCTATCCAGGCATAACTATTACAACCAGATTTTATTATTGATTACATGGCTAATGGTAGAGAACGAATCCAAGGCATCGTAGTTAAGTCGGTCTCCTGCCAACATTGCACCACGTTCATAGGCATACATACCTGTATGTAAATACTAAGTGGATAGTGGTCTACACGGTAGAAAATGTCTATAATATGAAAAAGAAACACGCTAGCATATTTCAATAAGAGGGATACAATTCAAAGCATAAAAAGTATAAAAAAGTAGCGATACTTTTGTGTTTTGAAGGTATACCAGTCAGATTTAATCAGCTTGGGGACCGCTTATCCTACACAGGTATTGGAATACAATTCTGTCGGAACCAGTAGCCGGTATAGTTCAACGGATTAGTAAGCTGAAGTGGCAATGGGTTCGCCATATTTGCCGGGAACCGATTATCGTTGGCATAAACTCGTTCTTAAGTGAAGATCGTGTTGAAGAGAACGGTGTGGGCCGACTCCACGCCAGGATGTATGACCATGAAGCATAGGAATTTCTGATAGTCTAAAACTTTATAA